>OY728127.1:827841153-829091153 GCA_963277665.1 Viscum album
CAAAAGTGATTTTCAATGTTGAAAGGTTATTTTACTCAAGATTGTTTTTTCTCTTTTTAAATTTTATTTATTCATCGATGACAACAACCATTAATGTTATGGAGTGATTTTAAATTATGTATATATTTCCATTAAATATAGACCTTGATCACTCCCCCTTCATTTTATTTGGTAACATATTATTTATTATCATTTCTCAAATTCCTTAATTAAGAAATATTTTCTAATTATGATATGAGGAAAGATTATGAAACCCGTTTTCATTCTATGGGTCATTCATATATTTATTACTTATATTTAATTTCCATTTTGTTCACATATATGACTTTACATGAAATGAATGTGACTATTGGGATGGGAATTATATATTCATCCAATTAATTGGGTAATATTTTAGTATTAGGATATGTCATGCATGATATTAAATAGTTAACTTAATCTATCATGGGACTCTGTCCACAATGTTATGTTTTCTCATCATTTATTCTTGACTTATGTTTATACCATTTATTATATATTTTTTTCACTTTTACAGTGATTCTAATATCTTATTATACCATGTAATATATGTTATCTTCCCATTTTATTACCATTGATACTTCTCTTGTATCATATTATTTTATACATTTTACTCACGTGTTATGTTTCTAGTTAGGGTTTTTCCATCACTGATATTTCTAGATCACCCCTTTTTCCTATATATTTCCACATATTATTTCATGATGTTTGAGGACCTAAAATGGATTTGGGATCTAATTATTGATAATAAAATAATTAACTTTTATTTTAGCGTCACTTTACTATATTAAGAAATGAGTCTTCCAAAGACAGTGGGCCTCGTGATCTTTACTTGGTAACATGGAATGGTTTGGTTATTTTTTAGATTAATACTAGAATTATTTAGTGAGAAACCTATGGAAATTCATGAGTATAGAAATAAGTATACCAAAATATCCTTGAATTTTGGTGATGTGTGGAGTGAGTGGGTTCTATGAAATTATATCCATGTGTGCACACTCCAAGTGGATGTGGCTATAGAAAAGTTGTACCTAGGGGTAATAACCCCAAATATATCAAATTAATATAGACTCCATCATCACCTGGTTTATGAAAATTTTCCTTGTTTTACACTAGGTCTGACACTCTTGGGGGATATAATTTGGAAATTATTAAAACACTTTACGAACAAATATGAATTAATTTAACAAATTATTAGGTTAGAAATCATAATTGGAAACATTACCATCTATAACCTAGATTTAAATTTATAAACTCATAATTTCAAATAAAATTATCATTTATAAGATATTCATTCTATCATTACAAGTTTACCCCATTTTATATTAATGCAATATCATTATATTTCTTTTACTATTTTTTGTTACTGATGATAAAAAATAAAAATCATGCCAACAACCAATGTGATGGGAAATGTAATAATTTACCTAATGAGATGCTTAACCTAATGGTAATTGAATTTAAACTTCTTTTGTTCTTTCCAAATGAGCTAAATTTAATTATGATTAATAATTGTAACATGTTTTATTTATGTGCATAAAAGAAGAGAAGGATGGTGTACCATAGAAGTTCAAGTGTCAAAGATGATAAATAAAATAAGATTCAATTCCCTACATGCCAAAAATGTGGGAAGTGATACTATGGAAAATTACTTAATGGAACTAGAAGATAAGTTATTCATGGTAAAATAGGCCACATAGAAGCTAATTATAGAATAAAAATGAGGATTCTAGTTAACAAGATGTATGGAAATAATTCATAACCTAAGGCACAAAGAATATTTCTATGTATTAGATGTGGGGAACTTGGGCTTCATCCAATTTAATGACCTAATTCAAGGATTTATTTCTAAGGGATAATGTTATGAAAATTATAAAAGTGTAATGATTGAATTGATCAGGTTTTGGAACTCAAGAATCATATTGTTTAGGTATTTTTATCATTAGTATTCTGGTAATAATAATCATGAAACATATAAGGATATCTTGTGGTATTTTTTATTTTATGATTTTCATGAATATGTTTAATGGTACTAATGAGATTGAATGGTAATTTAATGTTAAGGTGATAATTTATGTAAAAAACCTAATTGAGTGAAATATTATCTTTGAGATATTCTTGATATTATGGAAATTATAGTAAATTAAAATTATTTGATTTTACAGAAAATAATGAATTGGATATAAAGCATTATAGTATGAAAAAGGTTGATCCGATGACTAATGGTTTGTTTGAAGATGATTAAAATAATCTTGATGATGTTATATGATCAAGGTGAATTATGAATATTATTATCACTTAATATCTTTTATATCTTTTGAAAAGGGAAAGCATTTATGTCAGAAAAAAAACCCATCATACCCATAATGGTCGCATGGCTCTGAACCCTCAACCAATGGGTGAAAAGTGTGGACTTCCTACCACCGCCCTATGTGTTGTCGGAGCGAGTATAAAATATTTTTTTTCATAAATGATTTTCTGGGTAAATATTACGTTGGTTTTGGAAACATATTATAGAATCACATATTTTTTAAATATTAATATTTTGAGGAGATTATTGATATCTCGGGAAATGTTTTATTAGATTTATATTTATATAACCTTTAGTTTTAATGTAAATTATTATTTGGAAAGAATTGTATTGTGTTTTTGGAGATGAAATTTGAAGGGCATGAAATAACCATTGATCTAAAAACCCTCCTTCATGTTGATATTATTGAGGTTGTTTGGGATATATGGTTATTTATTCAAGGAATGATCCATGTTAAACCTTTGGTTTTAAAGATGAATTTTGGAGATTATTATATTAATATTAGTTTTTGGAATTCTATTACATTGTTTACAATAAAATGATTTTAAGAATGATATGATCAATATATAATTATAGTTTTATGGATTTTATGATCCATTAAAATTTATCATTAGTGTTTCTGGAATAAATAAGTTATTATTGAATATTCATTCCTTTGAGTAATTGGTTAAGTGGAATGTGATCTAAGCACAACCAAATGATGAAAATATGTTTATGAAATATATATATATCAAGTAAGTATATTTTTTGGAGTTTTTTATCTTATTATTAAAATAATAACTCAAATCTAGGAAAAGGATATAAAAAAAATATCATTTTACCTTAATATCCAAATGAGTCAATGAACTTTTAACTCATCACATATTTATTATTTTGGGTATGTAAAAATTATATTTATTTTTATATTTATTATAATCAATCATCTCTATAACTCTCCATAATTATATGTTATTTTCTTCCATGTCTATATTTTTACTTCCCACCAACAATCTCCTATTTGGAAACCTAGTTATGTGTTATTCTAGATAACCATTATATTTCCCTTTCCCTCTTTTAAGAGGAATTTTAATTAATACTTTTTATGATGTGGTTTTCTATAAAGGAATTTTAAAATGTAAAAATGAACACAATTTAAAAGTGTGAGGACATAATATATTTAATGGGGTAGAACTTAAGACTCTAAAACATTAAAAGAACATTATGTGGGATATGGTATACAATACGCAACACTAAACCCAAATGATCCATCATGCAACCATTATAACATAGCCGATAAATTGGTAGGTATGAATAAGATTAATTAATTTATTAAATATATATAAATGTTCAGCTCAATATAAATGTATTGATAATTTTTTAGTAATTAACCACTTATTTATTTTAATAAATTTTTTTTATCCTTCAAAAATATTTTTTCTTAAAAAATATTTTTTATTTCTTATGGTGAGAAAATATTATATTTAATTTCTAGAAATTTTATAAAATTTATCAGTTAAAATTAATTTAATATTTTTAAATCATCGTATCAAAATTTTATTTGGGTTAAATTTTATTTATATTTTAGAAAATATTGATTTTAGTGAATAGTGAAAAATACTAATCCTTGGTAAAACTACCATTTTTAATAAATTAAGTAATGTAAAATTATCATTATTAATTTTATTTGATTTAAAAGTAACATAATTATTATTTATTAATTTAATTTAATTAATTAAATTTAAATGATATTTATGCTTTATTCTTTCATAAGATTATTTTTTTACTTTAAAACACATTATTTAAAAACTATTTTAAAGTTCATAATTTTTCTCTGTTTTATCAAAAAAAACCCTACTGTGGAATTATTAAATTAAATTTATATTATATATATATATATATTAATTTAAATTCATTTAATTGTGGTTACTTATCATATTATGAATGTAATATCATCTTATGATTGAAAAATATATTTCATAAAATCTGTTTTTTTCAATATGTTTGTGGGTTTATTTTTAAATAAAATTATTCCACTTAATGAAATTTAATTTGATAAAATGGATTCAATATTTTTAATCATAATTATTAATATTATATAATGAGTTCATCTTATTTTTTGTACACATTATATAATAAAATAATAAAAATTTGATTCCATGGTTAATGATAAAACAAATTTATCGGGGTACAAACTAAAGAGGTAAATGGAATAACTTGTTTAAAATATGTTTATTTTTGAATAGTGGTGATGTGGATGAGAAATATCACCCCTCAACTCCATTATTTTTTAATTTTTTATGATATTTTATTGTAAATTATTGTAATTATTTAATAGTTTTGAGTATTTAGAAGAATACAACTCCTCCTCAATTATAAATGGTCACCCCTACGTGAACATCCTCACACCTATAAATCATTTTTAATAAACCAAAAACTACCAAAATTTCTCCCCATTATCCTTATCCACATTCTAGAGATATATTTATTCAAAAAGTACAAACCATAATGTCCTTAATAATATATCCAAATGAGGTTCTTCTATGTGAAGGTAATATTCTTCACCGAGCTCCACCTTTTTTAATTCTTCTTTTTCCACCTTGAATTATTTAATAATAATTCTAATATATACCAAATTTATTTTATATTTTTTATATAATTCCCATTTTAATATTATATCATGATTCATTCATATTCATTGTACTTTAGGTTACGCTCCAGAAGCTTCATTCATGGGGGTCATGATTCAAAAATTACCAAGGTGGTAAGTTTTTATGCTTCAAGAACATTTTTTTTCAGGATTTCTTATGCTTGAATTTACATTGAAGGATATTATTTTATCGTTTTGTCATAAAAACTTTTAATGTCACTATTTTATCATTATTAATTAACTTATCATGTAATAATATAATTTTCCTCTCTTTGTTACTTAAAATAATTGAGTACATTTTTTTAAGGATGATCAAAATTATTTCTATCTTTGGAAAAAACATTTTCCCTTCTATGTCCATGTTTTATTTAAATAAAATTTAAAAAATTAATCTTATTATATTAATTTTTAAATTCATTCTTTCCCATTTTTATATTTTTACAAAATTTTCCAAAATAAATCTTCCAGTCTATTTCCAAATGAGGATATTTTCTACTTTTTACCAATGTGTTAAAGGAATGGATTTTAACTTATATGAGATGTACAGAATTACATTCCACAATAACCATTATTTTATTTTAATCTTACTTTATAAGTTTCAAGGTTTTTTCAAAGAAAAGTATTTCCACAATATTTTGTGAGTTTTTAGCTTTGAAAAAGTGATTTACAGTGTAGAAATGTCAATTTCCACCATATATTTTTAATCGTCTTAAAAGTATTTATATTAATACAAAAAATTTAATGTTATAGAATTATTATAATTTCGTTATATTTGTATCTAACATATATACCTATCTCACTCTTTATTCCTATGTTGTGGTAACATATTCCATAATATCATTTCTCTAATGCTTTCTTTAAGAAATCTTTTTGGATTTTGATATGAGGAAATACTATGAAAACTAATTTATTTCCATGGAAAATTATTATGTTTACTCCAAATTAATTATTTCCTTATGTGTCACACATATGAATGTACATGAAATGAATTTGATGTATGTGCATGGAATTATATATCCCCCAATTCATTGAGTAATGTTTTTGTCTCATGGAATGTCATGTATGGGATTATGGAGTGAACATAATCCATTATGTGACTTTTTATAACATATGATGTTGTCTCAGTGGTTATCCTTGACTTATGTTTATGTCAATTTTCATGATACTTCAACTTTTACTATCATGTTTTGATCTTATGATACCATGTTCTTTATGTTATTCTCATATGGCATTACCCTTGAGTCTTCTCTTTTTTATATCATGTTATAACTTTTACACACATGTTATATTTTCTTGTCATGTTTATTACCTTACTAGTATTTTTATATAAACCCATTTTTATATGTATTCTCCTAGGCTATTAAATGTTTTTTTAGGATCTTAAAATTATTTAGGATCTCATTATGAAGAATAATGTAATAATGTTTTATTTTTGAAACACATTGATGTGTGGCGAACAAAGTCTTCCAAAGACACTAGGCCTCAAATTATTTGGATTGTGATTAATATATGTTTATGTTAAAAATCATGAAATAATGTGTGGAAAAGATTTTTTTCTATATAATATCTAATTCTATAATTTATATCATGGTGTGTTGGTCGAGATAGTATTCATCCTTGATATAATTGAAATTCATTGAATTTGTATGGTGATCGACAACTACCCAAATAGAAT
Organism: Viscum album; assembly: GCA_963277665.1. Classification (NCBI taxonomy): domain Eukaryota; kingdom Viridiplantae; phylum Streptophyta; class Magnoliopsida; order Santalales; family Viscaceae; genus Viscum; species Viscum album. The sequence continues at coordinate 827,847,784 of OY728127.1, forward strand.
TGTTTACATTATATGTCCTATGAGTCCTATGACGAAATCCATGGTTATGTTTTCCCATGTACATAGGTGTATGGTAAATGGTTTCATCGTACCCATAGACGTTTTTTGTTTGAACTTGAATTGTTGGCATACCAACCATCAAGTCAAAAAATTTACAATCTCCCTCTTCATATTATCCCACCGAAGGTTTTTTTTCATATCTCTATACAACTTATAAGATCCTATATGAACATAGAATAATGAGATATACACATCATCTAGATGTTCCCTCCTTATTTCTAGTTTTTTTGTTCAATATCTAGATTTCAAAACATATAACGTTTTTAGAAAAAGTTTAACCCTAGAATCTTTTATGCCATCCTCTACAGTTTCTCATCAGCATTATGTGCTTCTTTGATCCTCTCAAGATTAAATGGTTAATATGTTATTTGAGAAAATTATAATGATGATCTTTTCATAATTTCCATGTCCATATATTACAAATACATGCATATTAGATCCATTTCAATCCTCATTATGGATATTTTTGTGAGATCCTTTATACTAAGAGCATTATCCACTTTTTTCACCTTCCATGGATGGTAATGGATTTAAAAAATTAAAATCCTTAATCAGATCCTAGAACCTTATTTGTTTCATATTAAGATAATTTCGTATGAATATATACTTGTGGATTTTAAGATCTATATAAATATATTAAACTTATCCCTATAGAGATAATGTCATTAAATCATCAATTTGATGATCACTATAGCCAATTCGAGATCATGTGTCTAGTAGATTCTCTCTTGGATATTTAGTTGGTGGGAGGTATTGGCTATCACTTTTCTATTTTTTGTGAGCTCACAATGAAACACCTTTTTGGATGCATCAATTTAGATTGAAAATACTTCTCTAATGGTGATTAATGTGATAATAGGTGTAGTGATCATCCTCACCTTTATCTCTTTAACTTTACTCCAAACTATCAGTCTAAAAAGACATCACTTCCATATGAGTTATCTTGGTTAGTGGGATTGTAAAATATGAGACTTTTCTCAAAAATTGATGATAGTAACCAAATAATCAAATGAAAATATTGAGCCCCACCATGAATGTTGTACTTGATTAACCTTTAATTGAATCTATCATTAATGGATCCACATATATTCCTTTGCTGGTTAATGATATTCCAATGAATACTATCTTCTCCATCAAGAAATCACATTTATTGTAATTCATATATAAATTTTAATTTCTTAAGGTCTTTAGTACAACATCCAATTGATCCTCAAGTTCCTTATTTCTTTTTTATTAGATTATTATATCATCTATAAAGACTAAAAAATCAAATAAATCCCTAAAAACTCTATTCATTACATCTATGAAGATAGTTGAAGCATTATTGGGGCCAAATGGAATCACTTTGAACTCATAGTTATTATACATTGTGAAAAAAGTTGTCTTGGGGATATTCTATTTCTTCTCCATTACTTGATAATATCCAAACCAATGATCTACTTTCAAGAAGAATTCAGATCCATGTAGTTGATCAAACAAGTCATAAATCTAATCATGGGATATTCTTTCTTTATCATGATCTTTTTGAGCTCATGATAATCAATATAGTGGCACATTGACCCATCCTTATTCATGAAAAGGAAGAACTATGTTGCCCATGTTGAAGAATTTGGGAATATAAACCCTTTATCAAGATTTTCTTGTAGTATCTTCTTAAGAACATCATGTTCAATAGTGGCCATTATATATAGAGTCCTGGATATTTTCAAAGACCCATGTATATATTTGATTGAGAAATCAACCTCTCATCTAGTAGGAAGACCACAAAGTTCTTCAGGAAACACATCAGAGTATTCACTTACAATGGGTATGTCATAAAGGATTATATTTTCCTTAGTATTAATCATCTAATCTAGACATGATTTCTCATTAGGTAATAATATCCAATCTTCAGATGATGATTCCAAAAGAGATTCATCCTCCACATACATTTGTAGAATCAAAGGCTGATTCATGATACAGAGGATCAATCCTTTATTTTGTAAATTTATTTTATCTTTATATAATTAATTCCAATAAAAATCCATAATAGCATTAAATTTTTCTAAAGGTAGTGTCACTAGAATCACTTTGAAATTCAGCCCGAAAATATTGATCTGGGAGAATTTATATTCTAGGGATGAGATAATTTATCCTTTTTTCACCTTCATCAATAACATTACATTCATATTTTGAGGTGGTGAGTTAATAGTTCTAATAAATAAATTTGATATAAGAGAATTCAAAGATCTATAATGAAATAGTGTGTCTATTGTCCTTTAAAGAATAACTAGATTAAATATCACCACTTCATTTCTAGGATCCTCCTCAAAAGTTATGATCTCATATTCTCACCCTTAATATATTGGCCTTGGTTGTTTTTGTTATCATTTATTATCAAGACCCTTTGTATTAGTGATTTTTGTTTTCACAGTTTCCTTGATCCTAATGGTTTAATCATTAGGTAGTAGGTTGAGGATTTACTAAATAATTACATTCTTCCATCACATTTCTGGGTTTCTCTCATCAGAATTTTCAATCTATATTCCCCTCCTTCCATCACCTAAAAAAATTTATTTGTCCCCATTAATCAATTTTTAGGATATTTCTTCTTGTCCTTTTGACAAGTGGGATGTTGGAGATTCTAACCCTATAGTAATTATCCATAACTCCACCAAAATTAATATCCAATATATACATCTTGTCTCCATTCCAATGACACCCTAGTAATTCACTAATACCTCTTTTAACTCTAAGGAACTTGAATCAATCTCTTCATAGATGTCAAATTCTTGAATCAAAAAATATTTTCCAAGATTCTACTTTATCCCATTAAATATGTGCCAAACATTAATTTTTATGTCAATGAAAATGATAGAGTTGTATCACTCAATTCCTTTAAAAGTTTCCTCATATGACCCAATGGATTAATAATCCTTTTACTTTATCCCAATGAAATCCCTGAACATTTAATGTTATAGACTGTGAGGAAAATATTTAGCAAGAAATATTTTTCAAAATTCCATCCACTTCATTACATCAATTTATTCCTTAGGATTTGTCTTGTTAATCAATGTCTACCAGTCATTAACTTCTCCCTCTATGTGATTAATAGATTTCGCGACCTTCTCTTTATCAAAGTATTGAATAATAGAGAATATCATTTAATTAAAGTTGATCCATTGTGATGTGATTAAGTTATCATAATATCTACTAAATGTGGGAAGAATTAAGGATATAAAGGTCCCAATTACATATTTACCGTTCTTATGAGGAAATTTTTCTATATTCTAAAACCTAATTCTATTAAAAATTTGAGTTATTTGAGAAATTATTTTCATGAAGTTTCATAATCCATCTCCCATTGATTTGAGCATCTCATTTGGGTAGTCATCAAATTTTCAATCACATTGTTTGTTGAATTGGTTCCTTCTATTTCCAGTCAAAGACTATAATAAAAGAGAATTAGGGTTGAGAAATTTAAAATTATTTAACATATAATGTTAAACTATTAATATTGAAGGGTAAACCATAAAATCCATGAATTTATTAAATTATGAATTTCATTGTTTTGATCTAAGTTATAAATGTGAAATTTTATAAAATCATGTTTAATTGTAGTTTTCCCCTTTATAATGGTTTGTATATAGTACATGATTAACCAGAGAATATCCCACAATAGTTTCTATTCATGTGTGTAGCCTTTGGAATATTTTCATGCACTATTTGATGATCATGTTAGTACCCAGTGCTCCATTTTAGTAGTTATTACTCCTAGGTACAATGGTTCCATAGTCGTATCTACATTCTAGTATCCAGACATGGGTATATTTTCTCAAAAAACCAAGCACTCTATACTTCAAAAAAAATAATGACAATTTTTCCTATGTTTAGTCTTATTCCTTTGATTTTTTATAATGTTTTATAATCCTAATTCCCAACAATAACATGGCATTTCTCTGATGCCAACAATGAAAACCCATCTCTTTTATATTCTTTATATTATGATTTATTAAAAAAAATTACACTTAATATAATCCCAAAATAATGTGAGGATTATTGTATTTGAGTAATTATATAAATAGAACAATAACATGAAACATGGGTTCAGTGATATTAAAAAACTCTAAAAAGGCCCTTAGTTTCCATTGACCTTCTAATGCTGCATGAGATAACCTAGGGATCTACATAAGAAAGGGTTGAGCTATAAATCCTAGTAAGGTAATAATCAAAGAATAGATTAATATAAGGAAGTAAATATGATTAAAAGGTATAAAATGGTTTCATAATAATGTGATCATTGTATTCAATAAATTTGAATCATGACATAAGCGAATAACATCACAGAATCCTAGGAATGTGGAAACAACATAAAACATATAATAATAAGTATATTTCAAGGATAACTATCAAGGAATCATTACTATGTGTTATTAGGATAACCACCAATGCACCATACATGTTATATAATAAGATAAAAACACATCCCAATGAATTATATTTCAATATAATTTTGGGACCACCAACCACATTTATATTATGTACATGCACTTGTGTGCCATATTGATCATACAACCTAAAACTGTTGTTCATCACATTTAATACATTGATTAAAAAAATGTGTGTTACATACATGTATTCCAAAAATTGATGAAGGATAACTAAAACTAGTTTAATTACCTTTACTGTAAATGGGGTTGGGTATTTATAATAAGAATGTTTCACACAGAAAATCAAAACATAATTTTGGTAGGATAACCAGTGTACATAGAAGTTACGGGCGAGTTTAATGATAGAATAAGGTGGTATTTCATTTTGTGGGAATCATAAGGATAGAAAATTGATGTGTAAAAAAATTAAAAAATGAATAATTAGAAATTGAAAGGCTTAATACAAATAATGCACATGAAGAAAAATGAATTAGAAGAGAATCTATTATACTGATTGGGTTCTTTTACAATCCTGTGAGGAGCTTCTTAAGAGCTTCAGAAAAACGTTTTAGGGATTTATAGATGTATATGAAGAGAAACATCTTGAAAAATGGGTTTTTAGATAAGAGGAATGGGATTTTGGGTGTGTATTAATAGAAAAATAGAGGGGAGTTGGTTTTCTAAACATAGGCTATGGGCACTAAGTGATATAATAATAAAAAACCCAAAATCATACAATGGTTTTTGTATATGGTTATACTTAAAGAGGTGTATTTCTAACTATTTTATTAGAATTTGAAAATAAATAATTAAATTAATACATTTCGTGATGTCGAATTGAGTCATGTTTATAAATAATGGTTATTAAAACCTTAAAATATAATATAGGTTTTATAGGATTCATTATATATTTTTAAAATTACTAACCTAACCTAAAAATATTATTTTAAAGCGAAAAGATATTATGGCCATGGATTACCTTTATAGTATTTATTACATCATTTTTGGGATATAATGATGTCATAATACATGTCTTATATTTATGCAATTTTTAATTTTTACCTAGCAATTTGACTTTCTTGGAAACTTATACAAAATTAAGTATTAGATAATTTTGAAATGATGATTTTAGAAATATTATTTATTTTATAAAAATAATTTCCTAAATGTGAGAATTTACACTTTAAAATATAAATCATTTGTAGTGGAAAATAGTAGTTTTTACAACGCTAACAACAATCATACTCTTAGAAAAATTGTATTCACCTTCTTCAAATTATATTATAATTTAAACTTAAATGTATGTAATTAAATAAGAATATTTCATGAAAATAGCATTTATTTTAAAAATTATTGAATTTGTCAGAAAGAGTGTTTTATTTGAAATTTTATTATTCTCAATGATATGATTTTAATTTATTCATATAAAAATATATTTTTTATCAAACTAAATATATAATCATGTGTATATATATAATAATAATGAAAAGGGATAACTAAAATCATTATTTAAATAAAAAATAAAATTAAAAAATCATAATACTAGGGTCTGGACACATAACCTATTTGTTACACCACAATATAACCTTAAGGTTATGTGGGCATTGATGAAACATTCTTAGGGTGGTTTCAAAAAAATGGTTTGGTTCATGATCTATATAAGCTTCAAATTCACCCATAAATGGTTTCTCTCATGTTTCTGTTGTTGAATCATGGATTGGTATTGGTCAAAGTGAAATCCTAGTATTTCCATCTCCCTTAAAATTTCTGATAAATGGGATTCATATGGTACAATCCTACTGGTCAAGGTCATCTCTTATTCCTTTTTTGTAAATTAAACCTTATCATAACTTTTAATATATAAAAATTATACTTATCTCTATAAAAATTATATATTACAAATATTTACAATTCTTAACTATATTTTCAGATTTGTAGAAAAATTATTGATATGTTTTATAACTTTCCAAAATAACAGGTGTAATATTGTACCTATGTTTTCTATAACTACAATAATCAATAAGTTATTTATTAATATAGAAGTGAATTTTATTTATAGAAATTTTTGTTATTACATGATAGGTGGACTCACAAGTGTTTGAAAAAAAACTCATACTCGTTCTAGTTAATCGTGTCAACAGCACTATCAAATGGTAGATTTTCTAAATGAACCACACATAATATTTGTATAATCCCTAAAATATTTAAATATTAAAAATGTCCTTAGGTCACTCCCAATACACTAATGTTCTTACCTTCTCAGGGTCTACTATTACTCCCACCATTGATATTATATTCCCCAAGAACTAAGGATTGGTCAATCTGAAAGTGGAACTTACCAATCTAGATATATAATCGATACTCCCTAACTGTACTCATAATGATATCAATTATGATGTATTATCCTCCCTCAACCAAAATAACACATGTATATCACATATGAAAAATGACTAAAAATGTTATTATGTATGAGTTGAATCCCTAATTCATTAATTCCAATAAATTATTACTATGTTTTTAGTACAAACGACATCACCAGGTACTTGCACATACCATACCTACTAATGAATTACATTCATGGTATGTCTGATGGCCTCACCCTTAGCTGGTGATAACATGATGTCAAATCAATCCTAGAGAATACATTGGCACCTCTAATATGATCAAATAAATTATTGAAAGGTAAAATTACATATTGTTTTCATGATCCTCACTTGGTATAACTTCCTATACTCTTAAAATAGCCTCAAATATCCTTCCTCCTCCTCGGAAAATAGGACTAGATCACCCCATGGGTATGTTTTCATATGTATAAATATATTGGACTCTAAGCCCTATAGATGTGCATTCATCTCTAATATCTCCAAAGGATCCATCCTACGTAGTGGTATAGGAATATGCTCTACACCTAGAATGAGCTCTATAATAAACTCAACTTCTCTCTCAAGTGGAAACCATAAGAATTCCTCAGAAAAAACATACAATAGATACTCAATAATATGAGGTAGAAAATTCTACTAAACCACCCCGTTATCCAATACTTGACTACAAAACAAGGTTATAATTTTTCATATCTTCTGATATTCTATCCCCTCATGAACAATATGTAAGTCCCATTATCTATAATAGTTCTAACTTACACCCCAAAAAGACGTAAATTAAATCTATAGATGATAAAAATTTATATGCTCTTGGTATGGTCTTAACCAATATATCTAATGGATTAGATAAAATCCAATAATATCTACAGTAATTAAATCACATAGAAATTTATCACCACCAATCATTTGGATGTGTTTCATACATTAGATAATTCCATTAGATTATACCACTAAAGGTGTGTCAAGGGAAATTGACCCCTATAAATAATCTATGGATAGACCCAATTAATTAATGAAATATGAATTGAGGAAAACGTGTGATGCTCTAGTATCAAATAAAGTTGATACTAAAGTCTAATCCACTAAAATATTACCTCGGAGAGTAGAATATACAATATCATGGTTGGTGGGGGTAAGCTGAATGGCATATATCTATCTTTTATCATGGCCTAAAGTCCCTTTTTAATATCCACACTATTGGTGATTATGCTCATATACCTAGTCATCGCGTCCTCCACACTGACCTGAATTGCCAAAGGAGCCCAACTACCAACCTAAAAAGTAATCCATGATTCAAATTAATAGTCTTATTAAAATACACTATCACCAGTCTACATCTAATTGGTCATATAGAACTGATACAAGTGTCCCATCCTCCCACATTCCTATCACTTTATTTAAGGTCATTCATAATGGGTATAAATATTATTGGTTCTACTACTTTGATAGCACTGCACTAAATTTCCTCTCTATGAAGGAAGAGATGATTCATTTCACTAGCTACTCTACCGACTATTGTTCTAGTTTGGGGAATCAAACTGATGCTTCCTACTACCTAAAGACTTGTTAGCAATCCACCTTGTATAATCTACCAACACAGATACTCTGCCCTTTCTTAGATTTTTATCAGTAATATAATCCTAGTTCAAAACCTCTACAAAATATGGTATAAGAAATATATTCACATAACTCATATCTCGTAGCTCAACACATCATCAATACATCTCACTTTGATTATCTCAACCTAAGAACACATCATGGAATAATATTATAGGTTTGTGAAGAGATTAATGTAATCCATCACTATTATTCCTCCCAATGTGAGGTGTAAAAAATACCTAGACCTATCTTCCCTCAATTTCTCTACATTGAAATAGTCAAGGAATATGGTTTGGAAATACTTTCAGGAAAATCCAATATGATGGCCTTCCTGGACAAAAATATCCCACCCATGATTCACTAGAACCCATATCAAGTATAATTCAATATTTACCCTACACTTATAGGGTGTCTCTAAATTTTCCAAAATCATATGAATATTCTCTATTTAGAACTATAATGCCAAGGGACCACCCTATATAGAAAATAATGGTGTATAATGCATTTAAAACATTCACATAATATCACAAATAATAGGTGTTACTAGAGGATCCTCTCTATCAATTAGTTGTAAAAATCATAATAATATATCATTGTGATGATCATCCCTTCATATCCTTGATCTATAGGAGGGTTTGACTAAACCACTAGTGGGTCAAGCGCATCTCCACCTTCCTGTAACTCTACTATATTCCATCATGGTGGTATAATTATATAATCCCAAACACACAACTCATAAAACATCACTGTAATAGTTCTCAAAACATCAATTATAAGAAAATAAATTATTTTAAAGGAATAACACTGTATTTTTCACATCTCATCAGAGAAACATAATAAATCGGGTTCTCTCTCTATCCCTAGTCTATCCGTACTTAGGATCAACATTATACACATATAGGATCCATGTCATAATTTTCCTTATTTCTTTATATTAACAAGTGTTTCATAATAGAGTCTCATTTAAATGAAATTACAATCAAAATTTAGAGACTAAAAAAATTTATAAGTTTCATTTGGAATTTAATTTTACTAACACCATAGGGAAACCAAAATAAGTAGAAATTATTATCATTTAAATAATTGGTTAGATTAGATTCCACCAAAAAATTATATGGGGAAACACCATATAAGTTCATGAAAACACATTATGTAACTAACCCATGTAGTTGGAAAACATAACTACTAAAATGTAATAAGTAAAATGGATTGTAAATCCTAAAATCCTGTAATAAATCATGAAAACATTCTCTCATGTAATTATAGCCAATAGTTAAAATACAATAAGTCATAAAACCAAAATTAAGTGAGTTGAACCATGTGAAATAGCTCAACCATAGAAATAAAAACCACTAAAAAATATCACATCCATTGTAATAAGAATATCTCTCCTGTTTTGGTCAACTACTCCCATGAATAAGTTCTATTCAAAGTTATGATAATTTCAAATCTCCATTTTACTTTTCCCAAATAGTAAGATAATGGAAATATTCTCCTATATAACATTATAATTTCACACCAAACTTGGAGAACTTGATCATGTCTATTTCTTAGGGTCCCACATGAACTCAATCATGCCAACATATACACTAAAGGAAACTTAATATAATTGATGGTTTATGGTATTATCATAGGGAGACTATACCTATATTTTAGAGTGAGAAACAATAGTTGAAATAATACCATAAATCAACTAGATGAAATAACCTAGTATATGTCATGAAAAGTGGGAATAAATAAAAATAACCCATTATATACCAAAATAAATTTGATACAAATCATAAAATTTATAAATAAAAAATAGATCCCCATAGAAGGATTTTGTACAACCTAGTCAAAAAATAACAAAAATTTAAAAAAATAGGAAAATGAAATTTATTCCCCTGTTCCTAACCAGATCTCATCTCTAATTATCTATCCTAGCCAATCAGGTTAACCATCGGTCATAGGTACATTATCCTTGTCATTTGATGAAACCATAAAGTCTACTTGGGTACACATGGCTACCTGAGTAGGGTGTGACTAGAACTTTTTAAGACACCTCCACTAACATATATGACATATCCAATCTGGGAAAAATGAAATGATGATGTAAATAATAAATAATTGAATGAAAAATAAATAAACCATTGTTGATCCTTGTTTTCCTTGGTGACACCTAAGATCAACCAAATGTGCATCAGCCAATGGCATGTGTCTTTGAAGAAGGTGTCCTTACCTAGAACCCAAGATGCAGAAGCACCCCTTTAAGAAAAAAGAATGTGTCATTTAGAATCAATGGTTATATACGCTCCTCTAGAAATCAATAACAAATCACCTAGAAACCAAGTATACACACACACACCCTACTAGGAAATACAAACAAATCATCTATAACCCGTGGGCATGATCTCACCCCACTATAAATCGAGAATAATAAATATGGAATGTGAGGGTGGGAAAAAACCATACCAGGATAAAAGAACAATTGATATGGAAATCGAGGATAGACATACAATCCATTAAGAAAAAATAACTATGTCAATATAATCATTTACCACTCTATGTTGCCTGAATTTCACCACACCCTTAAAATGTTTCTTTTTTGTTTCTTCCACATTCATTTTGAGGTTTAAGTCAATAACATATTAGGTTTTCGTGACCCCATACCACATACAATAAATAAATAAATTCTAATTTAATAGATATCTTAAGGACCACATGCCTTAGACAAGGAGAAGTCTACACAAAAAATAATCACCATGTATTTGAGAAAAAATAGTTTCAATCAAGTGAACTAGATGAAAGGCCTAAAATATGGAGTGAATTTTGATATACAATACAAGATCTCTAATCAATGAATTAAAATATAAAGAGTGAAGATAGATTGTTATCCTTACCACTATCTCTCCCTCGAGATGAATATAATCTAATTTAACCTTGTATGGAAGGAGATCCACTAACAAAATGGATGAAGAGGAGGAGAATCTATTATGAGGGACATCTAGTTAATTTTGCGGAAGGAAAAGATGGTTCGTGGGTTTTAATTTCACTAAGATACATTTTTTAAATCATATTTTTTAAAAAACTGGGACGATCATGTGGTATAGCTTTATATTTTTCCAAACTATGTGCTATATATGTGGTTCCCACTGTTTATAGAATATATACCATATATGGTTAGGCAACATGATTTGGTAAATTATATTATAACCAAGTGATCATGTATTAATCTTATGAAATTATTCACATAGTTCATCTATAAGGTTTTAAAAACCATGTTCCAACTATAAATAGGCACTCAGTAGAGTTTCATCCTCCACACTGTTTCCCCTAGAATCCCACATGGTTTTACAAACCATTTGGCAATGAAAAACCCATACATTCATCCTATTTTAGATCCCTAACCTCCAAAAATACCTCTGAGGAAACCCCAACACCCAATAAACACTTAAAAACATTTATAACTAGGTAAAAAAAGGTTTGGAAAAAATTATAATGGTTTCATACCTCATGAGGGTTCGTGATTTTACAAGTTATACCATAACCTCTACCCATATATCATACATGTCCCATTTATCATATTTTTATATAATTTAAATAATAACCCAAAATTATTTTAAAATCATTATTTTGTGCATATGTTTACAATATCTAGTTAAAATGATAATAAAATGGATTTCTTAGTCAAATGAATCACTTAAAGGTTCATGATAATATAATTTTCACTAATAAATAGGTAGGAAAAAATTATTAATTTATTTGTGATGTTTCCTTTAATATATATTTATAAATTATTCTAAAATTAAAGTAGAAAAAATTCATAAAATGACACAATATCATGCTTCCCTACAAGTTTGTACCTATATATTCATAGTAGTGATGCATGTGACTCTACTAAATAAATATAAAACAAAATTTAAAATATAAATGAACTCAGAATACCTATATTGACTAAAGATTACACAAAAATTATATTACTCAAATATATTTATGTCTCACTTCCTAAGACATAAATCACATCTCATGATTATCCCTAACCCAACTGCTTGAGATAGCATTGATATCATTTTATAAAAACCCAATTTAAATCCAATGGTTGATCTAATTCTCTCTAAGACCTCACATATATTTCTCAATATCTAAAGGTTTGTATAAAAACTAACAAAAAAATATGAGGATCTGGGAAGAAATTTAACCACACTATGTATTTCTAAACAAGAAAAAAGAAACAAAAATTAGAAATATATTGGGATATCCATGAAAATATTCACGTGTTAGAATATGAAAAAATGGAAAGAGATGGAACAAAGGATATAAATGTGATGGAAATTAATAAAATAGTAAAAAGGACACATCTAAAATGAAACCCCCCATGTATAATATCCAAAAAGTGATAAAAATTACATTATTCATCTCCACTTGATCCATCCACCATCAGCTTAAAAAAGGCCATCATATATCCTCTATCTAAGTCCCTGAATCATAATGTCTAATGTACTTTCCCTTACCTAGAAAATAATCAATACGATATTCACATATGATTTGGGAATACACATGTGTAATGAGTGCAGTGTACCTTATACACTATTACCACCCAACCCCTACCTATCTAACATAAAACTAAGTGTATGATATAGAGGCACAAAGAAGACAAGAAATACAATGTAAAAATAATAATCGAATCATTTAAGTACTTGAAATAAATAATTTAATTTACATTAGATTTTTTTCCATGTTCTAACCAAGGAATTATCTAAACAATCCTACCAAATGATGAATTATTAGTTATAAGTACGATAATTTACTATAAAATACAAATTCCTAAAAACTAGATTTTAGAATACTTTTTTTTGAAAAAATATCACATTAGGTTGATTCTCACTCAACTCCATGCTACTACCAATCGATGACCTTCAATAATATTCAAGAATAAAGTGATCAACTACGAATTTGGTAGTTAATTATTATTCAAGTAGATAAATAATATGATATGCCACCACATGATAAATTTCACAGTCCAGGAATAGGAAAAATATGGATTTCTATTATTACAAAGATTATAGTAGAAATACATATGAAAAAATATGGAAACCCAAACTTATATTAACCAAAGATAAGATCATATAAAAACATTGTGATAAATCAATCCAAGATCGAATGTGGAATATCTTAGGGTGAATATAGGGATAAGTTGAGAGAATTTGAGGGAGATCAAAATTAAGGGTTTCTGAAAATCCTTGAGAGACAATTTTATGTAAAGTTAAATTTTAATGAAAATTATCATTTTATCATTATTTAAAAACCATCCTATAACCAATTAAAAACCCAGTGAGGGACCATTGTCCACCCTGTGGGTACTGAGTACATGGTACAAGGCCACCAGGACCCCATTATTAAACCCTTTAGGTTCTAAATATCTAACTATATAGCATTTTATACCCTTTACTATGATATTTAGTTCTTTTTTTCCTCTCCTTTTCAACAGTTGATCATACTCAGTGTCACCCTTACACTAAAATTAAATATCCTTTCATCATTTTCACATTAATTCACTCCTTAAACCACTACATAAATATATAAATAACTAAAATTAAAAATAAATTAGTAATTTAAAAAATGTGGTCCTCTATAAGAAACTCCAATTTCTACTCCAATTTACCAACATTTTATTAAAACTCTATGGAAAATATATTATAGTGATGATTATCTCTACATCCTAATCTAGTAATACCAATACTATAGTGATATATATAGAAATATTTTGTCACTAATATTAAACTCTAGTGATTGATATCATTTGTTGGTGCAAGGATGTAATGTAATCTATGTGGACTACCCATTCCTACCAGTTATCCATACCCAACCCATAATCCCCTTAATCAAACATGGTTTACCAAAAATAATTATAAATTTACATATGTATATAATCATATACCACTAATAAATAATGGAATTTAATAAACATGAGTTCCACTTGGACTATTTTTCAAAAATCTCCCACATCAGTTGGAACATGAACGAACCCTATGCAAGAAACACAAATAAAACTTCCAATATAGTATTTCATCTAGGACTGGATAAAATTTATCAACCTAAATTCTAGTATCCCAAATGATACATTAGGCAGTTGCCTCCTAGTTTCATTCATATATCACCTACAATACAAATAATAATTACCCTTCCAAAGGATCACACCATTGTGTTATCGATAAAGAAATCCCCAGCATTGGATTGCATATATTTTATCTAAACAATTCCTACTCACTTGAATATGGATATCCCATAAGGAACATAACACATGATCCACACTCGAAAACCATATAAAAAATCCCTTGATCCTAAATTTATATTTTTTAGGAGTTTTGATTCTCTCACCCACCATAATCTTACATTATCAACCATATGTTATTACAATTCCCATTACCTACATACATAAATCATATATCTCAAACTTCTAAAACCTAAACACCAGTTAGAAAACCTTCAAAATATCCTATATATATATATGATAATTTGTACATTTATTGAGTTTATGAACTCCAATAACTATCACTCAATGAATGCTTATAACGAGCTATATACATCACACTTGTATAAAAGAATTATCAAAAAACATCACCAATATCACAGCTCAACATAGATGAGAAATCATTTTACCTTTCCCATCTATTTGGGTATAGAATTATTCCTTACCTGATTCCAAAAAAACCCCATGACTCTTTTTTCCACTATAACAATATAATACTTAATCATATACTGAGTTATATAATCTAATTTTAATCAACTTTTGATCCTTTCAGGATTTGGAATGATCACTCTAAAATTTTTAACAACTTTTTCTACAATGAATTATACATTCATGAACCATAATAATTATTTTTAAAGGTATACAACATTCATGTTATAGAGGGTATTCATTAAAGGGAACCACCCATAGTAGGCATATCATTATCTCCTTAATGAGTGAAATTATCTTAGAAACCTCTCTAAAACATAAGGATAATCACATGATATAAATTTCATAATGATAAATTTATCACACTACCCTAAGATCATATTATTCCACAAAACCCTAGTAGTTACTTAACAAACATACACATCCATGACGTTGTAAGAGTCCCATATTACCCTTCTATCCAGAGATTATTTCAATCCATGATATTCTTACTAGAACATCTTATCATATATATAATTGAATCATACTCATATCCGGGTTATAACCACTCTTCTGGAATTTACATCATTCCCAAGAGTGGTATTCCCCTACTATTTATTCTCAAACTCACTTCCCAAGCCTTGGAATCATCTATTATATATACTTTATATCATTTTACATCTTGATTGCATCCAATGGAAACCACATAGCTCACTATTACATGATCTAACTGATATTTTACTATCCCACATACCTCATACATTATACGAATCCACCCTCTCTGGAACATATGGAAATACAGGACTAACCAAATCTAAATAATCAACACATATATGTTAAAAGAACACCAACTATCATACCTTTAGGCTTATAGTGAAAATATAAATCTAATATCCTCAATGAGGAGGGACAAACTATTACACCATCCAAATACCAAACATGACTCATTATATCATGATTCATATATCATTATAGAAACCATATTTATTTTAAAAAAATTACCTAAACCCACTATATAAAATTCTATTATCTATTAAAACATAATCAAGTGCATGTTATGTGAACCTAAATACAAAATATAATTCCTTAAGACACAAAATATGCCCCTATCAATCTAAGAGTAAAATAATAAACACATACAAACCATAATATTTTCACAAATAACTCAATTATAACCACAAAACAAGTTAAAACATTTCTTACCACCATGAAAACTCAAACTAACACTAGTATGTGTTTTATAGGGAAACTAGTGGATTTCATCTCAATTATTTCTTGTATATATCCATATACCAATGTAAATAAATAAATTATTCAAAATAGGGTTCTCTGATTCTATTATTATTGTCCATTAACTACACTACTGAATTATTACACTAGTCGGGTCTCCATGAAACTCAAGGATTCCTCCTTACACTATTGAGGTTTTTTCTAGTGGTGATTGTCTAATCGATAAAATAGAAATACTATACAATAAATATTATGACTATAAAATGATGAATAGATAAATAAATAAAAATAAAATAGAGTATAATATGGAATTATCATTGAAATCAAACTATTTAAGGTAATGTAACACATGATTTTTCAAAATCGAACCCATGAAGAATCATACAATTAACATACATATATTGGATTCCCCTTTATTGTAAAATTATATACATGAAAGGATAAAAATAAAAAAAATATAAATAAAGAAATTTCACTACTAAGATGTACTTATCCACTCTATGGAAACATCATCATGTCTCCATTAATATAACCTTACTCCCTTCCTTAACATATATATCAAATATATGAGTTACACATCAACCATGATGCATGTATATGATGTGAGTAAAAAACTCAGTAGACCCTTAAAAATGGTTCATTAAAATATAGAACACTACAAATATTTTAATTTATGTAAAATATAAATATTTCAAGGAATAACATTCAATATAATCATGTAATTTGAGTCATCATGTGCTAACCTGGCCACCACAAGACTTGACACTACCTCCTTAGCCAGTTCCAATGAAGAATCATTATTATAAAAATATTGCACCATAGTGGTTAACTGATATCATAATTAATCAAACTACCACAACCTAAGGTTTTAAAAAATAAATACAATGTTAGATTGCATATAAGATACACAACATCGAGCTTAAATGATCTACAAAATATTACTATTTAAATATGGTTTTTATAACCAAGTCGTAAATTTAAAGGGAATGTTTAGTATTATGATAATTATTAAATATATAATAGTCCTACTAATAAATAACCTATTAATTATTTTTTAGGAAATAAGCACTAATTTTTTAGTAATGTAATTTTATTATTCAAAAATATATTTTCTTCATAAATACATTTTTTCAAAAAATGTTTTTATAGCTTTTGTGAGTGAATAATAAAATTTATTTATGTAAATTTTAGAGATTTTAATTTATAAAAAGAATATAATATTTGAAATCATCATCTTGAAATTATCCTATGAGGAAATTTTTAGATTTTTTTGAAAAGATTTATTTTTCATTGAATAATCAAAAATATAGATTTTTATTGAAAAATGTGTTTTATTTTAATGAATTTATAAACTAAAATTATATTTTGGATTGATTTTGAAATTTAATTAGTAAATTTTAATTTAAATTAAAACAATTTTTACTTTTTAATTGTTTTTTATACGTGAATTTAGTATAAAATCATTTTATATTTAAAAAGGATGTTTTTCTGAAAACCTGTTTTTTCATTGTGTTTTTTCGATTTAATTTTAAGTTAAATTTTTCCACTTACATATTTTGAATTATAAAAAATGTATTACATATTTTTAGTCATTAGTCCCAAATTTATTAAATATTTTCCTTTTATTTTTGTACATTATGAATAGTAATATTAGTATTTTTTGTTACAATGATAATTGTAAATCGGGTAATTATGGTTAAAAATAAAAGGATAAGGACTATAAAATGACCCTAATACATACCTAAATTTTACATAATGAATCCATTTCATCCATAATCATAAAATATTTTTTTATATGACACTTTTTATCAAATTTTATATGATTATGACCTTTATAATATTTTTTTTGTAAAAAATAGTAAAAAATGTCACACTCTTGTATTTAATAGCTATAATATTTTTTAAATGTGTATAAACAAAAAATAAGTTAATTTATAAATATTAATTTTAAAACTAAATAACTTATATTCATCATAGTAATTTATTTTTTATTTTTAGAGAATATATAATTACCATAAATTCTTACACAAATCCGATAGGTTAATTATTCAATTAATGGAAAATTAGATAAATAATATTAAAAAAATAATATAATTTGAAATAATTATTGAGGTAAATTAGTTTTATAAATAAATATTAAATTTTATATATTTATTAAGATATTTTATTCGAATTTATTCTATTTTTTGGTCATTTGTGTCCATGAAAATAAATTGTTTAAATTTGACATAATTGACATTTTAAAAAATAACATTTTATTAAATGATTTATAATTAATAATAATCCTATATTTGGCCAGTGATTATTATATGGTTTAAAATATAGATCATGGTCTATTTATGTGTCTGTTTACATTTATACTAACTATCTTGACCCCTAATGAGTAAATACTTTTTAATCAGGTTAATTCTCAAAAATGGTTAAAACAAAAATTTGAGGCTAAAAAACATTTATAAACAAGTATAAATTTTATTTTATGATATTATTTAAAATAAAATCCATATTATAATCTAATATTATTAATTTTTAGTAATTTTTAAATCAAAATAAATTTCTATAAATTTAATATTTTAAGTAATTCATTGAGGAACTCTCCCCTCTCTTATAAAAGGGAACCTATTATTCTCATTTATTTACCATTAAAAACATTTTTTTAACCTAGACTATAGAGGCCCTATACATACCAACATTAACATTACATAACATTTTATTAATACTTAAACATTATTCAAGAATATTCCCAAAGACCGTAATTGGTCTAGTTACTTTCGAAAGATGGAAACATAACGTTGGTACAAAAATGAGCTACATCATCTCCCACTAGGTTCTTCTTGACTAGAACCCCACATAGAAAAATAAAAATTAATAAATATCATCATAACATAGGGGAAAGGAAATATAAAATGTGTGATCTAAAATTCCTTTTAAGGGTAATGGAAACATTTAAGCATAAACATGAGCATAATAGTATGAGAACATGATCATGAAAATAGAAGATCATACCCGGCATATCAAAGATCTTGGCATAAATATTGTTAGTTCATAAGACATGAATTGTTATTAAATAAAGAGAACAATCCATGAAATCATAACATATGAATAAAAAATGTAATTTTGGCAGACACATAAACATATAAAATGATTTCTATAGTACCCAACTCATCACTTACAAAACCATATTAGTGGAAAAGGCCGTTTACTAAACTAGGTAACCCCCATTCTAGCCCTATATTACTGAACTATGTGACCCTTCTTCAAGCCCTATATTACTGAACTGAGTGACACTCATTCTAGCCCTGTCTATCTCATGAGATATAAATCTTTACCCAATTAATTTGAGGGAGATATAGCTCCCACCCATATGATAATGAAATCATACATATATCTTCCACAATATCATAAATAGACATATCACAACCCATGAAATGAAATGGGTATCAAGAAATTATAAACATATCATAACCTGTGGATAGTGATGGGTTTCATAATCATTTCATCATAAACATAACCCATGAAAATAAGTGGGCTTCAATAGCCTATAAACTGTTAAAGATAAATGGTCTTCATAAACTTCACGTAATAAAAACAAAATCCATCCAATGGAATAATATGAATTGGAATGTTGAATATTTTTCATTTCAATCCATGTGTAACACCAATGGATGATATCTTATATGGGAAACAATTTTAAATATTTTTTAATACATTTCTTAATGAAAATATCCATTCTTCATTGAAAATTATTTTTATAACATAAAACCTTTTAAAACAATTTCTGTGAAAGATTCTTTGAAAACTTATAAAGGAATCTTTGAAAATAATAAAACATTTTTAAAATCCAATTTTTTTTAATATATATTCAATGATCCTTTGAAATCATTTTTGGAAAACAATTTTTAAAATATAGTTTCTGAATATATCATATTCTTGACCGAAGAGGGAGAGATGGGATGTCAAGCCTCAGAGCGGCCTCTCCCTCTTCTCTATAGAACCTATGGTTTCCCCCAGATTTTTTTCTCCCTCACACCTTTAGGATGGGATCTGCTTGGGGAATATGTGGAATCATCTTGTGGTGGTGGGTTCGTCTCAGCATGGGAGTAGACGCTCAAGCTGGGATTTACACAAGGCAGTGATGGGTTCGACTCGGCGTGGACGTTGCTCCGACTGAGATCCCTCGTAGCAATGGTGCAGTGCTTCTCGATGGATCTTTGGTGATAGGTTCATCATTGATTTCATTCGATGACATGCCATGGTGTGATTGGTTTCACCGCTCCTCAGTGGTGCAATGGAGGTCATCCAAGATTGTCTCGGTGTGCCCAGTGCCACCAATTCACTGTGTTTCATCGGTGGTCAGCCTAGTGTCACCTCAACAATTCTTCGATGGTCTTTCTGACGTGGTCCCTTCATATAATCCAGGTTTCGAAGTGGTCCTGGTCCAGAATGACCAGGTTTGCTTCCATCAATTTTCTGGTGCAGCTCTTTCCAGATCATCAGTGATTCAGAGGAGGGAGGCTCATCAGTTTCAAATTCTGTGAGGTTTTACATGAATTTAATTTGATGATGTTGTGATTTCTCTATTTGGATGAATCTAGTTATTGTATTTTCCTCTTTCAACTTCAATGGCCCTTATCTACACTCCTTTTCACCATGAGGCTTGTGCTGAAAACTAGTGAAGGAGAATCGTTGTTCTAATCGGAGCATATCAATGCCCAGAGGGGAATTTTAGTTTCAGGAAGACCCCGATTCCCTCACCGGTGGTGTTCTCTCTACACAGGGTTGGGTCACCTAGTCCTAGGTGATGAGGAATTGAACTCATGTTGATTGGACTACCTTCTAGAATTTTGTGGCTACAGTGGTTGTATTTTCCTAAGTAGGATGGTAATGTTTTTCTTGGATGGTCATTGTTGTATGTTCTATGGTTTTGTATTCTTGGAATGGTGGAATATATTGTGAGCTTTGTTGGTATGGTGATACACCCAATCACGACCACGCGAATCAGGCCCCATATAAGATTCTAAACCTTCTTTTCATCATTATAATGTTTTCTAGATTTGGATGTTAGAGTGTTTATGGAATATTCCATCATACTTGGAATGTTCTTTGACATATAACACTTGCTTGTTGTTCAGCCATGCACCAGTGAAGTTCTTTCCTTGATCATTGGCTGGGGAGGGGTTTCTCCATGTTGTCAGTTTAGTTTTTATCACTAGACCATCAGGTCATGATATTCTTTATTTAGATGATGTATATTTGGATTTATACCCCTTATTTCATTAAAAGGGGGGTTTTAATTAAATAAAATAAAAATTTTAAGGCCTTCGGGCCGTTGGATGGAGAGAGAGAGAGACGATTAAATTTTACACAAAGCATTATATTAAGTACCAAAGACTGTAAAAATGGTAATAAAAAATAAGGATATATTTAATCAACATATGAGAAGGAAAAACATGAATATTCTTGATATGTGGATAATAATATGTCATCAATTGAATCATAAATATAAACAATCTCGAAAATCATTGAGATTGTGTCAATAAACACTTATAACTTGGTAACATCAGAGCATACTCTCCATTTTAGATTAGGAAATTACTTAAAGCATAATATATCATGAAAATAATTATATTTAGGATATAACTTTTAAAATTTAAGTACATACACCTTGAAAAATATTTCAGCTGCATAAGTAAAAATTAGTCATAATGAAGGAAAATTGAGACAAAATTGTTTTACTGATTTGGTAACTTTTGAAAGTTAAACCTCATGAAGTAAAAATAATAAAATGGATATGTAAATACCAATAAATTTATTTATAATATTCATTTTATAAAATAATGGGTATTAGAAACACCACACAAAAGGAAATAGTAGCAATCATAACATATATCTCACAGAAATTAGAAGTGAGATGAAATCCCCTTAGCTTGTGTATTGACTCTACTCGTACTTGTACAAGATTCTCGTATGAAAAATATAATATTATTATAAATATTTTAAATAATAATAATATTATATATATTATTATAAATTTTTTGATTATTACTTATATTATCCTCTTCTTAATGATTGTGTGTTAAGGTTTCAATTCGGGTATTATTCGCTTTGTTCTTCGAATATGTCTTAATTTGTTATATTGTAGGCCTTTATGATTATATCATGAATCCATAATTTAAATAATGATATAAATACCTTGTATATACATTATTTTTATATTATAATAATCTAGTGTAATTTTGGATTATGAAATGGAATACATTGTTCATGGAGACGGTAAGTCGTACGTACCCATGAATGATATTTCTGTCTTTATTTCCATATAGAATGAATGAAGGAAAATGACATATACATATACATATACATATTTATATTTATATATAAATATAATTATTCCATTATCTTGAATATATCATATAAATTAATTAAACCCATCCTTAATATATTCCATGTGGTGTGTGGATGACTCACATCGCTTTGAGGGGGCAGTAGACACCACTTCCTGAAATGAGATAATAGTATTAACACCAAATGGAATGAAAAGAGATGTGTGTAGTAAAAGGAATAAATAAGCTTAAGTAAATAACTAATAAAACATATGACATATATAAATATAGTTTACAACATAATTGTCAACATGATGGGTTGTAATGGAAAAATTAATAATCGTCGTTTCGTGAGGCATCAGTTCAACGTACACAGAAACAATATGTTCATTACCCATTAGAAGGAGTTGTGTTTTTGTGTAGGCATAAATAATAGATTAAAAACATCATATTATATTTATAATAATTTTTTTGTTACTCAAAAATGTAATAAATAGAGTGGAGTGTGGGATGAAGTAAAATAATGGAAAGGAACATGAGAGAATATGTTACCTCTTACTCGGTAACTCCATCTGGTTTGTGGAAAAAGGCTTCCATGAGAGGCTATATGCACAATGGGATGATTCCAGTTCTAAGGGATTATTTCTGGTAAGTGTATTGGGTATGTTTGGGCCAAACCTAATAGTTTTTAGAGGTGTGAGGAGTGGGAAGAGGCGGTGGGTTTTATAGTGGCGGAGGTGTGGCACTGTTGGAAATATTTGAAGAGAGAATTACACCCACATTTTTCATGTTTAAAGTGGGTAATATAAGGTAAAATGGTTGATAAAATTGATTATAGGGCCTATATGTGGATAAACATGGTTCTTGAACCAGTTTCTAAGTTGTTCTTGGTTTTAAATTTAAGGTTTATTACTTTATTAACCTATTTTTTCTCATATCCAAGGCAATTAATTTTAATAACATTAACTAATATTTTTGGTCAAAAAATTTGATAGTATTATACATTATAAATTATTATGATTCCAAATAAGGAATATATTTTTCATAATTCTAATCACATTATAGGAAGAAAATAATTTAAAATTAATCAAATCATCAAAATGACACAACAAGTTTTTATAGTAAAATGATCAAAACATTTTCTAAGTCATCAGGTATAATTTCAATGTTGAAATAGTTCCATGAAAAATTTGGATTACATGATAAAAATATTATATAATTAAACATTGAAATAAAATTATGATATATTTTATCCTTACAAATAAATTAAATTAAAAAACAATTTTTTATGAGAATCCTGCTTTTTTAACTATTCATCTATAAATGTAGTTTCTCAGAAAAATCTCAAAACCTCACCCTGATATAATTTCAACATTTTAAATTCACAAATTATGTTTTTTATCAAATTAAATTACTAAATTTATCTAAAAACCATTTTATTAGAAGTATATTAAAACTATAATTTTAGACCTAGAAGGAATTTACCAAAAATCATTTCTTTTATCATCAATATGATTTATTCATGTAAAACCATTATAAAATATATTTGTAAAGTTTTTAGTAATATTCTTATAACAATGTTTAATGATTAGATTATAATTATCTTATTTAAATAATTAAAACAATAAAAAGATATGTTTCGTAGAAACTCAGTGTTGCGTGTATCGTATTCCAACTCAATATTGTGTGTATCGTACACCAACTCAGTGTTGAATTTAACGTATGATGGGTTAGATCAGTGAAAAATGAATTTTTGACATAGTTCTTTTAAAGATATAAATAAAAATTTAATTTATTTAAGAAAATGTTCTTTGATAACTTGAGGTGTTACATTCTACCACCCATAAAATGATTTTTCCCTTGAAATTCGTCACTCGGGAAAAAGGTGGATAATTATGCATCATCATATCCTCAAGAACCTATGTAGCTTCATATAACTTTTTATTTATCCACAAAACATTGACCAGGTGATTGATCTTGTTTTTTATAACTTTCTTTGATCGGTCTATAATTTCTAGAGGTTTCACCTCATAAGAAATATCTTTTCCCAACAGTATGACATATGAGTTTAGTACATGTGAAGGGTCTGGCATATACTTCCTTAGGAGAGATATATAGAACAAATAATGGAATTGAGAGAGATTTTAAAGAAGTTCCAAGCGATAGTCTATCGTCCAAATCCGATCAAGAATTTCAAAAGGGCCGATATACCAAGGGATTGGTTTCCCTTTCTTCCCAAATATCACAAATTTCTTCCTAGGCGAGATTCATAGAAACATATTTTCACATACATAAAATTATATATCCTACCAATGGTTATCATCATAACTTTTCTGACAGCTTTGAACTGCAATAATATGTAGCTAAATGGTTCTATCTTTCTCGACCATTTATTCAGTGATTTGAGGTCCCGATAGCTTTCTTTCTCCAACTTCATCCCAACACATTAGAGATCTACATTTCATCCCATATATGGATTTATATAGTGTCATATAAATTTTTGAGTGAAAGCTATTTTTGTATGAAAACTCAACTAGAGTAAGGTGTTAATCACAACCTCCATTGAAATCTAGAGAACAAGATCTAACATATCCTCTAGGGTTTGGATTATTCATTCAGACCGCCCGTCTATCTGATTATGATAAGCAGTGATTAAACTCAGTTTTGTATCTAGTGTTTTTTGAAGACATTTCCTAAACATTGAGGAAAACCTAGTATACCAATCTGATAAAATATAATGTCATTCTCTATGAAACCTCACAACTTCATTGATTTATATCATGGAATGTTGATAAATAGAGAAATAATATATTACAGAAATGAAGTGTGTTGACTTATTGTAGTGATCAACTGCCCCCCCATATATCATTATACCATTTAGAAGTTTTGTGTAGTCCAACAATAAAATCCATAGTGATTTTATCCTATTTCAATTCTTTTATGGGTAATGGATGCAACATCCCTTTAGACTTTTGTCTTTTATCCTTAACTTTTTGTCATACCACACACCAAGATACAAACTCTACGATGCCTCTCTTCATGCCATCCCACCCTAAGTATTATTTCATGTCCTTGTACATCTTGTTACATCCAAGATGAATAGATAATGAAGATATATGAGCTTCCATTAATATATTCTTCTTCAAATATGGTATGGAACGAACAAATACATGGTTCATGAACCTTATCATTCCATCCTGATCAAGATTAAACTCGAGAATATTTCTATCCTTCTTTTGAAACTCTTAAACATCCTTCTATGCCTCCTTAATCTTCACTTGGATAGAGGGATGGACATCTATTTGTGAAAGATACGATTTTACCGTACTTTATGATTTCTAGATCCATCCTTTGCAAATCTAGACGTATTTGATCATTTTGGTCCTCATCATAGGTATGCTTGCACGATATTTTCAACTCTAATCATCGGTCACCTTGTTCGCTTTCCTAGGCTGGTAATGTTTTTAGAAGTCATAATCTATTATCATCTCTAACCATATTCTCTCAAACATGTTTAACTCCTTCTATGTGAATATATATTTGATTTTTTTGATCGGTATACATATCACACTTTTACCCATAAATATAAATCCTTAATATCGTTAATGAAAAAATTACCACCACTAGCTCCAAATCATTAGTTGGATGCTTTTTATCATGAATAATCATCTTGTCATGAGGCATAGGCTGTAAACATTTTATTTTTCATAATAAAACATCCTAATCCACACATGGATTCATCACTATAAATGAAAAACCCATCTTCACTACAGGGTAATGTATTCACGGGTGCACTGACCATCCTTCTCTTCAGTTCCATGAAATTTTCTGCACATTTTTCTATCTATAGGAACATGAAACTCTTCCATGTTAACGTGGTCAGAGGATAAAATAGTTGTGATAAAATATCTATAAACCATTGATAATATATAACCAAATCAGGAATGCTATGGATCTCAATCAGCATGGTCGGTCTTGACAATCTTTCAATAGCCTCCATCTTTGATGGATAGACTTCTATACCATATCATGAGATTATGTGACCAAAAAATGAAATCTTTTTCATCCAAAATTCAAAGATTATAAATTTTTCATATAACTTCTCTTTTCATATGGACTTAATTATAATTCTCAAGTGATCTTCATGTTCTTTTTTACTCTTTTAATAGATAATAATATCATCTCTAAAGACAACCACAAACTTTTTGAGATAATCTCTAAATAATATATTAATTAAATCTAGAAATATAGAAGAATAATTTGTATGAAAAAAAGGAATGAATATATATTCATAGTGACTATACATTTTATATAATTACATTTAGGGTATATCCTCCTTCTTGACCCTCAATTGATGTTATACATAATGAAGGTCAATATTTGAAAAGTATTGAGCTACACAAAATTGATCAAACAAGTTATCAATTTGGGGATGATGATATTGTTTCTTGATTTTGATCTTGTTCAACTCCTGATAATCAATGTAGAGTCACATTGATCTATATTTCCTTTTCACAAAATAAATTGTTTCACCCCAAGGTGACACACCTGGCCGAATGAATCCCTTATAAAGTTTTTCTTAAATTTTCTTTTTTAATTCATTCAACTCAATAAGCGACATTATATAAGGAGTAAATGATATTTTTAAGGAACTAGGTACAAGTTATATAGAGTAATAAACATCATGTTTTGGTGGAAGACTATGAAAAACTTCTAAAAAGACATACAACAATTCAAAGAAAATAGGCATATAATTGATGTCGATCTTCTCTACAACCATTTGAGATAAACAACACTTTTGGATGGGAATTAAGACCTATACAATAGATGAAATCTCCACAGGAAGTTCATAATTATCATAAAATTGATGGATGATCATATGAGGATTTGAAATATTGAACATAACTTCCCTTCCTTAACAATTGATGTTGTATTTATGTAGAAAAATCCAATCTACGCCTAAGATGATAGAAAATTATACCAAAGGAAGAATGAAATGATTTGCAGGAAGCACATCCCCACAAACTATAACTAAAGAGGAATCATATACTTGATATGTAATCGTCATACCATTTGGATTTTGAACTTCTAATTAAAATTTAATTGTTTTTCAGGAATATTAATGCCATTATAAAATTCCGTAGATTTTATAGATTATGTCGATCCAGAATCAAATATGTCATTAGATGTTCTAGACTGGATGTATACCATTCAACACGCCCTTATCACACCTCTCATCAAAAATACATATTGCATGAGATTTCCAATTTTCTCATGGCCAAAGTGGTTACAGACATCGATCGTCATCACCAACCCTTGGGTTTGGACAGTGGTTAGCATAATTACCATTCTCCATAAACTTGAAGAACTGAATCATTGTAGGTTCATTATATGTGCCTTTTTCTCCATTATCATTTTAAACCAACTTCTTCCCATCACCTCAGAAATCATTTTACTAATGGAATTCCCTTCCACAATTAATAAATTTATTAGAACCTTTAATTTAATTTAATTTATGCTTTTTATCACACATAGAGAATAATGGAAAGTTTAGCTTTTTTCTCCATGGTTTTTTAGAGTTCCTTGAAACTCCATGTTCCACTACTTGTCAAAACCATGAGATTGATACGTGACTCCCACCACCATTTCAACCATTATTTCATAATACATGATCTCTTAATAGCTATTAAAGTCTCTTAGGGACAACACCCTTCTGATACATGAATTTAAGACACTAAAGAACCTATCAAATTTACTTTCAGTTTGGATGATAATTCATGAAGTGTACCTCAAAAGTCTCACGAAATTGGCCTTGTAGGTACCAACCGACTCATCATCTCTCAACTTTAATTCAATAATGTATTTATCTACCTTGTGATAAATAATTATAGTAAATTAATTATTTAAAAATATGTTCTTGAACTCTTACCAAGCCATGGATCCAGTCTCATCTTGATTCCTTATATTTTTTATTTGATCCCACCACTGATATGCTTAGTCTTTTAACCTATAAACATCTAGAACGAAATTATCATTCTTCAATATCTAGATAACATAAAATATATTTTCAGTGGTATTGAACATTTGTTCAACAACAAGTGGATCATAAAACCCTTTGAAATATGGTAGAAATTTCCTCAGTAAATATTCAATAGATTGTTGTTCCCTCCTTTTCACATTTAGAAGTCCACTATGATTCATAGATGAAGAAATCATTTTGAGCATAGAAAAAATATTTTTCATTCCAGATCCCATTCAAATCACCATTAACGTAGTTCCTTCTGGTTCCTTCCATTGACTAAAACAAAAATCATAGAGTAAGAAATATTTATGATAATGATAAACCACATAATCATGAAAAGTCACCTATAGGATGACTAACATATGAAAAATTATTTAATATATCAATACTTTGGTTTATACTAGGTTATTAATAGCCAAATTATTGTTTAATCCATCATAATTTTTTGTGAAGAGTTTGTAAATTCCCAAAGCATATCTCCCAGGAGTTTCAAACCACATGTGAAATAAGGCTTGTTGATGTGTATGAGATTACCCCGTGTAAAGCCTAGAACCTCTAGTGGGAGTTGTTACCCCCAGGTATATCTATTATAGAGAAAAATACAATTGTTGTATCTAGAACATGATGTATTTCTTGGAAAACCCACACTTCATCCTTCATAAAAATTTCAGTACATCTTCCTACACTTTTTCTTAACCTTAGAATTATAACTAGGCACTTCATTGCGGTTATCATTAATGTTTTCTCTTCCTATATTCCAAAGTTTAACTATACATTTTATCTAATACCAACTATTGTGACCCTCTCCTTACAAAAATTAACATTGAATAACTCTTGTGGAATAATTAAACATTATAAAAATAGATTCCCAAATACTGTAATTGGTTTAATGCCTTTGGAAACATGGAAAAATAACACTGTTATAGAAATTAGATACATCATATCCCAATAGTTTCATCTTTATTAGAACCCTTCTTATACATATCATTCATATTACATATTATAATTACCTGGGTGAAAGGAAAAATAAAACGGATGAGCACAAAAGCTCAGTAAGGGTAAGGCATACATGTAAGCATAAACATGAGCATAAGGGCATGATAACGTGATCATGAAAATAGAGAGGCATAACCTACATATCAATGATTGTGTCATAGTGATTAGTAGTTCGTAATACATGAATCATAATGAAATAAAGAGAATAAGCCCTGAAATCATAACATAAGTATAAGAAATGGAATTTTGGAAGACACATAATCATACCATATGATTTCTATAAAATCCAAGTCATTACTTCCAAAACCATGTTAGAGGAAAAAGTCATTTACTGAACTCGGTAACCCTCATTCCAAACCTGTATTGCTGAACTGAGTGACCCTTGTTCCATCCCTATAGTACTGAACTGAGTAACCCTCATTCCTTCCCAATCTATCACATGAGATATAAATCTTTACCCAATGCATTGGAGGGAGATATAGGTCCAACCCATCTCATAATGAAATCATACATACATGCGCTTCAAGATCATAAATAGACATATCATAACCCATGAAATGAAATGGGTATCATAAACATGTAAACATATCACAACCAATATAAAGAGATAGATATCAACATCATTTTATTAAAAACATAACTCATGAAATGAATCGGGTATCAATATCATTAACTTGGGAAAGAGAAATGGACTTCATAAACATCATTCCATAAAAACAGAATCCATTCAGAGTATGAATATGAATGGAAAAATTAAATAATTTCCCAATAAAGTCATAATTAACACCAAATGGATGTTATATTAGATTGAAAATAATTTTGAATTATATTTTGAAACATTTCTTAATGAAAATATCATTTCTTTATTGAAAACACTTTTGATATCATAAAACCTTTTGAATACAATTTTAATTTAAATTAGAATTGAAAACGTATAAAGGAATCGCTGAAAACAATAAAATATTTTTAAAGTAATTTTTCCATGAAAATTATAATCTATGATATTTTTAAATCATTTTTGGAAAACATTTTCTAAAACATGGTTTTTGATTACAAAAGTACTTTAACCAAATTGAGAGAGACTGTGATATTTTATAGAAAACATTATCTTAAGTACCCAATATTGGAAAATTTTTACTAAAAAATAAGGATATCATGAATAAACATAGGATTAGGAAACTCATAAATATTCTTGAGATATGTATCATAATATTTTATCAAAGGAATTATAAACATAATCAATCTCTAAAAGCGATGATATTTTCTCAATAATCTCTTATAACTTGGTAACATGGGATTGTACTCTCCATATAAGAATAGGAAATTAAATGAATATTGAAATATAGTTAAAATATTTAGATTCATTATATAACTTGTGAAATGGAATTATATACCCCTTGAAAAATAATTTTTGTGCATAACGAAACATGAGTCTCAAAGAATTATAATTGAGACAAAACTATTTTACCGATTTGGTAACATTTTAATGTTAAACCCCAAGATGTAAAGATAATAAAATTGATATATAAATTACCATAAAATTAATTATAATATTCATATAATAAAATCATGGGAATTACATAAACCATACAAAAATAAATACTAGCGAACAAAACATGTATCTCATAGAAACTTGATTTGAGAAGAAATCCCTTTACCTTGTGTCTAGACTCTCTCTATACTTGTGAATGATTTTGGTATAATAAATATATTTTTTTATATATTTGTTAAAGAATAATATTCTTATATCAATTAATATATATGGTTTTATTATGGAGTTATATTACCTTCTCGTTAATGATCCTATGTTAAGGGTTCACTTTGGGTAATATTCACCTTGTTCTTCGCATAAACCATAATTTGTTATATCATTGGTCCTTATACTTATATCATGATTATAGTATTTAAATAATGATATGAATACATTCTATATCCTGTATACTTATATTATAATAATCTATATAATATAGGAGTATGAAATGGAATACACCGTTCTTGGAGACGGTAAGCCGTACGTACGCATGAACGTTGTTTCAGTCTATTTTCATATATTGAAAGAAATAAAGAAAATTACATATATATATATATATATATCATTATTATAGTGTCATGAATATTTAATATTAGTTAATTAGACCCATACTTAAAACATTCTATGTGGTGTGTGAACGAATCACATCGCTTTGAGAGGGCAGTAGTCCACACATCCTAAAATGGGATTATCGTATTAATACAAAATGGAAAGTAAAGAGATGTGTGTTTTAAATGAAAAAAAGAGGATTAAAAAATAATAAATATAATATATGACATATATAAATATATTTTACATCATAATGGTCTCCATGATAAATGGTAATGGAAAAATGAAAAATCATTATTTCGTGAGGCTATAGTTCGCCGTACACAGAAACAATAGGTTTGTAACCCATTAGATGGAGGTTTGTGTAAGTGTAGGTCAAAATATTATAATAAATATATACTAGTATTTTTATGATAATGTTCTTTTTAAAAATAAATGGAACAAAGATAGTGGAGTGGGTGAAGAATGAAAATAATCAAAAGGAGCTTGAGAGAAGACGTTACCTCTTATTTAGGTAACTCCTTTTGTTTTGTTCCAAAAGGATTCCTTGAAAGTATTTTTGACCAAATATATGATTAAATATTTTAAGGGAGGATTTTTGGGAAGTTTATTGGGTTGTTATTTTCTAATCTTAAGAGTCTTTAGAGGTGTGAGGTATGGGTATAGGGGGAGGCCTCTTATATTGTTTGAGGAGTGGCACTCATGTAAATATTTTAAAATAGAATTTTATGCATGTTTTTCATGTTGAATGTGGATCCAATAATGGAAAAATGAATATAAACTTGATTATGGGGTATAAATATGGACATCTAATGGGTTTTGGATATCATTCCTAGTCATTTTAGGTCTTAAATTTATGGTTTATTACTTTATCAACCTAATGTCTCTTTTAAATGTTGTAATTAATTTTCATCACATTCACTTATATTTTTGGTAAAAAACAAAGTTGAATTTATTAGAAAATATAAATTTTTCTGACTTAAATTATTGAATCAATTTTTCCAAATTATAATCACATAGTGTATGAAATTAACATAAAATTAATAATGTTGTCGGATCGACGCTGCAGGTTTTTATAGTAAAAAGATAAAAATTTGCTAAGTCATTATGTAACATTTAAATGTGGCAGTGGATATAATTACCAAAATTGGATTACATGATAAAAATATTATCTAATTATACATTTAAATAAAATTAAAATATATTTTATCCTTATAAATAAATTATATTAAAAACCTATTTTGAATTAAAAACCTTTATTTATTACTATTCATCAAAAAATGATGTTTTTAGAAAAACCCTAGAAATGCACCCTAAGATAATTTTGACATTATAAATCAAAAAATGAAGTTCATTTTGTCCAATTAAATACATAAATTTTACTAAATTTAATTTTATTATAAGGATATTTAAAATTCTATTTTTAAACATTGAAGGACTTTACCAAAAATCAATTCTTTTAATAAAATTATCTTATATTTATATAAAATAAATATAAAAAATATTTGAATTTTTTTTAATATTATTCATATAACTAATTTAAATTACTAGATTTTAATTATATTATTTAAATAATTAAAACAATAAAAAGAGGTGTATTGTAGAAACTCAGTGTTGTGTGTATTGTATGATGACTCAGTGTTGTGTGTATTGTAAGCCAACTTAGTGTTGTATGTAACGAAAGACATGTTGGTTTAGTGTGAATGTAATGTTTGAATTATTACATTAAAAGATATAAATGAAAACTTAATTTGTTAAAAATGGCCGATAAAAACTTGAGGTGTTACACAGACCTACCCAAATACCTTCTTAACATCCCACTACACATTATAGAAACTTAATTTTGGGGAAAAACCACAAAGGTTATAAGTTGTAATGAAAATGAGGTTGTATGAAGAAGAGGTATATTTCATAACTGGATGTTTTATTACCTCTACTCCCACATTCATCAAATATTGTTTAACCATGATGAGATAATGAAACAAGTATCTTCCGTATAATCATATATTATTATGTTAATTTAATAACCCATATCCATCCTTATATTCCCTCAAATGGGAATGTAATCCATCGTTCGTGTGTACGGCAGACTACCATCTCGTGGACCGATATAATTGGTTTTCCATCACTACCTCTCATGGTTGGTTGTAATGATGGATATAATATATTTATATATATATATTATTAATTATATATTTATAGTTATTTAATTATAATGTAACCCCTATTTTATTAACTTTTCATTCATTAAAAAATGATATGTTCAATTATGTGAACATGTGGATTGTCACCTCCACAAAGCAATGTGATTTGTTTTTCATCACCACATCACATTGATTATATATATGTGTCTGAAAAAAGAAAAAAATTGTATTTATGATATTATGATCATGATATAAAGGTAAAATAATACATACCTTCTTTCCATTATGATGTTTGAAAAATGGAAATAGTACTCATGCATACGTACAACCTACCATCTCCATGATTGTAACATAATTCTTATTTCATGGAAATTTTTAATGGTTGGATTTAGAGGAATAATTTATGTATAAAAATTATAGTTATTAAATTATTATTATAATTTATATGACTGAAATATGACCAACATTACCATGGTCAACACACCGAAGAAGTTTTGAAATAGTTGACCAATCATCCTAAAAATACTTGGTGTGGACATTGATTAAGTAATAAAATATATTCTAAAATAAATTAAATAAATTTATATATGGTAAGTGATTAAACCTGTAAAATTTTATTCAAAATCAAATAATTTATATGTATTTATTTTATATTATTTAAATGATATACAAGGAAAGGTTGTACTATATGTAAGGTGTTTCATCTCAATTTCCCTTCAATGAGGAATATTATATCGTTATAGACCTGATTTATTTTATATGGTTTATATAATTAACATATCACATGATATATCATGAATTCATTATAATTAAACAAATTATAATTTGATATATTAATTATATTATCCATGAGGATTGGACTTGAATGTAGCTTAGTGGTAAAATAATTCTTGACATAAATTCCTTTTATTGAGTTATAACTCTTCTTTAATGACATTATAATGAAATTATAATATGTGAATTTATGTCTAGATTTTCTGATTCCTTATTTCCAAATATTTTATATTAATTTACATATGAGACACATTATTTATTTATTGGTTAATTCTCAGATCAATTATATGATAATTTTAACGGTTATACGTATCAAATTACTTCCTTTGAGACATACATGTATGATATGAACCTATATATTTTATGAGGTTTACATACTACTCCTTTTAAATTTTATATCATGAATATCATTATATTCATGATATATAAGGATTCATTTTATTTTATTCCTTCATGGGGCTTATGATTGAAAAGTTATCAAAGTGGAAAAGTCTTTATGATACAATCTACATTATTTTCAAAATTATTTATATTTATGGTTTATTAGGGGGAATAATATACTCTTATTTTCTTGAACCCAATATTTATATTCTAATGTGGTTGTGATTTTGGTTCACATGTTTATTTTCCATTCCCATTGTGATTTATTAAATACATTTCATGAAATTTGTTTGTAAAAGATATTGATCTTGTATTTTCTTTTAGATCAGGAATGTTTCCCTTGCATTATTGTGTTTTGAAAAATATTCCATTATAAAAATAAATTATTTCCTAAATCTATTTCTCCTGATCTTTAACCTTCTTTTAAAATGTTTAAAAATTTAAATATCTTAATGTTATCCAGTTGGGTCACTTTTGTTTCCCATTACAAAATGTTTCAAAAGAATGTTTATTTTTATCATTTACAACATGAACATATTTTCCAAACATAATCCACATTATATTAATTGAATATTAAATTATTATATTCTAAGGTTCTTTTCAAAGAAAATTATTTTAATAATATTTTTTTAATTTTTAGTTTTTAAAAGTTATTTTCAAATTGAAAAGTTTTTTTTGTTCAAGAATAATTTTAATGACATTTTCATGGTTTTCCCATTCATCAACATCAAAAACAATTAATGTTACTTACACTCCACTAGGTATATGTTGTATTTATATAATAATTTTTCTTTCTCTGAAAGGATTGTGATATTTAAATGGAACCCATTTATTTCTCAAGGGTGAATAATTCAATGAAAGAAAAATGATTATTGCTATGTTGAAAAGTGAAAGATTAGAATTTTTTTATTAATGAATGATAATTGAATTTTATTGAAGATCTTTGGTGCACATAGATAGTTTTAGGTGAGCCTCATATATATTATACAATAGGTGTTCCTAGATATCATTGGGTGAGATCATTCTAGTATATACAATTGGAGTTCCTAGATAGCTGCTAGTGAGCCTAATATAGCTTATATGATGGTTGCACCTAGATAACCTTTAGTGATCCTAATGTAGCTTATATGATGTGTGATCCCCATTATAGATCTTTAATCTAACTATTAATGATTATGTTCTCTGAATAATTAGATTGGATATTGATTGTGTTGCTTTTCCAAATTTTAAGGGTTCTTAAAGGGTTCTATGAATATAATATTCCAAGATACCAATGCATTTTCATTATGATTATTACGGGGTTTTAATGATTCCTCTGATCATTATTGACATGAAATAGATCATTATTATTGGTTAAAATGAATCCTTCTTTTGTTAACGCTTTTTTTAGGTTTTATAAGTGATGATCCATGTATCTAAGAGTATGAATTATCTTATGTTATGTTCATACACTATGATTATGTCATCATACGCTTATTCTCATCTTATTCACACTAATACAATTCAATTTTTAATTCCTATCTTTCCACTTACTGAGCATTTGATCACTCCATTCTTAAGTATCCTTTTACCCATGTTATAAAGAATGATGATAAATGATTTTATTCAAGAAAAGTTTCATAGGTAATGAATTTTGTAGAGATGTTGAACCCTAAATATGGATTATGAAAATATGGGACAGTGGGAGATGACCTTGATCACTATGAACCAGTTTTTTATAAATCCAATACATTAGAGTATGTCCAAATTATCTAAAACCCTAAACATAAAAGTTATTTTTGTGTCTAATTGATCAAATATTTCCTTTTGATGTTGTAAGGTGTGGATGGAAAATATTGGGTCACATTTATCGATATCAATGCCAAAATTGTAAATTTAATGTTTTTATCACTGGATTTGGGAGTGTGGGTTCAAGGTTGTTATATATTTTATCAGAGCGAGTATTAGATAACTTTAGATATTAGGATGTTTTCATGTGATGTTATATTATGAGTTATTGATACCATCATGTGTTTATGATTTTAATGATTATAATATGTTCAGTGTCTTAGACACCCCTTTTAAGGTTTTATGTGATGGAATTTTAATGACATTAATGATATTTTGGGAGACCTTTTAGGTTTAGGTATATGTAACCCTTATGTTTAAAAAGAAGGATTATTTCATAAGAATTATATTAATTTTTTTTCGGATTTTATTCAACTTTTTGGGATCTTTATAAGTATTATATTAATATAGTATTAGAAAAATGGAAACCCTAAAGCTGTGTAATGACCTATTGCATACCAAAGGGGCGTAGGTCTTGAACCCACAATTGAATGGTCATAAGGATTCCATTCCTTCCACTGTAAAATTTTATTTCCTAGTTAGTATCACATTTTCTCAATTATGTTGATTTTTAGAACATGGGTTTTATCATAGAGATAACCATGGGATTGAAAAGTGATTTAATGATTAGGTAGATAATCTTATTTGAGAATAAGTTCAATATTATGGAAACCAATATGATTAAGTTAAACAAAACATTAAGTGATTTTATCTTAGGATTAACGTTTGAATTGTCTTTTGGATGCATATATTATTCTAATGTTGATTTATTTTGATTTTGTAAATTTATAGAAATGATTATAATATCTTGGGAATTATATAACTATGTCATTTATATTTTTCCTATTATATTTTAATAATTAATAATGGGATTTTGAGATAAATTTTTGAAGAATATGTGATCAAATCATTCTATTTTTTAGTCTCAATCAGTGTAACATCCTGTTCTAGGAGCCAAATGTAATTTCCTTGAGTCGGTCCACTACATAACCTTAGGCACACCTCCCCATACACTCAAGGTTTCTGACTAGAAATGGGGGTCAGATAAGTCAATCACGGGGAGACAATACCCTATTTTGTTAGAGTTACACATCATCATAAATAATAACCAATATAGGAAGCCTATATAGTTATCAAAAATTCCAATATCTCAAGACAAAATATACAGGATATATAGTATCCTTCTAAAGCAGAAAACAAGTCAGAATAATATAAGTTTCATGTGTCTAAAATTAAAACTGAAATAAAGAAACTGATGAATCTAAAGTGGGCCTGAACCACATCCAGATCGCTCATCCATGCACCATCCCAAAATCATACATATAACACATGGACTTTTCCCTTCACTTATCATGCATCCATGAAATCTATTCATGTACCGATGAGGCATCTTATGTAGTGTGTGATTACAACTCAGTAGGCCTCCACCAATGGTGTATAAAACAAATATAGTAAATTAAAAGTGTAAAATTTTTTATAAAGAAATAATTTCAATGATAAGTAAAAGGTTATCACATTATCAATTAATCCTTATTAAACCACATTGACCACTAGGTTCCCCATGACACCCAAACCCCAATACCTACTCTGGCCTACACTATGTCTGAACCACATTATATATTCAATTAATGTTTCATTATAGAACATGTGGTAACATTATCCATGTCACTTCAATTTCATTATTTGTAACACATGGAAACATAGTCGTATACCAATGTCTGGGGTAAAAAATGCACTCTATTGAACCCTTTTTATCAACTATGCATATATATCATGGGAATAAAAGGTCATGTCTAGTACCACATTTCTCAACCATACATATATCTCAATGGCGTAGACTGTCATGTCTAGATACCCATTTATCAACCATGAAAATATGTCATAGTCCTAGATCATCGTGTATATCAACACAATTATCAATCATTCATTTTTATCATTAGCCTAGATCATCCTGTGTAGTATCCCATTTATGAATCATGCATATATATCAATGACCTAGATCGTCATGTCTAGAACCCCATTTATCGATCATTAATTAATTAATAAATTAACTAATCCATGTTCATTAATTAATTAATAACTTAAATAATCACATCTCTTCTATTAATCAAATAAAAAATTAATTAACCATTTCAAATTCTCAACACCTACTAATTAATTCACCAATTAATTATAATCATTGTAAAATCAACAATTCGGTGGTTAATTCAATGATTAATTATCCCTAATTTCCCAATTCAACACATTGATAATTAATTCACAAATTAATTATCCCAATTTATAATTCAACAATTCGATTATTAACTTAATGATTAATTATCCCCAATTTCCAAATTAAATACTTTGATATTTAATTTACAAATTAATTAACCTAATCTACAGCTCAATAATTCGATAATTAACTCAATGATTAATTTTGCCCAAATTATCAATTCAATACTTTCATAATTGAATCCCTAATTAATTATCCCAATTTTCTAATTTCCCACATTCAATCAAATCCCCAAATTCCAAAAATGGTTAATGGACCACTTTAATTAATTTAATTAGGAATTCAAATCACTATAAAAACTCTATAAATTATGAAATTTTATACACATAAATGATAACAAGACTACATGATTTCAATAATAGACCACCTACAACAATTGTTTTTATTAACCATCACCTAATGGAAATCCTGAAAATGGAGAAGCAAAATGATGTGGAACTAGATCTGAATCTCAAACCCCTAAATCAAGAATTATGAAAATATGATTTGATAATCCCAAAAATAGATCCACAAGACTATATCTAGATTCGCCAAATCTAGATCTATATCTAGAAAAATAGAAGATAACATCCCATAAAAATAACAAGAGAATGAAGGAGGTAGAATGGGAAAGTAATGGGATAGGATCCACTTTTTGAGAGAGGAGAAGATCTTCAATATGGGATTTGAATCTCGAAGAATGATGATTTTAACGCATTGGAATCCATCCAAGAAAGATCCAGAATCATGAAATACCTCTAAGTGTATAATGGGATCAAAATGGGTAAGTTTCAGGGGCTTAGGGAATTTTAAAATTAATTTTCCAAAGGCATTAAAAATGGTGCAGAATTTCCTAGGAAAAGGCGCATGATATTCCCAAAATGTGCAAATTTTATTTTAGGGGTCACTACTTCTCCTTTTAGGGTTCCCGGTTTGACAAACCACGCATCAGCCTTGTGAATCCCTACTATCCAGGGTTGCACGGTTTGATGTTCTAGGGCACATAGTTTTCGTTAACTGTGTCCCAACCATGAAAATCCCCCATTACTTCAATTTTTTTTAAAACTCACACACACACATCCCAAGTTATATCCTGATGAAAAAGAACTCAAATTTTAGAAATAGGTTACCTAAAAAAATTGTTAGTCTACTCTAGAAATGGTTATGATCTTACAATCTCCCCACCTTATAACAACTAATCCCCGAGATCCACTCCTAAGAATCTTTAATACTCCAATCCAAAAATATTGGGCCTCTAAGCCCACATATATTCTTCCCTTTCCCATGTTTCCTCCTACACATTCCCATTTCTCCACAATACATGAATTGTCAGCACAGTATTTCAACACAACTCTTTCTCATTGTGGTATAACACATGCATCATATGACCCTTAAAGGAAACATCTATATTGAGTTCAACATCATCCATGTAAATCACTTGATATGGTTTGGGATGATACCTCCATAGTTTTGATACGTGGAAAACATCATGCATAGAAATGTATATTTGTAGAAGAGTTAATCGATATGCCATCACGATTATTCTCTCTACAACCTCAAATAGCACAAAAAACTTGGGTGAAAACATTCTCTATCTATGTATCATATGGTGACACAAAATAGGAGATACCCAAAGGAACACAAAATAACAATATGTAAAATATAGGGAACATTGGTTTCTATGAGCATCTAACTTCTATCTAATCTGATCCATAACTATACATTTCTTGATTGGATGCACTTATTCTGATGTCTCCCACACGAGACATAGACCCAACAACTCTAACTCACCTACCTCCATCCAGCATAGTAGTGATCTACACGACGTGCCATAAAGAGCCTCATAGGGTTCCATCTTTATATTTTCCTAATAATTATTGTTATAGTAAATCTGAACTAAATCCAAGTGATTCTCCCAAGATCCACCAAAGTCAAGAACACATGCCCACAACATATCCTCAAGTTCCTATATAGTATGTTATGACTTCCCATCTATCAGTGGGTGAAAATATGTAATCAATAAAACCTATGTACCATGAATTTTTTGCAAGACGTTCTATATTTGTGAATTAAAACATGTGTCACAATGTGAAACTATAGTCTGTGGCACCTCATGAAGATAGAATATCTCCTAAACATACAAGTCTCCCAACTACTCTACTGAGAAAGTCTCTCATATAGGAAAGAAATATTATTCTTTCATAATTCAATAATAAAAAACCCAAATGTTTTTATTCTTACTAAGTGTCTTTGGAGGACCATTCACAAATTATATTTTCACATTTTCACACTTCCATTCTATAATGGGAAATGAATACAGAAAACATCCAGGTCATTGATGCTCTACCATATCCTAAGGTCAAGTGTATAATCATGTTAAAAAACCTATTATTTCCTTGTTTGTGCCCATCAACCAAAACTATCATCATAGGTCATAATACATTTTGGTCACACTAAGATTTACCAGCCACTTTGAGGAATAAAATTACCACATTTTCTCCTCTTGTATGCTCGTAGGAACAACAACTTGATTCCTAAAAAATATGATTTCATCTTCTTCTATGCTAAAATATTAAGATGAATCCCCACCTTCAAGGATTTTCCTCATGGTCAAGAACTCCATATCCTTATACATCATATTTCAAATCTGTCATAAAAGTATAGAATCCACTGAAATAGATTCTAGACTTATATTCTCTTTACTCTCTTAAACTACCACATGCATCTCATCCAGTAAAGCCATCATCTTCTACTCATCACTATACTCCCATATCATCTATGTCTGAGTCTTCCTACTAAAAGTTTCAGCCATACTATTACTTTTCCTAGTCAACTGTTTCCATCTATAAAACAAATTACTTAATATACTCAACCCATTTTCAGTATTGAATATTCAAATCCCACTGTGAAATGATATACCTTAATCTATTATGATTGGTAAACACCGTAAACATATCACCAAGAAGATATTGTTGCCATCACTTCAAAGCATAAACCACATCATCCAACTCTTGTTCATGCATAGGGTAGTTCCGTTCATGAGGTATCAGTTATCGAGACACATATGACACTACAGAATCTATATTCGTAAATACAACTACAATTTTGACCCCAAAATCATTATAGTACACTATATAATCCTCACCTGAATCAGGTAGGATTAATATTGGTGCTGATGACAAATGATTCGTCAATTATTGGAAGGTATCCTCGCATTCTTTTGACCAACGAAACTATATCCCATTTTTTGTTATAGCCCGAAATTGTAATAACCAAATGGAAAAAGTGTTGGATGAATATCTTATAATATAAATCTATCCCCAAAAATCTATGGATATCGAATATGTTCTTGGGATTCCCCCATGAATCCAACGTATAAACCTTATATGGGACTACTGACACAGCGTCCTCTAATATGATTTGTCCTAAAAAATGAACTTGATAAATCCAAAACAAAAACTCAGATAGCATGGTGTATAAACAATGCTCTCTCAGTGTACTAAAGATGATGCCATGTTTTTTGGGAATGATCTTCAATAATCATGGAGTACACCAAGATGTCATCCAAAAACAGTACCTCAAAATGATCAAGGTACGGATGGAAGATTATATTAATTAAGTCCATTAACACTGATGGGGTTTTCTTCAACCCAACCATCATTATGATGAACTCATACAGGCCACACCTTCTTCTCAATGTAGTCCTTGGTAGATCATAAATCTGAACTTTGAGCTGATGATACCCTGAAATAAATTTTATCTTCCGGAACACAGAAGCCCCTCTAAACTAGAAAAGGAGATAATTAATACATGAAAGAGTATATCGATTAATCAAAATCATTCGGTTCAACTTCCAGTTATTAACAGACAAGAACAAACACTCATCCGCCTTTTTTGCAAACAATAGAGATGACCCCCAAGGTTTCGTACCTAGATAGATAAACCCCTTATCCTCCAACTCATCCACCTGAGTCTTGAGATATTAAATCTCCTTTTTTGACATTTTTATGGTGGAATATAAACTATCTCAAGCACATAAATGATCTCTATAGTGAATTCAACATCCCTCCCAGGCAGAATCCTAGAGATGTATGTAGGGAAATTATCCCGAAGTTGCCCCACCACTACCAGAATGATATTATGCTACACACCATCATCATCAAGTATAATACTAGGAACTGGGGTTCGAATCTCTCCCATTTTTAGAGTAATTTTCTCCGCTCATCCTTCTTGGATATCCCACGTTCCAAGAAGAATATAGTTGTCACCCATGGGATATTTGAAATTCACTCTATTATAGTAAAAATAAATGTGATTTGATTATGAAACTATCTATTCCATTCCCATAATTAGGATAATTCTTAACATATCTAGGATGTAGAGATCTCATAGAAAACTACACCCGCTAATATCAAGAGAACATCCCTTGTACAAACATATGTCTCTTGACCATACTCCCAACAATGTATCTATATTCACTACCCCAATAATATACTCCAGCTCCAAGATCAATTAATTATCAATATTATCATATATAAAGGAATGAGAGGCACCAGTGTCAAAAATGGCACTAGATATTGTAGAAGATACAAGAATAGTACCACTCACTATTGATGGCCCTGCCTCTCTATCCACAATCGTAGGATGTAAAATATGTAATTTTCCTTCACCTATTCATTGTGATGTCATTTTACCACATTCTTTTTACCACTATGTTGATATGGGTTCTCTTTCTTAGACGAACTACATCCACTACCTCTACCACCTCCACCAGTAGAACACCAGCTACAAGACTAATATGATGTAGAAGATCCCCGTCCTGTACCATGATTCTGTATGGCTCCTCCATCACTAACTATCTATCTGAAGTACCTAAAAACCTCTGTAGATTTCCCAACTTACCAAAAGCTCATAACTCATCTGGTGGTTGGGTAAAATGTTTAGGAAATTGTTCCAACTTGCCACATTTGTGGAAAAGAACTTGGGTAAGACCTTGAGCAACCGATCCCCCTGACTGGACACTATTATTACCACATCTCTAGATAAATTTCTCATAATAATGCTTCCTTCTCTCTGAAGGCTTACCTCCTGATCCTCTAGAAGAAACCACATGTCTTCCACCATAAGCCACATTCAGGGTCCCCTTTGAGATGATATCCCGATTTACCACTTCTAAAAAGATCTTCAGCCTGAAAATATTTACCTAGGACTTAATTTCAAACATAAATCTATCCTGAAAACCATTATCCTCAGTTTCCTTATCCAATTCCAATGCTAGAGAAAAACTCTAAAAATCAATAAAGTGTCCAGCATAATCCATTATAGACATAATCCCCTAATTCGACCTCATGAACTCAATTACTCTCTCTTGCCTCAACGTCTCTTCATATAAGTGCTCCAATAACCTCTCACTGAAGTCATCCCATAGCATACCATATGTCTACCCAGTC
This sequence comes from Viscum album, assembly GCA_963277665.1. NCBI lineage: Eukaryota > Viridiplantae > Streptophyta > Magnoliopsida > Santalales > Viscaceae > Viscum > Viscum album. Next base: position 827,892,345 of record OY728127.1, read on the forward strand.
AGATCCTAGACATCCCACTAATCATTTTCTAACCCTCATAGCATATAAGTAGCCATCCTGACTCTCTTCTCATCCAGAGTCTCTAAATGGTCAATTATTGTCTAGACAGACTCAATCCAAAAATCATCCCCCTTAGGTCTACCCATTATAGTAAAATTATAATGGTACAACAACTGGAACTCCCTCAATAATCTATACATGTTTTTAACATCCTGCCCTTGGTCCCATTGAGTGAATTTCATGAAGTGAGTGATGTTTTCTCAGAACTTCTCCCCTGCTTCCCCACCCAACACTATCGGTTCCTCAGGTTCCACTATTGGAATACCATCTCTAACCATATCCTCATGTCATATCCTCAATATTCATCATCATGTAGAAATAGATCTACAATTCAAAACACACATCTTAGGACTCATAACACAACTGCATCACATTTACATGGGTGTAAAATGAAAATAAGTCAGAATAATCATTCCCCAAATCTCTATAGGTGGCCAAAACTGAGGTGTTATCACTAACCTTAACCATCCCACTCATATTTCATGGTTGAAAAGGGTAAAATAATTTTCACAATTCACATCTCATTATACACCCATTTATTTACATTTTTTATCATTTTATTTTCCCCAATTTCTTATTAGGAACAATTTTCAATTTAGTTTCACATGAAATGAAAAATAGTTTAATTTCAACAACATACCCAAACCCATTTTCTCATTATTTCCTAAAATGATGCATGTCATAAAATAATCCAAAGTGACTAGAATGATGCAGGAAGACTGAACACTCATTCCATTCTAGGCTATGATTCTATTCTCAAAAAATATATAAAAAAATCACATCACACAATAAGTTTTCCACCCAAGGTTAAATAATATTCAACTGTAACAGAAAATAGGAATAAAAACAATCCCTCCCTTGGTACATGGGTTTTCAACCATACATGGGTTTTCAACTCCAATGAATGAGATCATTGCTATTTCCCAACTAATCCTAGTCTCATGTCCACCCTTCCCTAATTGCAAGACAAAAGAAAAATAATAGAAAATCGGGCTCTGATACCACTTTGTAACGTCTCAGATAGTGTTCCACACATCAGTTCCTCAAGATGATTTTCTACAAGAATTCATTAATGCCTTCCCTTATTCTAGAGGATTTAAACATTCAATTAGGTTCTAATAATTCAATCATGGGGAGTCTATGCCCTCTTTTATCAGATTAATACACTAGTGGAAATAACAAGAAATAATATAACCTTATATAATCATCAAAAAAACAAATATATCAAGATAAACAAAGAAGGAGATTCAATATCCAACGAAAGTATAAAACATACCACACTAATGTAAGTGTCAAGTGTCCAACAAGAAAACTGAAAAAAAAATTGATGACTCCCAAGTGGGTGCTAAACCATGTCATGTTCCCTCATGCAAGATCCCCCCTCTGACTTAGCCATCTAACCTAAAGAATTTTACCTTCAACTATAATACATCAATGGAGTCTGTTTGTGTAATAATTAGGTTTCTTGAGTTAGGTATGATTACAACTCATTAGGCCACCAACAACATGATCTAAACAATCCAGTCAATTAAAAGTTTAGGCAGTTTTATGATGAAATAAATACAATGCATAAGAAAATAGTTGTAACATTATCGATTAGTATTTATTAAAACACATTAACCACTGGGTTCTTGAGGACACCCATACCACAAAACATGCTCCGCCCTGTGCCAAGTCTGAACCATGTTACATATTCAATTCATTTTCCATTAATGAACATAGGGTTACATTTCCCATGTCACTTAAATTTCATTATTACTTCCACTTAGAACCATTGTCCAATACCATTGTCTTTGTTGTAGAAATCTAGGTCTTTCACCCTAATTTTCAACTGTGAATGTATATCATGGGCATTGAATATCCTTTATAGCACCCCAATTCTAAATCATACATATAAGTCATTAGAAAAGATCACCATGTCTAATACCTCATTTACTAACCATTCATGTATATCATTGGCTTGAATCATCATGTATATCACCCCATTTATCAATCATGCATATATATCATTGGCCTAGATCATGTACCCCCATTCTAAATTATGTATATATATCATTGGCCTAGATCTCCATGTCTAGAAACCCATTTATCAACCATTAATTAATTCATAAATTTTTTAATCCATGTTAATTGATTAATTCAACAATTAATTAATAACATATCTTCCGTTAATCAATTCAATAATTTATTAACCATTTCACATGCTCAACAACCATTAATTAATTCACCAATTAATTACGCTCAATGTAAAATCAAAAATTTCATAATTAAATAAATGATTAATTACCCACAATTTCCCAATTCAGTACTTTGATTATTAATTCCCCAATTAGTTATACCAATTTATAATTCAATAAATCAATAATTAACTCAATGATTAATTATCCCCAATTTCCATATTCAACGCTAATAATTAATTTACCAATTAATTATACCAATTTACAAATCAAAAAATTGATAATTAGATCAACAATTAATTATCACCAATTTATAAATATAATACATTGATAATTAATTCATCAATTATTTTTCTCAAATATAAAATTTCCATTATTTAATCAAATAAATGAAATCACTAATTAATTAATTGACCAAATTAATAATATAATTTGGAATTTTGATCACTAAAAAAACTCAAGAAATTATATAATATCATTAATGTAAATGAAAATAAGTCTATGGGATTTTACTAATATACCACCTAACTCAATTTTCTGATGACTGTTCAACCAATGGAAATCCCAATAATTGAGCGGCACAACAACATACATCTATATCTGAATCTCAATAACCTAAATCAATATTTAATAACATGAGATCCAATTAACCAAAAACAAAATCCACAATCATAGATATAGATTCACCAAATCAAGATCCAGATCAAGAAAAATAGAAGTTTACATTCCATAAAAATAACAAGATATGGAAGGAGGATGAATGGGAGAGCAACGAGATATGATCCATTTAATAGGAGATGATAAGATATTCGATATGAGCATCGAATCCTAAAGAATGGGGGTTAGGAAGGCCTTGGAATCCTCCATAAATCTTCAATGTCACAAAAGACCTCCTACATTGTAATGGGGGTAAAATAGGTGAGTTTTGGGGGATCAAAGAATTTTAATATTAATTTTCAAAAGGAATTAAAAACCATGCATGATTTCTTGAGTAGGTGAGCTTGGTTTTCCTTAATCATGTTCCAACCATGCACTTGTTACTTTAAGGTTGCATAGTTTCCCCTTTTACAATGAATGGTTTGACCAACCATACATAGACATGGGAATCACCACTATCTAGGGTTGCACAGTTTGCTAGGAGGGGGTGCACAGTTTTCTCTAACCATACACAACCCCCTTTAATTTTTCTCAAAAGCTACCCAAACACATCCCAAGTTATATCCCAAACAAGAAGTACTCAAATAAGGAAAAAATATTACCTAAAACTAATATCGTGTCAACTTAAAAAAATCAGTATCTTATAATCATTGTTAGAAAAAATGTGAATAATTTTAAGAATAGTTATATATGGAATTATTTAGATTGAACTCTCTGTATTATTGTTGAATTATAGAGATTAATGATTTCTTTATTCAAATGATGGTTTATTAATTTTGGGTAATTATGTTATTTTTTCCTCTTTTTTTATTTTGGTTAATGTCTAATGATATTATGAATATATTTTATCCTTTTTTGTATTGTCTGATAATTTAAAATTTTTCTGTAGTTCTTCATAAATGAAAAAAATATCTTGAATACTCATCGTTTGGAGAAAAAATGATATCTTGTTGGAAATTTATTAAAGGATGAAACTAAAATTGTAAAATAAGTATATTTCGTTTTTTTATTAGTGTACATGGTAAGGAATTACCTAAAACTATGTAAAATGATTTTAAAACAAAAATGTTATCATATTTCATTTATTTTTGATGAATCGATAGTATCATCACCCATCTTAGATATAAGATTTTTTTTGTTAACATTATCCTGAGAATGGTCTCAATCAATCCCTATCATCCCTTTGGATTTTTTCCTTCCATTTCAATTTTTTTAATTCCCACCAACGTTTTCCTTCTTTAAAACCAAGTTGTGTGTTATTCTAGATGACCATTATTGTAAGTACCCAATTTTTCACTCAGGTATATATCCTTTAAAATTTATTCTAATTATTGTTTTTGTGTCTAATTTGGATGCATAATGAGTTAGTGAATGTATCAGGGGTGTCTGAGGATTTTTCATAGCCCCAAACCCATCTTTAATGAAAATATTTCCCCATCACACAGTCAGAGAAAACCGTGATGGTAGGGAGTATGGTTACATCTATCTATGCCAATGGTCTGCATTTTTGGATAGAGCCATTCAACAAGATTAGTGTGTGGTTTCCCTAACTAAGTGGTCTAACCATGTGGTAAATCCCTTTCTCTAGGTACACATGCATGATTTGAGAACAATTTTTCAATCCGTGCAGACAAACCATGCACAAGCTAAATCTTGGGTAATTTTATATGTTTACCCTTAATGATCTAATTAAGCCTATACTTCATCTGTATTATGATTTCATGTGAGATTATACATATTTCCCCTCATTTTGGAGCTTTTTGAAGGCCTAATCTAGTGATCAACTAATCTCTTTCATCCATGATTCGTTCAAGCTTTGGTTCATCATGTTGGATGTGAAACGGTAAGTTCTCGAGTCTGTTTAAGCTGTTTTTCATTTCTATTTCTCCCAACCAAGTAATCAAGGTGTAATTTTTTTTAAATTTTTCTCAGATATACTCTGATACAAACCAAAATAGATGTTAATACTAGATGAAAATGGTCATAAAAGCCTAAGGTGGGTGGTCTATAACTCATCCCACAAGTTCTTTTATTTTTGAATGGTTTTGTGGGGACCATAGATTTCATTAGGTTCCAATTATTGAATTTATATTCAATGCTTATATTAATTAGAACCATATGGTTATTATCTTTAAAAATATGTAATTAGTTGTTATTTTTTACACCCAAAAATCCATACCTCCCACGTAGGATGTTTTTACATAATTTTTATTTTTGGGTTTTGACTCATTTGATCCATCGTTCGGCTATGCCTTGGATTGAAAATTCTAAGAATAATATTTTTTATGTTAAATTAATTGAAATATATTATGAATTACATCATGGAATGCTCAATTTATGCTCACCACTTGACCCACATAAGGTAAGTGTTTCAATTTAATAAATAAATGTGAAATTGAAGTTGGAAACTATATTATGTACTTGACATGCCTTTATTAAATGTAATTGAATTATAGGTTACATGTTCATTGAACCCCATACCATGTTAATGTAATGTATAGGAGTGAACCATGATTATTTAAAATTCCATAAATGGATTAAATGAATGTTTTCATGCTACATTTCCTTGTCACAGTAATGAATGGAATGGCTTGATCCAAGTGGATTTATCGATAATTATGACTTCATTAAATGGTTTAATGCTACATGGCCTTGTAAAACTGAATAAAGGAAAGGTTTGAACCAATAAAAATATTATATGACATCATTATCAAATAGTAGTGTCCTGACTAGATCTTGCCTTGGATTCGATAGGGAATACCTTGAGCACTCAGGAACCCCATTCTGATTCAAGGATGTGGCTAACATTGGATGAGAGACACCTAGAACCCGATCCTTGTGTATTTTTTGATGCACATAATGACACCATAGGATCTGTTCAATATTATTACAGGATGCCTTTGATACACTCCCTGGATCAAGCATTGATAGGTATGTTCCACAGTTAAATCCCATCGGGTCCTGTCATTTCTTATCCCAATTTTACATTGGATGATCTCCTTGGAATCGATAGAAATATTATTATGGAATTCCTTGGAATACACTCCTTGGATTACAATCTTACACTTATCTTGGTTACATTCATTACTGAGTTGGAATCCTTTGTGGTCTATGTTTCCTTGGTTATTCCCATAGAACATCATTTTGGAATATCTATATAGGTTGACTTATTACATCATGGATCCTTAACTATTGATAATTTTTTTATAAACTCGTTGTGATCAAATAATAAACCTATTACATGTTCAGACACCATTTGAGAAATGAAGTAGGTACATGGGTATTTAGCAGCATTGTATTACATTACTATATATTTGTCTACTTTCACAAAATTTCATTTCCATTATATGGGACATATGTTATAGAAACTGTTAGTGGTGGCCCATTGAGATTTATCTCACAACCTCTCTAGGAACTATTTGGTACCTGGGACAGATTACATGAATGTAGGTGTTTATAAAGGAAATCCCATGGCTTTGAACAGTTGATTGATGGCTGTTTAGGATGGTGATAAATCAAAGATGACGGATTCAGAGATTAAGATTCTTGGGATAGTATATTTATTTCATTTATACTTTTATGGAACATGTTATGCATGCTATCTTGTATCCATGTTTTCCAGTTTTCTTATTACATGACATATCATCATTTGTTATTCTAGCTGATTTAGTTATTGTTATCCTTGTTATCTATTAATTTGGTATTCTTATGTTGTTTACGTATAATGCTTCTTCTATTTACCTAGTTTTATGGTAATGAGGTCACAGTTTCCCCATAGAAACACCCTAGACCATCACTGCTAGTCTTCATCCACTAGAAATTGGGGAGATGCACATGAGGCTGTGTGGCCAACTGGGCTTGGGGAACCTCCCAACATTAATTAGGGTTTGAGATGTCAAAAAGTGCTATCATAGGGGTTTCTTTCTTACTTTACACTGTAGAGACAATAACAATGAGGATAGGATTTCATGGAACATGGTCATAATTCGTTCTTGGGCACCATGAACCCTTCTTTGGGGTAAAATCCATGTTAAAAAAATGAAATTAGTGTTCTATTTTTTATATTACATTTGTTATCATTTACCCATTGGGTGTTTCACATGTTGTGTTGTGGTTATTTTTGTAACTCTAATTTAGAGTTCATTCATCCTTTGTCCAATTATATAGGGGCAAGGAGCATAGTTCATGCATCATTATAGGCACCTATAAATAGCATGTCGTGCATATTTCCAAGCCATATAGGTGGAATTCATTGATTTTCGTTTCTTGATATGCATGTGGTTGAGGAATGATGTTGTGATAGTAAGATTATGCTTGTATTACTCATGGTTATGATTGAGTGACATCGTATCTCAATCCATGAGGTGTATGGACCCTCATGGGTTGGGATGATTAATTTTCCAATTCGATCCATTATGATGTTAATATATGGGTGTCATTTCCAATGATATCATTTAAGGTAACTAATTCAATGGGAATGTTTATACATTATAAAGTTACATAGGACATCTAAAATGAAATGTTTGCACATCCTTATCCTACCTTGTCACTTTTGTGAAAGGTAAAGAAGTAAACTTGGTAAATAAATTTAAAATGAAATGAAACTTATACATGATTACTTACATGTACATGGTCATCTTAGTGGGTAGTTGGTGCAGTATACTTTGGATAGTGATATTTTCTTTATTTAGATTCCATAAGCGTTTCTATCTATCTACTTAATGAATGTTCTCAGGCATGTGCTTGGCATTTGTTGACCAATACCACCACAACGTCCTCATATCGTGTGTCTAGAAGGTTGCAATGACCATGCTCTAGACATAGTGGGCCTTGAGCCTCCAATCATACCACCAGGAGTTCCACTAGAGGAACCACCTGTTGTACCTTATTTGAGAAGTAATTCCCAGGTTCATGGTAGTTTTCCTTATCTGACGCAATCCATACATGGTGCTCCATGAGTTGTACCTATGATGGATGATCTGACTCATGTGTTTTAGTTACCGCATCATCCCACCATCATTGGGGATGGAAGTCTACATTATATTGATTATTTGAAAGATTCCACCTTTTCTTTATTTTAGAATCTTGATATTCCACCAGAGAAAAGGGTCAAACTTTCTACCAACATGCTCAGTGACTTGGCCAAGCATTGCCTAGGATGATCATCATCAGGTTATGTTATGGTTTGATTTCCATACTACATATTATGATCATCTATTTCCTCAGTCATTGAGAGCTGACAAGGCCATGGAGTTCATGCATATCGAGAAGGGTTCTATGTATGTTATGGAATATTCAACATGTTTCACTAAGTTATAGTGATTTTCACCACTTCTTACTGGTGATGAGATTTTACATTCTCCACACTTCAATTATTGTCTCAAGTAATCCATACGTACACAGGTGCATGTATTTTTCCTACCTGTTTTTTCTAAAATAATCAATCATGATTTTATCACTATCTGTAACATGAGGGACGACGATAATACTAGGTATAGAGGATTAGTTCTGTGGTAGGCCAATACTTATCCGAGTGGTTGGAAATTTTTCCTAGAGGTTTCTCATCAGGGAAGCGATAAATATAGTAAACATTTAGATATATATATGTTGTATCATTATTATGGATGATGGGGGAACCTGAAACCTCATTATAATTGAGACACAATGATGTTTCGGGCTTGCGGCCATATGGAGAATCTATATAAATTTTGAAGGACCTTTCCACCTTCTTCGAGTGGAAAAGGATATGCACCCGCACCACCTACATGAGCGGGTTCTATTACACTGTGTTATGTGGGGATGTGGAATAGTACATGCAGGATGGGCATAATAAGAGGTCGTGGTCATGGTAGCCATTAAACTTATCACAAAAAGTGTTGGAAGAGCAGTTTTGATCATTGTAGTCTAGCTATGTCACATAGTCATGGATCAGGTCAGTTGCATGCACTACAATTGGTACCCAAGGAACTAAATGTGGGACCATATACAGTATGAGGTAATATTCGAGTATCATACACTATTGTATCTTCATTATTTGGAAGAGGTGATTTGAACTCTTTTATCTCTTTATGTATCATGGAATGTCTCATTATGGAGGTATTATACTTCAATGGAATAATGACCCTAGATAAATAGTTGTTGGTATGGTAAGAGGTAATACGCCAGTTTTGGGACTTTCCCCTTGATGTTAGAAGTTACCCTTTCTTATGGGACTTATTTTTTCACTAGATGATGGGATTTGATGTCATTCTTGAGAATGATTTTCTGGTTTAATTTCACACTTTGTTATACTGCTATCACCATAGGGTATCTTCTACATCTCTCAAGGGAAGTAGTTATCTACATAAAGGTGGGGGGATGTTCATGTTGGTAGAGCTGCAACAAAACATCATGGTATAGGTGTAGTGATTTTCCAGATCACTGATCTCTTCATGGATGATAGAGATTACATCAAGCATATTTTCTATAAATAGTATATCGTTATAGGGATTTCTTACTTAATTACATTTACATATTATACTTCAAGATAGTGGTAGATTTTATGATCAAGCCATAATCAGGATCTTCTCATGTGTCCATTTCATTGTATAGGATGTCACCTACTAAGCTCTAGTATCTCAAGAGGTAGTTAGAGTATCCATTGGCCAATGGTTTTATATGGGATATAAATTACCCATAGCATTCTTCCATGATTTTTTCGAAGATGGTGGATGGTACCCTTTGTTTATGCATGGATTATAGATGACAAAATTAGAATACATTCACAAACTAGTATCCAATACCTCGAATAGTTGATCTCTTAGATTAGATCTGAGGATTTAGGGTCTTCTTTATGATCGACCTGAGATCATGATATCATCATGTGCGAGTCAGGCCATCAAACATACATTGTATTTCCATTTTCAGTAGGTATAGTCTATATGAGTACCTTGTTATGCAGTTCTATATTATGAATGAGCCAACCATTTCATGGCTCTAATGAATAGGGTTTTCCATCCCTAACTCGAATATGTTTTCATGGTCTTTGTAGACGAAATCATAGTGTATTATCATACTCATAGTTACCATTGAAAACACCTCGATATCATTCCAAGTACACTAAGAGGGCATCATATTTACAACAAGATTACTCAGTTACACCTATGGATTAACAATGTTCACTTATTGGGACATATTATCTCAGAATCGAGAGTCTCTGTTGACCCAGAATAGGTTAGTGATGTATTTTCCTAGATGAATCCAAAGAACATGTTTGATATATGGAGTATCGTAGGACTAGATAGATATTACATACATATCATACAGGACTTATCATGCCATTATTCACCTCTCACTGGTCTTACAAAGATGGGTGTCATGTTCCTGTGGTTAGAAGCATGCGAGAATGACTTTCCAGAGAAGAAAGGGAGGCTTGTCTCAACACCAATTCTGATTCTTCCCAAGCATGGAAGGGGTATATTCTCTTTTTTGATGCATCGAGAATCAAACAAGGAGTATTAATGATATAGGAGGATATATTTGTTTCATATGTATCTCAGCAATTGAGGCCTCATAAGATAAATTTCATGATGCATGATCATGAGCTAACAGTAATTGTTCATGCCTTACGTTAATGGAGACACTATCTTTTAGGTGATCACATTGTGGTGTACACAGACCATAAGAGCCTCAAATATATCTTTTTACAATGTGACTTGATCCTTAGATAGTGATGATGGGTCAAATATCTTCATTCATTTGATTTTGAGAATTCTGAATTCCATGTAAAGGGAAATGCTATAACAGATGCGCTGAGTTGGAAAACTCAAACATAGGTCGTACGGGAGGCCAATGATGAATGGAAGTTAATGGAATTATTTTCTGAGCTTAATATAGAGTTTCATGATAGTAATGAGAAGTCTTACTTCTCATCCTGGACAGTTACATCTTTCCTAACTGATATGGTGAAGGGAATACAATTTTCAGATCATAAAGTCTTTGTTCTCCATGGGAGTATATTAGGAGATAACCCGACTCTGGATTGCTCTATGGATAGAGATGACATCCTACATATTCATGGGAACATCTAGGCTCTTATAGATATGAGAGAGGAGTTTATGTGTTATTCCCACCATTCTCAGTGGGCTCTTCATCCATGTATCTCCAATATTTATCGAGATATGTGATTCTTGTATTGGTGTCCTGGGATGAAATGTCAAATATTAGGATTTATCAATAGTTTTTCCACCTATCAGCAGATGAAGGTGGAGCACTAAAGACATGTAGTATTGTACCATCAACTTCTTATCCTAGAATGGAAATGGGAATATTTTTTCATGGACTTGTAGTCGGTTTTCCTTGGCCACCTAGAGGTAGAGATGTTGTATGGCTTGTCATTGATAGAATCATGAAAGTTTCTTACTTCATTCTAATTGGGAACCTTTCTTAGTTGATGAGATGTAAAAAATATAGGTCCAAGAGATCATATGATTATAATGGGTCCCACCTACTATCATTTGAGATATGGATTCTCATTTCACATCATGGTTCTTGAAGGTCTTGTAAAATTCTATGGGAACCCAAGTGCTTATAAGAACATCTTTTCACCCCCAAACCAATGGACAATTAGAACAGACAATACAGGTCCTATATGACATGATCTTTGAATTTTTCAATGATTTTGATAGTTCATGGGAGAAGAATATCCATCCTGTTGAGTTATCATATAATAAAAAAATTTATTTCATAATTCAGATTTCTCATTTTGAGGCCTTATATGGTCGGCTACTTCGTTCACCCCTATACTGGATACATGCTAGTTATATAGGGTCGTTTGAGATTCTACAGAGATTAGGGTCGAAAGCCTATCAATTGCTACTACTTTAGAGGTATAGTTCCATGTCTGACATCTACCATGTTTCACAGTTTCACAAATATCATGATCAACCATCTCATACCTTTTCTCCTGAGGAAGTTTATTTAGATGTCGATGCAACCTTAGAAGACTATCTCGTGTGCATCATCAACCAGAGAACAAAGGCTCTCTAAGTTCAGTCTATCCCTCTAGTATGGGTGTTATATTTTCATGGTCATGTATAAGAGATGACTTGGGAGTGGCAATGGCCATATTTTTTCATAGATAGTGTCTCTCCACCCTTGGAAGTTGAACTCAGGGATGAGTTCCTTTAAGGGGAATACTGTATAAACCTAGTTTTTCACTCGGGTAAGGATTCGTTAATTTTTTTATAATTATTTATTTTGGGGATAATTTGTATGCCTAATGAGATGGGAAATTTCCCAGGGGTGTCTGGTGCTTATTCAGAGCCTGAAACCCATCTTTATTATAAAAATGTCCATATCACCCAGTTGGAGTAAATCATGCATGTAGGGTGAACAATTGGATCTAATCGTACAAAAGGTCTGCATTTTTTGTAAGAACCATTATACATGGTTAGCAAAAAAATTATCTAACTGTGTGGTCTGAACAAGTAGTACACACCTTTTTCTAGGTAACCATGCATGGTTTGTGAATGGTTTGTCAAATTGTGTGGAAAACCCATTGACATGCTAAATTTTGTGTAATTTTACCTTTTTACCCATAATTATCTATTTAAGCCTCTCTGTATTCCCTATAATTATTTCCAACAAGATTATCCATCTTTCCTCTCATGTTGGATGTTTTTTAAGGGATAAGATTGGGATGACGAGGTATCCTTCAACTAAGACCCATTCGAGCTTTGGTTCCTCATGATGGATGTGCGATGGTATGTACTCGAGTCTATTTGAGTCGTTCTTCATCTCAATTACTCTAGACCAAGTTATAAATGTGTGAAAATTTTGATCTTTTTCTCAAATATACTCCAATATAGGCCGAATTATAGTCTAATACACTAATAGGAGATTCATACAAACCTACGGTGGGTGCTCTATAACAGATCCCTCGCGTTCATTGATTTTAGACTGTTGTGTGTGCCCCGCCAATTCCATCGGGTGTCGTTTATTGAATTTATACTCCATACTTATATTATTTATAACCATATGGTTATTTTATATCCAAACATATAATTAGTTATTAGTGGTTACACCAAGAACTCTATCCATACCTTGTAGGATATTTTGACATAATTTTATTTTTTGTGTTTTGACACGTTGGAGCCACTGTTTGTGTGTGCCTTGGTTTGACCATTTTAAGGAAAAGATTTACTACATTAAATGTCTTGGAGTATATTTTGAATTAGATAATGGAAAATACCATGTATTCTCACCACTTTTCCCTCCTAAGTTAAGCATTTCAATTTAATAAATAAATGTGAAATGGAAATTGGAAAGTATACTAAGTATATGATTTGTCCTTATTAAATGTAATTGAATAATAGGTTTCATGTCCATAGAACCACTTACCATGTTAATTGAAGACAGAAGAGTAAAACTGGATTTTCTAAAATTCATTAAATGGATTAAATGAATGGTTTCATCTACTTGGCCTTGTCACACAAATGAAAGGAAAGGCTCGATCAAAGTGGATTTATCGATTAAATATGATTTAATTAAGGAGTTTCATGCTACCTTGCCTTTTCACACTAGTGATAGTAAATGATTAAACCAATTGAAATATTATATCAATTCATTATCTAATTGAAGTGTCCCAACTCGAGATCACCTTGGATTCTATGGGGAATGAATTGAGCACTAGGGAACCCCATTTCGATTCAAGTATGTGCCATGCTTTGGTTGAGACTTACATGGAACCAGATCCTTGTCTATTCTTTGATGGATGATACGACACCATAGTATCCCATAAATAATATAATATGATTCTTTGGATACACTCCTTGTATCAAGCATTGAAAAGTAGGTTCCATAGTTAAAATCCATTGGGCCTAGACATTTATTATCGCCAATTTTCCTTGGATGATCTCCTTGGACTCTGTAGGCATCTTATTGTGAAATCCCTTGAACTATGATCCTTGGATTACACTATTTAGCTTAGCCTAACTACAATCACTATGGATTTGGTGACCATTTATGTGTACATTGAATTGGTGATAACCTTGGAAATACATTATTAAATATCATTACAGGTTCCCTTATTACATCTTAGAACCATCACTATTTCTAACATGTGTATTATTTATAAAATAGTAGTGATTAAATAATGAATTAGTTATGTGTTCAGAACCCAATTGAGGAATGAAGTAGGTAGTTGTATATTTAGTTACATTATACTTCTTTACTATATATATGTATTAATATACATTATTTCATTTCCATTACACAATATTTATGTTATAGACACCAATGGTGGTGGACCATTGTGATTTATCTTAGACCCTCATCAGGGGTTGTTTGGTACCCAGTGAAGATTACATGTGAGCAGGTTTTGATGAAGGGAACAATGCGACTTCAAACACATTATTGTATACTATTCAGGATGGATCTTGGTAGAATATGACTGAGTCGAAGCTCAAGCTGCTTGGTATAGTCTTTTTATTTCCATTATACTTTTGTAGAACATGTTATGCCATATTTCTTGTACCCATATTTTCCAATTTTATAGTGACATGACATATCATAATTAGTTATTACAGTTGATTTAGTTATTATTTTTTTTATCTATTATGTTTTTTTCTTATTCTATTTTTTTATACTGATTCTACTATTTAAATCTATTTATATTTATCTACTGTGATATACCCTGTTAATGAGGCCATAGTCTCCCCACAAATACATCGTAGGACCTCGCTACTAGTCAGAAGCCTCTAGAATTCTGGGAGATGTACTTGAGGCTATGTGGACCACCAGGATGATCTAACCTCTTAAGTTTCATCCAGGTTTGAGGAGTCACATTCAAACTTCCCTTTCCCTCTTATCAATAGGATGTTTTATTAATCCTTTTTACGATATGGGATTTCATCAAATATATTTTGAAAATTCAGACCCATGTTACTGAGTATAGGTTAAATTGGCATGGATTAAATTTATTAAATTTTGGAAAAATTAATATCCTGGTAATTTAAAAAATAAATACTATGTTTGGTAGCATACAAGATACGCAACACCGAGCTTAAATGAACAAAAAAATATCATTATTTAAATGTGACCATTACAACTAAGACATTAATTTGAGGGGAATCAATATTATCAAAATAATTATGAAATATATAATTTTCCTACTCATTAATAATTTACTAATTAATTATTAGAAGACAAGAACACAAGTTTTAGTAAATTCATTTTATTCTTTAAAAACTTGTTTTCTTAAAAATGGGTTTTCATGATTTTGTGAAGGAATACTATAATTAATTTTTCAATCTTTAAGAAATGTTATTTTGTAAAAATAATGTCATTTTTTAAATCACAATATCAAAACTATCATATTATAAAATTTTTGTATTTTTCTAAAAAGTTTTATTTTTCATTGAATGGTGAAAATACTAATTTTTATTGAAAACTGTGCTTTATTTTAAAGTATTTACAAATTAAAAAAATATTTTTCAATGGATTTAAAATTAAATTATTTATTTTAAATTTTAATTAATCCTAATATGATTTTTCAAATTACTATTATGCTTAAATTTAGAATAAAAATATTTTATATTTGAAAGGAGCATTTTTTAAAACCATTTTTTGTCGCATTTTCTCAGTTTAATTTTTATTTAAATTCATCAACTTATACATTTTGAATATTTCAAAATGTATTACTTATTTGGAATTAGTGGTTTCAATGATAGTAAATATTTTTCTTTTATTTTTGGACATTATGAATTGTAACATTAATAATTTTTGTTACCACACTAAGGGTAAATCGGGTAATTAAGGGTTAAAAATAATATAATATGGAATAGAAAGTCACCATAAACTTGAATTAATTTTATTTTATTATTTAATTTAATCAATAATCATCATAAATTTGATTATATTACCTTTTTTCCATTTGGATGTTATAATGACTTTTATAATATTTTTTGTCATGAAAAGTAATAAATCTCATACTGTTGTTTTTAATAAATGTAATATATTTAACATAGAGACTAAAAAATAATAATTTCAGTTATAGATTGTCATTTTAAATATAAATTATTTATATTCTTCATGTTAATTTAATTTTAATTTGTAGATAATAAATAATTACCTCATATTCTTACACAACGCTAAAGAAATAATTATTCAATTAATAGAAAAATAAAATCAATGTTATAAAATTATTAAAATAAATATAATTTTAAATAATTAATGACATAAAATAATTTTTTTATAAATCTATAATTTTATGTATTTATTTAAATATTTTATATGAATTTTTTGTGATGTTATCATTTTCAATGTATGTGAATAGTTCAAAAATTGACATTATCGATATTTTATGAAAACAATAATTTATTTAATGTTTTAAAATTCTAAAAAATTATATAATTTGACAATTTATAAGGATATAGTTTATAATATAAAACATGGCCCATTTATTTATAATTTTACCATTTATAGTTACAATCTTGACCCTTAAAGAGTTATAACATTATTATAACGACAATTTTCAAAAAGGGTTAAAACAAGAATATAAGGATATAAAAATAAACTAAACTTCTAAAAAAATTATAGGATGAAATGAATTTGACATAAAATCAACTTATATTATAATATTTTCAATTATGATCTACATAAAAATCAAAAATAATTTTTATTAATTTAATTTTTTTAGAAATTGCAAGAGTGCACCTCCTCTCTCTTATAAAAGAGAACCTCTTCTTCTCATTCCATCATACAGAAAAAACGATTTGGATTGGCCAATACCAAAAAAATAAATTCCTAAAATACCTCCAAAAATTATATGGGCCTCATTTTTAAAATAATACCAACCTTTTAGAACTTAATGTGTAAAGAAAATAAGGTTTTCTTGAGAAATGGTATAGATCCAAATCGAGTGTTTTTGTTTTATTTTTTTTCCATCCCCTTAAAATATTATTTAATAGTGATGAGAAAAAAATCATTATCTAACATATATTAGGTTGTTATTATGTTAATTTCATAACCTATATCAATCTTCATCCTCCATCAAATGGGATAGGAATTCATTATTCGTGTTTACGGCAGACTACCGCCTCATGGACTAATGTTATTTGTCTTTCATCACCACCTATAATGTATAGTTATACTGATATATTTAATATATATATATATATATATATATTACATTATTTAAAGAATTATCATTCTGTAAAAATAATATAACACTTATTTTATTACCATTTCTTTCACTGGAAAATGATAACGGCATTCATGTCTACATGTCAATTACCACCTCTATAATGTGATGTGATTCTTTCTTCATCACCAAATGAAATGGATTTTGTATATAAGGGAATTCTAAGAAATAATATTTTATTTATGATACAATAATCATTATATAAATAAAAAAATAATACTTATAGAATTTCAATTATTATATTTTAATAATAGAAATGTTAATCATGTGTTTGTACAGTCTACCATCTCCATGATTGTAACATAATTCATTTTTCATAACCCTTTTTAATTTTTGTTTTAATGGTATAATTGATGTATAAAATGATAATTATTTAATAATTTATATTATGTATATTATTGAATAAAGAACCATTTGACCATAGTCAACATGCCGATGATGTTATAAAATTATAGATCTAACATTATCAAAATATCTATCATCAACTAAACTGATTATGTAATTATATATATCAATAAAATAAATGAAATAAATTTATAAAATATAATGAATTTAAAAATTAATTAATAATTAATGATTAAAAACTAATTTTATTTTAAGTTTAAATTTTAATTTTTTTTATCCAATAATATTGTATTTTAATGTTACTAAGTGTTAAAAGGATTCGTAACTCAATCTCCATTAATTGGGTTATAACTCTTCTTTATTGAATTTGTTATGCCGTGATTATGAGTGAAATGATATATAAATTTTTTCATTATACATTTTAACTTATTTTATTTGGATTTTCATTTGTTACACATAATTTATTAATTTTTTTAATTCTCAATTCAATGATATGATCTTTATATGGGTTACATGACTCAAATTTTCTTTATTTGGGACACACGTTTATAATATGAACATATCTTCTCTATCAGTTATATATTATGAATAATTAACATATTATATCATTAATTTCATTAATTTCATTAATTTCAAGATATTTAATATTTCATTTGATTTAATTCTTCCATGGGATTATGATTGAAATGTTACCAATGTTGAATGGTTCTATGAAATAATCTCATTTTTTTTGGGATTGTTTCTGTTCAGGGTTCCTTGTGGGAAATCATATGATATTATTTTCATGAACTATGTATCAGTACTCTAATATGGTTATGTATTTACTTCACATGTTTAATTTCCATTTACTCCCTTATATATCAATGAAATTTCAATAAATTCGTTTGTAAATGATACAGAACATGTATTTTCTATTAGATCCAAAATAATTATCTTCCATATCCATGTTTTAAAAAATGTGTTCAAAAATATTCATTTATAAACCTAAAAAATTTCTTAAATCTAATTAACAAGATCATTACCATTGTTTTTAATTCTTTTAAAAAGTAATTTTTTAACCTTTTCCAAATGGGTCACTATTGACTCCCTTTATAAAATGTTTGAAATGAATAATTATTTTTAACATTTAAAAAATGAATAAAAATTCCCACCATCTTGACCAATATTTTATTTTAGGATTAAATTAATATTTTACACCATTATTTTTAAAGGAAATTATTTTCAAAATATTTTGTGAATTTCTATTTTATAAAATTGATTTTCCAGGTGAAAAGGTTATATTCCTGAATAATGTTTTAATGACCATTTAGGGGTATTTCCTTTCATTAATTTCAAAAACACTTGATATTACATACACTATACAATAGATATGTGGTATTTATAAAATCTATATTCTTTATTTGGGAGGATTATGAGACTAAAATGGGACCTGTTTCTTTTTCATGGGTCTGTCAAGAAATGAATGAATAATGTATATTTTTATATAAAAAAGTGAAATATTCTAAATTTTTTATTCTTGAAAAGTAGATGGATATTATTGATAATCATTGGTGTGAATAGATATAAATAGGTGAGTTAATATATCTTATACAATGGGTTCACCAATATATCATGGGTTGATCTAAATATATCTTATATGAAGGCGGTGGAGACAGATTCTCTCATACTCTTCAAATAACTCTCTGATCATGAATGATTTCCTTGGAATGTCTCCTACCTCATTATAAAGTTCAAAAAAACTTTTGGGCACTCAATTTAAGATCAATCATACATGGAAGGAGGGGAATCATGTTATAGAATTCCTGGCGTCTTTGGCACCTTCGACTGAAAGTATGTCTCTCTTCCTTAATGTTGGCTCATTCCCTAAGGAGGGAGTTAAGTTTGTTATTAATGATGTTCTAGGTTTGAATTTTTTTGGACCACATGATTCCCTTTTTCCCTATTTTTTTCTGATTTTATGTCTTTTTGTACTCTCTTTTATTCAATAAAAATGTGAGTTTTCAGTCAGTAATGGTTGTGCCAAAATAGCACATGGTGTACACGATATAGCATATATGATGATTGAGCTCTATTATATATCTCTAATTCATTAGATAATTATTATTTTATTTAGATAATTATATTGGAATCTAGAAGTATGGTTATTATAATATTTATGGGTTATATGAAATAATGTTCCCAAATACCAACCAGTTTTATTTATGCTTGGGTTTCTAATGATTCCTCTGATCATGATTGACATAACATGGTTCATTATTATTTATTCTAATGACCCTTGAATTAGCTAATTATTTATTCCATTTTTCATAAGTGATGATCTAGGTATTGATGTGTATAAATTACCTTATGTTATCTTCATACACTTTGCCTATTTCATCATACCCTTATTCTCATCTTATTATCAGTAATAAAATTCAATTGTTAACGTTTATCGTTACACTTTATGAGAATTTGATCTCACCATTATTATGTTTATTTTTTCCTAGTTTATAAATAATGATTTTAAATGATTTTAGTTGATACAGGTTTCATATGTGATTAATTTTATATGTTATGTTGAAGACTTTATATTGATTATGAAAAGATTGGTATAGTGGGAGGTGATGCTGAATGGGTGTTTTAATCCATAATGTTAATAGTTTTTCCTCATTATCTAAAAATATAATTGTAAAAGGTCCCTTGGTATGTAAGTTAACTAATTTTTAATTTTTATGTTGTAAGTTTTGGATATAAAAAATTGGGTCACAATTATCGATATCAAAGACATAAATGTAAATTTACTGTTTTTATCACCAAATCTAGAAGTGAGGATTGGGGGATATTATACCAACCAAACGACGATTAGAATATGAATCTTGGTAGTGGACTACATTTTCAATACCTCATGAATAAAATAAAATGTTATTATAATTAATCCTATCATGCCCCTACAGTCTCAAACTTATCATAAAGAACATATGAATCATGGGAGGGATGTAACATAATGAGCTCCCTTATGAAAAACCATACCACAGTGTGTTATGAGAACATCCCACTCATCCCCCTTTATATAAATCCATCAAGATTAATCTGAAAATATGATCCTTAAGGGACTGACCTTCAACTCCATGCTACTGATGTAGCGCCCTGACCCTAGAAGATCAGAGTCTCGACCTTACTTTATTACATTTACATGATTACAATGAATCAAAAACCAAAAGATTGATTAGTTTTGTAATTCTGGAAAAATATATTACATAAATTAAACCAATATTATATTGGGAAATATAATAAAAAACATGATACATAATTAAATAAAATGAACAGAAAAAATTAAATATTACTTCAATGATTTCTTCTTCATAACATGGGGAAAGAAAACCAAAATAATGGTGACCTCAAATCCTCAGTAAGGGTTATTTATAGTGGAATATATCATGAAATAATAATAAATAACAAATATTTGAAGGTAAATAAATGAACAAATAATCCTTTTAAAAAATTGAATAAGACATAATTAATATGAAAATGGAAGTAATCTCTTGGATAAAAATAATAAAACAAATTTCCCAATAAAAAAATTATTAATTATTTTAGGTCATGTTTCCATGGAATATAAAACCTTTATTTCAATAATCTACCATCATTATAGTTTAAAACATACTGGGTGATAATTCCTCTAATTTGGCTAACTGATTTCATCTCATGAGATAGTTGATATATTGAGGGGATTGATTTAACCAGTCTAAAACCCATGTAGTTCATGTCCAAATAATTCCTAATATATCAAATAATTGATTTAATTAATTAGAAACATTTTATTTTGAAAATTAAGTTATATTTAAGTGTCAAAATTTTATTTAAAATAGTTTCTATATTAAAAGGAGGCAAAACTATCTTTAAAAATATATATTTTATGCATAAAATTGGAATTGTTCTTATCTTTTGTCTATAAAATCTATTGGATTAACGTAACAAGTATTTTATTGAATATATAATATTTATATTTCATTAATATCATCTAATAATATTAATTAACTTAATTTATTAATATAAAACACATTTGGTGCATAAAAATATTTGTTCATAAAAACATTCCCTTTATATTCATTTGGTTTCTATATTCATTTATAAATAATTGGTAAATATTGAATTTATCACTGTATTTTCAAAATTTATTTAACCTTATTAATAAAAAAAATAAAACATCTCGAGTATAATTTTTATTTTAAAAATTGTACTCTGTAAGATTCGGTCTTACGCAAGGCATCGATGAAACTCATTGAATGGAACCCAAGAAAAAATAAATTTTATGTTCATTGACATATATAGAATATATTAAATCTATTTATAATAGTAAATATACTTTAAAGTCATAGGATATTTTATTCCCATATGTTCTTGGGGTTTAATTTCAAACACACTATCAAATAAAATGTCCTGATTTTATAATTTTGGCATGTCATATTCTCCCCACCTTAAATTAATTTTGTTCTCACAATTTAAACATGATCACTGTAATCAAGGATTTCATATTTTAAAATAATATACTATTTAAAATATATTAGTCTAAATAGTTTCAATAACATATCTTCTTAATAAGGGGAAATATAAATGATATGGTCACCACAAAATGAGGTAATTGAATAAGATAAAACTAGTGAAAACACATACATGGAATAGAAAGATAACCTTCAAGTTACGACATAGATTGATAATGAACATGTTCTTGATGAATTTTTTGATAAAAATGGAATAAAAATAGGTATGAAAATATTCATAAATTAAATCAATAAATAATGATAATAAGACAATATTTCATTTGTTTTTTAAATACCCTTTTCCTAGAGTTGATAGATTCTCTCAATCTATAAGAAATATAATTAAATATACTTTCATGATACATTTATATTTCATAATCACATTATTATCCTCTGGGTTTTCCATTATGTATTTTTAATTTATCTCTTATAACATTTTTCATCACATAGTGAAGTAATAAAGACCAATATAACCTTGTCCAAAGTTCAGAATAATCTATTTTTGACATGGTTATCCTTATAACCCTTCTAAGTAATATGATGAAAAACTATAGAATCAGTTGGACAATAGTTAGTATTATCCAATTTATATTACACATACCAATAATATCTTTACTCAAACATCATTTTCTCAACATTAGGAACATATTACGGATTATCTTTCCCTTAACCATGTGTTTTACAAAAAGTTTATCTTGAAGATGAATAACATTTTGTGGTACCATTCAACATATTCTCTAAAATTATTAATGAATTAGTACTAAATTATAATCCATATATATTTCATAATTTAAATGATGATAACATAATCAACAAAATACTTTTACAACATATTTCATATATCCAAATAGAGAAACACATTAATAATTTCACTTTGGTTGTTTCAATAAAATTTACATGACCACAATACCTTATCTTCTTCTGATGTATATTCCCGTGACTCTTTGGAATTAATTTTTATTGGTACCCATATACTTACAATTGTAACACTGAATAGAATCATTTTACTACATCCATTTTCATTCTTTTTCTAGGGGAACCTTTTATATGATATTATAACAAACTCCCAATCCTTTCAAGCATTTACTATAGCGATTCTTTCCACAACTATCACGTGTAATTCTTTCTAGTATTCCCTTTATCTATTATTTTATCTTCATTTATATTCTTCTCTTTCTTCCCTTTAAATCCATAATACTTAGAGAATTCATTCTCTTTCTTGATTGCACATAATACAATTTCATCATATGATAATTTTTTTGAGAAAATAGTTCCCATAAAAGACTTGGTTTATGACCTTCAAATAAATGGTCAATATTTAAATTTTTATTGTGTATGTAATCCATAGCATACCTAGATAAAATTTTAAAGGTAGATTCATACATAGTAACACTTTATTCGTCCTATTGTTTTAATTTTAGGAACCTTCTCTTCATCACATTTTTTTTTCACTGGGGATATATTTTTTGAAGAATTTATCCTTAATAGTTATCCATTTTATGAGATCTATTTATTCATCATCCAAAGTGTTCTAGATTAAAAACACCATTTATTATAATATTAATTGATAAAATAAACATAAAGTGTAACCTTTTCATTTATACCCCATCCTAATTCTATAAATATATTTTCAAAATACTTACTCAATTTCCCCAATTCCATTGGATTAGTAGTCCCACTAAATTATGTGGGATTTATCGTATAAAGTGATCCAACATAGGATATTATTACTATGGAAATGGTTTCTGTATATAGGAAAGGTAGTTTGTTATAACCTGATTAAGCTAACCTAACTTATCCACAACTTTTTCAATTCGAATGACAGCTATATTGTCTCTCCTATCATTACATTCTATACATTTTCCAAGAGTATTGGTATCATTTATCCTTCAAGACTCCAGTTATAATCAATGGAATGTGTTGGATTAGATAAAAAAATTAGGAATTTTAAATCACAATATATAATTCAAAATATGGTATAACACTCATTATAAATTAAAAAAATTATGAATCATAAATCTTATGATCATAAACTTTGGTTTCTTTAGGGACAACATTAAACTAAAATCCTATATAATGGTTTGTAATGAAAATTTGAATTATCCTAAGTGTATATCCTAGGAGTCTAAAAACACATACATATTTTGGACGATTTTCATGTACTAGGTTATGCACTATTCAGGCCTGGTGCACCTTTTAAGTGTTTTTACCCCTATGTACATCTGTGATAGAACCACATCCACTTGTTATATCCAGACAAGGAATTATTTCTAGGAATAAGCAAATAATCTCTTCCATATAGAAATTCTAGGATATTATTATATATATATCCTCAAATTATATATTAGGGTTGTGTTCCATAATCTATGTTTTCCTAAATCTAGTTTCCAAGGATTCAATTAAACTTTCTTTGACACCGACTGTAGAACCCCAAACCTAAAAGCCTGGAATCGGTGTCTTACTTTATTACATTGGCATGATTAAAAGGAATAAATTCCAAAGTATTGATCCGTTTAGTAGTTTTTGGAAACTATATTACATATATGATATCCATATTATATTATCAAAAGGAAAATAAAACATGATACATAATAAAATGAAATGAAATGCATCCTTGAAATCCCATTCAAATATTTCTTCTTCATAACCTGGGGAATGGAAACAAAATAAGTGTGAGATCAAATGCTCAGTAAGGGTTAAGTATAGTGGAAAAAATAATGAATTAATAATGAATAATAAATATGGAATGTTAAATAATAGAACACACATTTCATTTAAAAAACTAGATATGTAATAATCAACATCGTATGCTAAGTAATTGAACATGGATTCCACTTAATAAATTAATTGATAATGAAAAATGTATCTATATATGATGTTATTGAAAAATATAATGGATAATAATAATAAATGATTTATAAAAAAATTAAACTATTAATTATTGGACTTAATTAATCCCATGAACATGATATCATTACCATCACGATATGTCTTCAAGATAGTTTAAAATGTACAGGGTAAAAACCCATCTGATTTGGCCAACTGATTTGGTCTCATGAGACTACTAATGCGTCAAGGGGGTTGCATTAACTGTCCCTCAACATGTGTATTAAATATTAAAATAATTCCTTAAAAATTGAATAATCGATTTAATTAATGAGAAATATTTCTTATCATTAAATATTTGTATTTAGTAAAAGATAAAAATTTATTAATATTTCCCCAATTAATCAAATAACTTTCTAAGTGAAAATCATATATATAAATGGTATATGGTTTAGGTAATAATAATATAAATTATATGAGAATATTTACATTTAAGATAAAAATATTTTATTATAAAAATTATCATCATGAATTGATTGTTTCAAGAGAATGTTAATAATCACAGAAGAAGTGATATTTCTTTGATAGTTTTTACCACATGGTAATTTTCATGTCAAAACACCTTGGACGTGATAGTTCAAAGTGAATCTTAAAATACGGTGAAGTATGAGCGAATCATGATATTAAATGAAAATGGGGAATTAATACACCACATTATAGTGATTTTTTGTATGATAACAAATAAGTCTCAATTGAATGTAAATTAAGACAAAATCTCTTTCCAAATGTCATCTTTTGAATCATAAGACCCCGTCAATAATAACATAAATTGAAACTTTTAATATCAATAACTAAATTAAATTCATTGTCTATCATTTCATATGGATTCATATATACCACACACAAGAAAAAAGTGTGGAATATGGAATAATTCTCAAAGAAATAAAAGTGAGGCTAGAAATCCCCATACCTTGCATTTTATTTTGATTGAATGTACATTAAAATTATTAATAATGATTTTAATAATTTTATTAACATATTAGAGAAATATATTAATATTTATAATATCATATATGTTCTTCTTATAATATTATATTACCATTTTGTTAAAATCATTCATTATTTCCACTATTTCGGGTGTTAATTTCCTAGTTATTCGAGTATGTTTTAACTTGTTATTTTTGTTCCTATTACAAAGTTCATGATTTTACCATATCCAAAATTTAAATAATGATTTAAATGTTATATATATATTCATTATATATTTATTTTTATTAATCCATAATTTTTTGATATAGGAAATAAAATGCACGATTCACGGAGACGGTAGGTTGTATGTATGTATGAAGGCTACTTTCATTTCTTTATCATCCTTAAAAAGTAAGTGATATATATTAATTATTTTATTTTATAATTCTAGTATAATATTTATTTAATATATTTCACATGTGTTTATTAAAACCATTCTTAATACACTCCATGTATAGTGTGACTGAATCACATCTCTTTTGGGAGGCGGTAGTCCACATATCCAAAAACGATGTTATCTTGTTCCCGCAAAATGGAAATAATAAAGGTACGTGTTATATAAAAATTAAATAAGATTAAATTTATTATAAAACACATTGGTATTAATGTAAAAAAATTTAATATATAATATATATTTCAATAATATCATCCAGTAATGGTAATTAATAAACTTTATTATGATAAAACACGTTTGGATCATAAAAATAATTCTTTATAAAACCATTCCCTTTATATTCATTTGGTACTTATAAGAATTTATAATTAATTGGTAACTGATGAATTTAACTATATATTTTCATAAGTTATTTAATCCTATTCATTGTAATAAATTTAATATCTAGGTTATAATTGTCATTTTAAATAATAGTATTCGCTAAGATTTGGTCTTTCATAAGGATTTTAAGAAACTCGTTGTGTGAAATGCAAGATAAAATCAATGTTCTGTAAATTTCAATATATATAATAGATTGAATCTATTTAAAATAGTAAATACAATTTAAGGTATTATTATATTATATACCCTTATGCACTTGGTTTTTCATTTCATACACGCTTTAAAATATAATTTCCTTATTTTATAATTTTGGGGTGTTACATTATTCCCACCATAAAATAAATTTAATCCTCACAATTTAAACTAGATATAGATAATAAAGGGTTTAATGTTTTAAAATAAACTTTTTTTGAATAACCCACATCATAAATAGGGTTAATAACAAATCTTCTTAATAAAAGGGAAAGGTAAATGAGAAGTTCACTACAAAACAAGTTAATCAAATATGATATCATTTGTGAAAATGTGGACATGAATGAGAAATATGGTTATTAAGTTTTGTTGGAGAGTGATAGTGAACGAGTTATTGATAAAGTTTTTGACCACACATCTATAAACCATAGGTCTGAAAATTTGATTGATATCACTAAAAATGATGATAATATGACAATTTTGTTTTGTTTTTCAAGACCCCCTACCTAGAGTTGAGAAATTAATTCACTCTATAAGAATATAAGTAAATAAAAATAATTTAAATATTTATATTTCATAATCACAATATTATACTTTGGTTATTCCTTGAAGTATGTATACATCATCTCTTAGAATATGTTTCATCATATGGTGAAGTAATATATTAACCTCTAAAACATTGTCCAAATTTAAATATAAACCCTTTCACAAATGGTTAAACTTATTAACCTTCCAAGTGTTATGATCCAAAACAATATAATCATTTCCAAGGAAGTTGGTAGTATCCAATTTACAATATCCATATAAATTATCTCCTAATATAAACAACATTTTCTTAATATTAGGAACATATTAAGTTTATCTTTATCTATACCATGTGTCTTACAAATATTTAACATTTATAATGAATCACATTTCTTTGTACCATTCGACATATGCTCACAAATCCATAATGAAATAGTTTTTCTATACAATAATTATATATTTCATAATTCATATGATGATATCATCATAAATAAAATTATTTTAAATCATATTTAATAGATCAAAATACCAAAGAACATCAGTCATTCAACTTCAATTGTGTCAATAACATTTTATTGACCTTGATCCATTTTCCTATTTTGAAGTATATTCCCTTGACTCTTGGGGAATTCATTTTCATAGTGCCCCATATCCCTGATGTTGTAACACTAAATATATTTGTTTCCATTTATTCCTTTTCATTCTTTTTCTTAATGACCATATTCTCCATGCCTATAAAAAACATCAAATCCTTTTGATCATTTAATTAGGTGATTATTTCTATAGCTATCACATGTGGGGAAACCCCTTCTTTCCCTTCTTCCCTTTAGCTATTATTTTCTATTCCTTTCAATTATTCTCTTTATTCTCTATGAATCTGTAAGACTAATATAATTCTTTCACTATATTGGTATAACATAAAACTATTCCTTCATGTGGAACATTTTTTTAGAAACCAGTTCCCTTAAAAGACTTGTTTTCATCCCTTTAAATACATAGTTAATAATTCACTGTATGTTTTGTATATAATCTGTAGCATGGAAAGATAAAATTTTAATTTTACCTTCATAATCAGCTACACATTATTTATCCTTTTTCTTTAATCTAAGGAAATTTATCTTCATCTCAATTTGTCGATCATAAGGGAAATATGTATTTAATAATGTCTCCTTAAAATTTATCAATTCAATGGGTTCAATTTCTTCTTCAAACCTACTATTCAGAAAAATGAAAACCATTGATCAGCATTTCCATTGAGATAATACAATTCAAGTGTATCCTTTTTCTTTTCACTAAATTCTAATACCATAAATATATTTTCTAAATTCTTAATCCATTTATCTATATCAATTGGATCTGTAGTCCCATTAAATTATGGGGGCCTCTATCAGATAAAGCGATCCAACATCAGAGATTTTTATTGTGGAAAAAAATGATCTGTCCTAGAAAGGTTATGTTTTATAACTTGATTAATCTACAATAATAAATCTACAACTTGTTCAGTTACAATTCTAGCTATATTTCCTTTCCCAATAGGCCAATATCTATATTTTTTATAAGTATTGATGTCATTCATCCTCTGAGATGCAATTTCTAAATAATGGAATATACTGGATTATCTCATAAAATTTGAATTTTAAATCATAATGTATAATTCCAAAATATGGTGTATCACTCAACATAAATTAAAAAATTATTCATTGTAAATCATAATATCATAAACATTGGTTTCATTGGGTACATAATTACATTGAAATCCATTTTAATTGTTTGTTAAGAAAATGTGAGTTATCCTATGTTTATCCCCTATGAGTGTCAAACTAGGATCACATTAATGACCATTTTCATATACCATTTTATGCTCCAGTTTGGCATAATTCGCCTTTTGGATTTGTTACCCCTAGGTACATCTGTTCCAAAACCACATCCAGTTATAGTATCCATACATGGATGTATTTCTAGAAGTACACACATAATCTCTACGATACCAAAATTATAGGATATTGTTATATACGTATCCTAAAATTCTATCTTTAGGTTATGTTACCTGATCAATTTTTTTCCAAAATCTAGTTTCCATGGTTTTAACTTAACTTTCATTGAAACCAACTATAGCGCCCCAACCTTAGAAGCATGGTGTGACTACTTTATTTTATTAAATTAGAATGATTACAAGGAATCAAATCCCGAAGGACCAATCCATTAAGTAGTTTTTTAAAATAAGATTACAAACATTTTATCCATATTACATTGGGAAATATAAAATAAAACATGATAAAAAATAAATTAAAATTAACATCATCCTAGAAAGAACATTCAAATATTTGTTCTTCAAAACCTGGGGAAAGGAAAAAAATATTGGTGAGCTAAAATGCTCAATGACGTTTAGGTATAGTGGAATATATTAGTAATTAATAATTAATAATCATCAACGAAATGTAAATAACTAAACACATATTCCATTTAAATAATTGGATAAGGAATAATCAATATGGAAAGGTAAGTAACTTAACATGCATTTTATTTAATCAATAAAATGAGAATGAGAAATGAATCCATAGATAATTTCAAAGAAAAATTATCATGGACAATAATAATAACTAAATTATCAATAAAGGAAATGCTTAATTATTGTACATAATTTATCCCAATAACACAATACCTTTAACATCATTATCTCTCAAGATAGTTGAAAACATAATGGGTAAAAACCCATCTGATTTGGTTAACTGATTTCTTCTCATGAGACTATTAATGCATCAGGAGGATTTTAGTTACTAGTCCAAAATTCAGTAGTGAATACCTAAATAATTCCTCATTTATTGAATAATCTCTTTAATTATTGAACAACATGTCTTAATATAAAATATCCATATAGAGTAAAAGAAACGAATTTATCAATATTTCACCAATTAATCATATAACTGTCAAAGTGAACTCCATATATGTATATGGTATATGGTTTATGAAATAATAATATCCATTACATTATAATATATATATTAATGATAAATGTAATTATTTACAAAAAAATAATCATAATAAAGATATTGTTTCCAGAGAAATTTAACAAACAAAAAAGAAAGTGATATTGAAAATATAAATTTTACCACATGGTAATTTTAAGCTCAAAACACCATGGATGAGATAGTTCAACGTGAAACATAAAATACCATGAATTATGATTGATTCATGTTGTTAAATTAAATAGTTAAAGTATATACATTTCATTAAATTTAATTGGATCATAATAACAAATAACTCTCAATGGGGTGTAAATTGAGAAGAAATCCCTTGAAACTTAATGACTTTTTATTCATAATCCCCATGAAATAATAACATATTTTTAAAATTTTAATATAATTAAATAAAGGAAATTAATGATCTATCATTACATTTGGAACTATATACACCACCTAAATGAAATTAGTGAGGAATATGGAATTATTCTCGTATAAATAAATGTGATACTAGAAATCCCCTTACATTGCATTTCAATTTGAGTGAATGTCCTTCAACCTTTAGAAAAATGTTTTTATGAATTTAATTAACTTATACCAGAACAATATTTATATTTATAATATCATACATGATCTATTTATAATATATTAACTATTTTTAAATAATCGTTCATTGTTTTCTCTATTTCTGGTGTTAATTGCCTAGTTATTCGGGTATGTTTTGACTTGTTATATTTGTTCTTGTTACTAACATCATGATTTCACTATCTTCAGAATTTAAACCATAATTTATATATTATATTGATTTATTATATATTTATTTATATTAATCCATAACGTTTTTAGATAGGAAATGAAATGCACCGTACATGGAGACGGTAGGTCTACATACTCATGAACGCTACTTCTATTTCATTATTATATTTAAAAATAAATTGATATATATATTACCATTAAAATATCATATTTATTCCATATATTTCACATATATTTATTAAAATCATCCTTAATACATTCCATGTATAGAATGAATGAATCACATCACTTTGATGTGGCGGTTGTCCACGCGTCCACAAACAGCATTAACGTATTCCCAAAAAATGGAAAGGATAATGGTATGTGTTATACAATAAATAAAGATTAATAAAGATTTTATAAATATAATATATATCATATAAAAATTATAAATCCTTCATCATTCCCAACCATGAAATTTGGTAATATAAGAAAGAACTACAATAGTTCGTGAGGCACTAATCCATTGTACACACGAAAGATGATTTCATATCTCATTTTATGGAAGTGTGTGTGAGTGTGGGTCATAATCATAAAATAACAAAATTTAATAATATTTTAGATACTGATTTCATTATATAGTAATTATATAAGATTAATTAAATGGGTGGGGAATGAAATAAAACCAAAGAGCTTGTTGAAGAGTGTTACCTCTTTTCTATGCAACTCCCTTTGGTTTATACAAAAAGACTTATTTGGTTAGATTTTATCAAAACATTAGGCTATTTTTATGATTTTATGGATATTTAGATATTCTTTTGGTAGATTTTGGATGATAAAAATGTCTTTTGAATAAGTCGGAGGGGTTAGTTCCATTGTATAGTGGAGGAGGAGTGGCATTCTTGTCAATATAAAATGGTAAGCACTATTAAGAGATCTCCCTTACATAATGTGCCTCAAATAATTATCAAAATTTTATATAATGCATTTTATGGTCAAAATATATCCATAAAATAGGTTTTGGACATGTTTATAGGTCATTTTGTTCAATAAGTTTAAGGTTTATTCCCTTGTTAGGCTTTCTTTTACCTTAATCATTGTAATTAATTTTAACTGCATTCAATAATATTATTTATCACAAACTTTTTAGACCTTAATAAAATTATAAATTTTTCTGAATTGAAATATTTAATCCATGTTTTCAAATTCATATCCCAGAAGTGGATGAAATTAATTTAAAAATAATTCCACCGATGAGATGACAATGTTCATTTTTAAATTGAAAATTTTCAAAAGTTTTTAATGTATTTTATATCCAATTTCAATGTGAAATTGATTCCAATAACCTAAATTTTATTAATTTATTTATATTTTATCTAATGTGACTTTAAAACCAATTTAAAATATAATTGAACCTTACAAATTAATCAGATAAAAATTATGTTATCAATTAAATTTAGTATGCCCCCTACAGGTAGATGGAGTTATAGGGGGGTTGGGGTGTGGGGTATCGATCATAGGTTTGAGTCCACAAACCCATTATTATTTTACCATGCATATATATATTAACCCACCTTTAAAAAAATAACATTCAATATTTTTCACTATTGATCTATAAATGAAATATTTCACAAAAATACCGAAAAATCACCTGAAGATGATTTTTAATTTACAATTAAAAAAATGATATCAATTTTGAAAAATATTTTTTATTAAAATTTCAAAATTCATTATTTAAAATAGGTTTTCCATTAAAAGGAGGAAAAACTTCATTTAAAAAAATAGCTCTTTATGTGTAAAATTGGATTTGTTCTTATCATATTCCTATAAAATCTATTAGATTAATGTAAAAAATATTTTATTGAATATATAAGATATATATTTCATTAATATAATCCACTAATAGTAATTAATTTAATTTTTTAATATAAAACTCGTTTGGAGAATAACAATAATTTTTCATTAAAACATTTCCTTTATGTTATTTTATTTTCTATATTCATTATTAATTGATTAGTAACCAATGAATTTAACTATATATTTTCAAAAGTTATTTAATCTTATTCATAAACACAAATTTAATGTATATGGAATAATTTTCATTATAAATAATTGTATTCTATAATATTCATTTGTGTGAAAGGAATTGAAGAAACTCGTTTTGTGAAACTCAAGTTAAAATCAATGTTTTATCCATTGCAATATATATAATATATTGAATCTATTTAAATTAGTAAATATATTTTAAATGCATAGGATATTTTATTCCCTTCACTTATTGGTGTTGTGTATCATACATACAATCAAATACAATGTCTTTATTTTATAATTTTATAGGGTTACAAATTAGGAAACTTTGGAAAGAAACACCTAATAGGCACTATGATATCATTTTCGGTCCCAAGCATCTAAAAATATCCCTTAAAAGAAAAATAAAAAACATTAAAATATCACGACCACCATAGTAAATAGTTATACATTGATTTGTCTACCTACATACCACATCTTGGAATACTATATCTAATACTCTTAAAATCACTACTATGTCGCATATGTCTCACTATCAAATTTTCTCTATGTTGAGATCAGCCTTCCTAGATGCAACTCCTCACAATCTACTATCTGTCTTCTAACGATTATAAGATCTTTAAGAAATTTTCCATTAAATTACATCTATAAAATTTTGATATAAAATAATTTTAGGATTATTTATTTTATTCTACCCTCAGTGAGTCCTCTCACTCTATCACTTTAGACCAAGATTGATTCTCATATCTGTAGCCTGGTCACATGTAAAGTGGGACATAAGATCTATGCCTCATTCCTATTCATTTTCTATACTAAACCCCTCAGCTAAACTTATTTCCTAAGGAAACACCATGGTCAAATATATGAGGAAAACTTATCTCATATAATTTATGAGATGGTCCAGGCTCACATTCCCAGGTCTGATGCTAAGAATTTAGTGTTTATATACTATCTTCAATACCAATTGAGATTATCCAAGATAATATTTCATTTACTTCACATAATTTTCATAATTTAAACATTACATCTAAACAAAAATCTTACAACTCCAGAAACCAACGGTTTAGATTCTTTGCATACTTTCTACATATACAACTTATTTTTCCATACTTGTAATATTTCTCCATAATCTCACCACACTATACCGCCTTCTAGACATCTCAATTTTTAAACTCATCTTGATAATATGGGGAATGGAAAATATAATAAGGGGTAATCTCAAAATATCGGTAATGGAATAACATTTCAAGGATTCATACAGGGATTAGATCATAAGAAATATGAGAAATCATGAGAATTGTATAAATATATGATTCAAAAGAACATGGAAAATTAAGATTTATCCACAAGTAAACATGCAAGGACATGTAATCTCAATTGTTCAAACATATATTATGTCATAAGAGTGTGGCAGATACATAATCCTAGGAAATCATAACATAGTGGGATAGGCTAAATTTACCTAATTAAATATATAAATTTGTGACTATAACTATTATTTTTAGGCATCATGCGGTAAAAAAAATTAATTTACAAGAATCATGTTGTGAACATAACAATAATGTGGAGACATAAAATTATCAATATAAAAATAATATACACAACTTATGTTATGAACATAACAATAATGTACACAGCTCATATTGTGAAAATAATAATAAATAATGGGCATCATCCTCATCTCATGACACTTAAAACATTAACCACTGAATTTTAGGGATATTAATGGACTTGGAGTATCTCATATATTCAACAAAACAATCTTGTCATAGGGATTTAACAGACCCAACCTATCTCATGGATTTAACTATCCCATAATATCTCAAAACTATAAACCATACACATGTTGACCACAAGAAAACATATATAGTTCATATCAAGAAATCTACATTGAAATAAAATAGGGTTAATATCATTTAAAATTGTATTACCTAAAAATAACAACATGAATTCAATTGAATGATACAAAAAATAATCACCTAAATGGAGTATTTCATAAGTTTATTTAGAGTTTATTTCATGGAATTTAACTCCAAATGAGATATTTATTTTTAATATAAATATTTGATTTAAATAAAATCTATGAAAAATAATTTTTAGAAAACAATTCTTTACATTTTCATAAAGATATGAATTCTGAAGTCACTTTTAAAAATCATTTTCCAAATGGTACATGAATTCCATTTAAAAAAAACATTAAAATAAATCCAAATAATATATTTTTTAGATATAAATAATGTTTATCTTGAGTAAATGTGGAATACAGAATAAAATATATGATTTTAAAAGAAAAATCATTTTTAATACTTTAAAATACCTTTATTGAAAACCACATTGTAAAAGCTAATAATAATTTTATTTAAAGTGGTAATGAAAAATAAGAAAATAACATAATATAATATATATTTCGGTTTATAAATAAGAAAATAAAACATTTATTTATAGAAACAACATGGATATGGTGGTTAAATATGAATCAATTAGGATTAGGATTATTCTAAAAAATATTGCATTTTTATAAAGAAATAAGTTCATCAAAGAAGAAGAATTAGTGTAATTATCAATAAAAATAGATTTCATTATAAATAAATGTAAATAACTAAAAATATGATATTAAATATAATACAATTCAATCACATGATATAATTCCCCCAAATTATAAGAATAAATTTCAAGAAGAATGATCCTAACTCAATGAAGGGAGATTGAGTTATTAAAAAAACCATACCTATAGTCTCAACTTCTATAAAAGAACATTAACCTCCTATATAATAAATATAAACATCATAATAACTTATTTAATAACATTATTCATATTTACTATATTTTTTACACTTTAATTAATTTCATTCATTATATATTTATTAGTTAGTTATTACTTGTTTTTTTTCTCATTGGATGTTAGTAACCCTATTTTTTTATATATGTTCTGAAATAGAGATGTTGATACTCATTGTTTGGAAAATTTTTAATCATTATTAGATTATTGATGATAATTCAATGTAGAATACCTAATTATTTATAAATTTTTAAATTAACTATATTATATTTTTAGTTACAATTTCTGAAAATGAAATCAGTTATGGGATTTTTTTTCAGTAATTTATATCGAATGAATGATATTATCTTAATAATGAGTTAAATATTAATATTACTCTTAAAAAATTATTTACTAATTAATATCATATTATACCAATAATTAAATTTTTTAACCATCCATGATAAAAATGTGTATCATCATTCAAGTAGGTGGTTAAACTTACCCTAACAAGAGCATGCCATAATTAATGGATAAGTATGATTATGAAGTGATTTAGTTATAGAATAATTATTCCCTAAGAATTTTAAATATATTAATCATTAAATAACCATATTTTTTTATTAATTAGATGCATTATTGTAACCATCCATCTAAGGTGATGATGAAAAATTAAATGTGCCATTCATGGAAGCGGTAGTCCACACGTTACACGAATGATGTTTTCAAATTTCAAATGGTTGGTCGGGAGATATATAATGACATTTAAGTATACTAATGATACTAATGTCATTAAATTTTTATGTTTATAATTATATTGGTTGAGGTTTGATGAGGTAAATTAAGAAAATAATGTTCTAGAGTGCATAATACTCACATTGAGAATTTGAATCTTCTCTTTAAGGATCCTTTAAAAATGGAGGATTTGGAACACTTTATTATAGAAAATGGATGAAAATATATATTAGGATTATTTGATGGATAAATTAGTTAGGTTATAATGATTAATTTTTTTGGTATGTTTTTCTTGAAAACGGTTGAATTTTTCTCCTTCTATAGGTGAAAAAACATAGACTATTCCTTGGAATTTAAAGTTAGTTGAGGGGTAAATATTGAATCAAATGGGATTTTGGTGAGGTAGGTAAGGATTTTTTTGGTTGATATTTGTTTATGAATTTAAATCCAAACAAATTTCTTCTAGAATTTCTAAGATTCAATTTAATTTAGAAAACTTTGAGCCACTTTATGTTACCAATTTGTTCCCTTATTAACCTTGATTAAAAATTTATCATAGTAATTATTCTTTAAAAAAAATATAACCCCTAATATATAATTTCAAAAACAGGAATCTAATTTTTTTCTCCATTTCATATAATTAAACTTCAATATATAATAAAATTGATTTTTAAATTAAAAATAATATATACAGAGAAAAATAGTTTAGAAGAAAAATGATGGTTTATATATTAAATGTTTTAATTATTATTTCATATAAATTTCTAATTAAATTAGTGTTCATATATTTCATTATATATTCAAAAATTATAACTGTAAAACCATTTAAAATTAAAAAAATCAATTTATTTATATAACAATTATATAACATTTATACAAATAATTCTTTGAAAATTAATGGTTTTCCTGTAGTGAATAATATTTACTTTGGTAAATTCTTTTTATTTTAAAAATAAAAAATATTTTTTCTCCAAATTTGGAAACAATAATTTAAAAATATGGAAAAAAATATTAATCTCAATGTATATAATTGGAAAAAAATAGTTTTAATATAGATGCAAATATATTATTAAAAAATTTGGAAAAATATATCTTTTTAGCATAAAATGAATTTATTCTTATTACATATTTTGTAATTACTATTGGATGTATGTATATATTATCAATATATTTTTATTAAAAATAATATTTTTGAAATTATAAATTGGAAATGTATAAGAATACACGTGATATATATATATATATATATAATATTACATTGATAATTACATGTTTAATGAATTATAAATTTTATATATATGACCCATGAAGATATATATATATAAGAACTAAAAATAATATGAGAAACAATGATTTTCATGAGTGTTGATTCATCTAGCATGGATCTCATAGTCATTTATACAATATTCAACTTCTCCCATATATGATTTCTCTCATGTTGTACTAGTTGGGTGTCAGAATTGGCCTTGGTCTATGGAAAACCCTAGAGAAGATACCTCCCTTACATGATTAGAAAAATGATCTTCATAAGGAATACATATAATAATTTCTTTCATTTCATTTTCTTTCTATAATAATTTCATAATATGGGTACTTCATTTTATACCAACTAATTAAATGGTTATGTTACAGTGGTCAGATTTTAATTTTAGCATGGTTCATTTTTATTCAGTGATTCATATAATCCAAGTTATCATAACTCTATGATAAAATAATTTTTATGGTGTTACAGTTCACATGTTTTTTACTCCTTTGTTTATTCTAGTTAGTCATTTTTTGCTCCACTAATCTTTTCTGGATCCATTACACATTATTCTATTTGATCACCTCCAATGTTATTTCTAAGGTATTAGGACTATGCTTAATTCTCCTCGTGAACCACCACCAACTTGGTAAAATAATAATCATGCTATTGATCACACAATATGCTTCTATTGTATTCCTTTTATATCAATATAATATATAATCCTCGAATACTCATGTTCTTCCTCACCTGGGGGGGCCTAATTGGTGTCCTTCGCTTACTACTAACATTAAGATCATAAGTAATGATAAACATTTGGTGATACGTAGAATATTAAGCCTTAAAAAAACATTTTTTGTGTTTCTATAATGCTCTAAATATTTATCATTAACACTCGAGTCTTCATGATTCCAATTTGGGTCTCCCTGACACAATTTTCCTCACCCACATATCAATATATGAAAAACAAAAATATAAAACATGGATTAATAATTTAGTTTTCACATACCACATTCCTGGAGTAAATTCCTCTTATTCAACCTCATCCAAAATCATTTAAGCCTTATTGAACATCATCTATGTACATGATCCCCTAATGGTGTGGAAATATTGAAATCAAAACAAATAGAATATGGATGGTCAGTAGCATGTGACTAGGACTTCTCTGAAAAAAATATTTATTCCTCAAATCATAATTAGTAATTAATTTAAAATATATTTGAAAAAACAAAATAAAAGTATTAGTCAATGTTCCTTAATCAGTACAATGAGTAACAATGTTTTTTCTTCAATTTTGAGCTCCTTCTAGCTACCATATAAAAAATAACCTCTATCACATAAAAAAGTCAACATGATCTTGGTAAATAATTTCCCAAATCCCTATTAAAGATAATCCAAATTGAAAAAAATAGTGGTGAAGAGAAACAAAATAGAAGATATGGGGAGAACATAACAAAATCGATGAACCATTCCCTCCCAACATGCCATGGATAATTAAGGGATAGTTGAGTTAGAGAGAGAGCTTAAAAGTAATCCCCCACATTATCCTTTAATAATGATAAAAAAGTGAACCCCAATGGGGTAGTTATGGAATCCCTTTGATATAATGATAAATCCCCCCACTTAAGGTGGGGGTTGGGTCATTCCACCAAACTACCAACGAACCCCACCAATAGTTTGGGGAATTATTAGGATACCGGTAGCCTTCAACAAGGTTCTTGGTGGAAGGGGAGGTGGGAATTTCCCACTAACCACCCCATTGGACTCCTCATGGTCTACCACCGAGAATTGAATGGGTTCTTTCTAAAACCCAGAGGATCTAATCCACCCTTTTGTAATGAAAACTATCTCTCTACTATATTAACCAACTTTTCTATATCTACAAATAATTTTTTAACACCCCAACCCTATCCAATAAAACCAAACTATAATACAAATTAAAATTATCAATTTCTTCCCAACATCTGATCCACTAAGGCCTCTACCTTTTCCATTTACATTGATGTATGATAGTGAAAGACATTACATTATCCTTAAAATTATTGATTATTTAAATAAATATTTTGTTTTTGTGTGATTGTATAATTAATTGTTTATTTCTTTGGAAAAGATATTATTTTATAATTTTAATGACTTAAAAAGATATTACATAATAATTATAATAGAAATATAAGAGTTTTATTATTTAAATGAATCAATGGAATAATTTATTTATATAACTTTGATAATACCATTGTATTTTATAATTTTTTTCATAAATAATTTTGATATGGTGAGAAGTTTTCATGAACATACAAGTTTTTATTACAATTTCATTAGAGTATTTTTAACCATTATTATGAATTTAAATTAATTAGTTGAGAAAGGGTATATATCATGTTGATAAAGTTATAATATTGTCTAATTTTTAATCTTAATTCTTTGGGTAAGAAGGGGATAATGAGAATAATCTCAGACATAAGAACTTAAATGAAATAAACCCATTCTTTTAATGTATAATTTTGATCTAGTTTTTATATTATCATGTACAATTACTCATTTTTTGAATGGGGATACAATTTAAAAATGTTTTGGGTAAGAAAATGAAAGAACTGACGATGTTGGAGGAACCTATTAGTGTCCCTCTACAACTCCAGAAACACCCACTAGAAGTCTAGCGGAACCCACATTGATTTTTGTGGGAGAGGAAATGAGCTGGTAAGGTTTTTTCTGACACTAAACCCCTCTTGGAAATCACTGTGATACTGGTGGTCTGCCAAGATGCCAGTAGTGTCCAATGAACTACTATAAAATCATATATTAGTTGTTGGATCTTTACATTTTAGTAGTATTTTAAGCTATAGATAAACAATCTCATGGTGGTTCATTAAACCTCTAAGTATTCCAATATTAGAAATTTATTCATGAATGATTATTTATATTTTTTAATGGGTTTTAGTAGTTCCATTTCATCACATTATATAGTATTATCCTATATTTATTTGTGGTTATTTTATAAAATAATGAATGAATACCCATGAATAAATTATTTAGTATTTGTATTAATTTCAATATTTATTTGAACGGAAAAAACCAGTAAAGGTGTTTAGGGGTTTTTTATTTAGAAGCAGTTTACCTAAACAATTTCTAATTAATAAACTAAAAAACAATGAAACACAAAAAAAATCACTATTAAAATTCGTGTAATTTAATAAAAAAAGAAATAATTTCATTAGTTTTCAAACATACTAATAACATATATGTGCAGCACAAAGATTCATTAAACTTATAATTATTATCAGTACTATAGATATAAAATTTATCACTACAATGAGAATCTACCCACACACACCATCAGTATAAATTTATCATCTTCTAACTCATCGAACGTGATATGACTACAACATCACCATCAGAAAAAGATAATCAAAATATGACACAAACTAAAGAAAATGAGTATAATATATAACCTTAATAGTGGAATCAATGAAAATTTTTATCAAATATAGGAAAAAACTATAATCTAACATAAATTCCCTTTGATGAGTTTCATGTCTCAGATGGATATTTGAGATAAACCCATAGGATATTTCCAAAATCTCTTACATTTAATAAAATAAAATGATATCTAATATATTCTACATGAGGAAAGAAACTAGCTATATTAAAAAAAAATATATAAAGAATTAAAAAATATTTATAATATATGATAAAATGGATGTGTGAATTTATAATAAATGTAAACTATTTATATATTCTTAAATAACTTTTAAAATATAAAATAAAATAAAAATTAATTAAACCACAATTTATGATTATTAAAATCAAAAAAATAATAATTTAATGATATTTATAATTATAGGATATAAACAAAACATATTAAATTCATATAATATTTTCATTACATAGATCATATTAAGTTAAAAGAAAATTTTAAGAGCATATGTCATTTTTAATGTACATATAACATTTTCTAATGCAACTTGGTCTACAAAAAATTAAACATAATATTTATAAGCACATACTATAATTAATTAGTAATAAGACTAACTTGTAAATGTCTTTTTTTCCAAAGATTAGTTGAAATGTAGTTTATGGTTTGTATGAAACCCAACCAAAACAATTTCAATGGTCAAATTTAATTTTTTTCTATGAAGTAAATAAATTTTTGATGATTAATGAAATGGTAGTCATTGGTTCAATAACATGACATAATGTGTTATACATGGTTTACACCAAGATAAGAAATTATATAATCATGAAAATATTTATTTGTGTGAAGAAATTAAAATTAAGGGTGGAATAGTTATTTTGATGGTCGTACAAAACTATAAATGCATATATATTTTTCATGAAGAACAATTTTAAGAGGTCATTTGGTTTGAATAGAATTTATCATACATGGTAATTACCATGTTTGTTTTAGGGATTAATTAAAAATATTATCCCACCAAATTGGATAACTAGGATAGCTTAATACCACACATGTGGGAGAAATATCAATATCATTGGAGAAACAATTAGGTAAACCATCATAGAAACTTGAGTAGTGGGATTGCATAGAACCCATACAGACCATGCTTGTTAGGGGGAAGGTGGGCCTATGTAGGGAGATGAAACTCGTGAATCCCATGTGTGTGTTTTAATTCTAGGAGTGAACCTCGATCTACTCATATCTACCAAGTTCATGTAGTGAATTTTAATATATGGAAGTATTAAAGTGATTAGATATCTAATGTGGGATAGCAGTGACACGTATTCTATTCAACGATTTAAAATCATATGGATATAACATGTGCTGCTTGATCTAATAAATCTCTGAGGTATGCCCCATGCTTGTGTTGTCTTTAGCATTCAGGGGCCCCTATACGGGAATAGGAACATAAGCCATGAACTTATACAGTTTAATGGATAACATTATAAAACTGTTCAAATGTGTATTTCAATTTCTATAGTCATTCATCTTCAACCGTAAAGTTACCCTTATATAAAATGATACCTTTACAGAGGTAAATTTTTATGTGGGTTACCCTTATGTGGGTATAGGTAGATATTGGAACCCTTATGCAAGTTACAATATATTTTTACATTATCTACTCTGAGATAGTCAATGTCCACCCAACCCCATCATTCAAAAAACATCATGCAAGCCCTGTGATCAAGCCAAGATATCAAAACAAGATTGATTGATCTGAGGCCATATATGCATTAGATTTTACAAATAATATGATATTAATGAGGTCAATAATGAATATACAGGGATTTGTTCTAATATCCTATTTCATATAATATTATTTTATGCATGTGAGAATTATCTCGTGAAGGAAGAAGCTTATTACGTGATGATTCCATAATTCACAGCATCAAAGAATGATAAGAATGAAATCTGTGTGTAGCTCAAAACAATGAAATATTAGAAAATTTTAATATAAATACATGACTCAACATTAAATTTAGGTTGTTATATCATTCCAGGAACTTGTTTTTTTTATCATACAATACAAGAGGAACTTCACCTATAAATACCATTCACTAGAAACTGAGAGACCATATTCATTCATTGAGTGCTCTAATTTCACTTTTAATAGATAATCCATGATCATTTTCTATAAAATGTAAAATATATGAGATACCCATCATCTTCAAAAACTATAAGTTTTGTGTCCTCATTTCTTTGAATAGGTTCTTGGAGCCACTCAATCTCGCAAATAAGAAGTTCTTCACACTCATTTGCATGAAAAAAACCATATAAAAATGCTTTTTCAAAGAATGCATGAGGGTTTCATGAAGAATAAAATACTATCTCAAGTGTATTAAAACTATTAAGATAGTATTACATCAAATTTTATTTAATTTGTTCTAGCTTGTGAGAAGGAAAAGGTAGATCCCATGATGCATCAGTTTCTTTTTTAATGTTGATTTGTGCTTGGTTTGTGAAAAGAAAAAGAAATGTGTGTACTCAAATGAATAAGAAGAGTTACATACCATAATATTATTATTTACATTAATTTATGTAAATAAATATTAAGGAGAAGATTGGGAACACTAGATTAGAATAATATATAAATAATAATAATAATAATAAGGCTAAATAGTGTGTGCTCACATGAAAGAGAATATCCCAACAAACTATTTAACATAAAGAAACATGAGTAAATCTATTCATGAATTATTATTTGCATAATGGAAGAAATAGAAGTTCACACATTAAAAAGGATATATTTATTTTTCATCCCCTTGTGTGTTATACCAATGATTAATCCTATTGTATTGTTTCATTTTTAAGATAACCCACTGGTTATTAACTGTTATGGAATCCTTTTAATTTCTATATTTTGAGGAAGTTGATTATATTCATTGGTTTATAGAGAATATGACTTATGAATGACTATTAATCACTTTAAAATGGACATTACAATATCCTATATCTTTTTCATCAAAGTTTCTGATTTAATTGTATGTGGTCCGTTCTAGGATAACAGGTTCATGGTCATACCCTTGTGTGTTATTTTCCAAATCATAAAACTAAAGTTCGGCGTGGGTGGGATAAAAACCACCATACACTGGATATGTAATAAACCATATTAGAGGTGATTCTTCTTAATAAATCTTGGTGATAATTGTGCTTTATTATTTTATGTGCATGATTACTAACAACATGATAATAAAATAATAGAATCATTCACATAATAAGTGGCATAGTTATCAAAATGT
The DNA here is from genome assembly GCA_963277665.1 of Viscum album. Lineage (NCBI taxonomy): Eukaryota > Viridiplantae > Streptophyta > Magnoliopsida > Santalales > Viscaceae > Viscum > Viscum album. Next base: position 827,936,785 of record OY728127.1, read on the forward strand.
AATCAAGTATGAAGTTATAAAAATCCAACCGAAACGAATTAACCCACCCCCCACAAAGTATTCATCACAACTTGATCCAAATAATTGGTATCAAAGAGATAATTCATATCACTTATTCGATTCTCTTATTTAAATCATATTGAATATTTGGTATATAACATCTCAATTCAGAATGGATTTAAAACATGGAGGAGTTTTTTTACATAAAATAAGAATTATATCTCAACCAAGAAATAAAATAAAATAATAAATAAATAATTGAAAAATATTAAGAAAACATCCCATTTTGTAATGATTGTGATCAATGAGTTTCCTAGAGAATTATTTTTATGTCAGACAAGTCATGAATGGGGTTTGAAATTTTGGTAGTTTACTCTTCTACCAAGGAGAAGGAAAATGGTTCTACTTTATAGAGTGATTCATCCCAGTATGAAAAGGAGGAAAAAATATATTTTCCAAATTTCTCTTAATAAGATCCATGAATTAGGGAGTGTGATCATATTTCATAAGAATAAAATGTTTAATTAGTTGTTTCATTGAATGATACGTTTCATAATTGTCTTGAGGAAATAATTACTTTTATCTATGTCACATTCAATGGAATACAAGAAAAGGTCACTGAGCTGGAAAAAAATATAGAAAACATAGAGAAAACTTTTGAAGAAATAATAAAATACAATATCAAGAACCCTAAGATAGTTGCATCTAAAAAAGAAGAGATAGTTGAACTTGAAGAATGATGATCCAGTTTTGATGATCAGCAGCTAAACACAATTCATGAGAAAGTATAATCCTCTAAGGAATTTTCAAATAAGTTCCATTTTTTAAAAGAAAAAATATAAATCCATAATAGATTTAAATAATACACAACTTGAGATCAAAGAAAACAATATCATTGATATTGAGATCTTTATACTAGAGAAACACTACTTTCATGATGAGGAGGTTATGAATATCATGAAATAATTTGAAGATATATTGAAATCAGTATAAAGTGATAAATTCAACCTAATTATTAAATTACATGGACATTGAGTTAAACTAGAAAATATTGAAAATTTATAAGATGAGTCTTCATAAAAAGCTGAAATAATATTTATTACTACAAGAGTGTCTTCCGTATAAAATTCTAATGAGTTCTATTATGATAATATACTTCTACTTGTTGGAATTAACAATTCGAAATCATTCAGTATTAAATATAAATAAATCTATAAGAAATATTTATAATCCATATTTTTAAATAAATTTTGTTCTAACTCTGGTATTACGAAAATTGCATGTTCAAAATCAAAAACCTGTTCAAAAATTGGATAAAGAAAAATACGAAGAGACCACTACAACATTTTTTATGATGATAGATAATAGTATATAGAACTATTCCCCAAAATAATGACACATGATAATTTATATGAAATAGAAATATAAAGTCTATAAATATAACCAAACTATTATTTCAAAGAAGAGATCAATATTTTTTGGTTATTATTATTTTTGAGAAAAATTTCAGAACAGTGTATGAATGTTAGTGTAAAATGAAAATATCAAAAAATAAAAGGATTTCTACATAATGTTTCTGAAAAGAAGTGAAGAAGAAAATACCATGGAATGAAATTAATCATCTAACATTTATAAATATATTTTAATTGCTAAAGAACATATACGGTATTTTCAATGGTAATGGTTACAGTGAAGAAGTATAAAAGTCTAAATTGTTCAAGAATTCCACTATAAAAACATACAATAAAATACAAAAGAAACAAAATAAAAAACATAGGCCTCTATTTTGAATGAATTGGGAAAAATATTTATAGTTAAAATTCCTAATATGTTTAAAAATAAGACAGTCATCTTATCGTTTCGTGGACATTGATGCTCAGCAAAAACCAAGAAGAAATAAAATTGATACAGTAAAGATAATACAATTCTTTTCTTTTGGATGAAGAGGTCACAGCATGGATCACTATAAGATGACCATTGATATCTAGTGAATATAAGAAATCGTAAGAAAAAAAAGTTGAAACTAATAAAAGAGAACAATTAAGGTACTAAAGAGGTAAATAAAAATTCTAAGAACCCATGTTTATCTACCAAACATTTTGTGAATATTATAAATGACATGCTGGAAATTTTTACAGATAATGTGAATATAGTGAGTAAAATTCAAGGAGATAAGAAGAGAGTAAATTCTAAATGAAAGAATAGGATTACACATGAATAAATGTAATTTCTTAATATTTTCTGAACAAATTATAACCACAAAATCTTAAATATATTGTTTGGATGTTGGAAGATGGATGGAAATGTATTTACTCTAGCCTTAGATGAAATATAAAATAATAATTAGAAATAACGAAGTGATAAATTTTCCTTTATGGAGAGTGTGAAAATGATGATTCCACGCAAATTTATTAATAAAGAGGGTAAAGAAACCATGCTACAAAAAACCATTAATAAATTCAAAAAATTAAACATGAATATATCACCCTCACATAGATCTAAAAAAAAGAGTTTCATAGTTTAGAAGCAATTATTATCCTTATTTCTCTCATAGAGAAGAAAAGGAGGTCCACCTTATTCCTATATACTATATATTTGTTCATTATTTTTAAGGAATTGAAGGTTATTCCCATACTCCGGGATAAAAATGAGTTGAAGAAATCATGTTTCTATATCTTCAAAATGGAATATTCATTCCAATATTTATGGAAGTAATCATCCCAATATGGTCTATCTATTTTTATCATAAAGATTATTTGTAGAAAAAATTAAAGATCAAACGTGATGAAGATATTCACAACACCATAGTTAGTAAAAATATTATAAGTCACCATCATGTATGAGTTCACAATAATCGGTAATTACCTAAATTATAATTTAGAGGACTAACTAATGGAATATATACATCTTGATGAAGTGAATTTGGAGATCATTTCTTAATAGGGAGTACCAAAGGATGTTTCCAAAGCGTTATATTTCATCTAAATTTAAAATAAAATGAATTTACATATTCAAGAACTCATTGATAATGTATTATGGCATACTATCCTATCCTTATTCACAAGAAAAACATTGATTAATTCTGATTTTTTGGGTGAGAACATAAATCAATCAATGGCATGAAAAAAATATTGTTTAAGATGATCTAGGACTGAATTCAAGAACATAACCTACCAAGTATACATGAATTTTATTATCTATTTGTTGAGTTGAGTGAATGAATTTTAGGTTGTATGTTTCTTGAGAATATATTTTTCAACAACAGGTATTATACATATTCGACATATATTGTATCAATTAATATCAACCAATTACTATCAACCTAGAAACAACTAGATTCTCTTTGAGGAAAGAAACAAGTTATTCTATATTATTTAGTATCATATTCTAAATTGATAATGGACATAATTGATTTCTAAATTATACCCAACTTTTATCTATATTAGTTTGTCCCACATAGAATTACAGAGGAATATTTTTTATCATGTTTCTTAAGAAAGAAATGACAGAATCTTCTTGAAAGTTATTTTTATTTTACATTAATCATGTGGAGAGAAGAAAATGTCAAAGAATATCATAAATAAAGAGAACATATCGACATCTCATTTTCTATATCATTATTGAAAAAAAAATTAAAATGGTATGATTGATTATCCAAATTTTTATTTGTATTTGTATTCAATAAGTATGTATGTGTTGAATCACGAGATTTTAGTATGAATTGAAGAATAATATGGGCATGGAAGTGTGTTTTATTGTTCCCAGGCATGGATGGAATATATAGTTAATGTTTTGAAGAAGTTCCATAAAAAATAATTTCAAATTTCATATATTATATTTCGGTTTATGTGAATAAAATTATGATAATTTATCAACATTTCTTAATTAGTTCTAGAATATTTGATAATGTGTTTCATATGGTTTAAAACAACATAAAAAAGGTTAATACCATGTAAATATTCATTTTAATTAATAAATTCATCATTTTGGGGGAATATTTTTTTTAGATTCCAAGTAAAAATATTAATAAATATATATATATATATCATAAGAATAATTTTAAGAATGAATTTGGTTGGAATGAAATTTATTATTCTTGGTAATTACCATGTATGTTTTGGGGCATAACAAATAAAATGGTCAACTGCACTAGATAACTAGGCCATCCAAATCACACACATGTGGGAGATTTCTCGACCACATAAGAGATCCATCTAATAAATACACATGGTGGAAGGAGTCATAGACTTTTATAGTTCCAATTATGACTATTCTTACAAGTGGAAGGTTGGAAAACATTTGGAGGCATGGCCCGTGAAGCTCACGTGTGTGGTGTGGTTCTAGGAATGCACCTCGAGAAACTTGTATCTACCGATTTTAAAGATAATTTTGTGATAAATGGAAGTATTAAACCAAGGAAATATCAAATATGGGCTAGCTGTGAAATGTTTACTATTAATCCATTTAAAATCATACAGATATAACATAAACTACTCAATCTGATCAATCTCTATTGCCCAATCCACACCTATATTTTCTTCAATCATTTGAAATACTTGTGTTGGTTACCCTTATGTAGCTATAGGATCTTTTTATTTACCCTTATATAGGGTATGTTATATCTCTTTGAAATAGGAAAAAATCATATATCAACTAATACCTTCGTTTGTCTAAAACCTACAAGTTACCCTTCTATACGACTCTTCCTTTACATAGGTAATGGTTTATGTGAGTTTCCCTCAAACAAAGATAGGGACACATCAGTATCCTTACAAAATATGAAATCAATCTGTACATAAGAATATTTGAGATAGATGATGTCCACTCGACTCCTGTGTTTGATGAACTTCATTCCATCAATCTCCTATGGTCATGCTGAGAGATCGAAACAATCTTGATCAATCTATGTCCATGTATGCGGGACATTATTAAAAGAATGTGATACATATATGGAATAAAATTAAGATACAATGATGTGTTCATATATATAAACTAATGTGATATGCTCATATGCATGTGGGTATTATCTTATGATGAAAGAATCACATTACTTGAAGACACCATGATTATCGGTGTCATGGGAAGATAAGTAGGATACACAGATGGAGTTTAAAATAATAAAATGTTTGGTAAATTTAATTTCAATCAATGACATAGAATGAAACTCAATAAATTATATAAGTCCTTGATATTGTATTTTTAACAGAGATTATATGGTGATCCTCATCTATAAATACCGATCACCCAATACCGAGAGATGTTTTTGATTCATTAAGAGTTCTCATTTCACTTGTAACATAGCATTTAAATGTATTCGTAACAATAAGAAATTTTTTTAAACATCTAATGATTACCAATGAATAATTTTCACACTCTTATTAGCTTGAAGTGGTTTTGTGAGAAACTAAACCATGCAAAAAATTGGTTCTTCATAGTCATTTGTGTGAAGAAATAATTGTATACACTTGTATTTTAGAATAACAAATGTGGGTTATAAAAGAAATAAAATGATGCCTCAAGTGTATTTACATTTCTAAGAAAGTATTAAATCAATGTTCAAGGAATCAAATCTTTTTTTTGTGAAGGAAAAGAAATATCAGAAGAAAAATTGATTTCTTTTTCAATGTTTTTCTATGCTTCATTTATGAAAAGAAAAATAATCCCATATACTCACATGAAAAAAGAATTTTTTTCGTTTCGTAATAATACGATGTACGTAACCCTATGCAATGAAATTTGATTGAGGTACTTTTTCACAATGGTTTAGAATAAAATTTGAATAAGAATTACAATAATAAGATGAAACAATGTGTGCTCTCATGAAATAAAAGAACCATGTGAATAGTTTCACGTAAGGAAACATGAGTCACATTTTATCACCTTTTAATTTATCCTATTAATTTTCCTTTACAAAAAAATATCAATGGATTTTCATGGAGACCTAGTATATAGCTTAGTTTTACAATATGAATGTGACCAAGAAAAAACTGTTGATGGGGTTGTCTAAAACTAATTCCCCATACGTGTTCAGGATGCTCCTCCTTTAAACATATTCAACTATGCTAATATAAAAAAAATGATGACTATGAAGGATTTACATCCCAAATTTATTAAATTTTATTAAATAAATAAAATATTATCAACCATGTTTTTATTAATTATATCAAATCATAATACTATTAATACGACCCGGCCCAATAGGGCCCATATAACTATGGTTGTGTCGATTGTATCACCCCAAGACCAAATATATTTTATGATAGGGGGTAGTGAATAGAACAAAGTAGGAATATTACACATATGGGAGGCCTTATCCTTATACACCCACACACATGCACATGTATCTCTATAAATACTTGAGAAATTTTGAAAGTAAATAGCAAGTTAAAAAATTTCATGCACAACCTCTGATACCTTATAACTATGTATAAAATTACATATTCATGTAAAGAGGTAAAATACAGTCCCAATAACTAGTATGTAGGTCTAACCGAAACAAAATAATGGAAAATTTTCTCAGCATTCAACCACCAGTCACACAACAGTCCTACTACAATAGCTACTAAGTGTCACTATGTACCACATTTACCAGGACCCCCTAAATATTCATCAAACAAAATGTATTATACATAAGACAAAATACATGCAGGTAGATCCCATATAGAAATTGTTATATACATACCTATTATGACACCCTAAAATATCTAGGATATAATGATTCAATGAAATAGTAATATCATGTAAGATCCTAAACATTATGGTGGATTTCTTGAGATCGATTATAAGTATTATTCGGCCTTCTCTTGAGTATGTTTGGTTTATGATTTATATTGGGTGCATTAGTGTGAAAATTTGATGTTTTTACGGGTTTTGGGAAGTTAATGGTTGGCATACAGTTTTCCCAAACTTTGTTCCTTACCCCCAGAAAATTGTGAAACCCCCGACAGAGAGGGATTGCATGGTTGGGATATTTTCTTTCAACATGTGTGCCCTCATAGAAGTAATAGTGCACCCCCAGTAAGATATGTATAGTTAAGGAACATTTTTTGGAAAACTGTGTTCCCCTACTAAAGAAATCATGTGTGTAGTTTTTAATATTTTGAAAATTGATTTCAAAAATCCCAAACCCCTTGGACTTTACCCAAAGTCAACCCAATTTCACCCTAACCTATCCGTATAATTTTTAGGATTTCGGATTAATTCCTAGGGATTGAGAACACTATTCTAGATGAATAAAAAGCCATATTTATTGATAAATACCTTTCCAGGTATGTGTTTTGTTCTCGGTTAGGTTTATCTTTATCATATCTCTCTTTCCGAATAAAGATGGGATGGTTTTCCTATATTGATTTTGGGTCTAGAACTAGTTTTTTATGTTCAAAATTAGTTTGATATTTTTTCATGGAATTGATTCTAGATTTCATTCATTATTGTGGGTTTTACCATTCCATTTCAATTGGGGATTTCAAATAGTGACCATCTATCAAATATTTTGTGGTAGGTGATCTATACTAAAAATTCCAGTGTATTGTTTTAATTATGTTGGTGTAATTGTAAAAATTTAATTTCCATGATTTGTAAATTTTATTTGAAATTGAGTTTATATAATTTAATTGTCAAGTGTTAATGATTTGGGTTAAATTTGGGCAACTAAAATTGGTTGAATGGGATTATATATTGGTGAGTTAATTAGTGTAATATTGTGACTATGGAATTGATTGGAAATTGGTATTGTGAAATTGTTCAATTAATGTGATATGAACTAATTAAAAGTATGGTTCATGAGATGGTTAAATTTAACATAATGTGTTAATGGGTTTTGTGATTAAATGATAATAAATTGTATAATGGTTAATGATCATATTATTTAACGTGAATTAAAGTATTGAACCTTATTTTTTAATGAATTGAAATGGTAAAATTTAATGAGAATGTTGGAAAATAAGTTTAATGATGCTTAACCTTTATTTTTATGAAATTTTTATATCTTTGATATTGTGATACATTTGATTTTGTGATATATATGTGTGGTAAATTGACTACTTCTTCAAAATAACATAGTGATAATTGAGTGTGGGACATGAACTACTAATTCAAAATACCACTTGTGTGATTGGTTAATAAATGTGTGTGGGACATGGAAAACTACTTCAAAATGCTATAGTGATAATGATTGTCAGAAATATGATGGTAATTAAAAATCCCACTTATGTTATTTATTGATAAATTTGTTTTGGGATATGGAATACTACTTCAAATAGAAACGGGGTCTTATACTTGATGTTCTAATACAAAGATGTTAGCCTTGGACCATAGATCCAATTGTTCATAATATTAATTAAACTAATATGAAATGTATAATTAAATCCCATGAGTAATGATTATTTTTGAATTGAATATGTGTTTTTTTAGACACCGATATGGTCCGAATAAGGTGTTGATGGTTCAGGTGTCCTCAAGAACCCTGGGTTTTATGTGGTTAAATAAAGAAAAATTGAATAAATATAAAATGTTCAAATAATTGATTTTATTTTATTCGTTGTAAAACTGCATAGACTATTATTAAATGGATTTTGTTTTAGATATCGTTTTTAGTGGCGTACTAAGTTGTACTCACACCCTACATGGGCTACTTAATCGGTAACTCAATAGACTTCATGTATGCATGAAAGTATAATGGAAAGATCCATATATTAGATGGCTGATAAAAGATGGAGAATGGTTGATAGAATAAGATCTGGTGTTAGGACACAGTTGGGAGTGTCAGAGTGTATTTATTTTGGTTTTTTACTTAACCCATGATGCATATTATTGCATAACATATCTACTGATAGTTTTGGATATTGCATTTATTTTTTTTGGTCACTATATGAAACTGGTTTGGTTTGATTATTGGTCAAATAATTTGGTTATTTTTTATTTATTTATACTATTTTTTTCTTTTATAAAGTTGTTATAGTCTCTCTATGATCGATATTTTACCCTCACGGGTAGTCAGAGGCTACTAGAGAACGGGGAGGTACGCTTGAGGTCATGTGGCCAACTAGCTGAGGGTATCAGTGTGTGGTACCCAGGATGGGACTCAAAAGGTGGTAGCATAGTGTTTTTATTTTCTTTTATTATGTATTAATATTTTTGAAATGTACACAGAGTAATAGGATGATTCATTACTTGGTTAAGAGCTTATGCATGGAAGTAGAAAACCTATTACACCCAAAGATTTTGAAATTTATTTTTTTCAAATTAATTTAATATTTAAAATATTTTTCATTACGTGAAACAACAAATATATATTTTTATATGTGAAATGGATTATTTATAATCACATTATATTCTACACCAACAGAATCTTGTTCTTCGCGCAACATTGACTTTTCTTGCATTACACGCAACACTAAATTTCTACGAAATAACACTTTATTATTATTTAAAAGAGATAGCTATAAAATAGCCATTAAAACTTGTAATGTTAATAGTAATAACTAATTTTAAAAAAAAATTAGTGGTTTCATAAAAATAATATATATTTATAATGAAATATATAATTTTTGGAAGTCTTCATATGTTTAAAAAAAGTATTTTCTTAAAGGAACTTCTTTTTAAGATCATTAGATGAATAATAATAAAATTAATTTTTTATTGTTTTGGAAACTAAATTAGATAAAATAAAAATAATTTTTTAATTCATAATTTCAAAATTAACTCGGGGTTAATTTTTGATATTTTTATGATAAACATCATTTTTCAATGAATAGTGAAACTACTGAATTGTAATTCAAAACTGGTTTTTGTCTAATTTATTTTCATATATAAATTATATATTAAGAAGGTTTTAAAGTCTAAATTGATAGATAATATATATGTTAATCCAATTTAGGTTATTGTAATCATTTTTTTGAAATTATATATAAAATCATAAAGGACTTCTCAACATTCTCACATTAAAAATATGCTTTTCTTCCATGTCTGTGAGATTAGCATTACACTTAATTTGGCCGCTTCTGTGAATTTAATTTCAAAAAATGGAAGTAAATGGTTTTTAATATTTATTTAATTTTTATCCTAATATGTTTAACTTAATTTGTCACCAAAATTATAAGTGAAAGTGATTGAAATTAATTATTGGGATTAAGGTAAATTTGAGACTAACAAGGGACTAAACCTTAACCTTAAGTGCCAAAATGACCTATATCGTTTTTCCAAAACCTATGTTATGGATATATTTAGGAAAATAAATCTATAATGTTCCATAATAAACTATTTGGACAATTTTTTAATTAGTAATACTTGGGGAGAACACAATTCATCTCAAAAAATACCAAATGTGTCCTTTCCCTCCACTATATAATGGCCTCCTCTACTCCCACCTCATCACACCTCTCAAGAAAATTTTTTGTAGAAACCCTAAGATTGAAGTGCATTGACATTACATTACATTTTCGGAATACATAGTACATAAAAAAACACACACACAACGATCGTAATAGTTTAGTTTCTTTGGAAACTCGGAATATAATCTTCTAATCCTGGTGAAAGATCTTCACCATATCCCATAAAGATATTCATTTTTTTATACCTAAAACCTTTCCTTATATCCTGGGGAAAATATAACATGAAATGGTGAGCTAAAATTATCAGTAAGGGTAAGAAAAATAAATATCAATCACATCATTTTCATAAGAACATAACATTTTGGAAATCTTAACATGAAAAAGAGAGCATAATTTCATAACACGGGGTAAATCATAGTAGTGAAATGAAATCACAATAATCATAACATAAAACATTAAACTTTGTGTCATACACACATAATCTTAGAGAATCATTTCTTGTTAGTCAAGACTCATTTCCAAGACTATCTTAGTGGACAAAGTCCCTTTCTGAACCGAGTCACCCTCGTTTCAGTCCTGTTTCACTAAACCGGTATAACCTACCGTTCCAACCATTTCTATCTCATGAGATATAAAATCTTTACCCAATACATTGGAGAGAGATATAGGTCCCACCCATCTCATAATGATACCATTCTTATGTGTGACACAAAATCAGAAATCATACATCATTGCATAACCCATGTAATACAAATGGGAATCTTAAACATCATGACATCATAAAACAATTCATATAAGATAATGGAATTCATAAAAATAATTCCATCACAACATAATAAAATCAATGTAATAATAGTGATAAAAATAGAACCCTTTATTATCATAGATGGAAAATAATTTTGATAAAATACTTGAACTCCATTCTTGAGGAAAATATCCTTTCTTCTTCAAAAACATTTTTCCTTTCTTAACATGTCATACAACTTTAAACTAAAAAAAGTTGATTAAAAATAAGATTGAAAACATGTAAAGGATTCTTCGTGGAAATAATGTTTTAAAATCCATTCATGTCGTAGAAGTTAAAAAAAACATTCTTCTCGTACTTTTGTTGGTAAATTCAAAAAGTACCTCGTACGAAAAACGACAAAATATTCCTTTCATATCCTTTACTAAAAACTCATAGAAGGGTAAAATTGGAATTAAAAAATTGCATGTGGATGGAAATAATATTACATATTGAGAAAACATGGATGTGGAAGATAAAATACACCCCAGTAAATATCAAAGTATAAACAATCTCGGATGAAAATGAGATTGTGATATTTCCCTTACCTTAGGTCCGATTTGCTTCGTAAGTGTCCAAACCTCCTGTATAATGATTTAAATAATTTCATTGACTTATTACAGAATCATATTAATTGTTATTATATCATATATGGTTCACTTATGACATTATATTACCCGTTCTTTTGTAAATTCCATATTAAAGAGCGTTTTGGGTAAAATTGTTTCATTTGTCGTCCGTGTTTTGACTTGTAATTATTCATATGATTACTTAGATCATGATTACTTAATTACAGAATATAAAAAATTATTTATATATATATATATATTCAGAATATACATATATATAATAAATCAGTAAATGGAATGAAATACACCGTTCATGGAGACGATAGGTCGTACGTACGCATGAACGCTGTTTTCGTTTCCTTATTGAGTTGAATGGAATTAAGTAGATGACATACATATATACATAAATCCAGTAGCTTTATAATTTCATATATTTCATTATTATTTCTTATATATACTTTATAATCATTCTTAAATGGTTAACATGGAGAATGAATCTCATCACGTCATGGAGACGGTAGTCTGTACGTACGCACGAGCGATGATATCATTTCCATAATTATTGAATTGAATTGGAGTGGATGATACAATATATCAGAATAAATATGATGTTCTAATATCTATGTATAGTTATTATTTACACCATTATACCGATCCATGTAAGGTGGTGGTGGAAAGTAGATTACACCACGGCGTGGAGATGGTATTCTGTACGTACGCACGCGCGGTGATTTCTTTTTCCGTAGGATGGATAGATGGTGAAATAGGGTTGTTTTATACTTATAATAACATATCAGTATATGAGTGATACTGATGTTATTACTTCATAATGAAAAAACCTAAGAAGAATAAGTGGAAGAAGAAATAAAGATGAAAGAATCGGTAACGGACATTACCTCTTCTTTGAAGTGCTTCTTTGAGACCTCCTTTTAGGGCACTAAAATGGGTCTTTGAAGAAGAATAGAACCTCTAGGATGTTTCTAGGGAAGTGGAGAAGAGAATTTGGCAGGGTTTGGCCTAGATTGAAGGCTCAAAGTTGTGTGAGGAAGAGAGGGAGGAGGATCCCTTTTTTAAGGGAGGAGAGGGGCACCTTTGGAATAACTAAAAATATTATTTTATTATAAAGTCAAGTTCGGTTTTAAATATCTCCAAATTGATTTATTTAGAGGCTAAGGTTGGGATGGGTCTAAATCCTCTCATCTAATATAATTTAGACAAGTTTTGGTTCCTATTTTAACCTTATCATTTAAATTTAACATTAAGTTAAATAATTTTACTTTTGTCGTGTCTTCTTGTGTTCTTATACTATAAGGTTAATAAACATACTATAAGAAGCCAAACGAACCCCAAATTGTTTATTATTAATATATATAACCTTATCTAAGTCATTTGGCCGAACGTTATATTTTTAGGAATAAAATAACAATTAATAATATAATATTTGTTTTAAAAACTATTTTATGTCAATTTTGACACTATTTAGTAATTGATTTTTGTGAAAATCATAACAGAATTATTAGTTCGCAAAAAGTTAATTAAATCAATACTAACATGGCATATTGACCTAGAAAATTAGTGGGATTCATAAAAAGTCTAAAATTATATTTATTTGGGTATTTATAACATCAATTATGCCAATATTTCATTAATAAGATAATTAATGTATCATTGTTGTGTCATAAATAAAGTAAATTATTTAATGTCTAAAAATTAAAAATAAAATACAATTATGTATTAAATCTTGTTAGATTTCTAATGAATATTTATAGTCTAATTTATCTTATGTATAACCCCATATTAAAAATGTTTTAGTAAATAAACTTTGATTTTAACTCTTTTAACTCTTCTTTGAATTAAATAATAATAAATGTCCTCATCTAATTCAAGTGGGCATAAATGGTCATATATTATTCCTAAGTTTGTTTTTGGTCGAATTACACTTGTCCAATAGAATTAGGACATGTTTTAGGGTAATAATAATATCATTTTTACCCTTAATTACCCTATTTACTTTTAACTGTGGTAAATAAAAGAAAAAAGTTACTATTCACCAAAAATTATTTTCATCTCATTGAACCACATTTTACTTACTGAAATCAACCGTGTCTCTAAGATTTTTGAAATTCCACTCACAGAAGCGGTAAAATTAAGTTTTATGAAAAATTCAGTTTTTTTAACTACCACTTAGTGGTTTCACTATTCATCAAAAATTGAATGTTTTTAGAAAAATACCAAAAATTAGGCCTAAGCTATATTTGATATTATGAACTCAAAAATGATTTCTATTTACCCAAATTCAAAACATATCAGTTGCATTAATTAATTTAAAAATTAATTCCCGTCGTCAAAACAAATAGCGTGTTCTTAAAATAATAACTATCAAAAGATTGACACTTGTTTATGTCTGGTTTAAATGTGAAATTACATCCAATGGCCAACATTGTATTAAATTGTAAAAATATATTCTAAATATACTTTAAAACCAATCAAATTAATAATTTATCACTATTAATTATTTCTATTGAAAAAGTTGTTTTTAATTAAAATTTAGTAATTTTCACTATTCATCAAAATATGAAAGTTATCCGAAAATCATCAAAATTTCACCCTAAGCTAATTTCGGTATTACGAATCCAAAAATGAATTCCATTTTGAAAAATAAAATTTACAAAATTTCAAAAATTGGTTATTACTATTCATAACAGCTAGTTTTAATAATATTTTAATAGCATATTGTTGTTTAGTGAAACTCGTTATTGCGTACTACACACGCTATTGAGGAAGGACGTGATTGCGTGTAATGAAAGGAAAGTCAAGGATGTGTGTTGTGCAAGCTCCTTTTGGTGTAGCGTACAACACAAGACATTAGTGAAATTAAAAAGAATATTTTTCATAAAATCTTGGGCTGTTACATTCTACCCCCCTTAAAATGAATTTCGCCCTCGAAATTCGTCGGGGTTATAAATGGTTTACTACTCTAAAGTTTCTTTAATAGAAACCCACATCGTAAAAAACAATACCAAAACCAATCTTTAAAAACAAAAGTATGAAACGTAACGGTTACCCAAATAAACTAATCACTGGGTTTCCACATAGGTGAAAATATGGATATGGAAGAAAAATCTAACCATCATGTTCTGATGGAGAGTGGTAGAGAACATGGCTATGGAAAATCCAACAATCACAAATCCATAAATTTGTGACGATCTAAGGTACCATTTGATTAATCAGATATAAGAGCACTAGGACAACATTTTTGGTTTTCAAGATCGTTTCCCTAAAGTTGAAGAATTTGAATTAGAATAAATACTTACTTTATTTTGGTACAATCTCACTGTTGTTCGTGCCTTGAACAATTTCCACTTCATCTCTTAAATAAATGATGTTGAATTTGTTATTCGTGAAGTGTTAGCAGATCATGTGATAGAATGACGGGTCATTCCATCTGTCTCAAACAAAAGGTTAGCAAAAGTTATTAAATATACATAAGTCATTCTATAGTGAGATTAATCATATATGGTTCCTAAAATGGACTTATACTTCATATATCATACTACGTAATATAATAAAACTAGTTTCTACTAACCAGGGACTTCCTGTAGGCTATTGGTAGGCGATAAAGGCCAGTCGCACTTCGGTTGTGGGTTCGATTCCCACAGCCTTGTCCAACGCGATGGGCTGTCGCCCGTCCTGCAGGTTGTCCTTTTTCTAAAGCTATATTACTATTACATCCCAACAATAATATCGAAAAACTTTTTATCCTAACTTATGTCCAACATAATCCATTCTAATCTTTAGGCTTATTTAAAATACTTCGGTCCATGCTCATAGTATAAAGAAAATGATTACGTGAAATGTCACAGAATAATCACGTGAATGCCATCATTTATCCCACATATATCATAAGATATATCTTATTGGTCAAATAAAAAACATGTGAATACCTTAATCATGTATTCTCTTGAAGAATGAATACCCATTGAACCTTAGTGAAAACATAAATGCATTTAAAAGTTAACACTTTCCACATACCAAAATCCTCAAAATTCTATATACTCAAACCATGATATCACTTAGTCCTTATATAAATCATGAGCTCATGAATATTGTTAAACATTTCATTTTCTCGTTTTCCCTTCATTATGCGCATATCATCTTATTTCCAAAAATATCTCAATCACTTTGAATACCACATTAGACCAATACATAAATATTCCAATACTCCATGATACAACATTATTTTGGAATCCCATTACATAAACACTTAATCATTCCACCACATCGTAGTCATATTCAACATCGCCAATAGTGATCGCATGTGACTTCCCTTTGTCCTTTTCCTTAAGCGGTTTCTCATGTCGATCATCACTAACCCTTGGATTAGGGAATTTATTAGCATAATGTCCCATTTCCTTGAACATGAAGCATTGAAGTGTTGGTGGTGCATTCTCTGCAGTGTTTGATTTACTCACATCATTAGAAAACCTTTTTCCATTACTTCGTCACTCAGCTGCTTGATGACCTTCTTTTCCACACTTAAAACATTTTCTAGTCCCTTTAAGAAAATCTCCACCATGATTCTTTCCACACTTTGTGCATAAGGAAACATTCATCTTCTTTTCACCATTATTCTAAGATTTCTCCTTGAACTCCATCTTTCGTTTCTTGTCAAAACCATGAGATAGATATGTAACACCAACTTCCATTTCTACCTTGATAGCACAACGCACAATTTCTTCATAGCTACTGAAGTCTCTTATAGCTAATTCCCTTCAAAGACTTGGTTTTAAGCCACTGAAAAATCGATCAACTTTACTTTCACGTTGGATGATAATGCTAGATGCATACCTTGCAAGTCTTGTAAAATTCGCTTCGTATATACCAGCAGATTCATCATCCTTCTGCTTCAGCTCAAGAAACACCTTTTCCATATTTGTTCGAAAAATACGAGGGAAGTACTTACTGAAAAACAAGTTATTGAACTCGTCCCATTCCATGGACTCAATTTCATCTCTTGGCCTCGTATTCTTGATAAGATTCCACCATTGATCAGCTTCACATTCCAAACGATATACTGCTAAGATGACTTTATCACGTTCAGAACATTGAAGAACTGAAAATATCTTTTCAGTTGTACGGATCCATTGTTCAGAAACAAGTGGATCAGAAGACCCACTGAAAGAAGGTGGACGTTGCCTCATGAAGGACTCAACAGAATATTGTTCCCTTATCTTCTCATTTGGAAGTCCAGAATGATTCATAGCTTCTGTAAGTATAGAAATAAGATTTTGCACTCCATCTCCCATAACATTTGTTTGTTTAGGAGGACAATCATTGCATTGTCCATTGCATTGATCAACACAGTTCCTTCGGGTTCCAGCCATCGTCTAAAACCCAAAAAGAATAGTGTGAGAGGAAAAAATCATAATAAAGGGGGAGTAACTTAAATATCTAACATCTTTGGTTTAATCTAATATAGTTACCATAGTTCTAGGACTATATCCTATACGTATACTTATCCTTAAGGACATCCCTAGACATACCTTAGAAATATCTCTAGGGATATCACTAATGCTTTCACATCCTAGTTTCCAAAGGTTGACTAAACCTTTCCTCTGATACCAACTATAGAGACCCGAAGCTTGACGTACATTGACATTTCATTACATTTGCGGAATACATAGTACATAACAAAAACACACACACAAGGATCGTAATAGTTTAGTGTCTTTAGAAACTCAGAATATAATCTTCTAATCCTGGTGAAAGATCTTCAACATCTCCCATAAAGATCTTCCTTTTTTTTATACCTAAAACCTTTCCTTATATCCTGGGGAAAATAAAACATGAAAGGGTGATCTCAAATGCTCAGTAAGGGTAAGAAAAAGAAATATCAATCACATCATTTTCATAAGAACATAACATTTTGGAAATCTTCACCTGCAAAAGAGAGCATAATTTCATAACATGGGGTAAATCATAGTAGTGAAATGAAATCAAAATAATCATAACTTAAAACATTAAACTTTCTGGCATACACACATAATCTTAGAGAATCATTTCTTGTTAGTCAAGACTCATTTCCAAGACTATCTTAGTGGACAAAGTCCCTTTCTGAACCGAGTCACCCTCGTTTCAGTCCTGTTTCACTGAACTGGTATAACCTACCGTTCCAACCATGTCTATATCAGGAGATATAAAATCATTACCCAATGCATTGGAGGGATATATAGGTCCCAACCATCTCATAATGATACCATTCTTATGTGTTCCACAAAATCAGAAATCATACATCATTGCATAACCCATGTAATACAAATGGGAATCTTAAACATCATGACATCATAAAACAATTCATATAAGATAATGGAATTCATAAAAAAAAATCCATCACAACATAATCAAATCAATGTAATAATTGGGATAAAAAATAGAACCCTTTATTATCTTAGATGGAAAATAATTTTGATAAAACACTTGAACTCCATTCTTGAGGAAAATATCCTCTCTTCTTCAAAAACATTTTTCCTTTCTTAACATGTCATACAACTTTAAACTAAAAGAAGTTGATTAAAAATAAACATGAAAAAATGTAAAGGATTATTCTTGGAAATAATGTTTTAAAAATACATTCATGTCGTAGAAGTTAAAAAAAACATTCTTCTCGTACTTTTGTCGGAAAAGTCATAAACTACCTCGTACGAAAAACGACAAAATATTCCTTTCATATCCTCTACTAAAAACTAATCGAAGGGTAAAATTGGATTTAAACAATTTTAGGTGGATGGAAATAATATTACATATTGAGAAAACATGTATGTGGATGATAAAATACACCCCAGTAAATTTCAAAGTACAAACAATCTCGGATAAAAATGAGATTGTGATATTTCCCTTACCTTAGGTCCGATTTGCTTCATAAGTGTCCGAACCTCCTGTATAATGATTTAAATAACGTCATTGACTTATTATAGAATCATATTCATTGTTATTATATCATATATGGTTCACTTATGACTTTATATTACCCGTTCTTTTGTAAATTCCATATTAAAGAGCGTTTTGGGTAAAATTGTTTCATTTGTTGTCCGTGTTTTGACTTGTAATTATTCATATGATTACTTAGATCATGATTAATTAATTCCAGAATATAAAACATGATTTATATATATATATATATTCGGAATATACATATACATAATAAATCAATAAATGGAAAGAAATACACCGTTCATGGAGACGGTAGGCCGTACGTATACATGAATGCTGTTTTTGTTTCCTTATTGAGTTGAATGGAATTAAGTAGATGAAATACATATATACATAAATACAGTAGCTTTATAATGTCATATATTTCATTATTATTTTTTATATATACTTTATAATCATTCTTAAATGGTTAACATGGAGAATGAATCTCATCGCGTCGTGGAGACGGTAGTCCGTACGTACGCACGAGCGATGATATCATTTCCATAATTATTGAATTTAATTGGAGTGGATGATACAATATATCATAATAAATATGATGTTCTAATAACTATGTATAGTTATTCTTTACACCATTATACCCATCCATGTAAGGTGGTGGTAGAAAATAGATTACACCACGGCGTGGAGACGGTATTCCGTACATACGCACGCACGGTGATTTCTTTTTCCGTAGGATGGATAGATGGTGAAATAGGGTTGTTTAATACTTATAATAACATATCAGTATATGAGTGATAGTGATGTTATTACTTCATAATGAAACAACCTAATAAGAAGAAGTGGAAGAAGAAATAAAGATGAAAGAATCGGTAACGGACATTACCTCTTCTTTGAAGTGTTTCTTTGAGACCTCCTTTTTGGGCACTAAAATGGGTCTTTGAAGAAGAAAAGAACCTCTAGGATGTTTCTAGGGAAGTGGAGAAGATAATTTGGCAGGGGTTGGCCGAGATTGAAGGCTCAAAGTTGTGTGAGGAAGAGAGGAAAGAGGTGCCCTTTTATTAGGGAGAAGAGGAGCACCTTTGGAATAACTAAAAATATTATTTTATTATAAAGTCATGTTCGGTTTTAAATATCTAAAAATTGATTTATTTCGAGGCTAAGGTGTGGATGGGTCGAAATCCTCTCATCCAATATAATTTAAACAAGTTTAGGTTCATATTTTAAACTTATCATTTAGATTTAACATTAAGTTAAATAATTTTACTTTTACCGTGTCTTCTTGTGTTCTTATACTATAAGGTTAATAAACATACTATAAGAAGCCAAACGAACCACAAATTGTTTATTATTAATATATATAACCTTATCTAAGTCATTTGGCCGGACCATAGATTTTTAGGAATACAATAACAATTAATATTATAATATTTGTTTTAAAAACTATTTTATGTTAATTTTGACACTATTTAGTAATTGATTTTTGTGAAAATCATAACAGAATTATTAGTTCGAACCAAGTTCATTAAATAAATAATAACATGTCATATTAACCTAGAAAATTTGTGGGATTCATAAAAAGTCTCAAATTATATTTATTTGGGTATTTATAACATCAATTATGTCAATATTTCATTAATAAGATAATTACTGCATCATCGTTGGGTCATAAATAAATTAAATTATTTAATGTATAAAAATTACAAATAAAATACAATTATGTTGGAAATATTTTTAGCTTTCTAATTAATATTTATAGTCGAATTTATATTATGTATAACCCCATGTTAAAAATGTTTTAGTAAATAAACTTTGATTTTAACTCTTTTAACTATTCTTTTAATTAAATAATAATAAATGTCCTAATCTAATTCAAGTGGGCCTAAATGGTCATATTTTATTCCTAAGTTTGTTTTTGGTCTAATTACACTTGTCCAATAGAATTAGGACATGTGTTAGGTTAATAATAATATCATTTTTACCCTTAATTACCTTATTTACTTTTAACCGTGGTAAATAAAAGTAAAAAGTTACTATTCAACAAAAATTATTTTCATCTCATTGAACCACATTTTACTTACTGACATCAACAGTGTCTCTTGGATTTTTGAAATTCCACTCACAGAAGCGGTAAAATTAAGTTTTATGAAAAATTCAGTTTTTTTAACTACCACTTAGTGGTTTCACTATTCATCAAAAATTGAAAGTTTTCAGAAAAATACCAAAAATTAGGCCTAAGCTATATTTGATATTATGAACTCAAAAATGATTTCTATTTTACCAAATTCAAAACATATCAGTTGCATTAATTAATTTAAAAATTAATTCTCGTCGTCAAAACAAATAGCGTGTTCTTAAAATAATAACTATCAAAAGATTGACACTTGTTTGTGTCTGGTTTAAATGTGAAATTACATCCAATGACCAACATTGTATTAAATTGTAAAAATATATTCTAAATATACTTTAAAACCACTTAAATTAATAATTTATCACTATTAATTATTTCGATTGAAAAAGTAGTTTTTAATTAAAATTTAATAATTTTCACTATTCATCAAAATATGAATGTCATCCGAAAATCACCAAAATTTCACCCTAAGCTAATTTCGATATTACGAATCCAAAAATGAATTCCATTTTGAAAAATAAAATTTAAAAAATTTCAAAAAGTGGTTATTACTATTCATAACGGCTAGTTTTAATAATATTTTAATAGCATATTGTTGTTTAGTGAAACTCGTTATTGCGTACTACACACGCTATCGAGGAAGGTCGCGATTGCGTGTAATGCAAGGCAAGTCAAGGATGCGTGTTATGCATGCTCCTTTTGGTGTAGCGTACAACACAAGACATTAGTGAAATTAAAAAGAATATTTTTCATAAAATCTTGGGCTGTTACAGTTTTCATGACAAATATATTCAAAACTATATCCAGAAAATACCTACCCTTAACCTATAATCCTCACCTTGGGCAGAAATATATCCAAGGAACCCCTTTGATGCCAACCAAAAGTAGTTACCCAAAGAAGAGGTAACATATTCTATCAAGATATTTATTTTTATATCCATTATCAACCCCCTAAAATATACCCATTACAATATAATATAAGAAAAATGCTATTATAAATATATTATGATATTTTTATTTAAAGTTTTCAACCTACTCTTACACACACTTCCATCTGATGACTAACGAACTTACAGTTTATGTGTAAGATGAACTACCCCCTCACAAAAAAATAATTTTTTGTTCTTACATTACCACCTATAAT
The DNA here is from genome assembly GCA_963277665.1 of Viscum album. NCBI lineage: Eukaryota > Viridiplantae > Streptophyta > Magnoliopsida > Santalales > Viscaceae > Viscum > Viscum album. The sequence continues at coordinate 827,958,674 of OY728127.1, forward strand.
GGTGATAATTATGATGGAAAATGAATTTATATATGATATTTACAATGTTTATAATGTTTTTATGATTATTTAATTTTCATATATCACATACCTTCATACTTTTCCTTCTTTGTTAAATATGATAACATCATCTGTGGACATGTGGACTACTGCCTCCTCAAAGCGATGTGACACGTTCATAAAATACATTGAATGTAATAAGGATAAGTTTAATTAAAAATATGTGAAGTAAAAAAACATATATATTATATTAATTATATAATTAAATTTCTATAAATATAATATATCTGTTTCGTTATTACCCTTTTCATGCACTAGAAAGTGATAATGTCGGTCATGGACCAGCATACTAGCATCTCCTCGATGCGGTGTGGTTCCTTTTACATGCCAAATATATTATTATATAACATTTTATTTATGATATAATGATATTTATTTAATGATATATTGTTTATTACCTTCTTTCAATAATGAACACTGGAAAATAGGAACGCTACTCATGCGTATGTACGACCTAACCACTCGATGATAGTATTGTAGGATCATTTTTCATAAATTTAATTCATTAATAGTTTTAAAATTATAATTTATGTATAAATAAGATAATTATTTCATGATTATTATTCTATATATGTTTAAATAATGAACCCTTTGATCATTGTTGACCTACCAAAGTCGTTTTTAACACATGAACCAAATTTTTTCAAAACACCCGATGTAAAACTAATTGTTTAAGTATTTTTATAAAACATGGTAATAATTGATGTAAAAGTAATAATAAACATTAAAAAGTTACTAAATTAATTAATTAATTAAAAAATTGTATTATTCATGGAGATAAATACACAGGTGATTAGTCAGACTCAAGGTAATGGTTTTTCTCGTCTCGTTTTTATTTTCCATGAGACATATTAAATGTTCACCACCTATTTATTATATTTTATGTGTATAATAACCATTTATGAATTAAATTATTTGTATAATTAAATTTATGGGTATTTACATAGCAATTTTATGATCTTTATTTTGTTGTATTTATGTTTCAAATGTTACCAAATCGGTAACATAATTGTTTCTCAATTTTTCTTTCTTTGAGACTGATATCATGTTATGCACCTATATTTTTATAGTAGGTGTATATAATTACTTTGACATGTTATATAATGAAACTCCTTGTTTTCATGATATTTTATTGTTTATGTAATTTAATTTTCTTTCATGGGGAGTATAATTCAAAGTTACCATGTGGTAAGAGTTTGTTTAAACAATCTCATAATTTATCAAGATAATTTATGATTATGATTCCTTTAATGGAATATTATTATCCATATCTCAAGAACACTCCTGAAATATATTTTCCTCCAGTTTTCAATGATATATTCATGTATTACTACCATTTTCCACTATTTGTTACTTAAGATAACTAAGAAAATTTTTAATGAAAATTTGACTTTATATCTCCTTTCTGTCAAAAATATATGTTCTTTCAAAAAAATGAATTCTAAAAAAAATTTGAAAATGCTTTATTAATTCTGAAGATTCCATTATAAAATTTCGATGATATTTTTAAATAAAATGGTTTTAAAAAATGTTTAAAATTATTCAAAAAAAATTCATGTTTGTTTTATGAGTATTGAAGGAAAATGGATATCAAAACATTTCCATGTATTCATTCTAAATTTTTAGTGTATTTTAAAAGAAATGGTTTTCAAAAATAATTCAAGATTTGTTTATATTTTTTCAAAGTATTTTCAAGGAAATGGGTTTCAAAACTTTTTCATGCTTATTTTATATGTTTTAATGAAAAATAGATTTGAAAACATTTTCAAGCTCTCTTTATATGTTTTTAATGAAAAAGGTTTCCAAAACATTCCCAAACCATTATTTATATGTTTTTAAGTTTATTTTCAAGGAAATGGTTTTATAAAGGTTATTTGTTTTAAAAATTATTTTTCAAATAAAAAAGTGTAATTTTCTCATTAAATGATTCCTAATATATTTCAAAATTATATTCCATCTAGGATGATATATATTGGTGTTACTCATTCCATTCTATGGAAATTATCCAAAGATTCCATTCTTATTCTATCTCTAAATTCTTTATATTTTTATGGAATGATGTTAATGAAATACAATTCTCTTTCACCATTTATATTCTTTTTAAACTCACTTCTTTTCATGGGTTAGGAATTTGATGAAATGTTTATGAAACATGTATCTTTTTCCATAGATTTGATATGATTACATATTTTTGGTACCCATTTCATTTCATGGGATATGATATGATTTGTTATGATCTTAGGGAACATGTATGTATGATTTAATTATGATATGGGTGTGACCTATATCCCACTCTAATGTATTGGGTAAAAATTTATATCTCATGATATAGACATGGAATGAACAAGGAGTGGACTCAGTTCAATATGATAGATCTAGAACTAGGAGTGAACTCAGTTTAGTAATACAATGATTGAATGGGGAGTGAATCCTGATTTAGTAATACAGGGTTTTAACGAGGTGTGAAATCAGTTTAGTAATATAGGTCTAGAATGAGGAGTAATCCAGGTTCAGTAATGAAGTTTTCTCACTAAGATGGCCATGATAGTATGCCTTGACTACTATGGAAATAATTTTATATTATTTTATGTCTACCACAGATTCTAGGTCGTATTCCTATGATATGCTTTCATAGATCGTTACCTTTATTCCCTTATGATTCATTTTTTATAATCTACCAATATTTATTCCATGTCTTATTATTATGATCTTTAATATGTTGGGTATGATCTTAAAATGTTTTTATCAATTCTTATACCCTTATGTTCATGTTATGATTATGTATTTTGTTTAATTACCCTTACTAATAATTCAATCTCACCCATTTCATATTCTTCCTTTCCCTAGTTTATAAATGATGGTTTAATATAGAATTATTATAAGGGATGATCATTACTATAGATATTGTAGATCCTTCACCAAGTTAAAAGATTTTGTTCAATGTTTCCAAAGACACTAAACTAATACAGTCCTCAGGAATGTACTTTTCTAATATACTGAATATTTATAAACAATGATGTAATACCCATTTAGGTTAATCCAAGGTCATTATAGTTGGTATCAAATGATAGTTTTAGTCATCCATTGTTTATTAGGATGAGAATAATTTAGTGAGATCCCAATGTATATTTCTAAGGATATGTCTAGGGATATATCTATGGATAAGTATAAGGATGTGTTAAATTTTAGAAAAATGTACTGTAATTTTTGTAATGGATAGAGTGACTGGTTTCCTTGAAATAAGTCTATGTCTGGATACTATAAGTGGAAGTGGTTCTGGCACAAATTTACCTAGGTGTGACATCTCTGAAAATGTGTTGTAGTCCTAACTTGGCGTAACATAGTACATGAAAATGGGCTTTACTACACACATGGTTTGAAAATACTGGGGGATATTCTTTTGGAATTACCAAACTCATCAATAATTATAATGAAGGATTTAAATATAATTTGACTATGAATTACATATTATAATCCAAAGGTTTCATTAATTAAAAAGTTTGTTCTATAGCCGATGAGCCCTTACCCGAGTGGTAAGGGATCCTGCTTGGCATCCAAGAGACTCGGGTTTAAAACCGGGTGGAGGTGAATTTCCGGGTACTGTAGGAGTATTGTACCAGTAATGTAGTAGTTACTGTAGTAGTAAGGTAGCAGGAACTATTCGGAACTGTAGCAGTATTGTAGCAGTTACTGTAGGAGGTATTGTTTGGTACTGTAGCACCCGGGACTATTCACCCGATTTTGGTCTTCGGGCCACCGGTTTGGGCGTGCGGGTCTCAAGGTCCTTTGGACCATCAAAGGTCTTTAGGCCACAGGGCCTTTGGGCCAAAAAAGACCACGGAGTAGCCCAGTTCACACAGAGCAGGCCCCAGAAGAGTATTAGAGTAGCAGTAGCAGTCACCAGTAGCAGAGCTAACCGGATTGGAAGAATGAGATGGTATGGAAACTGCCATCGGGACCAGGCACCGTGCGACATTGTACGAGGCAATGATAGCCAATCAGTAATGTCAGGTGGGGAGCTAAAGGTGATCAATGATGCAGTAGCTGGGGAGGGGCAGTTCTTGTGGGTTGGGCCTACGGGTCATGTTACGGGCATGGTATGCCTTTGGGCCTTTGGGTCATGTGTTTCAAGTCATGTCGGGCCTTGTGCCTTGGGCCTAAGGGTCATGTACGGGTTCCCCTTCAACCCTTAAAATGGGATTATACCTAAATAAAATAAAAAAAGAAGGCCTTTGAGCCATTCGGGAAAATTAGGTTCTAGGATTTTGACAACCTATAAGTGATTTTTCATGATTATGTTGTTTTCTTATATTATTTGTGTTTCTCACCCTATGATTTTTTAATTTAGCAAATGGATATAGCATGAAGGATTGTGGTTAAAATTAAATTTTTTAGGTTTGGAAAGTATGGGAATTATAAAAATTTATTTCTCATGTGTAAATCTCATAAAGAGAATCAGGAAGGTGGTATGAGTGTTGGTTATATGTCTTAAGATAAAGAGAATGAAAACAACGTATGAAAGGTATGTGATATTTTTTGCATATTTTTTACATTTAATATAAGAATAATGAATATTTTAAGGTTTAGGATCCTTAAAACATGATTTATATTTCATATTCTTGGAAAGAGGTATTATGGAAACAATTGATAATTTCTAAGAAATGGTTTAATAATAATGTTTGATAAATAAAGTATTAGTGTTTGGGAATTCAAATATTATATTATATGAATCAAGAAATATATAATTATTTTTATTTTACGTTTTCATTAAGGATTGAAAAGGAAATACTGAATGGTGATGAAGACATAGAAAAGTAGTTTCATGTAAGGTGGGTACATTGATTAAGTTAAGGTAAGCCTTAATTAATTCCTGATGTTGAGATAAGGATGTTTAAATGAAGATATGTTGGATATTAGTAAGTAAGTTTGGTGGTAAAGATTACCTTGTAACACATTATTAAAAAATTGGTCTATGTCATCAAGGATAATGTTTAAACCTTCTTCGATTTAAACAATATTTCAATTAATATTTGTAATAAGTAAGCATTCATGTTTTCCAAAATGATTTATGGTAATTTAGGTTATTACTATATTTCAAGGGAACATATGATGATGGTATTCACATGTTTGGAAAGTGAAAACCCAATGATACTTTGTGATATATGGAGGATCAATGTTAATTTTAATTTTTTAATTTCTTTATAAATCCATGGGTTTTCATCTTTAGGAAGGGTTATAGGGTTAACCATTTATACAAAGTTTGTGTTAAAATTTGGATGAAGTTTGTGAGATCTTTCCAAATAAGGATTCCAATATATTGGACAACCTATTCAAACCACTTTGGGTATTTTTTAGCTAATGATAGATGGGATGACTTATAATTGATCTCACAATCTATTATTGATTTAGGAATTAAAAATTGTCCCCTATTTCATGGAATGATAGATTATTTATAATTATATCAAGGAACGAAAAAGGGTAAGATTGTTCTGATATGAGGACTTGACCATAAAAATAAATTATTCTATTGACTTTTGACTATAATTTATTTTCTTTCAATCCCAAAGACCGTTTAGGTCTAGATATTTGGAGAATTAGGATAAAATATTACATAGTAAACTGATACTTTACAAGCAGACACTTATACTCAGTAACCATTTTTTCACCAAAGGAAACCCTTTGAAAATAAACCATTATTTCATTTAAATACACATCTTCAATACATTCATCATATCATCTTCTTTGTCATTAATAGTGTTAACAACTTTAAAAAACATTTAAAAACATAGGATGAGCACACAAACTCATTAAGGGACATAAATAAAGAAAACCACAAGTCAGTAAAAACCCATTAATCATTTCCTTAAAATAAAATATACATTTATGCCCATAAAATGAGATCATCATTTCAAAAATATCATTATCTTATCTTTTTAAAATCAACATTTTTCAATAAAATTAATAAACAAAAATAGCATATATATAAGTAGGTAACATGGGACATAATCATACTTAATGGAGTAACCATATGGTTGAATTCCACACACATTACTCTTAAAAATGTAATAGTCATACATCCGAATTCCAAACCCAATGCATTAGAGGTTATAACGTAACCACTCGTCCTTGATTTATCACAAAACCACAATTCTTTGGTTTATCACATAACCACCCCTCTTTGGTCTAACATCTAACTACCCATAAAATACAAGAATGATCATATAATCATAACACATAATATATTTCAATTATAAACATTTCAATAATAATGTTTCATTTGAAATAATAACAAATCATTTCCAGATATTTAAATAGTCAGTCCACATTGAAAAACATTTTTCAAAACGAAAACACCCAAAAACGGAAAAATGGATTTATTTTCCTTTAATAAATATTAAGGATTATATAGGAAACCAAATATAAAAAATTGGTCATGGTGGTGGAGAATTATTTGTATTTTATATATTAAAAGGAAATCCTTTTTTAAAAACAAATTTAAAGCATTTAAAAAAGTTATTTTTGAATCATAGTGTCCGAAAAAAAATTTGAAACATTTTAAAGAAATTATAGAATTAACTATTTAAAAAATTTATTCCCATATATATAAATCCATAAAACCATTTGTAAAACATGGGCATGAATGATAATGATTTGAAATAATAAATCTATAAAACACTTAAAATGATGTTTTAAATAAAGTTTCTTTTACCACTTGGGAAACACTTGAAAAAAAAATTGTTAAATATTAACATTGAAAAACATTGAATATCATGAGTATATAGTAATTAATGATATAACATGTCAAAAGGGTCATATATGCACCTTAAATGATAATAAAGGAACACTATAACATGATATTCCCCAATAGAAGGAGATTTAGACTAAGTCCCTTACCTTGAGTCTGGATTGTCTTGTTCATTTTTTTCTTCCTGAATAATAAACATAGGTTAATTTATACATGCTTCATAACCTTGTAAATTTTTATTATTCCCATTATTTCACTTATTACCATGTTATAACAATTAGTTAATTATTTGAGTTCATGTCAGATGTTTCTTTAATATTTGGTTCTTGAGTCAAAAATGAGCATGGTATGATGTCACTTGTACATGTGGTCATAAGTTCATCATCTCTAGAATAATATTCATGACATTCTTATTATTTTTATACATAAACTAAACTTTTTAATCAATCCATGACATATGTTTATGAAAAATTAACAACATTATAATAATGGAGATGGTATGTCATAAGTACACATGAGTAATGTTCTCCTTTTTTCATAGATCGTTATATATAGAAGGGAAGTATTATTTTATCTTTACATAATGACAATAAAATCATTAATATAATATTAATCATTAAAATATACATATATTTATCATACATATAATTAAACACACTTTATTTTCATTGATAATACATCAAAGTTTAAGTATATTCATTACAATATATAATAAATCCATCACAGGACCGTATAGGTATAGTGTCATTAGAAACTCAGAAACATAAAAAAATAGTTTATAATTCATCTTTATTTTCTCCCACTTATTCATTCATATGAATATTCATTTTTGACATGCCATACTTAATAGCCATATTCATGACCTAGGAAAAGAAACACATGAAATAGTGAGATCAAATGCTCAATAATGGTAAACAAGGGAAATATCAATCATATCATAATCAAAAGACATAAGAACATAAAATTTGGAAGTCTTATCATACATATTAAACATCATAATATTATGTAATGGGATAAATGTTCATAATAACTAATGGTAATAATTCTAGAAGACAAAACATGAGAAATGAAGTTTTATGTCATACACATAATAATATTAAATTATTTTATATTAGGAAAGGTTCATTTCTAAGACCATCATAGCGAACAAAGTCCATTATTGAACTGGGTTTACATAGGGTTCTAGCCATGTATTACTAAACCAGATTTAATTTTAATACCATTTCTATATATCTCATGAGATATAAATATTTACCCAATGCAGTGTAGGGAGATATAGGTCACACCCATCTCATAAAAAAAATCATTCTTACATGTGCCACAAAAACATAAACCATTCATCCTTGCATATTACAAGGAACAAAAAATGGGTTTCTTAAATATCATTCCATCATAATCCATATAAAAAAAATGGATTTCAAAAATATAATTCCATAATAAACACAATAAAATAAAATTAATAAAAGGTTTATACAAATAACCCTATATCACCTTAGATGTAAAATAATTTTGATAAAATACTTGAAATTAATTCTTGAGGAAAGTGACCTTTTTTCATCAAAAACTTTTCAATCCTCAAAAAGCCATGCAATTTTAAAAGAAAATAATTTAATAAAAAAACATGAATTATTTTAAAGGAAACTTCATGGAAATAAGGATTCATGGAATCTTAATAATCCATTCATGTTGTATAAGTTAAAAAAATATTCTCCCCATACTTTTTCAAAAAAAGTCAAAAAGTACTTCATATCAAATTTTGAAAAAATATTCCTTCCATACCATTTAGTAAAACTACAAAAATTGGTAAAATTTACTTTAAAAAATTGTTTATGAATAGAAATGTTATTACATATTTATGTAATAATCATTTGGGAGGAAAATATACCTCTGGTAAATAATTACATATAAACAATCTCAGTTATTAATGAGATTGAAAAATTGTCCCTTACCTTAGTTATGATCTCCTTTTTATATATCCAAACCTCCATAATAATTATTTAAATTATTTTTATTGAATTATTATAGAATCATAATCATATTTATGATATCATATATGATTATATTATCATCAGTTTGTTAGTTACATTTCACTCTCAATCATTATTCAGATATTAACTGCATTTTGTTTTTATGTATGTTTTTTCAGATAAGTTCGTGTTACACTTTTTAGGTAAAATTTATATCATTTAAAGAATAATATTAATATAATATATATCATATTTATTCTTTACATTCATGTATATAATTTTGGTTTAATGAAGATCATGTAGAATGGATCGCATCGCATTCTGGAGACGGTAGGTCGTACGTACGCACAACCGATTATATCATTCAATTAATGGGTAAATAGTCTGGGATTGGATGGTATATTAATTATACATATAATTATCATGTTATATTCATTATTTACATCTATTATTATCATCATCATACCCATCCAAATAAATTATTGTTGAATAAAAAATCACGCCACAGTATGGAGACGATAAGTCATACGTAAGCATGCACGGTGATATTGTTATTAGTAGGATGGATAAAAGAAGGTATAAGGTATTCCCATAATTATAATAATATCTCACCATGTATAAGATATAGGATTTATTACTTTATTACAGAAATGAATTAAAAAAGTGGAAGTATAAGAACAAAAAACAATTGAAAGAAGTGACAAAACAATTACCTCTTTTTCGAGTATCTCCTTTTTGATTTTCATAAAAGGTCATCATCAGATGGATTTCTAGAAAAAATTTGGACTATAGGAAGGATTGAGAGAATTTGGGAGAGAAAACAGTCAGGTTTTGGCCATGTAAAAGGGCTTTAGTGGTGTGATTAAAAGAGAAGGAGAGGTTCCCTTTTATAAGAGAGGAGAGGGGAACCTATGGAAATACCAAAAATATTAATTTAATATAAATTAATTTTTAAATTAAAATGGATAAAATGTAGATTATTTAAATGATAAGATGATTATGGGCCTAAATAATGTCATAAAATAAACTTTATACTTTTTTTTATTTTATTTAAAACCTTATAATGTTGTGTTATCTTTATTTAATCAATTTAATTTTAATTGTGGTAATAACATTCTAAATATTTTATATTTATAACTATTTAAATATACATTGTAAATTGACCATAAATGGATATTTAATGACATTATGGACCTTATAATTATCACTTTTAAATTTTTAAGTATTTTTATGATTTTTAAATAATTTAATAAAAGTTATTTTTATAAAATATCAATAGTGTCAATTATGACACTATTCATTTATTTGATTTTAAATAAAATCCACACAGAATATAAGTTTGAAAAAATAATTTAATATACTCCCAACATATCATAATAACATATAATATTAGTTTAAAACCTTAATTAATTCAAATTATATTTCTTTTAACATTTTTAAAATTATTTATTTGAAATTTCTATTAATAAAATAATTTCTATGACACTATTGTGTCAACCATAATGGTAGTTAATTAATTTATAAAAATTATAAAGAAATTTTTATGATCTTTGTAATTATATTATATATCATGATAAAACTTATAGTAGATGGTATCCCTTTGTTATCCTTATATTATAATTAATATACTTATAAAAAAAGAGAGTGTGACATTTTGTCACATTCATTGATTTTAATAATATTAATGTCATATTCATGGAATAAAATTCCATTAAGTGATTAAATTTATAACAATATATAATAAGGGTCTAATTTAATCATCCAATATGATTTTTAAATTTGTTAATTTAATTTTATAATATTATTTTTACCTTTAATTACAATATTTTCCCTTACCCATAGTAATAAAACAATACTAAACTTACTATTCTTCTTGTCCAAAAAATAAAATTATCCTGTTAACATAATTTGGACCCACTGATTCCAAATATGGATTCAATTTTTTTCAAATTTAAATCACACAATTTACTATAATTTAATTTAAAATTAATATCGTTGTCAGAATGAGAGAACGTGATTTAAAATCTAAAACATTGAAAAAGATTGAAATGTTTTTACATGTGGATTCAATTTAAAATTATTTATAATTACATAAATTTTATTAAATGATTAAAATATATTATATATATACATTAAAAATATTCAATATTATAATTTAACTACATAAATATTTTTGATGCAAAAAGTTGTTTCGCATAAAATTTAGTGTATTTTTACTATTCTTCAAAACATGGAAGTTATCAGAAATTAATCCAAGAAATTTTTTTTATCCCAATTCAAAAAAAATGTTTCTGTTTTCGTATAAAAATTATTAATGTTTCGAAATATTAATTTAAAAAGGGTTCGCTATTTAAAATTCTAAAATTTCCCATTTAAAAAATATATTTTTTTATACATTTAATGGGGTTTATTCATGCCCTCTGACTAAAATAATCATTGGACTAATGTAAAAACTTTTAATTATGTATATAACACACACATATATATATCATTAATTTTATTACCAAAAAAAATCTATCAAAAATAAAAAAAAAATCTTAATTTATATTTTTTATAAATAATTGATATCCAATGAAGTCACAATGCATTTTCATAAGTTAGTTATACTTATTTCCCATAACCTACGAGCTAGGCTATAATAGAAATTTTATACTAAGGGCATCTCACAATTCATTTAATCTCACAATTTTATGCAGTGAAATCCACTATAGAATTAAAATTATTTAAATAAAATATTTCATAAAACATATCGGTGATACATTCTACACCCATTAAACTGAATTTTCCCTTGAAATTCATCACTTAGAAAACAATTTGAGTTTACCTCTCCCTCAACATAACATCAAGTTTTCATGTAGCCTCTTGGAATTGTTAGTTATACCCTAAAACTTTAACCAAGTGAGTGGTCTTCTTTCTTAGAGCTTTTTCACTATTATACATAATATCTATTGGTTTTTCATCTTAAGAAAATTCTTTTTCCAACGGTACAATTTAGGGGTTTAGTACATGTGAAGGATCAGGTATGTAATTTCTCAATATAGATACATAGAACACATCATGAACATGATGGAGATTTGGTGGAAGCATCAATTGGTAAGCTAACTTAACAACACGGTCCATAATTTCAAATGGATCGATATACCAAGGGACAAGCTTTCCCTTCTTTCCAAATCTCATTACTCTATTCCATAGAGATATTCGTAGAAACACCTTATAACCCAACTCAAACACTGGGTCTTTTCATTGGTTGTTAGTATAATTTTTTTTCGACTCTCATGTACTCATATGTGTTTTTGAATAGACCTAACCTTTTCTACCATTTTATCTACAATTTTAGGCCCAAATAGCTTTCTTTCCCTAACTTCATCCCAGCAAGTTGGAGTTCTTCACTTCTTTCCCTAGAGGGATTCAAAAGGAGCCATCTGAATACTAAAGTGAAAGCTCTTATTGTATGAAAATTATAACAAAGGCATGTTTTGAACCAAACGGCCTTTGAAAACCATAGATCATAATATCAACATTTCTTCTAGAGTTTGAATTTTCCTCTCAGACTGGCCGTATATTTGAGGATGATAAACAGTGCTGAAACTTCACGCTATATCTAGAGAAAGATGAAGACTTCCATAGAACATTGACATAAACCTCATACCCCTATCAGATATAATGTAAAGTGTGACATCATGAAATCTTACCACTTCCATTGCATATATCCTGGAACTCTTATCAAGAGATAAATCATTTCTTATAGAAATGAAGTGTGTCAACTTTGTAAGGAGATAAATTATAACCCTGATACAATTATTACATTTGGATATTTTGGGAAGTCCAATAGTAGATTCCATAATGATGTTTTCCCATTTCCATTCTGGTATGGGTAATGGTTGTAACATCCCCTTATACTTCTGTCCCTTAGCCTTATCTTTTTAAAAAACCAAGCATTGGGAGAAATATTCAACAACATCTCTTTTCATTCCATCCCAGAAGAAATATTCTGTCAGGTCCCTATACAACATTGTTCCTCTAGGGTGAATAGAGATTGAGGAACTATGATCCTTATCCAATATCTCCTTATTTAATTCTAGTATGGGAGGAATACAAACCTGATTTATGAACCTTATTATTTCATCACAATAATGGTCGAATTAAGGAACATTTATCACCTTCTCGTATAGCTCAACATATTTCTTTTGTGCCTCCTTAATCTTCAATTGTATATATGGTTTAACATTAATTTGAGAAATATATGATTTTTCCTCTTCCTTTAAAATTATAAGATCCATCCTTTGAAAATCCATATATATTGGATCTTTTTTATCATCATCACAGATATGCTAGCATGGTCTTGTTATCTCAATGCATCTTCCACCTTGTCTGGTTTCCCATGGTTGTGTTGTGTTAAGATGTCATTATCTTTAATCAACTCCAACCATATTCTTTGGATCATATTAATCTCCTTTTGTGTGAAAATATATATTAAACATTTATGATCAGTATATATATCACACCTTTCAATATAAAGATAATTCCTTGATATCTTTAACGCAAAGATTACTGTAGCTAACTCAAAATCACGATTTGGGTAATTTTTCATTAGGATTTTCAATTTTTGTGATGCCTAAGCTATCACCATATCATTTTCCATTAAAACACATCTCATCCCATTCTTGGATGAATCACTTGATCACAAACTTTTATACTCTACACGTCATTGTGAGAACAGGTGCACTGGCTAACCATATTTCTACCTCTTTGAAATCCTCTTCATATTCATCCGTCTAAATGAACATAACTCATTTTTGAATAAAACATGTGAGTGTATTAAATAATCATGAAAAATATTTCACAAAACGTCGTTAATATCCTACCAAACCAAGAAAACTTTGGATCTTAGTTACCTTTTTGGTGTCTTCCAACATTGAACAACATCTTTTTTTGATGGATCCACATATATCCCTTCTCTTGAGATTATGTTCCCCAAAAATGAATCTTTCTAAAGTAAAATATCCCAAATTATAAATTTTGCATAAATATTCACCTTTATCAGGGTCTTAAGTACAATTATCATGTGGTCTGCATGTTCTAATTTTCTCTTCAAATAGATAAGAATGTCATCTATAAAGACTACCATAAACTGATCAAGATAGTTTCTAAAGACCCTGTTCATTAGATCCATGAAGATAGTGGTGGAATTATTAAGACCAAAATGCACCACTTTAAATTCACAGTGTCCATACCTTGTATAGTATCCCATATTTTTTATATCATCCATCTTGACCATTAATAGATGATTTCCTAAATGAATATCGATCATTGAAAAGTATTGATCTCTGTGTAGTCGGTTGAATAAGTCATCAATGTAGGGTAGATGATATTTGTTCTTGATAAAGATCTTGTTATGTTCTTGATAATCGATGTAGAGTCTCAATGATCCAACTTTCTTCTTAACAAACAGAAAAGGTGGTCCCTAAGGAAAAACACAAAGTCATATGAATCCCTTATAAACATTCTCTTGGAGTTGATTCATCAATTCTTGAAACACAATTGGGATTATTCTATAAGGTGTCTTTGAAATAGGCATAACACTCAGTATGAGGTCTATTGAAAACTGAACTTCACAATTTGGTGAAAGACCTTCCAATTCCTCTAAAAAGACATCATCAAACTCACATAAAATGGGTTTATTCATAACTGTGAGATTCTCTCTAACTATTTGAGATAAATATCCTTCATTTATAGGATCAAGACCCATAAGATGGAAGAAATTTCTACTAGAATGTTATATTCATCCTTACATCGATAGATGATAATAGAATAATATGGAATAGAAAATGGGACTTCCCTTACTTGGATGTTGATATGATCTGCATATAGTGAAAGGCAATCCATGTTATGAATCACATCAAAATTCGTTATAGGAAGGATCAAAAGATTTTCAGGAAGCACATTCCAACAAAATTTAATCGGAGAAGAATTATAAACATTTCATGTGAGTGTTTTTCCATTAGGATCTTTCACAGAAATCTCAAATTATAATTATTTAGGTAATATGGTGATACCCTTAGAAAATTATTTATAAATAAGAGAGTGGGTGGATTCATAATCAAATAAAACATTTTCTACTTTAGAGTGGATGGTAATTGTACCTTTCACCACTTCATTGTCATACTCTATGTAGAAAATTGTGAATGAATGTGACATTCCTTTATCTTTTTTCTCAAGAGTTTTCTGAAGTCAATCATCATTAATAACCCTTGGATTATAGAATTCATTTTTCACAATCCTCCACTTCCTTACACATGTAGAATTGAGGTGTAGAAGGTGCATTCTGTGTAGAATTGTTTCTATTTGCATAATTATACATCTTTGTCCCCATCACATTAGCATTCAACTGCCTGATGACCTTCATTTCCACACATAAACTATTTACTAGTCCCTTTAAGACAATTTATTCCATGTTTATTTCCACACGTTGAGAAAAAGGGAAACTCATCTTTTTTCAGTGAGGACTTAATATTTTCCTTTGATTTCGGTTTTTCTTTTCATATCAAATCCATAGGACTGGTGGGTTACTCAAATATCCATATAAACCTTGAGATTACATCGAACAATTTCCTCATAGATATTAAATTTCCTTATGGATAATTCCCTAACAGACCTAGTTTTAATCCTCTAAAGAATCGATCAATATTACACTCTGGTTGGATAATAATTATAGAAGTGTACCTTGCAAGTCTTGTAAAAAAAATTTCGTATGTACCAACCGATTCATCATCCTTTTTCTTAATTTCAAGGAACTCCTTCTCAATATTTTATTGAAGAATAAATGGAAATTATATATTAAAAATTATGTTCTTGAACTATCCCATTCCATGGACTCAATATCATCTCTTTTAATAGAATTCATGATAAGATTCCTCCATTGATTAACTTCACCTTCAAAATGATATAATTATAAGATGACTTTATCATGTTCATAACATTATAGAAAAAAAATATCTATTCAGTGGCAGTGATCCATTTTTCTACCACTAATGGATCAGATTTCCCACTGAAATAAGGTGGAAGATACCTCATGAAGGACTCAAAAGAATGTTTCTCCCTTATTTTCTAATTTATAAGTCCTGTATGACTCATATCTTGAAAATTTTGTGTGACTATAGACACAATATTTTACATTACAACTCCCATAAAATTTTGTTTCTCAAGAGGACAATCATTACATTTGTCATTCCATTCAGCATTAAACTGGTACCTTCAGGTTCTATCCATTGACTAAAACCAAGAATCTTAGTGTGTGAAACACTAATCATAATGGTAGAACCACTCAATTAGGAATAAAATTTTAATTTAGAAAACATTAGGTTTTATCCATGGTTATTAATGGTCATTTATAAAATTCTATGATTGTAACCTAAACATAGATATATCCTTAGTGTTCTTATTAAATCATTCTCATCCCAGTTTCCAATGGTTAACTATACCTTTCCTTTGATACCAACTATAACGACCCAAACTTTACCTACTTTGATATTAATTCAAAATTTATATATATTTGTTGCACCATATAATAAATCCATCAAAGTAATATATAGGGATGGTGTCCTTAGAAACTGGAAATCATAAACAACTGGTTCATAATATATCTATATTATCTCTTTCTTATTTCTGCATAACTAGTTTCCTTTTTTAAATGTTTTACTTAATTCAATTCTTAATGACCTGTGGAAAAGAAACGGATGAAAGGGTGAGCTGAAATTGTCAGTAAGGGTAAACAAGGAAAATATCAATCATATTATAATCAAAATATATAATAACATATCATTTTAAAGTCTTATCTTACATATAAAAGATCATGATGTCATGTCATGAGATAAAAGTTCATAAAAAATAATGAACATAATACCTAAATTCAAAACATAATGCGTGATGTTTTTTAGCATACAAATTATCATAAAAATCATTTAATATTAGTCAATGCTCATTTCCATGAACATCATAGTGTAAAAAGTCCATTATTGAACAAGATTTACTTGTCGTTCCATCCCTTTATTACTACATCAAATTTATTTTCCTTTCTAATCATGTCTATCTCTTGAGATATAAATATTTTCCCAATTAATTAGATGTAGATATATGTTACACCCACCTCATAATTATATCATTCATACATGTTCCACAAAAAAATAAACAATTCATCATAGCATAACAAAGTGAACAAAAATTGGTTTCTTAAAAATCATTCCATCATAATCGATATAAAATAAATGGATTTCATAAAATTAATGGATTTCATAAAATTAATTACATTATAATGATAATGAAATAAAATAAATAATCGGGATAGAAACATATCTCTATATCATCTTAGATTAAAAATAATTTTTATTAAATACTTGAAATTAATTATTGATGAAAATAACTTTTCTTCTTTAAAAACAATTTTTTTCTCAAAATGCCATGAAATTTTAAAAATAAATAAATAAATTTTAAATAAAAATGAAATAATCTAAAGTAATATTCATGGAAAAAAGGTGTTATTAAATCCTAAGAATATTTTTATATCGTCTAAGTGAAAAAACACTATCCTCATACTTTTTCGGAAAAGTAAAAAAGTAGATCGTATTGAAATACGAATAAATATTCCATTCCTAACATTTAGAAAAAATTAAACAATGGGTAAAATTGACTTTAAAAAAATGTAGAAGAATAGAAATATTATTATATATTTAGGAAATATGGATGTTTATGAAAAATATACCCTAGTAAATAATTGTGTATAAATAATATTGGATAATAATTAGATTGTAAGATTATCCCTTACTTTAGGTACGATATCCTTTGTATATATATGAACCTCCTGTATAATAACTTAAATAATGTTATTGAGTTATTTGATAATAATAATAATTTTTATAATATCATATATGATTATATTATCATCTTTTTGTTAGCAACATTTCTTTGTCACCCATTATTCGAATATTAACTACTTTGTGTTCTTATGTATGT
This sequence comes from Viscum album, assembly GCA_963277665.1. NCBI lineage: Eukaryota > Viridiplantae > Streptophyta > Magnoliopsida > Santalales > Viscaceae > Viscum > Viscum album. The sequence goes on from OY728127.1 coordinate 827,976,455, forward strand.
TTTGTCGGATAAGTTCATGTTCTGCTTCTTAGGTTATAGTTATATCATTTACAGAATGATATTATTATAATATATATCATATTTATTCATTCCATTCACATATATAATTGTGGTTTAATTAAGATCATAGAGGATGAATCACATTGCCTCGTGGAGATGGTAGGTCGTACGTACGCATGAGTGACGATATCATTCACTTATTGGGTAAATGGTATGGAATGTTATGCTACATTAATTATAAATAATAATTAACATTTTAAATTCATTATTTAAATTCATAATATTAATCAATATACCAATCCAAATAATGTGTTGTTGAATAAAAAATTACACCACGACGTGGGGACGGTAAGTTGTATGTACGCACGTTTGGTGATATTGTTATTCATAGGATGGATAAAAGGAGGTATATGATTTTCCCATAATTATAATAAAATCAAAGAATTTAGAAGATACTAGATTTATTAGTTTATTTTGGAATCAACATAAGATGAGTATGTATAATAAAAAAAGAATTTTTAAAGATGTGATAAAATAATTACCTCTTTTTTGAGTATCTTCTTTTGGTTTGCACAAAACGTCTCTATAAGTTGGAATTTTCTAAAATGCCTTGCCTCTAGGTTTATTGAAATAATATGGGAGACTAAATGGGTAGTTTTTGGCCATGAATAATTTCTTTATAGGTGTTATTAAAATTTTAGAGGTACCCTTTTATAAGAGATGATAGGGGCACCTTTGGAAATACCAAGACTATTAAATTAATATAAATTAATTTGTAAATAAAAATGGATCCAAAGTGGATTTTTTTGAAGTTAAGATGAGTGTGGGTATAAATAATATCAAAAAATAAACTTTATAATTGTTTTTATTTTATTTTAAACCTTATAATTTTGATTTATCCTTATTTAATCTATTTAGTTTTATTTTTTCTAATAACATTCTAATTATTTAGTGGCTCTAAATATTTACTTATGTGGTGTCAATTGACCGTAAATGGATATTTTATGTAATTTTAGACCTTAGATTTTTCACATTAATTTTTTTTAACAAATATATTATTTTTAACTAATTTAATAAAATTTTATTTTTATAAAATGTCATTAGTGTCAATTTTGACACTATTCATTTCATTGATTTTAAGTAAAATAAAAATAGAAGATAACATCAAACCAAATCATTGAATATAATATAAAAAAGTCATGATAACCTATAAATTTCATGTTGAATCTTAATTAAATTAAATTATATTTCTTTTAATATTTTTAAAATCATTTATTTGATATTTTTATTAATAAAATAATTTATGCATCACTATTTTCCCATCCTTAAGGGTAATTATATATTTTTTAAAAATTATAAATAAATTTCTATGATGTGTTTAATTATTTTATATTTCTAGAGACTATATAGTTGATGTTATCTTCAGATTATCCTTATATTATAATTAATATACTTATATAAAATGAGAGTGTGACATTTTTTCACATTCAAGGATTTTAATAATATTAATGTCATATTCATGGGAAAGTATCCATTAAGTGATTCCCTTTAGAACCATATATAAAAATGGTATAATTTAATCATTTAATGGGATTTTTTTAATGTTTTAAGGTAATTTAATAATATTATATTTACCTTTAATTACCTAATTAACCCTTAACCACGGTAAAAAAGAAATTACAAAAGTTACTATTCATAATGTCCAGAAAATAAAAGTTACCTGTTAACATAATTTGAACCCATTTATTTAAAATGTGAAATAAATTTTTTCATAATTTTAAACACATAAGTTGTATTAATTAAAAAAAATTAATCCCATTGTTGGAAAGAGAGAATGAGTTTTAAAAGTTAAAACATTAACAAAGATTAAAATGTTTTTATATCTAGATTCAATGTAAAACTATTTATAATGACATAAAGTATATTTAAGGATAAAAAAATATTATATTAATACATTAAAAACATTCATTAATATATTTTAAACATATAAATTATTTTGATAAAAAGTTGTTTTCATAAAAATTTAGTATATTTTTACTATTCATTAAAACATGATAGTTATTGGAAAAATATCATAAATCCATCCAAAATAAATTTTTATATACCACTTCAAAATAACATGTTTATTTTTTCATATAAAAATTATTAATGTGTCAAAATCATAATTTAAAAGGGGTTCTCCATTCAAAGTCATAATATTACCCATTAAAAAATATTGTTTTTTATACATCAAATGGGGTTTATTCATACCCAATGATTAAAATATCCATTAGATGAATATAAAAATTATTGTTCTAGTATATATCATATATATATATATGTCTAATTTAATTAAAAAAAATTATTTCACTAAAAAATAAAAATATCTTATTGATTTATATTTTTTATAAATAATTCATAGCCAATGAATTCGTAATGAATTTTCATAAGTTTGTTATATTTATTCTTTCTAACCTAATTGCTGGCCTATAATGGTAATTTTATAATGAGGGCATCACATGGTTTTTAAACACTTTATTGTATCAGTGAAAGATACTAAATAATTAAAATTATTTAAATAAAATACATCATAAAAACATTCGGGAGTTATAATACATTTTATATAAGTAATAAAAATGAGGCACGTTGCTTTGTGGAGGTGATAGTTCACACATACATGCAAACGACACTATCATTTCTATGCACATGGAAGTATGAATATGATTGATATATTATATATTAAATTAATTATTATTTCATTGTTAATATATAGGAACATTAATCCCATTATTATAAATATTCATGATAGATAGTTATGGAAAATGAATTAGATCGGTTTGTGGAGGTGATAGTTCACACGTACACACGAAAGATTAATTCCACTCCAATTTAATTTATGTAGAGATGAATTTAGGTGATGATATTAAAATAATAACATCTCTTTATATTTATGATACATTAGTTATTATCTCATCATGGTTGGAGGGGATTTTAAGGGAGTGGAAAATGAAATAAAATTTACATACTTAAAGAAAATGATGCCTCTTCTTCCGTTGTTCGCCTTTGAAGAACACCTTAACACCTCTAAGGAGGGTGTTATGCCAAAACTAAGGCCTCAATAATGTGGGTAGGTATTATAATAATGGTTTTAGAATATCTTGTCTGATCCAAATGATTTTAGATGTGCTATTATTAGATAATATTGAGTACATTTTTATTAGAGCGGGGAGGGGTACCCTTGGAAGTTTTTAAAATATTAAATTAATATAGATTTAATTTCGGTTTCAAATGGTCCCAAACTAATTTATTTATAAGATAAGATTAATTTGGGTGAAATACACACCATCCAATTAAAATTATATAAGTTTTAAATATTTTTTTAATCTTTATCTTTTTTGTTTAACTCTTATTTTACCCTTTTTAATATTAGTGTGATATCATGTTATATACAATTTTTTTGTTACTGTAATTTCCATAACATTTTAAAAGACCCAAAAAAGATTCATTTTTGATATATTATGACTTATGATAACCATTTTTTTGAATCATAGATTTTCTGGATGTTAATAACATTTAATAAACTATTTTATATATTTTATGAATTATGGAAACTTTGAAATTATTCATACGTGACTTTTTCTAAAAATTCATAATAACTTGATTCCTTAGAAAAATACATTAAATAAATCCTTAAATATCATATTAGTATAGATAATTCTTGTTAGATATGAAATATTTCAAATTTTATTTATTTTTAATATTATTAATATCATTTATTTGATTATATCAATAATAAATCATTCATTCCATCATCATTGTGTCATAATTAAATTTTATTATTTAATTATTAAAATTTATAAATAAATAACCATGATGTAAGAAATATTTTAATATTTCAAATTAATATTTATAGTAGAATATCTATCTTATATAACCCCATATTAAAATTGTTTTAGCAATAAAAGTCATGTTTATGACATATTTGTCTTTGAATTAAATTAAATATTTTAAATGTCATAATCACACCCATATGGCTTATAAAGGTCAAAATTACTTCTCATGTATTGTCTTGGATGGAAATAACTCATAAAATAATATTATGAATTATTTTAGGGTAGTTTTATATTATTATAATACTATTTTTTTGTTATTTACCTGATTTACCCATTAACATGGTAAATAAAAATAGTTACCGAATTCACTATTCAATATTTCCCAGAATCAAAATGACCTATTTACATAATTTAGAACATTTTATTCCAAATATGTAATTCATTTTTCTAAATTTAAAACACATAATAGGATTAGATTATTTAAAAAATAAATCTCGTTAACGGAATAAGAAAATGGGTTTTTAGGTAAAAACAATCAAAAGATTGACCTGTGTTTATATGCAATTTAAATGTGAAATTAATTTTATTGAAAGAAATTTTATTAAGTGATAAAAAAATAATCCAATTAACATTTAAATCTAATTAAATGTACAATCTAAAAATATAAATAGATTTTATGAAAATGTAGTTTTGAATTAAAATGCAGTATTTTCACTATTCATTAAAATATAATTTTTATCAAAAAAATTACCAAATATTAAACCAATTTTAATTTCTTTTATCCATATTCCAAAGAATAATTTTATTTTTCAAATATAACTTTAAAATTGTCAAAAACTATAATTAGAAGGGGTTCTCCATCAAAAGGCGGTAAAAATCCCTTTTTTGAAAAATAAATGTTTTTGCATAAAATTGATTTTGATCTAATAAAATGTCTATAAAATTAATAGGATTAATATTATACATTATATTGAATTTATATTTCATTAATATAATCCAAAAAATGTAATTTTGTTATTTTATAAACTCAATTACTCGAATTTAAAAAGTTTTTCATAAAAAAAATTCTTCATATTCAATTGGTTTTTCATTTCATTTCAAGTTAATTTAGGAACCAATGAATCATTATATGAATATGTGTAAAAAATATTTTCATATTTTAGTTATCAATGTTCATTCCCTCAATTCTGATAGCTAGGTGATAACTACTATATTAAATAATAATATTCAGTTTTTCGTTTATGCTCGATGGGGCATATCATGTACACTATTGAACATTGTATTCCTTTTAAAGACTTGGGATGTTACAATATCCCCCCCATTTTTGAAATTTCTTCCTCGTAATTTGAATTCAGTGTTGGTAATGAAAGTATGACTTTTCAAAATACCTTTATTAGAATCCCGCATCAGAAAAATGGATTAATAAAACTACCACTTTAAAAGAAGGAAACAATAGTACATAGGTCACCAAAGATAAAAAAACTAGGATTATAAATATGAAACATGGATATGGAAGAAAAAACTAGCCATTATATTCTGATGGAGAGTGATAGAAAACAATTTTTGGAAAAAGTTAATAATCACATAGCTATAAATTTGTGGGGGGGGGGTTAAATGGTCTTTGACTTCATTGTAGGAAAATTAAATAGAAAACATTTTTGATTTAACATATTTTTCATACATTTTAGTAATTCTTTTACTATATATAATTATAACATATGAAAACACAATTGTATATGACATGTATATTTTCATCCATTAATCAAATTTAACCATAAACCTATCTTTCACTTCAATTGATGAGTGTACACAATTAATTGTTAGTGCTTGAATCATCTTCTAGAGAATCACATAATCCAAAAAATATTAAGTATCTATTTATCCTATTTTGAAACATTTACCAAAACAAATTTGATTATGATAAGATAAAAAAATTATCCAAAAATAATAAACCATTAGATGAATAAAATCTACCTTTAATCTCCAAAATTTAACTGTAATAACTAAATTTCAACATTGACCATTCAATAAATAAATTGCCAAAAAATTACTTAAAATAATCCAAAAAAATATTGAAACCCAAAACTCAGACTAATTTGATCGCATAATCTTTCATGATAAATTTTAATATTTCTCTCCAAATAATAACTACCACTGTTAATGTCTAATACCAAAATGTAATCAATCTAATCACATTTTTTCCATGATATGTTATTCATTTGCAAAAATAACCTAACTCTCCATAAGTAGACAATTAAAGTCATATATTCATACATAATATAATTGAACCATTAATCCTAAATTATAATTCAAAAGTATTATATTTACCTTAATCATATAAAGTAATCAAAATAGTGATTGTATTCCAAAATAACATATATCACATAATCACTAAATCATTTCCTAATACAAAGGATATTTTTTTATAAAACATAAGTTCAAAAAATAAACTTATTCTAATTCCATCAACAAATTTAACTAAAAATAAAAATTCAAACTAACCAGGGACTTTACGCAGTCCAGTGTTATGAAATTATCCCTCGTCACCATTCAATTGTGGGTTGTATTCTCGCGGATTTTCTAGAGATGACAGGTTATCACCCTTTATACGGATTTCATTTTTTCCAAAATAATAAAAATATATAACATTAAAAAATTAGATAAACTCTCAAAAATAACCATAAAATGTTTTAAAATCAATGGTTATTCTATACCATTCATTTTTCATCCAAATATGTAATAACCCTTAACTACCTCAAAACAAATGTCCCCAAAAATACTGTTAATCACCTTGAAATACCATAACATAAGCCTAAAACGGTATTATAAGAAATTATACTTAGGATAAAACATAAACTTATAAACCCATGATGATATCCATATCTCATAATAAGATATCCTAATCTTCTAATTTGTTTGAACCCTACTGTGATACCAACTATAAGAACCGGACCTTAAACATAACTTATTCTAGTGACTTTTAGAAGAATTTATTTTCTTTCATTCCAAAAGATCTTTTAGGTCTAGAGTTTTAGATTATTATGAAAATATATTACATAGTAAATTCATACATTTCACATGTACACTTATACTAAGTATCCCTTTTTTACCAAAGGAAACCCTTTTAAAATAAAACATTATTTCCTTTCAAGAAATGACTTCAATACTTTCATCATAGCATCTTAATTGTCCTTACCAGTATTAAGACCTGTGAAAAACATTTAAAAACTTGGGATGAGCACAAAATCTCAGTAAGGTAAATAAATAAATAAAACAATTAGTTATTAAAACCCATTAAAATTTTACATAAAATAAAACATAAATTTTACCCTAAAAAGAGATCACCATTTCAAAAAGATCAGTATCTTAAATTTTTTAAATCAACAATTTTTATGAAAAACAATAAACAAGCATATCATATATAAGTAGGTAACGTGGGATATAATCATACATAATAGAATAACCATATGGTCTTGTTCCATACATATAACTCTTACAAATGAAATAGTCATACGACTTACTTCCACACCCAATGCATTATATGTTATAACATAACCACAAATCCTTGGTTTATCATGAAACCACCCATATTTAGTTTATCACATAACCACCCATATTTTTTTATCACGTAACAACCCATATTTGTTTTATCAGATAACCACCCATCAAATTTACAACTACCATTATATAATAATAACACATAAATGATTTTAATTATCAACATTTCGCTCATAACATTTCATTTGAAATCATAAGAAATCATCTAAATATATAGAAGTAGTCAATCAAATTTCAAACTAATTTTCCAATAACATAACTCTCAAAAATGGAAAGTGGATTTATTTTCCTCTAAAACATATTATGTATTATAGAGAAATACAAATATCAAATAATGGTCATGTCACCAGAGAACTCATTGTATCCATATTTATTAAAAAAATCCATTTTCAAAAACTAATTTATAGTATTTATAAAAGTGATTTTTGAATAAATGTGTCGCATACCAATTTTAAACATTTAAAATAAATTCTATAATAAAAATTTTAAAATATTTATTTCCATATATATAAATCCATAAAACAATATTTAAAATATGGACATGAATGAGAAATAATTCAGAGATTAAATCATTAAAACACTTCAAACGGTGTCTTAGGTTAGAGTCATTTAACATTTGAGAAACACATGAATAAAAATCATAAAAGAATAAAATTAAAAAAACACAGAATATCATGAGAATATAGTAATTAATGATATAACATGTCAAAATGGTCGTATATACACCTTAATGGATAATAAAGGTATACAATATCAAGATACGCCTCAAAGAAAGGAGATTGAGACTAATTCCCTTATCTTGTGACCGACTTGGCTTGTTAATTATTTATCATAATAAATAATAAAAATAGTTTAATTTAATGTTTATTCAGAAACATTTTCATGTTTATTATTCCATTTATATAACTTATTATCCTTTTATAATAATTAGTTAATTATTTGATTTCATGTCGGATGTTTGTCAATATTCGGTTCTTGAGTCAAAAATGTACATGGTATGATGTTACTAGTCCATGTCATCATAATTCCATCATCTCCTAAATAATATTGATGAAATTATTATAATTTTTATAAAAAAAATTATACTTTTGAATTAAACCAAGATTTATGGTTATGAAAAATGAACAATGTTATAATAATGGAGACGTTAAGTCATACGCATGCATGAGTAATATTTTCCATTTAATATTTATCAATATATAAAGAAGGTGGGTATTATTTTATCTTTATATTATTAAAATAAAAAAATAATATCATATTAATAATTTCATTATACTTATATACACCATAAAAATGATATAAGTAATAAAAATGAGTCACATTGCTTCATGTAGGTGATAGTTCATACAAACGCACAAATGATGTTAAAATTTTTATGTGCACAGGAGTATGAATATAATTGGTATATTATATCATAAAATTATTAATATTTAATTAATATCATATATTAACATTAATTACATTATTATAAATAGTTATTACAGACGGTTATGGAAAACAAATTAGATTGGTTCGTGGAGGTGATAGTTCACACATACGCACAAACTATTAATTCCATTAATAATTAATGGAAGTGGATATGGATTTAGGTGATGATATTTAAATAATAACATATTAGTATGTTGGTGATACTGTATTTATTATCTCATCATGTATGGCTGTGATTTTAAGGAAGTGGAAAATGAAATAACATAGAAATACATAAAGAAAACGATACCTCTTCTTCAGTTGTTCATCTTTGAAAAAAACCTTAACACCTCTAAGAAGACATTAATGCATAAACTAAGGCATCAAGAATGTGTGTAGGTATTCTAGGAAAGGTTTTGATAATATCTTGTCAAAATATAATGGTTTTATAAGTGTTATTATTAGAGAATAGTGGGTACCTTTTATAAGAGAGGGGAGGCGCACCGTTGGAATCTCTTAAAATATAAAATTAATATAAATTAACTTTCAGTAAAAAAGGTTCTTAAACTATTTTATTTAGAATATAATATGATTTGGGGTCAAATAAAAATCATCCAATTAATATTATAAATGTTTTATATACTTTATTAATCCATATCTTTTTTGTTTACCCATTATTTTACCCTTTTTAATCTTACTATAATATCATGTTAGGTACACATTGTGTGTTAATTTTATTAACATAAAACGTATAATGGAAAAAAGTGTTTTTTATAAGATATAATGTCTTATTATAACCATTTTAAGAATATTATATTTTCAAAAAATAAATAATATTTAAAAAATATTTTATATTTTTAGTTATGAATTATGTCAATTTTGACACTATTCATACTTGACTTTTTATGAAAATACATAACAACTTTATTCCATATAAAAATACATTAAATCATTCCTAAAATGTATTTTCAATACATAAAATTTTTCTAGGACATAAAATATTTCCCATTATATTTATTTTAATATTATTAATATAATTTATTTGAGTATTTAATTAATAATGCAATCATTGAATCATTATTGTGTCATAATTAAATTTAATTATTTAAATACTAAATATTTCATATATGTAGCCATGATGTGGGTAATATTTTTATATTTCAAATTATTTTTTATCTTCTAATATATAACTTATATAACCCCATATTAAAATTGGTTTAGTAATAAGAGTCATGTTTATGACATATTTTCCTTTACTTTAAATTAAATGTTTTAAATGTCATAATCCCACAAAAAGTGGATTTCAAAGACCAAAATTTCTAATGAAGTATTTTATTCATAGTTCATAACTCATAAAATAATATTATTAAATGTTTCAGGGTAGTTTTATATTATTATAATATTATTTTTACCCTTATTTACATGATTTTCCCTTTAACCGTGATAAATAAAAATAGTTATGGATGTTACTATTTATAATGTCCAAAAATAAAAAGGAAATATTTACATTATTTGGAACATATCATTCCAAATATTTAATATATTTTTCCAATATCAGAACACATAATTGAAAGAAATTACTTAAAAAATTAATCCCATTGACGGAATAATAATATTTGGTTTTTAAGTCAAACCCATCAAAAGATTGACTTCTGTTTATCTCCAATTTAAATGTGAAATGACTTTCAGTGAACAAAATTTTGTTAAATGATAAAAACATAATCCAATTATTCTTAAAAACTAATGAAATGAATAATTTGTTTGTTTTAATAAATTAGACAAAAAGGTAGTTTTGGATTAAAATGCATTATTTTTCACTACTCATTAAAAAATAATTTTATCAGAAAAATACCAAAAATTATACTAAATTAGATTTTGGTATCCATATTCAAAATAATAAGTTTATTTGTTCAAATATAACTTATAAAAGTGTTAAAAACTATATTTTAATGGGGTTCCCCATCATAAGGTGGTAAAAATTCTTTTTTTGAAAAATACTACTTTTATGCATAAAATTGAATATGATCTTATATCATGTGTAGAAAATAAAATACATGAATTTTAAACATTATGTTGAATTTATATTTAATTAATATAATCAAAAAATTGTGATTTGATTATTTTATAAATAGAATTACTCACATTTAAATAGTTCTTCATAAAAATACATTCTTTATTTTCTGTTGGTTTTTAGTTTCATTTAAAGTTAATTTGGTAACAAATGAATCATATATAAATATGTTTAAACCATATTTTCATAATTTTGTTAACACTATTCATTCCCTCTATTCTAACTGTTAGGCGATAACTACAATATTAAATAATAATATTTAGTTGTTCGTTTAATCTCGATGTGGGGTATAATTTACACTATGTAACACTTTATTTCTTTTATAAACTCGGAATGTTACACCTAAAATCATTAAATTATATATTTTCATGAAAATTTATCAACATTAGGAAAAAGGATCTTGAAATTGAAAAGTTTTTCCTAGTACCTTCTTTTATAATTAATCAAATGGCCCCTTAGATCATCATAAATTTATGGATTTTTTATTTTTATCTTTCACCTAAACTTTTTCTCTATCATTATCCATCAAAACATGATGGTTATATTTCACTTGCATGTCTAAATTTTCTCTTTCCACATTTGTTCTCCTGTGTGGAAACATACCCATATGTTACTTTGGCTAACCTTTATGTTTAAAACATTAATTCTTTAAGGAATGTTTTAGTATTAATTTTTATTATGTGGGATCCTATTGAAGACACTTTAAAGTATTAATCCTTTAATAACTAGATGAATTTCGAGTGAAAAAATCATTTTAAATGGGTAGATTGTAACACCATGATATTTTCTGAATTATTTTTTTCAAATTAATTAAATATTTTAAATATTATTCATTCCATGAAAAATTTAAAATTTATATTTCTATAATAAATAACTATGTTAAACTCTCATTATATTCTAGACCAAGTTAATCATGCACTACATGCAACACTGATTTTTCTTGTGTTACACGCAACATTGAGTTTCTGCGAAACAACACGTTATTATTTTTAAATGACACAGTTATAACCTAGCCATTAAAATTAGTAATATGAATACTAATAAATAATTTAAAATTTTTATTTTTCATTATTTCATATAAATAAAAAAAATTTATAATTAAATATATAAGTTTTTGGTAAAGTCTTTATACTTTTAAAAATACTATTTTCTTAAAAGAACTTTTTTTTTATCCTTCTGTGAAAAATAATTAAATTAATTATATAAACTCATGGAAATATAATTCTATAAAAAAATCATTTATTAATTCATAATTTCAAAATTATCTTAGTGTAAATTTTTGGGATTAAACTGAGAAACTTCATTTTTTAATGAATAGTGAAAAATACTGAATTTTAATTCAAAACCACTTTTTCGTATAATTTATTTATATAGATAAATTATACTATAAGTGTTTTCCAAAGTCTCAATAGATTAATAATAAATATATTAATATAATCTATTTCATTGGTATCATTTTTATTGAATTTAGATATAAAATCTTAAGGAACTTTTGAACATTCTCACATTAAAAACTCGTTATCTCGCTATGTCTTTGGGATTAGCATTAAATGTAATTTTTGTGCTTATTTGAATTGAATTTAAAAATATAAAAATAAATATGGTAGTAATTAAGAAATTTTTAGTGTAATATGTTCAACTTAATTCTTTACAATTTTTTTTTTGTGAAAGTGATTAAAATTAATTACAGCGATTAAGGTAAAATTAAGCTTTACAAGGGACTAAACCTTAACATTTAGGGATAAAATGACTTATAAACTTGTAAAATCCCTATTTTATGGAAATATTCCGGCCAATAAATATCTAATATTCAGTAATTATCCAATTTTAAACTTTTTTAATGAGTAATACTTTGGGAACACACGATTCTTTTAAAAAAATACTAGGTATGTCCTTTCCCTATACTATAAGAAAGGCCTCCACTCCTCCCACTTCCTCACACATCTCAAGACATATTTTCTCAACCAATATCTACCTAAATATTTTATCAACATACCTCTTAAAATTCTTGAATCATCACCTTGGGCATAAATCTATCCATGTAAGCACTTTGGTGCCAACCCAAAAGGAGTTACCCAAAGAAGAGGTAACATCTTCCATCACACTCTTTAGATTTATTTCCATTCTACACCCCCTGATCTATCCTCATTCCATGATTATATAAAAATAATAGTATCCTAAATATACTAGGATGTGTTTGTGTAGTGTTTTCTACTTACACATACACACACTTCTATCTAACTGGTAATGAACTTACCGTTTATGTGTATGATGAACTACAGCCTCACGAAACGACAATTGTTCATTCTTCCATTACCGCATTTCATGGCGGTAATTATTATGGACACTAAATTTTTATATGATGTATATTATATTTATAATTTATTTATTCTTCCTTTATTTTTTTTGTAGAAATATCTTCATACATTGCATATTTTGTAAATATGATAACATCGTCTGTGGACGTGTGGAATACCGCCTCCTCAAAGAGATGTGATATGTTCACACAAAAAATGGAAGTTAATAAAGAGAATTTAAATTAAAAATATGTAACATAAACAACATCTATATTATATTCATGAAATAGTCTCTTTTATGGTTATATAATATATCATTTTCTCTGTTACCCTTTTCATGCATTTGAATGTGAAAACGTTGATCATTTACATGTGGTCTAAAACCTCCTTGATGTGATGTGATTCATTTTACATCACAATAATTATATATATAAGTATATATGATTGAATAACATGTTATTTATGATATAAGTTTCATTCTGATAATATATATTGTTTCTTACCTTCTTTACATAATGATTATTGAAAAATGTGAATGTCACTCATGTGTACATATGACCTACTGTTTCCATGATTGTAATTTTGGTTCATTTTTCATAATATTAATTCATGATTGGTTTAAAAGTATAAATTATGTATAAAAATGATAATTATTTGATGATCATTATTCAAGATATGTTTAAATAATCACCCCTTTGACCATAGTGGACCTACCAAAGTCATTTTTAACAAATGAACATAATTTGGTCAAAACAACCAACATGAAACTAATTGTTTATGTAGTTGTATATAACATGGTAATACATGATGTAAAAGAAATAATAAAATTGTAAATCGTTATAGAGAAGTTAATTAATTAACAAAATTTTATTATTCTGGGAGATAAAGACACACATCATAATTCGGTCATAAGGTAAAGGTTTTTCTTTTCTCAATTTTATTTTCCATGAGACAGAAGCCATAACTACTACCAAACTAGCCTTTAACAACACCCAAATATAGTATTTCTAGAAAAATTCACTAAGAAATTCAATCTTTCTTAGTGCTAAAATAAGTGATGATAAAGGGGGGCCTTTATCAGTGCTAAATGAAAGTGATGATAAATGATAACATTTATCAGTGCCTTTTGAGTAGCACTGATAAAAGGTATCCAATATCAGAACCATATTTTATATTTGATATTGTTCACCCTTTATCAACACTTTTTTAGAACTAATAATGAATGTTTTTATTATATATTTTTGAGCTCTAGTAAATATCAAGATTTTCCATCTCTTTTTTATCACTGATAAATATCCCTTTTATCAGTGCTTATCAATTTAATGCTGATAAAAGAGATAATTAATAGTTACTTTTAAAAATCACAATTTAAAGTGTTTCTGGATATTTTAAAAAACCTTAACCCACACTCAATCATCGTGATTCTAAAACACTTGCAGAACTCCTCTCCTTTCTGTGTCACTCCCCTAAGATCCATCGGACGAATCGAAAATAGAATCCAAGTTATGTTATTTTCTCCTTGTCCTATATTATTATTTGATCTTTTGGGTTCCGTGTTTTGTGTTTTTGAAATTTTATGAACACTACATCTCATCTTCTCATTGATATCGGTGCAACTCCTCTATAGGACCAACCAAATTTCATTATTCATATATAATCATTAACAATAATGTATTTTTAGATGAATTACCATACATTGTCATTTTTATTTTGAATAAAATATATTAGGGAGTCCAATGTATGTTCTCTATGTCCATGACTGACTCAAATAAGATTTTTAATAGGTTGTTTAATGGCCTTGAAGAACACCCCTTTTCTAACTTGTGTAATTTCTTTTTGGAGGGCTATCTAAAATTTTTTTATTATATCCACCATCCATAAACTCATTATTACTATATATAAGCCAATCATTTACATATGGAATTAAATATTATATAGTCTATTTCATTCCTAATGAATGTGTTTCCCAATATTATGTAAACCACCTCTTTATAATATTTGGTCAAGGATGAAGACTTTTTCAATGATTCTTTATGTTGTCTACGAAAATATCACTCTAGTAACTTATAAATAGAGTTATAAAAATATTAATAAATTATAGATGGATACTTTATCCTCTATGGTATCCCACCTCATATGACTTTAATCCCTATCAACGAATGGATCAAATGACCTTTTAGACACATTATTTACATGGTTAAAACCACTATAATCATATTTTATTAAGGCCTCATGTAAAGAAACATTACTTGGATGGGTAGTACATAGTTCCCAAGAACAAAATAACATTTTACATTTGATCAGATGAATATTAATAAATATTTTTTAACATTATGAGTGTTCTTCTTTGTAACATTAATAATTTAATGTATTTAGAATATCTATCACATCGAAGAGTTATATGAGTTACCCAATATAATGTGATCCAAGAAATGTAATGGAAATATTCATAATCATATATATATATTGATCGAGATTTCATCTTTATGATCAGATAGAAATTTTGTTTAAATATGAGGTGTTGTATGCTTATAGGTACTATAAAATTATTCTCATAAATTTTAAACCTTGTTATTCTCAAGAATGGGGGGTTATGAGGACTGAACCTGAAATAATAATTCCCCTTACAAGATGTGTCATTATGTATTTCTTTCTATATATGTGTGTATTCAAATATATATATGATTTTATTATGTATGTATATTATTATCAACATAAATCGACATTTTTAGGTAAGTAGTGAAAAAATATTTTCATGGCATGTTAAGACATATTAAGTTAGTCATAAGTTATATGACATTAATTGATTAATTTGAGAAATAATTTTTTTCTTTAATCTTATGAAAGATGAAATATCTACCCTTTTTTTGAAATTTAATTGTCTTATTAATTATATAACCCCCATAATTGATTGATGAGTTCATGTCAAAAGGTAAAATCAATATAAATCAATAATATAGGTTAATAACAAAGGTATAAAACTTTTATTAAGAGATATAATCATAAAGGGATATCATTGAATAGTTTGTTTCATTAGAGATGGTTATCATTGGGACATTATCTTATTTTTCTATGGGTTTCTTAATGTATTTCTATATCTCAATCATTAAATTTATGAAATTTCTACTAATTTAATTGGGAAATTTTCCAATAAGGTCACACAACAACTCTATCACCAATCTCAAGAAAAATATTTTAACTTTAATATTAAGAATAAATATTATTTATTATTTTGATGGAAAAAACAAAAATATTAATTAAGAACAAATAATGTAGTTATAATTAAATAAAACCATAAATCCTGAGTTTAAAAAATAATTCATAGTATTTTCGTAGAGATTGATGACTTGGATAAAAAAAAATTGGTCCAGTAGCCTTATATGGACTCCCCATCCTTGGATTAAATTTGTTTTTTGCCTTGTGATCCAGTTGTTTTGTCCTGATATGTTCATTTCGATTGGGTTTCAAATTGATTCTAAACCTTAATTTAGGATTTATGGGTTATTCAAAATATGACTCCCAGAAAGGTCCCTGAATTCCCAAGTGGGTCTCACCCTATTTCTGGTTCTCCTTGGTTGTTGCTTATATTATGTTGAAATAGAGTTTCATTATAGGCAGAAAATTGGATTGAGGAAGTTGATCATGTATTCATAGTGTTTGGAACTCCCAAATCTGTTAGAGTTCATGTTGTTCTGGGTCTTCTTGTGGTCTATCATTGGAATAATGAAAGTCATTTTCCCAACCAATTATGGAATTTTGGATGATGTGGAAAGATTTTTAGTCCATATTTTTTAGATGGTTTATACCCAAGGTGGCAAAGACGATGAAAAGGGAAGGTCTCATGAGTGTCTAGAAAGGTCAATGGGTAGTCAAGGTTTATGATGAACACATCAAAGAGTTGGTTTCCATTTTTCTAGAGCTAGTGTTGTAGGATTTTTTTAAATATTCTCTTTTCATTGGGGGTCTTGATCTAGAGATCAGAGAGTAATTACTATTCTATAGGGATCTCTATTTTGAGAAGTTGGTGGAGGAATCATTTTTGGATGAGTTGTTTTGAAAGAAGCATAATCACATTGGATCAGTTGTTGTCTCCCATGTTGGGGTGAATACATTTGGAGTTTCCTCATTTTCGTTTTGTGGCTGTTATAAGTTCATATTTCATTATAAAATTCTAATGAAAATATCCTTTCATAGTTCAAATGGTTTTGTTTTTTCAATTTGAACCTTTAAATGATTGCCCTTTCATGAATTAGTTCCCTTCTTTCTATCATTCTTGTATAGAGATGTCTATTTTTTTAAAATCTCTTTCTGTTCCTTGTGTGATGGTTAATTCATATTCTTTATTTTGGTCATGTCTACTATTTCTTATACTAATATATTATTTTGGAGGAATATTGATGTCTATTTGGATCCATTAATCAATGAATCCAACACATGTATTGGTTGTGCATCACTCACTAAGTAGATAACAAAACTAAGTATTCTCTTTCCACTTCACTTGTAAGGATCCGGCCCCAGTTGTCGAGAGAAGCCACCTTATTACCTTACATTGGAATATAAACAAGGACTATGCATACTGAAGGACCAAGTAGTTCATTATCTTTTATAAACAAGATACATATATAAGTTCAACATTAAATCTTTAAAGGAAATACAACAAAAAATTTATCCATTAAAAACATCCATACCTCCTAGATTATACATGGAAGTCACTCATAAATTACTTCTTCATATCCTTGGAAAATGAATCGTATGAAAATGGTGGATCAAATTCTCAGTAAGTTTAAGAAATATAGAAGAAGATAATATGAACATAAACATTAGGAATGGTGAATAATTGAGAACACACACCTTTACAAATAATAAACTTGAACACATTATGGTAGGAATGAGCTGAGTAAATAATGCCCTTGTAAAACATAATCATGGGTATCCTAATAGTAAAATATCCATGTAGAATTTCAATTACAAGATTCATAATGAGGTAATTGCAGATTCTGGACATTCTGAAACAAACCATCAAGGCCTCTTCCAAGACCACTAAAAATGAATAAGGGCTGGGCCAAAACCATATCTCAAAATGGGCAAGGCCTCGGCCATGTCAACGTCTATTTGTCCATGAGACCTACTGATGCATTTAGGGGATATAGAAATCCCCATACATCACATAATAAGTCCAATTAATTCCACATATGAGTGGGTATAAACATAAACAATATATACAATCATATTGAAACTCACAAATGAAATGTAAATAACTTTCCCCAAACATTAGGCTTAAACACTAACCATTTAGAGTAAATTTGGTGAATAGTTTTAGGATAGAACATCCCCAATAAAACTATTAATAAAACATTAAATAAAATATAGTGTATGAAATAATAATTTATTATTCCCAATAATAAATAATAATACAAAATAGTGTTGAAACAGACAAAAATACTCTTATAAAATCATTCAGTAATTCTTGAGATAAAAACTCTTTTATTTTGAAAAGAAGAGTTATTTTGGAAAAGTCTTTTTATAAAACTAAAACAGAAGTAAGTTAGTATTTTCATAATTAAATTGGTGATTTTATAAATATAATTGTTTATAAAAACAGATTATAGTGTTCCGATAAAATTAGGTAATAATTTTAGAAATTCCATTGAATCGGTCTTGTATTTCAAAAATAATTCTGAATGTTACTTTTAAAACATGTTTACCCACGAAATAATGAAGGATTCTGGTTGGTAAAAATATATCGAACACTCACAAAGATTTTATGATTATTAAATAGTAAAAAATAATAATATCAATGAGGTAATTAGACAACAAATGTAACCCGAATGAAAATGATGGTTCGGGTGGAAAACACTTACCTTAAGTCTGAATGTGTTATGATCTTGAACTTAATGTCATGGAATATGAAATTATAAATATAAATAGATTAATTAAGATCCATTTAGACATTTATTTTTTTTATAACTATTTTATTAACTTCATTATGTCCTTACTGATTAGTTTCAATATTGAATTATGTCGTTCCGGAGTGTTCGTTTTCATGATTTTCCAAATCGGTTCACTTGTTTTTAAGTAATTGAGTTCGTGTGTAATGGATGTAAATATCCATAATTTAATTTAAATATTATTTACGAAAATAAATAGTTTTTAATGTTCATTTATATCATTTAGCTTCATAGCATGAGGTTGAATCATTAGATGAAATATTAATGACATTCACTTAGATTATTTTAGCGGAATTTTGATTATTATAAACTAGTTTGCTCATATAATTTATTATTTTGTGGATATACTAGTACCAGAATATTAAATAGGTTATAATAAATATATTATATTCTTGTTAAACCATAAAAAATGTTTCATGACTAGTAATAAAGGAGAAACTGAAGAAAAAAACGTCGTTGTCCACAAAGGTGGTAAATTGGAACCTCGCGGACGATGATATTGTTTATAACATAAAAGAGAGAGAGAGTAAAAAAATAGATGATGGTTCTTCCATTAATGTGATATAATTACGGTATATATATTATACTGGAGTTATCATGGTCCTTTGGATAGTGGAGGTGAGGATAGGATGGCAATAGAAATAAAGATGAAATGAAAATGAATGAAATAAAATGTAAATTTACCTCTTGAATCCACCTCCTTGAGAATCTCTTTAAGGGAAGTGGTTTTGGTATTTGGAAAGACCAAGAGATTTTTGGAAGTGGGGAGAGCGACTAGGGAAGTGTATTTGGTCAGAAATTTTAGGAGATTCAAGACATAGAGGAGTGAATATGAGAGGGAGTGGGGGTTATAGTTGAGGAGAGGAGTGAATTTTGAATATTTTATTCATTATTTTTTGAATTACCTCAAGACCACCAATAGTGTTGTTTCTTGTGACTCAAAATAGTAATACATTCCTGTGATTATGAACCAAGTGGGATTATATCACTCATGATGTCATAAATAGTGTATTTAACTGATAATTTGTATATACGATATTTTATCGCATTTTACTATTCATAAAAATTCATGTATTTAATAAAAATACAAAAAATTCACCCCAACCATTATTCTATTTGTATAATTCAAAAATGAACTCCATTTTTTAAAAAAAAATTTAATATGATTAATTTAATTTTTATATAAATTCATTGTTTATTTGAAAAAATAACAATTTTAAAACATTAATTCGTTTTATATTACATAGAAAAAATAATCAATATCACATTATCTTGTATCCTTAAGAAAATAAAATAATATTCTTGTTTACTATTCGAAAGGGTAATATTACTATTCATATAACAATTCGTATGGGTAAGTTATTATTCACCAAAAATCAAGTTGGTTCTATCAAACTCCAAATAACATACTGATCATGACTCGAGATGACTATTTTTCAAAATTCATTCAATAGTAGAGGAAAAGTTGTGTTTAATGGCTATATTATAAAATGTGTTGTTTTGTAATAAATTAGTGTTTCATGCATTCAATATTTGTTTTCAAAACCTCGGGGTGTTACATTTTCCCCTCCTTACAAAACTTTCGTCCTCCAAATTCACAAAATGTTACCTCACAAAATGATTTGGGTGGGTCTTAATCATCATCTCATCAGGATCCCATGTTTCCTCTTCGACTTTAAGATTTCTCCAAATTATCTTTACCATATGAATCATTCTATTCCTCAACACTTGTTCATTTGTGTTCATAATCTGGATAGGCTCTTCAGAGTAAGACAGATCAGGTTCTAATTCTATTCCTTTAAAAGGGAGGAAGTGCGTTGGGTCAAGCATGTAATTTCTTAGTAATGAGATATGGAACAAATTGTGTAATTTAGATAGGCCAGGTGGAATATCCAAACAATATGAAATAGCTCCAATTATCTCTAAAATTTCAAAAGGCCCAATTTACCTAAGGCTCTGTTTCCCTTTCTTCTCAAATATTATAACACCCATCCATGGAGGTACTTTATAGAAAACGTGATCACCCAATTGAAATTAGAGATCTCTCTTTTTATTATCAGTATAGCTCTTTTGTATTCTTTGAGCTATTTTGATATGACCGTGTATAGTCTCTACCTTTTCTCTTATTTCATACACAAGATCTGGGCCCAAAAGCATCCTTTCTCTATCTTGTTCCCAACAAGTTGGACTATGATATATATTTCCATATAATGCTTCATATGGTGCCTTATGAGTACTTAAATAGAAACTAGTATTTTAGGAAAACTAAACCAAAGGTAAATATTGATCCCACATACCATAGAAATCATTTGAGAACGATCGGAAAATGTCTTCTAATGTTTGGATCATCCTTTCTGATTGCCCACTAGTTTGAGGGTGATAAGAAATACTCCATTGAAGCTCAGTATCCAAATATTTCTGAATACTTTTCTAGAATATCAATGTAAATTTTTTGTCACGATCAAAATCAATTAGGAGAGGTTCCCCATGAATTCTCACAACATCATTGATATAGATTGGTGTTATGCGCTCCAGTGGAAAATCCTCCCTTATAGCAAACAAATGTGCAGATTTTGTAAGTCAGTCCACAATTACCCATGTAACATCATTCTTCCCTGGGGTTTTGGGTAATCCAGTGAAAAAATACATGGTGATTTCATCCCATTTACATGTAGGAATAGGTAGAGTTTTCATGACTCCTTTTGTTTGTAGCCTTTCAGGATTTACTTTTTGATATACTAAACATATTGATACAAAATCCTCAATTTCCCTCTTTATGTTGTCCCAGTAGAAATATTACATCAAATATATATATATATATTAGTGTTAAGAATATGTATATAGAAATTTTAACTATGGGAATCATCCAAAACTCTATTTTTAGCTTGGGTATATCTGGAGAAAAAATCCTCTTCCAAAATTTATAATTCCATCTTCACATATGAAGTCATCTCATATCCCCTCTTTCACAGCATTAATTTTACTTTGCAGGTTCTCATTGTCAGGAAGAGAACTTTTAATCCATTCTAATAATGGTGGTTGGGAAACCAAATGAAAATTTGGTGATCTTTAAACTTCATTTATAATTCTCATATCCATGCTTAATAGATGCATGTACAATGGATCCTTGTCAATACCCATTTTTTTATAACTCCATGATACATCATTCTCAACAGATTAGCTACCTTTTTTGCCTTTCTTGGGTGGTAGTGTATAGTACAATCATAATACTAGAGTAGTTTGAGCCATCATCATTTCCTCATGTTGAGTTATTTCTATGAGAAGACATACTTTATGCTCTTAGGATCTGTATATATCTCAAATTGTTTTCTATAGAGAAAATTTCTATGTATCTTCAGAGCAATGATTATCGCTACAAACTCAAGATCATGAGTGGGATAGTTTTGTTTAGTAATTTTTAACTACCGTGATAAATAGGCAATAACTCTATCATTCTACACAAGTACATGACTAAGCCTTTTCCTTTGATGCATCGCTATAGATCACAAACCCATGATTCCCTGATGGTAGGGTTAGGATTGGAGTATTCACTAATATCCTCTTCAATTATTTAAAGCATTCCTCACATTATTTTTTCCATACAAACATAACCCCTTTACGTGTAATATTGGTCATCGGTTTGGCCACATGGGTGAAAATCTGAACGAAACGCCGATAATTACCTGATAAAACAGTAAAACTACGTACCTAGGCTATGTTCGTTGGAGTAGGACACTCTTTCACAGACTTTTTCATTGAATTATCAATAAATATTCCATATTTAGAGACAATGTGGCCTAGAAAATAAACTGATTGAAGCCAAGATTCACAAATTCTAAACTTCTCATATAATTCATTTCTTCTAAGATTTTTCAGAATAGTGCGCAAGTGATTTTCATGATCATTAAATTATTTATAGTATACCAAGATATAAACAATAAAAACAACCATAAAATCATCATCATATTTCCTAAAAAAAATATTCATTAGATCCATAAAAAAGAGGGTGAATTAGTCAGTCCAAAGGGCATTACTGTAAACTCATATTTCCCATACCTAGTTTGAAATGCTGGTTTTGGAATGTCTTTTTTCCTCAAAAGCAACTGATGATAGCCATATCAAAGAAAAATCCTTGAAAATTATTATTCTCCATGAAGATGGATAAATAAATCACCAAAGTGAGATAGAGGATACTTGTTCTCTATTGTTATAGCATTGATCTCCCTATTGTCACCTCACAACCTCATGTATCCATCTTTCTTCTTAACAAAAAGAATAGGGGCTCCCCGTAAAGAAACTCTAGGGAAGATAAATCTATAATCACTTGATTCCACTAGTTTTTTATTCAGTTCCACCAATTCCACAGTGGACATTCTATGAGGGGTCTTTAATATAGGCCTTGAATCAGGAATTATGTCAATGGAAAACTCTATTTCCCACTCTATAAGATGTCTAGGTAAATCCTCTGGAAACATATCATCATATTCTTTCACAATTGGTATGTCCATTATCTAAACATTCCCTTCTTAAACCATAGTTATTTCAATCCCTTATTACCAAATAATTGAATTCAGATGAGCTAATAGGGGTGGATCTAGATGAGAATCAGAGAGTGATGTTTAGTACTAAAGATAAGGGATTCCACAACATCCTACAAAAATTGAAACCACATTCCTCTTGTGATAATTTTTCACATCATGGTTCAAAATCCACCCATAACTATGATTATATCAATTTCAATCATGGATATGACAATAAAAACAAAAGATAAAGCACATTTATACACCATAATGGGGACTTCCTGCCACAACATTATTGCAATGATACATCGCTTATGAGTTTTGACTGACAACTCCCTTAATAAATCAAATTGTAAATATCTAAGTTTCTTGAAAAACTATGAAGATATAAAACAATGTGATGATCTATAATTAAATAAAGCATTGGCTACGTTCGAGGAAATTATTAATGTACCTACCCCCAAATCATTAGGAACATCAATATCAGTAGTTTTGATCAATTAAGCTTGTCCCTAATACCTTTTAATTTTCTATGGAATGTTTCTTTGATGCTTTGGACAGTTAATATCATAGTGTGCTATATTTTGAAAATTATAGAATTGAACATTAATAGCTTTTTTCTTCCTCATACAGTCACCAGCAAGATGGTCGTTATGTCCACATTTTTAGCATACTCATTTCCCTTTTATGCATGCACTATGGTGTTTCCTTCCACAATTATGACAAGGTGGAAAATCAACTCTTCCATTCTTCCCCATTTCCTTATTTCTTATTCCATAGTTTTCAACAAACCACTTCTTCATTTTCTTTCCCTTAATGCCATAAGACTTAGAGAATTCCTTTTTTGGCTTGAAAGAGAATAAAATTATATCCTTATATGATGAAAAACATTGAGAGACCTGTGCCTATCATAGGAATGGAATTAGGCCATCAAATAATCAATCAATTTTTCTCCTTGGATTACATTTGTAGTCTATATCATGCCTTGGAAACATTGTGATGTTATCTTCACACTTTTCAACATTAACCATTTTTTATTGCCTCAAATTTTGAAATCACCTTTCTATGTCTGCTCGCAGATCACGGGGAATGTATTTCTATTGGAATATTTCCTTAATGTGCCTCCATTCCATCTCTTCTAACTCTTCCTCCTCCTTTGTGTTTTGAATTAACGACCACCAATAATCTACATCTCCCGATTGACAATAAACTTCAATGATGACCTTCTCTCTTTCGTTACATCCCAAAGAAAGAAATATATTCTCTAGGGAACTTATGAACTGATTAGCTATAAATGGGTTTATAGTCCCATTGAATGATGGAGGATGTTGTCACAAAAAGTTATTTAACAAATATCCTCCACGTGGTGGATGTGGAAGATCCATACGGGTGTGTTTATTGTTCATAACCTGAGTAATTTGTCCCAGTATAGTTATAAGATACTCTTTACCAGTCACAGTACCAAATCAAACATCATTATCTTGCATCAGAGGGAAATCCCTACGTGGGATAGGCATGTTCATGGGGTTTCCATTTCATCCACTCAACACCATTTCTATATAATGGTACACACTAGATTTAGTTATGAATCATAATTTATAATCATAACTTAGCCAAATAATTAACATATATTGAAATCCTATTTATGGATTACCGCATAATCAAAAAAATTATTTCTTTGAGGAAAAATTTAAATTTAAATCCTTCATAATGGCTTGTAAAGAGAATCTGAATTATCCTAAGAATATCCCCTGAGAGTGTCAAACCATGTGTGTAGAAAGGATCGTTGTCATGTTCCAGGATAACCTGGTTCATCTTTGAAACTCTTTGTCAGATTTTTCACTCCTAGGTACATCTGTGCCCGAACCACGTCCACTTGTATTATCCAGACAGGGATGTATTTACTAGAAAGATAAAAATTATCTATTCCATACCAAAATACCAAGATGTTCTTGTATGTTTATCCTCAATGACTATCTAATGGATTTTTTCCTAATCTATGTTTTCTAAATCTAGTTTTCATGTTGTCTACTAATCTCCCTTTAATATAAATTGTAATGACCCAACCACAGTTTCTTAGAGTCGATGCCTTATTACATTACACAAGCATATAAAAAGGAATATCCATCCCGAAGGACCATGAAGTTTATTATATATTGGAAACAAGATACATATATAAGTTCAAAATTACTTCCTGAAAGGAAATAAAACACTAATTTATTCCATTAAAAACATCCACTCCTCCTAGATTATGCTTGAAAGTCCCACATAACATACTTCTTCATATCCAGGGAAAATGAAACTTATGAAAGGGATGAGGTCAAATGCTTAGTAAGAGTAAGAAATACAGTGTAAGATAACATAAACCAAAACATTAGGCATGGTGAATAATTAATAACACACACCATTAAAAATAATAAACATGAACACATTATGGTAGTAATATGAGATGAGTAAATAATTCAATAATAAAACATAATCATGGGTGACCTATTAGTAGAATATCTACATGAACTGTAACGTCTCGGATCCGGGTGGCACACAATGGGCACCTCGAACCTGGTTGGTTACGTGACCTAATGTGAATTTCTCCAAACTCCAGAGGTTGCTGACAAGTAGTGAGGGCCTAGGTCTGATAGTGGGGAAACTATTCCCTCATTTGTCAAAGTGTAGCGCAGCGGAAAAACATACAAGCATACAAAAGCAGAAGCAGTAAAATAATACCCAACTGAAATGGATAACAGTAAAGAAGTGAAAGATAACAATAGTCATATATATTTGATGATGCATTATGCCTCTAAGTCTAGAAAATCTACAAAAATAGGTTACACTGCAATCCAGAATAATACAATTCAAGGTACAAGTACAACAAAAGAAAACAAAACAGTTTAGTAGGAACTCAGTCGCATCACGAGCCTAAGCTTGGTCTCATGCTCTCCCACTCCTCTTCAATAATCAAGTACCTATATAGGGACTCTTTCCCTTATCTACACCTAGAGAAATATAATCTGTTTGAGCCCAATACATTACCCAAATAGGGCGTGAGAAATAAATCCTAATAGGAAACCACCAAAGGCATGTTCCCAACTATCAGTGAAAATGTGCAACAGTAGTGTGCAATATTAAAATTTAGTAAACTATGTAGTACTCAAAAACTAATTATCTCTACCAATTACATTTCCATTTTATTAATTATTTACGAATCCTAAGCTTTTTCTTTAGCTTGGTCGGTACAATGTAGTAAATCACCACAGTGAATACACAAAGTAGACGTTGTCCGCAGACATGCAAATCCTTAACCTCAGGTAATCCGAACCGCAACCCATAGGTGACTGCCCATAGGCATAACGAATATTGCCCACAGGCGTACGAGGTGTCGCCCACAAGTACAGAATCTACTGCCCACAGGCATGAGAAAAGTTGCATGCATGCTAAACAAAACACTGCCCTCATGCTAAGAAAGTAATCAGGCTGAGCCCAACACATAATCAAGAAATTTATACACAATTCCTCTATAGGCAATTCAAATCATGCTAAAATCATGGTATACCCTCAGGTAACCTGGCCAAATGGCTAAATAAGGGAATTCACCCACAGGGTGGCCCTGGATCCAAGCAATGATCCCAATCAAAATTTAATATTTATCATTAGATTATCTATGTAGTTTTAGATATCTAAATAGCCATGGCTTCAACCATACGACACCCCAAAAATGGTTGTGTAGCTCAATGGTACACAAAAGCAATAAACAGTTGGAATTAAACACCAGGCCACCTACTTCTATCTCCATTGATCGATATACACGAACGACGCCTCTCAAAACGAACAAGAACGACTTAGATATGGAATAAAAGATTTCCCATTCAAACATAAGTAAATTACCATAGAGGAAGAATTGGTATGAATGGCTCAAGGTGAAGGAAGGTCCTACTCGCACGGTTCAAACAAGATCGACGACGGATGAAATGGATTCTCGGTGTGCGATCGGGAGCTCCTCCAAGCTTCGGCCTCTCCTCTCGAGTTCCAAATGCATCCAAATCCTCCTCTGCTGAATGAGGAGGACACATCCCATTTTAAGAGAAAAAACAAATTACATGGTGTGTAATATCAAGTATACAGCGTGTACTTTCTATCATTTAATTATTCCTCTGGAGGCTACCATTCACCACCACACTGTTCATCTACCAACATGAGTACACGGCGTGTATTTCGTAACACATGGCGTGTACTTTGGCTCAGCTGGAGGCTCCTCCCACTGCCTTACTGTTCACCTACCGACTAATTACATGGAATATAAATACAAAGTACACGACGTGTAGTCATTTTTACACGCTTCACCGCCGACAGGCCTACACGCCCTGTGTACTCATCCCACACAGCCAAAGTACATAGCGTGTGGAAAAGTACATGGCGCGTACCCACAAAATTTGGGATTTTTCCCCATTTTCCTCATTTTCAAAAACACTCAAGGAAAAAAGGAAAATAAGAAACACGTACCTCAAGAATAAGAACTGGGTTCTTACAAACATCCCCCCTTAAAGAAATTCATCCCCGAATTTCCCTTTCTTGGGTGGTAAAGATAAAGCTCAAAAAAACTCTAGCCACTGAGCACGTACGTCGGTCTCCCACTTCCAGTTTTTGTCTCGTACTCGTCCATACTTCCATAGCACCCATAAAAGAGGAACTGACTGGCCTTGGAGAACCTTCGTGCTCCTATCAACAATACAAATCAGATGCTTCTCAAATGAAACATCAGCCTGAAGCTCAACCTCCTTAGGATGAAAAACTTGAGATAGGTATGAGTGATAGTGGTGCAGCTAGGATACATGGAAGATTTCATGCATGGACCGGTACCTATATGGTAACTTCAACTGATAGGCAACCGACCCGAATCTCTCCCGAATCTCAAACGTCCCCACATACCTCGGTAAAAGCTTACCTTGTCTCCTGTTCCACCTATGTCCCAACCTCGGTGAAACATGCAAGAAAACATGATCCCCAACCATGAACTCCAAGGTTCATCTATGATGATCAACATAAGATTTCTGACAAAACTGTGCAGCAGCCATCCGCTACTGAATCAACTGGACCTACTCTAAAGTCTCATGCACGAGACATGGTCCTAGAGAAGCTGCCTCACCAGCCTCCAACCAGCACAAGGGTGATCGGCATGGCCTACCATATAAAGCCTCGTAAGTTTCCATCTCAATAGTTTCCTAAAAACTATTATTGAAGGAATACTCGACCATGGGTATGTCCTTCTCCCAAGAGCCCCCAAAGTCCAGGACACATGCGCGCAACATTTCCTCTAGCACTTTTATCATATGCTCTGACTGGCCATCGGTCTGAGGGTGGTAAGCTGCGCTCAGAAGCACCTATGTACCCAGTGCCCTCTGAAAACTATTCCAGAAACGAGACATAAAACGTGTGTCCCTATCTAAAATGATAGAATGAGGAACCCCATGAAGGTGTACCACCTCTCGGATATACAACTTCCCGAGATCATCAACATCGAAGGTCTCCTTGATCTGCCAAAAGGGAGCCACCTTCGTATGTTTTTCCACAAGAACCCACACAACATCACTACCTCAAAGCGACCTCGGAAACCCGGTCACGAAATCCATCGCGACACCATCCCATTTCCACTCTGGAATGGGTAACTACTATAACAATCCAACTGGCCTCTGATGCTCCACCTTCACCTTCTAACAGGAGGAACATCTCCCAACAAAACCAGCTACTTCTCGTTTCATACCCGGTCACCAATACTGACGTCTCAAGTCACGGTATATCTTGGTAACTCTGGGATTCACTTCCCATGTTAAAGCATGAAACTCCTGCATCAGCTCCTCATGAATATCCCATGAACTCATACTTTTCCATGGACATGTAGTAACTCATCATCGCATATTGTACAACTAGGAGGACGGTCCTCACTTTCCACTGACTCCCGTAGGAATACGCCTTCTAAATATGATATTTGTCTCATCCACACTCTATCTAGGAGGGTAGAAGTCACAGCTAAGGAAGAAAGATAGACTCACCCCTGACTATCGTGCACCTAAAAATGCATCTCAGAGAACAAATCCATGAATTTTCACTCACTGTTGGCCTTCTGCACTGCCTATAACTGAGTTCTCCTACTCAGTGCATCAGAAACTGTGTTACCTTTAGCAGGTCTATAGACATGCTCGAAGTCGAAGTACTGAAGGTATTCAACCCACCTTAGCTATCTCAAATACAGGTGACACTGGGTAATGATATATTTGATACTTTTGTGGTTTGTAAACCCTCAAAAATGTTCTCCCAAGATATAATGCCTCCAACAGCGTAATGCATGAACTACTACAGCCATCTCGAGATCATGAGTTGGGTAATTCCTCTCATGTGGACTCAACTGTCGAGACCCGTATGCAACAACTCGATCCCCCTACATCAACACTGCTCCCAGCCCAAGTAATGATACACCATAGTAAACTGTATAGATCTTCCCTTCATCTGGAAGTATCAAGAGTGGTGTTGATGTCAACCTTAACTTCAGCTCTTGAAAGGCTGTCTCCCAAGCTTCTGACCAAAAAAACATCACACCATTCTTAGTCAAACTTATCAATGGCACTGCTAAGTGGGAGAAGCCCTGTAAAAAGATCCTATAGTAACCAGCCAGCCCAAGAAGCTCTGTATCTCAAACAAATTCTTAGGCTGATCCCAGGAAACTACTGCTCTCACCTTCTCTGGATCTACTGCAACTCCTGCCCCTAAGATGATATGACCTAGAAAGTTTATTTGGTCCATCCAAAAGTGTCACTTTGAGAGTTTAGCATATATCTAATGCTCTCTCTGTGTACTCAGAACGATCTCATGATGGGTAGCGTGGTCGTGTCGAGTGTGAG
This sequence comes from Viscum album, assembly GCA_963277665.1. Lineage (NCBI taxonomy): Eukaryota > Viridiplantae > Streptophyta > Magnoliopsida > Santalales > Viscaceae > Viscum > Viscum album. The sequence goes on from OY728127.1 coordinate 828,006,958, forward strand.
AGTACACCAAGATATCGTCCATGAAGACTACCACCAAAGAATCTAGATATGGATGGAACAAACGATTCATCAGAGCCATGAAAAAAATGGGTGCATTTCTCGGTCTGAACGGCATAACCAAGTACTCGTATAGACCATATCTACTCTGAAAATTGGTAAGTGGTATTTCCGATGGTCAAACGTGTAACTGATGATATCCGAATCTCAATTCAATCTTCTATTACACTCATGCTTTCCAAAGTTGATCAAAAATATGATCAATCCTTGGCAAGGGATATCGGTTCTTTACTGTCAACTGGTTAAGCTTCCGATAATCAACACAATGTCTGAGGGTACCATCCGCCTTCTTATCAAACAGGACAGGCGAACCCCAAAAAGAAGTATTGGGTCAGATAAATCCCTTTGCCTACAACTCCTCAAATTGCCTCTTGTGCACCAACAACTCTAGTGTAGCCATACTATAAGGAGGAACGAACACCGGTTCTTCACCTGGCACTAGCTCAATAGATAAATATACCTCTCACTCCAGAGTAATACCTAAGAAGTCGTTCAGGAAGACAACCCTGAAACGATCAACTATTAGAGGGAAATCCTTCTAACTTGTCCCCTGGTCATCCAGATATAATCTCGCAATCTGGGTTGTCATTCCACCTCACCCACGATGCTCGCGTCTAGCTCGGCTCGTCTGGACATCCCATTCACCCTTGTATAGAAACTCTCCGCCCTCTGGTGACGTGAAACTCACCCTATGATGGTAGCAATATCCAAAGGCTAGAAAGGGTTCCAACTAGCACATCCCAAGAATGACATCTTAGCTCGTCATCTCTAAGACATAGAGGTCCCATAGAAAGTGAAACCCATCAACCTCTTGGGGGAACTCCCTGTAATGATGTGCACCAGCCATTTGAGTCCCCAGCGGAGTGTCTAGCACCATAATATCATAAGAAGAATAAACAAAGAGCCCAAGGCTATCCACAACGAGCACAAATATAAATCTATGTGTATCACCCTTATCGAAATGTAAAGAAGATAAAATAGAAGCTAATAGAATATTACCTCTGATAGTGGAAGGTCTGGTATCCTGCACCTGTTGGGTCTGTTGCACTGCATATGCATGCCTAGTGCTGCGGCCCTGCGACACAACCTGGCTACCCTGAGCTGACCCGCCCTACTGTCTCTGAAATACGTGTGTCTAGCTACCACGGCCACAACCACCACCTCGTCATGAACATCCCAATATATCCTAATTATCTGACTAGTAAGAAGCTGCAGGCCCTGCCCCCTCATGCGGAGTCTGCACAAAACCCCTCTCACTAGCCACTACTGGAAACTCCCTGCAAAACTGTTGGAGATGACCTATCCTGCCACAAGCTCGGCACTCCACTAGGTCACGTGGACAATGCGGTCTCTTGTGCCCCACTATAACACACTGGTAGCGACTCACCTGGCCACCTGAAGAATTATGCTGACTAGTACTGCCACCAAGAGAGAAATCCATCTGTCACTTCCTCTTATAGGTAGAAATAGTACATGAAACTGGTGTTGAACTGCCCTGGCCTGCACCACTAGCCTCCCGCAGGTTACACTCTTTAATCAGTGCCTGGTTCAAGATATCATGCACTATAGGAAACCTGAAAACGTTCAACAGTGCTCGGATGTCAGATCAAAGTCCATCCTCAAAGGGTCAAGCCCTCAACGTCTCATCACCCATCAGAACAGGTGAAAAACGTTGTGGCTCGGTGAAGTGTGCAGAATAATCCATCGCTGATATAGCACCCTACTGCAAATTCAAGAACTCTCAAGCTCAATATTCCCTTATTGTCTCTGGAAAGAAGAATTAATAGAAGACTGCCTGAAAATATTCCCATGACGTTTCTCGATGATGGTCTGTCTGGGTGGTAACATCCCACAACCTTTTGGCAGAATCATGCAACATGTATGTAGTGAGTTTGACCCTCTTCCCTTGAGGTGTCTCTAGATGCTCGAAAATAGTCTACATAGAACCTATCCAAGACTTTGCAGCCTATGGTTCACCATCCCCTAAAAATGTAGGCAGATGTTGCTGCTAAAATATACATGACAGTTATGCCATAGATGTGGCAGTTGACATTGCTACCTGGAAGGTCTTAATAAATCGCATGAAGCCCTCATGAAACTGCGCATCAGTGCCTGTGCCCAGTATAACGGCTGGCACAGAATATGGCTCTACTAAACGATCCATCGGTAGCCTGTGGCCTACCACTTCTGGAGTATACTCATTTCTGCTCTCCTGGAGAACAACTCAAGGTCATCTTGGAGGCATGACTCTACAAGGTCAAGCACACGCTTTAGATTAAGATTATAAATGACTAAAAACAAGGAGTGTAAGAAGGGAACAGGAGAAAGAAAACATTCAAGTTTTACAAAACCAGACTACACAACGTGTATAATAACTACACGGCGTTTTCCCTTAAGTCTTTCACATGGGCGTGTACTCTGACAGCACTGGTCGTGTAACACCCCAAAACACACGGCGTTTTGTTAACACACACGGCATGTACTTGATTTTTCTCCCCTACCCGAGTCCCTTTACATGGATTAGCCCCACAGATCTCTTGTAAATGAGACTACACTGTGTGTATAAGGTCTACATGAAATTTACTCGACAATCTTCACCAAACCGTGTTGTCCAAGACACGGCTGGGTACACAGCTGATATTACATGTGGTGTTTCAAATAGACATGGTGTGTACTGTATAAATTCCAATTTCTCATGTTTTTAGTGACACGTCTGAATACTTGGTTGAAATTACACTTTGTGTTACACCCACACACAGTGTGTACATCACCCTATTTCCCTAGCCACACGACCAAGTCTACATGATCTCTCACTAGTCAATACTACATAGTGTGTCCCTCAGGTACTCGGTGTGTTTTAAGAAGAGGCAACACCGACCCATGTTGTTAGTTACATGGCCATATTTCTAGGTCAAATGACACAGCTTGTATAAGCTCAGATTTTTTATCCTCCTGTGTTTGTTAGTTACACGGTTGACACATTGTCAACACGACATGGCATGTACAATTAGTACACGGTGTTTTCTTTCAAAGTTATATTACCTCACGTTTCTACCCACACGGCCTATGACATGGTAACAACTACACGGCGTGTACATACTGTACACAACATGTAATTTTTTTTTCATTTCTTCCCGAACAAAAGAGTACATGGCATGTAGTCTAAACTAAAAGGCATGTATTCTAGGGTTTTCCAGACAGTAAGCTTTAGAAACTACACTGGATCCCAGAAAAACATCGAAACCCACACCTAAGTGCCAAATTCGGATCTGTGAGGGCCCATACTCCACGAGAATCAAATCTTGGTATCTTATACATGTTATAAATAGGGTAAAAAGTCAATGATCTACCAAATTCTGGAAATGAGGGCCCATACTCCTCAAGAACCAATGTTTTCCATTCACTCTACAAAACCTTACATAACAATACTCTATCAAATAGCAGGTATTTATCAAGGCATCTATCACAACATCATTAATTTACTATCATGACATCTATCACAACAACATGAAATTTATAATGCACATATATGGCAAGGAAACTATGCATGACATGTGATTCTAACATGTGCCTAAATGATGCATGTGATGGCATACCCTCATCTCATTCTGTTGCAACTAAATAGAACCCAAGTGTAAAAATATAACAACACACCACAAGTGCATCACCAAACGGTGAAAATCTAGTCAATTGTAAAATTGAAAAATAAAAAAAATTAAATTGCAACACGAGGTAAATTGTTCTTTCCCTATACACAGGTTAGCTACTCTCGTGCACAGCTTATTTCGAAGTACCCATTCCGTCCTATCTCTAACTAGAGGCTCCAAATATTTAGTCAATGAAATGAATCCTTCATATGATACCACTTTGTAACGTCCCAGATTTGGGTACCACTCAACAGGTTCCCTGAACCTGGTTGGTAACATAATCTCAAGCACAATTCCCCAAACACCAGAGGCTACTGACTAGCAGTGAGGGCTTAGGTCTGATAGTGGAGAAACTATGACCTCATTTTTCAACGTGTAGCGCAGCAGAACAACATACAATCATACAAAAGTGGAAGCACTAAAACAATACCCAAAAGAAATGTATAATAGTAAAAAAGTAAAGGATAACAACAGTAATATATATTTGATGATTCATTATGTCTCTAAGTCTAGAAAATCAGCCAAAATAGGATACACTACAATCCAAAATAATACAGTGAAAGGTACAAGTAAAATAAAAGAAAAAAATAGTGTAGTAGGAACTCATCCGCATTGCGAGCCTAAGATCGGTCACATGCTCTCCCACTCCTCTCCAACAATCAAAAACCTATATATGGATTCTTTACCTTATCCACAACTATGGAAATATAATATGTTTGGGCCCATGAAGGACCCAAACAGGATGTGACAAATAAATCCCAGTAGGCAACCACAAAAGGACCATTCCCAACTTTCAGTGAAAATGTGCCATAGGAGTGTGCAATAGTAAAATGCATTAAACTAGGAAGTACTCAAAAGTGACTATCTCTGAAAATTACATTGCCATTTTATTAATTATTTACCAATCCCAAACTTGTGCTTTATCTTTTCAGGTACAACGTAGTAAATCACCACAGTGAATACAAAATTTAGGTTTTTTCCGGAGACAAGAAAATCCTTACCCTCAGGTAATCTAAACCGAAACCCGCAGGTGACTACCCACAGACATAACGAATATTTCCCGCAGGTGTATGAGGTGTCGCCCACAGGCTCAGAATCTACGTCCCACAGGCATGAGAAAAGTTTCACGGATGCTAAACGAAACGCTGCCCATAGGCTAAGCAAGTAACCGGGAAGATTCCAACACATAAGCAATAAATTTATACACAATTCCTCTCAACGAAATTCAAATCATTCTAAAAATCATGGTCTACCCTCGGGTAACCTGGCCAAACAGCTAAACAAGGGAACGCACCCACGGGGTGGCCCTGGATCCAAGCAATGATCCCAATCAACATTTAATATTTATTATTATATTATCTATGCAATTATAGATTTCTAAATAGCCAAGGAATCATCCATATGACACCCCAAACATGGGTGCATAGCTTAATGGTACTCAAAAACACTCAACAGTTGGAATTAAACACCATACCACCTACCTTGATCTCCACTGATCAATATACGTGAACGACGCCTCTCAAAAAAACCAAGAACTGCATAGATCGGGAATAAAATATTTCCCGTTCAAATGTAAATAACATACCTTAGAGTAAGAATTGGTAAGAATGGATCAAAGTGAAGGACGATCTTACCCGCACGGTTCAAACAAGATCGACGAAGGAATAATCGGATTCCTGGTGTTCGATCGGGAGCTCCACCAAGCTCCGGCCTCTCATCCCGAGCTCCAAACACATTCAAAGCCTCCACTGCCGAATGAGGAGGCTACTTCCCATTTTAAGCGGGAAAAAAACTACATGACATGTACTCTCAAGTACACGGCGTGTACTTTCCAACATTTAATTGTTCCTCTAGTGGACACTTTTCACTACCACACTGTCATCTATCGACAAGAGTACATGACGTGTATTTCAAAATACACGACGTGTACTGTCTCTCAACAAGTGGCTACTCCCACCGCCTTACTGTTCACATGTCGACTGATTACATGGTGTGTAAATACCAATTACACAATGTGTTGTCAGTTTTTACACCCTACATCACTGACCGGCCTACACGCCCTGTCTACTCTTCCCGCATAGCCAAAGAATACGGTGTGTGGAAAAGTAGATGGTGTGTACCCACAAAATTTGGTATTTTCCCCATTTTACTCATTTTCAAAAACACTAAAGGAAAAAAGGAAAACAAGAAACCCATACCTCAAGTGTAAGAACCATGTTCTTATATGAAATTTCAATTAACAGCTTCATAATGAGGTAATTTCATATACCAGACGTTCTGAAACATACCATCAAGTCCTCTTCCATGATGTCTAAAAATTATTAAGGCCTCGGCCAAAACCATATCTCAAAATGGTCAAGGCGTAGGCCAAGTCCATGTATATTTGTTTCATGAGACCTACCGATGAATATGGAGGGTTTAGAGGGCCCCACACGTCACATAATAAGTCCAATTAATTCCTCATATGAGTGGGGATAAACATAAACAACATATAAATTCATATTCAAACTCACATATGAAATGTAAATAACTTTCCCTGAACATTAAGATTAAACACTAACCATTCAGAGTAAATTTGTTGAATAGTTTTTGGGACAAAATATCCACAATAAAACTAGTAATAAACCATAAAATTAAATATGTTATATTAAATCATAACTTATTAATCTTAATAATACATATTAATCAACAAAAGTGTTGAAATAGAAGAAAATGCACAAATAAAATCATTAAGTAATTCTGGAGATAAATACTATTTTTTGAAAAGATGAGTTATTTCGGAAAAGTATTTGTATAAAAATAGAAAAAAGTAAGATATTATTTTCATAATTAAATGAGTGATTTTAGAAATATAATGGTTTCTAAAAATAGATTATATAGTTCCATTGAAATTAGGCAAGAATTTGAAAAATTCCATTGAATCAGGCTTGTATTTTGGAAATAATTTTGAATGTTCCTTTTAAAATGTGTAAATCCCCATAAAATAAGGAACAATTCTGGTTTCTAAACATATACAGAACACTAAAATGTAATTTATGAGAAGTACACAATAATACACAATAATTTCATTGAGGTAATTAGACAATAAAAGTAACCCAAATGAAAATGGAGGTTCGGGTGGAAAACCCTTACCGGAAGTCTGAATGTGTTCCACTCTTGAACATAAGGCCATGGAATATGATATTATGCTTAATAATAAATTAATTCAGAACCTATTGGACATTTATTTAGTTTATAATTATTTTATTAAGTTCATTATGGCCTTATTTATTAGTTATAATATTGAATTTCGTTTCTCTGGAGTTTTCATTTTCTTGATTTTCATAATCGGTTCACTTATTTTTAAGTAATGGAGTTCATGTGGAATGGATGTATGTCTCCATAATTGAATTTAAGTATTATTTATTTACATAAATAGGTGATAATAGTCATTTATATCATTTATTTACATGGCATTAGGATGAATCATTAGATGAAATATTAATGAAATTCACTTATATTATTTTAGCGGTATTTAGATTATTAGGAACTAGTTTGGTCATATTATTTAATATGATGTGCATATACTAGTTCATGAATATTAAATAGGTTATAATACCTATATTATAGTTTTTTTAAAATAATAAAATCAGTTTCATTACTAGTAATTAAGGAGAAATGTAAGAACAAAGCTTCGATGTCCATGAAGCTTGTAAATTGGAACCTCACGGATGATGATTTCGTTTATAACATAAAAGAGAGAGAGTAAGAATATTGATGATGTTTCCTACCTTAACATTATTTAATTCTATTATATATATGATAATGGAGTTATCATGTTCATTTGGGCAGAGGAGGTTAGGAGGGGATCATAATAGAATGGAACTTGAAACAAAAATGAAAGAAATAAAATGTGAATTTGCCTCTTGAATCCACCTCTTTGAGAATCTCTTTAAGGGAAGGGGTGTTGGTATTTTGGAAATATCAAGAGATTATTGAACATGGGAGTGACTAGGGAAGGGTATTTGGTCAGAAAATTGAGGAGATTCGATTCTTAGAATATTGAAGCGAAGAGGGAGTGAAGGGGGCTTCATAGTGGAGGAGAGGAGTGAATTTGGAATATTTTATTCATTATTTTATTAATCCCCTCAGGAAAACCAATAGTGTTGTTTCATGTTACCCCTAATAGTAATAAGTGCATGTGAGTTCGAACTGAGTGGCCTTACATCACTCATTATGTCAAAAATAGTGTATTTAACTGATAACTTGTATGTATGGTATTTTACCGTATTTCAGTATTCATAAAAATTCATGTATTTCAGAAAAATAACAAAAATTAACCCTAACCATTATTCGATGTGTAGAATTCAAAAATGAACTCCATTTTTTAAAAAACAATTTTTTAAAAATTATTAATTTAATTTTTAAATAAACTCATAGTTTATTAAAAAAATAACAATTTTAAAACTATAATTCGTTATATATTACATTGAAAAATTAATCAAGATCTCGTTATCTTGTAGCCTTAATAAAATAAAATATTATTATTATTTAATATCACTAAGGGTCATAATACTATTTGTATTACTATTCATAAGGGTGTGTTACTATTCACAAAATATCAAGTTGGTTCTATCAGACTCCAAATGAATTTCTGATCACAATTATAGATGGATGTTTTTAGAAATTCAAAACATTATAGAAGCAATGTTGTATTAAATAGATAGATTATAAAATGTGTTATTTTTTAGGGATTGAGTGTTTCAGGCATTCAATAATTATTTTCAAAACCTTGGGGTGTTACATCAATACTATCGGTTAACTACTGCTTAGCATAGAATCTGATCTGAACTTCCTACCTGGTATCCCAATGATTCTCTCATCACACACATGCTCACCACCATATATTACATATAACCATTCATCATTCACTTTTCCTTCTCTTCCTTCACCCTTTTACAATATACATATATCTGCATCCATCATTAATCTTTACAAGTAGCAAATTGGAGCACAAAAATAAGGGAAAGTGAATGAAGAATGGTGACATGATAGATATGATGGTGAGCGTGTGTGGGATGAGAGAATCATGGGGATGTTGGGTAGGATGTTTAGGTCAGATTCTATGCTAAGAGATAGTCAACCAAAAAAGTAATATGCACAATGAATACTTATTTTATATTAGATTATACGTGGACCAAAGAAACCCTTTGGAAATATTTAAAGGTAATGTTACGATATACATTATCTATTTTAACGAACAATTATTATTGAAATTTTGATTTAATTTTCATTATTCCTTGTAGAGTTCATTTATTTTATAATATTTATTTCCATATGTAATGCCTTTTTAGGAAGAGAGAAAATTATATTTCTGCTCAATCATAGAGGTAATCTTGATGTGTTCCCAGTAAAATCATTATCCATAGAATTAATTCATTGATTCATATTTCTGATTAATTTATTGCTTCTTATTATTACTCATGTAATAATTTCTTTTGTATACAGGTGGATTCTTTTATTCAATTTGGGGTTATAATTCCTACTGTTATTTTTTTTGAATGTATGTAATAATTTTTATTTATTTAATTGTATAAACCAAGGTTTTAAATGTTTATAATATAGTTTTTATTTCTAGTATTTGTGTTGTATATTTCATTAAATTTAAATTCTGTATTGGGACTTGTTCTTATATATATCTTGTGTGTTTCTAGTTTGTTTTTGGTCTGTTTCTGGTTTTGTGGTGTGCTGTAATAGCACAATACATTGTTTATATAGTGTGTTTTTAAAACTCAATATACTATCTCCCTTTAATAGTTCTTTTAAAAGTTCTTATAAATAACACATCAATAAAAACATTCCAAAGTAGCGATAAAAGTTCCTTTATCATCACTAATAAAAGCGCTGATAAATGGGACCGTTATCAGCACTTCTGAAAGCATGGATGAAGGTCCTATTTATCATTTATTTTGTTAGAACTGATAATGTTACCCTTTATTATATCTATTTAAGTGCTTATAAAATTCTTGGTCTTTTAACATCTCTCATGTACTCAGCTCTTTTCTAGGGCTGATAAAGGCCATTTCTAGCACTATTAAAGGCATATTATTTTGTAGTGCATGTTAACCTATTATTTATTATATGTTATGTGTATAATAACCATTTATGTATACCATGATTCATATACTTAAATTTATGTGTATTTACATATCCATTTTATGATCTTTATTTCATGGTATTTATGTTTCAAAAGTTACCAAATCGGTAAAATGATTTTGTCATAATTTTCCTTTTTTGAAACCCATGCCATGTTATGTAGCTATATTTTTTAAACAAGTGTATATACATAATTTTACATTTTATTTCATGAAACTATTTATTTTTATGATTTTTTATGCTTCATGTAATTTAATTTTCTTACATGGGGAGTATATGTCAAAGTTCCCAAGTGGTAAGAGTTTGATGAAACAATATCATTGTTTATCAAGAGTGTTTATGATTATGCTTCATTTGATGAAATACTATAATCCATATCTCAGGAACTGTCATGAATTATATTTAAATCTAGTTTTCCTCGATATATACATGTATTAGTATAATTTTTACACTCTTTTTTAGTTAATATAACTAAGAAAATGTTTTCTGAAAATTCGAATTTATTTATCCTTTCGTTCGGAAATCTGTGATCTTTCAAAACCATGTTACCTAAAAATATATTGAAAATTGTTTTACTATTTAAAAATATTCTTTTAAATGTATTCAAAGGTATTTTTAAGGGAAAGGGTTTTTAAAAAATGTTATTAAAAATATTCAAAATGTTTTCAATCTTGTTTTATGAGCTTTCATGAAAAATGTGTTTCAAAATGATATCAATATTTATTTATAAGTATTTAATGCATTTTCAAGGAAATGGTTTAAAATACATTTTCATGTTTATTTTATATGTTTTTAAGGAAATGTATTTCATAACATTTTCAATCTATCATTATATGTTTTCAAAGAAAATGGTTTCAAAAATGTTTTCAAATAATTCCTTATATGTTTTCATTTTTTTTATTCATGGAATATATTTTCAAAAGTATCTATCTTTTAAAAATAAATTTTTAAATAAGAAAGTGTAATTTCCATATGAATTGCTTTAAAATATCTTTCCAAATTATGTTTCATTAAAGATGACACATATTGGTGTTAATCATGTTTTCTAGGGATATGATCCAAATATACTATTCATATTCTTTCTCTGAATGATTTTTTTATGGCCTGATGTTTATGAAACTAGTTTCTATTTCTTGGGTTATATGATTTTGAAACTCCATTATTTTAAAATGTTATTTTTTTTATGAAATGATTATGAAACATGTATCTTTTTCCATATGTTATAATATGATTACATGTTTATAATACCCATTTCTTTTCCTGGGTTGTGATATGATTGTTTATGATCTAGTGGATCACGTATGTATGGTTTTATTATGAGATGGGTGGGACCTATATCATCGTCCAATGAATTTGAAAAAGATTTATATTTTATGATATAGACATGTCTAGAATGATGAGTGTACTCAATTTAGAATCAAATGGATAGAATGAAGAGGGAACTCAGATTTGAAATACAACGTGTGAACAGGGAGTGAATCCTAGTTCATTATTATAGTGTTGGAAAGAAGAGAGATCTTAGTTCAGTAATATAGGGCTGGAATGTGGAGTGAACCCGATTCCGTAAAGGACTTTTTCCACTAATATGGCCTTGGCAGTAAGCCTCAACTACTATATAAATCATTTTATATTCTTAAGTGTCTGACAAAAATTCCATTCCATATTACTACATTATGATTTCTTGGATTATTCTCTTTATTACCTTATGATTCATGTTTTATAAAAAACTAATATTTATGCCATGTCTCATTATTATGATCCTTGATATGATGGGTATGATCTTCAAATGCTATTCTCAAATTCCCATACCATTATGTTCATGTTATGCTTATGAGTTTACTTTAATTACCCTTACTAAGAATTAGAGATACCCCATTTATTATGTTTCAATTCCCTAGGTTACGAATGTATGTTTTACGTAAAAGTACTAGAGGGAATGATATTTACTAGATACATTGATTATCTTTCCCCATGTTTGAATATATCATTCCACATTTCAAAAGACACTAAACTATTATGGCCCTTGGGCATGTACTTTTGTAATATGATGAATATTTATAAAAAATGATATAATAACCATTTATGTTAATCCTAGGTCGTTATATAACCCATGTATAATGGTAAAATACATGTTCCTAGAATTTTATTATTATTACTAATATCTGTTGTTACATTTGGATAATATTTTACCTTGAGTGATGCACTAAATGTGTGATGTGATAATTGATTCTGAGCTTTTTTTAGATTTTATTCATGTCCTAGTATGGAATGAGAGTATAAATTTCGTTCATCATTCTAAGAACTCAATATATTGGGGACATGCATAATTTTAGGCATCCATTGGAAAAACATGCATTTGGGTGAGTTGTTGGTTTTGAAATTTTTTTCCTTACATGTGAATTGAACTGAAAAATGTGACTCATATGAAATTGATAATTGGAAAATGATGCATAATATGATTAAATGGATGTATAATGTTAAATGAGAAAGATTTTACCCTTATATGAACCATGACCTAGATGTAGGATGGATAAGGGTACTGATGGTGCCTCTATTTTGACTCTATAGTGGGGATTGAGGGAATGAATTGTTATGTATTATGTAAAACACTCTTGTTAAATGTGTTGATGTTATAAAATAATTCCTAAGACGTGTTTTTGGAATTGTATAAATATAACTACCTGAAAAAATAGTTGATAAGACACCCAGATGTTATTGATGGAAATTATACACCAATAGTGGAACCTGAGGCACCGATAGTGCCATGTGAAGGATCTGGAGAGCAGTTCTATGAGAACATTGATCAGGTAATAGAGTATATAAAGAGAAAACCATATATAGTTTTGAATAGTATGTTAGATAGGGGATGGAGTTTCAATTGCAATACCCTCCAATGTTTACTAGAAATAGTGGAACTGAGGTAGCTAAATTCTTGATTGAGTTTGTCCATACGATACCTGACCACCTAGAGACACCTACTAAGAAGAGATTCAAATTGTTTGTCTTCATGTTGTGTGGTAAGAAGAAGCATTATTGGGACATCCATAATTGGTATGGAAAACTATATAGTATTGAGTGGATGGACATTCAGGAGAAGTTCTTGGAGCACTTTTACCCTAAGATGCTCAAGAATGAGATAGAAGGTGTGTTTATAAGGTTGATTCTGAAGATTTTCTCTATCATGGAAAATGTTTGACGCTTTATAGATTATTAATAAATTGTTCAAGTGTTGAAAGGATATGAGTATGATGTTATGATATAGTTTAATTATGGGCTTAAATGTGAAATTAAGTCCCTGGTGAATATCTCAAGCTGAATAAGTTTTCAGAAGTAGTGAATTAGGCTCTCATTTTATAGGGGAACCTAAAATAGGATTCTAGTGGAGGAAAGGTGGTTTCTACTAGATGAATATAAGGTAATTCATCTGAGGGTAAGAAGCGTCACTATGATACTGTTGACCATATCATTAGAAATAAGAGTGGTCAGGGTAAAGGATATGTCCCGCAGGATCTTACCTGAGTAATATGTCACCAGTGTGGGAGGTTAGGTCACATTTGTAGATAGTTCCCTAGCCACTAGTAGTTTAAAAATCCTGTGGTTGGATGGGACATCTACAGAGGATCGGTAGTAAACCACAAAATATGGGTTGTGATAGAGTATCTAGGCAAAGAAAAAGTATGGGAATAGGGTCTCGTACATCGTACTGGTCTGCTAGTTGGAGTTCTACTGGCCATGGTGGTTGAGATAGTGGATGAGGTGATTTTGGGAATGAACATCTATATCAGAAAAGTGGTGTAGCTCATGGGACTTAGACAACATCACAAGTAATAGAGGAAGGATAGTTTCATGAAGTTTAGTCGACACTGGTGGATAGTGATGCCAGATCATCGACAGATTGTGGTACTTTTATTGCACCTTCTATGGTAGAAAGTGGTTTATTTGATTATAGTGCCTATAATTCTATTGTATATGAACAACTTGTACGTTTTTTGATTATGATGGCAGAGATTTTGGGTGCTGTGATAATGATAGATACACCATTTTGAGTATGATTGAGGGGCCTTTGTTTTTCCAAGTGGTTTTTTTTAAAAGAATATAACATTAAGGGAAAAGATCAGCAGAAGTACATGCACGAAGCCATGAAGGGAAATTTTCCAGCCAGAGCTGGTTAGTACTGAATGGGCCTGAGGACGCCAGGTGATGGGTCGCATTGTTTCCTTCCCTTTTGGTGAATGAGAAGATGCACAATGAGAAGCGTTGGTGGAGTGAGAGAATTCTCCTGACAATGGTTCCAAATGACTGGAGTCGTCCATCGTTAGGATTGATAGCGTTGATAACGGAAAGACAGTCAGACTCAATGATGATGTCACCCCATACGCCATCAATAGCGAGCATCATACCAGCAAGAATGGCCTTGGCTTCAGTGACTGCCGATATCCAGAATGTCTAATGTGGTTTATACTTAGAATCAAGGATTTTCCCAGATGATTTCGGGCAATGAGGCCGAGGGCAACAAGACCAGTTTTTGGAAGCGACGCGTCCACATTAATCTTGATAATCCGTTCCATTGGGGGATTCTAGGGAACAGGAGGGGCGGGGGAGACACCTGGCAGAGAACATCTGTTGTGGCCTTCCCAACCTTCAATCCAAGAAGTAGCTCGATCAATACAAAATTTGGGGGGTCTATGGGCATGATGAAAAATAGCATCATTGCTCTAGACCCAAATATTCCAGGCCAGAGTGCAAAGTGAACCAACATCAGACAGGGAGAGAGAGGAGCACCAACGCGTCAGAAGATCAGGAAGGTTAGAGGCCAATTCCAACGAAGCAGTAGAAGTCATACCCCCATTGATTCCAGATTTCCTTAGCTCCTGGTCAGAAAATGATAGCATACAGAGGGGTTTCAGGAGTGTTCACGGAGAAAGGGAAAAAGGCGGTGCTGGACATTTGTCGAAAAACGAGAAGGCTCTTTGTTGGGAGAGTGCCCGTACAAACCTGCAACCAAAAATGAAAAAAAAATTGGGGGACGTTGAGCGACCAGATCGATTTCCAATGACCCTCATCCCTACCTACTAGGTGGATTCCAAGAGCAAGTATGTAGCCAGATCTCACTGTGTAATCACCAGAAATGTCATTGATCCAGAAGTGACGGTAAGGGCCTGCGTCTGGTACCCAGGGGATGATGAGGATAATTCTTTGGTATCTTTCGTTAAACCATTCAAGGATCTTATCCAAACACCACCCTTGTCCCTGGTCGGAAAGGAGGCAGATGATAGTGGTATCTTCCAGACCTTGTTGGGTGGGGGATATAGCCTGTAAACCATCCTTATCAACATGCCAGGGATCAGACCAAATTTTGACAGATGAGCCAGTCTCAATCCTCTAGCCCAATCCTTTATCGGGGAGCTTTTATCCCCCCATATGCTTCTCCAGAGGAAGCTGGGTCGAGGGCCAAGAGAGGAAGCATGAAAGTCCGTCTGGGAAAGTACATAGCTCGTAGAACTCACACACATAGATATGATGGACGATTAATAAGGCGCCATCCTTGCTTGTCCAAAAGTGCGCCGTTGAAGATATGAAGATTTCGGAACCCCATCCCACCCTCTGATTTGGGTTTTCATAGTTTCTCCCAGGCCATCCAATGGGTTTGATTCTTTCCATCATGCTTCCCCCAATAGAAATTGGTAGTACGTGTGTGGATTTGATCGGTGATATCCACCGGGAGCATAAAAATGGACATAAAGTAGCTGTGGACAGATTGGATGACAGCTTTGATGATAGTCTCTTTGCCAGCTTTTGAAATTATTTTAGGGGTCCAGCCTTGCATTTTAGCCTCAATACTATCCACGATGGATGTGAAGATTTATTTTTTAGACCGGAAAATCACCGTGGGGAGCCCAAGATACTTCTGATGTTTAACAACCATATGGATGCTAGCTGATGCGCAATGTTCATCCCTCTTATAAAGAGGAACCCCTACACTGAAGGAAACTTCATATTTACCATGATTTATTGTTTTTCCAGATGTCATCTCATACTAGTGGATCACCTGGCAGATCACCCGGCATTCATTAATTGTGTCTCTAGAAAAAAGGAGGCAGTCGTCGGCGAAGAAGAGATGCGAGACCACATTGATTATTAGCAGAGTAGAGTGAATTTTTTATCTCATGAGGGTGAAAATTATATACACAATGGAGAGTGGGATATCCAGGTGGGTTGTGTATGGCTGGTTCATCAATAACTGGGGAAGATCAACACCCATGTTTTCATGTCTATTGCTAGATGATGGGGGTATGAAACAATATATCTTTCCAACTATAGTAGACTAGATAAAGGACATGTTTCCAGACTACATCTTGGGGATACCACTTAAAAAAAGATGTGGAATTTACAATTTAGCTCATATCGGGGGCTAAGATTGTTTCTATTCCACCATACATAATGGAACCAAATGAGCTTCATGAGTCAAAGACTCACCAGGAAGAGTTGATGGATAAGGTTTTTATACATCCAAGTACGTCCCCTTTCGGTTCCCCAGTTTTTTTCCTAAAAAGAGTGATGGAATAGTGTGATTCTTTTTTACTATCGGAATATGAATTGGATGATTGTGATGAACTGATATCCACATCCATGTATCAACGATCTATTTGATTAGCAGATGATATCTAGTGTTTTCTCCAAGATGAACATGAGATCAGGGTATCATCATTTGAGAGTTTGACCTTTGGACATATCGAGGACTACTTTGAGAAGCAGGTATGACTTATATGTGATTGTGGTAATTTTTCTCTGGTTGAAGAATTATCTAACAGTGTTTATGTCCTAGATGAAAATAATCTTGCACCTCTACCTAGAACATTTTGTGGTTATGAATTTTAATGACATGTAAGTGTACTCTATGACTAATGATGATTATTCCCAACATATTAACATCATACTGAGTATAATAAGAGAGAATTAACTATACACCAAACTATATAAGTGTCAGTTTTAGATTGATCAAGCACACTTATTTGGTCACAACATCTTAGAGGAAGGTGTGCTAGTGGACCTAGAAAAAGTTCAGGTAGTGGTTTCTTAGGAGAAACCCAGGAGGGTTTTTGATATCCACAGTTATCTAGGGTTAGCGGGATATTATTTGATATCCATCGAAGGATTTTCCCATTAAAAATCACTACCATCTAGATTCTCTAAGAAGGGGATACAATTTGAATGGTCCAAATCATGTGATAATTCTTTCAAGGAGCTAAAGAATCATTTGAAATTTGCACCAATCTTGATCCTACCCGATCTAGGTGAGGAGTTTATAATGTTTTGTGATGCTTCTAGAATCGTTCATAGAGTAATGTTGAAGTAGGTAGATTGAGTTGTAGCATATGGGCCATGACATCTGATTCCACATGAACACAATTATCCTACGCACAACCTTGAGTTAGATGTAGTGGTATATTACTTTATGTTTTGGTGACATTACCTATTCGGAGAAAGGTTTACTTGTATGTTGATCACAAGAGTTTAAAGTATTTTTTTGCAATGATATTTTAATATTAGTCAGGGGAGGTGGGATGAGTATATGAATTCATTTTATTTTAATCTATAATATAATCTCGGTAAGGGGAAAAGTGGTTATGATTGTTTATCAGGAATAATTTGACTCTTATAGTTTAGGAATCTAATACTAAGTAGAGGATGATGGATTTACTATCTTAGTTGTATGTTTTTGTTCAAGAGAACAAGAGAATATAAATCTATTATCATTTTCATTGGAGCCTATATTTTTTAGTTGGATTAGTGATAGACAGTATGAGGATACTGAGTGTTTGTCCATGAGGGAAAGCATTGAAGGTGGGAAGTCAACTTCCGATTGGACTGTAGATGAGTATGATATCATCTATATACTTTGATATCTATTCAATCTTATTTTTATCTATGAGGAGGTGATACATGAATTTCATCCCACAAAATGATTACTTAATCCATGTGTGACTAAAATGTACTGTGACCTATAATGACGATTTTGGTGAATTGGAATGAAAAAGGAGATAGTAGGGTTCTTGACACGATGATACACCTGTCAATAGGTGAAGCTTGAGAATCAATGAATAGGTGGTTTACTATAGAACTTTTCCATTATAGAATGTAATTAGGATGAATTTTACATGGATTTTGATGGTGGGTCTCCCAAGGAATTCTTAGAAGAAGGATGCTTTCTGGGTTACAGTGGAAATACTGATGAAAGTATCACATTTAAAGCCTATACAAAAAAAACATAGTCGATCAGTAGAGAGGCATTTATATTTCAGATATATTATTTATACATGGATTTACATTTATTATTGATTCAAAATAGGACTCACACATTACTTTGGGCATCTATAAGGTCTTATAGAAGACACTAGGTATATAGGTTTTACGAATTATGGTTTTCCACCCACAGACATATGGGTAGTTGGATATAATATTTAGGTAATTACAGATATTCTAAAAGTATTTTCCCTTACTTTGGTGGTTATTG
This sequence comes from Viscum album, assembly GCA_963277665.1. Lineage (NCBI taxonomy): Eukaryota > Viridiplantae > Streptophyta > Magnoliopsida > Santalales > Viscaceae > Viscum > Viscum album. The sequence goes on from OY728127.1 coordinate 828,025,312, forward strand.
GGAGAATTACATAGATTTATTGGAGTTCACCTATAACAAAAGTTATCAAGAAACAATTTAGATGGCTCCATACAAAGATCATTATGGTAGTCCTTACAGATCACTGCTATGATGGATGGGGATAGGTGAGTCATTGTTATTGGGACCAAGTCCTGTTTATGAGACATCAGAGCAGGTTCAACTAATTCATATGAATATGGATAAAGTTCATATTAGACAAAATTCATATGCTAAATGATGTTGACGAACCCAAGAGTTTATAGAGAGTCACTGTGTATTCCATCAGGTGTAACCAAGATTGGGTCAATACAAAATATTGAGATAGGGAAAGCTGACACTCTGGTTTTTTGGAAAAAAATTAGTTGTGGAGATAATCAGATCAGTGATGTACCGATTGTCTCTTCCATAAAGGTATAGTGTTCTGAATAATGTATTTCATGTGTCACAACTTCAGCAGTATCACTTTGACCCTTTTCTTTTGATCAATGTGAATGATATTGAGCTTGATACTGATGCCTCATTTTATGAGAATATGATATGTGTGTTAGATCATAGTGATAATGTCTTGCAAGGAAAACCTTACCAATAGTTCGAGTATTGTGGAAACACGGGCATGTTTAGGAGGAAAATTAGGAGAGATAAAATGATATGTGGTGTCAATGGATTGATCTTTTTGACTTATAATATATGATATTTTTGGGTGTATAGCTTAAGGATGAGCTGTATAAGGTGGGGATATTGTAAGATATCAACCTTTTCGGGAGATTTTTCAATATTTTTTCTAGTACTCTTTTCCTATTTTGGGTATGTTTGGTTTGGGTTTTATCATCAGTGTTTTTGGGTGAAAATTGGAAGTTTTTAGAGGGATTTTGGGTAATGCATGTTTGGTACATGATTTTCCCAAACTATGCACCTTACCCCAGCAAACTATGAAACTCTAGATAGAGAGGGATTTCACAATTGGCACATGGTTTGTCATTCTATGTGACCTCTTAGGAGTAATTTTGCACCTCCCTCCCCCCCCCCCACCTAGAAGAGTTGCATGTTTAAGGCTCATGGTTTGAAAAAATGTGCACCCCGACAGAAGAAATTGTGCATGAAGTTTTTAATATTTTGAAAATACATTTAGAAAACATAAACCCCATCCCCCACCCCACCCCCCAACATCCCCCAATGTTGACCTAATTCAACCCTATCCTATACTTGTCGTTTTTTTAGACATTTTTATGAACACCTAGGGATCCTAGAAAGAGTTCATCGAAAATTGAATGTCATATATATGGAAAAACACCTCTCCAGGTATGGGTTTTCACACCATTTAGGTTTTTTAATCTCATCTATATTTTTGGATAAAAAGGGGATGGTTTTACTCTGTTCATTTTCGATTTAGACATATGCTTTTTATCAAGATTCATTTGATAATATTTCTAGGAATTGACTTTAAATCTCATTCTTAATTTTGGGATTTACCATTAGATTCCAATTAGGGAATTATGTTGGTGATTTTATGTAAATGATTTTGAGTTATGTGGTCTAAATTGAAAATCACATAATATTTATTTAATTACATGTGTGTAATTGTGAAATTTGAATTACCATGATTGGGAAATTTCATTGGAAACTATATTCATTTAATTTAATTTCCATATGTTAACTATTTGGGTTAAATTGGGGCAATTTAAATGGTGTAAATTGATTAATTAATTGGTGAATTAATTAATGGAATATTGTAATTATGGAATTGATTATAAATTGTGATTTTGTAATTGGTCAATTAATGTGATATGAATTAAATAAAAAAGGGGGTTATGAGATGGTTGACCTGGCCTTAATAGGTTAATGGGTTTTGTGATTAAATTATAATAAATGTTTTAATAATAAATTTTCCTATTATTCCATGAAAAATTATGTATTGATCCATGTTTGTTTAATGAATTAAAAAGGTACGCTTTAATTATAATTTTTGAAAATATGTTTAACAAAGCTTAACCATTATGTTTATGAAAATTTAATATATCTAATATTTTGATACATGTTATTTTTATATATATGTGTGTCGAACATGGAATTCTATTTCAAAATCACATAGTGATAAATGAGTGAGGAGCATAGACTACTGATTCAAAATCCCACTCGTGTGATTGATAGATAAAAATTTGTGGGACATGGACAAAATATTCAATAACCTACAGTGATAATAAGTGTGGGACTTGAAATGATACTTCAAAATATCACTTGTGAAATTGATTTATAAATGAGTTGTGGGACATAGAATAGTGATTCAAATACCCATGGGGTCCTAGACATTTCATTCTAGTCCTAATATGTTAGAATTGGACCATGTTTTCAGTTGGTCATAATATTAATTAAGTTGATATGAAATGGATAATAAAAGCTGATGAGTAATCAAGATTTGTGAATTGAATATGTGTTATGGTTGAGACTTTGGAATTGGTAGAAGAATGTATTAATAGTTTAGGTATCCTTGAGAACCCTATGTTTTATGTGGTTAAATAAAGAAAAATAGAATAAATTTAAATTATTTATTTTATTTATTTTATTTTATTATTTATACATTTTTCAAATATTATTATTGTATAGATATTGTTTTAGACATCATTGTAGGAGGCCTACTGAGTTGTACTCACAACCTACACGGGATACCTAGTCGGTACCCAAATATACTTCATGTTTGCAGGACAAGATAAGGGATACATCCCAATATTAGATGGCTGATACGTGGTGGATAATAGGTGAGGGAACCAGACATAGTGTCGAAACCTATTGTGTAGTGTCATTGTGTATTTTTTTTTTTGAATTTGATAGTTGATGTGTATATTGGTGTGACATATTTAATACTAGTTTTGAATATTTTATTTCCAATTTTGTTCATCATGTGATACTGGTTTGGATTGATTTTTGGTTATATAATTTTCTAATTTTATATATATTTACACAATTTTAAAGCTTTAATAAATAGGTTATATTTTCCCCATGACTGATATTCTACCCTCACTACTAATCAGCAGCCTCTGGCTTATGGGGAGGTGCACCTTTGTTCAAGTGGAAACCCAACTTGGGTATTGGTGTGTGGAACCTGGGTGTAGATGTAACATCTCGAGACTATAACCATGAAGGAAAAAATAATGGAAAACCTAGATATACTCAAATGATATACTCGGCTCCTATAGTACAATATCTACTGTTATCCAACCAAAAAATCTTCGTGCTCCCAGATTCTGATCCTAAAGTATCAATAAAACAACAACTTCATTCCCTCAGATGATGTTGGAGGGTCACTATCCCATAAAAATTGGTTAAATAAGGACTCCATGGAAAGATAAATATCTCTCCTAAGCTCTATATATGGGAGAAATACTAACTCCATATATAGAATTTCCTTTCCCCATGATGTGGGTTAAATACTGACCCAATCTGATTCCAAAAATTGAGGATCCTAGAGCCATTCGTTCATGCATGAAATACCAACTCCTCTGGATGATCGTAGTCTCAAATAGTGAAATACCTACCCCAATTGGGAATAATAAGGGGTAAATATATATCTTACCAATCCATTCTAGGTCATGGAGGAGAATATGGAATGTTCTAGAGGTTTTTTCATGTTACACCAAGTAAGACACTTGTTAGTGCTCCTTCGCCAAGTAGATTATTAAAAATTAAACTACATGGAAAGTGAGTACAGAAAAATAGTATATGGTGTAAAGATCAACACTCATTAAGTGACATAACCCAAGAAATTCCCACTGAGTGTTATAAAATCTATTGACTTGGCCTATACATCGTGCAGGCCACCGAGACTTCCCTGGCCATGTACTCCCAATACATGCAGAGTCAGGGAATATAGGGTCCCACAAAGTATGGGGAAACTATATAAAAAAGTGGTGTTTTTACCTACCAAAAACCCTAATACTTTGGAAATCCATATTACATTGCATTTTTTCTTTCAGAATACACACTGTGTTGTCTGATAATTTCCATGAAGATAGCTTCTCCCACAAGCCCCACCTCCACCTTTTCCTTTGTAGTGATCTCCACAAAAATCCTATAAAATTATGTTGACCATAATTAATGCATTTCTATAAATATGTTTCCATCTGTTAGTTACCCGAAAGAGTAATTGTTATCACCTCACATGTAAGATTCACCATCCCATAGACCTTGACATACAAAGACACAATCATCCAATTCTTCTTTGATTACTAATTTCCCTCATCAAACCATATCCATATCATAATATGTGAAGCTAAACCATAAATAATTATCCATCGAAACAAATATTGATCCCACAATGAATTAATTCCACATAAACAATCGAACCACCTGTCAAACGAGCACCAAAGACAAACACATGTAAAATGGAGGGATAAATCGACAAAGAAAAAAATTGAGGACTTAATTATGGTCATGTTAATAATTTCCAGCATTCATTGTGGTAATACGAATATATGGGGTTCATATGAGTTTAAAATAATATTTATAAGGACAAAAATTATCAGCTACATGAATCCAGATAAAAAAATAAATTCACATCATTTGATAATGGTCGATTATGAACTATATTTTTAAGAGATAATATATAATTGAAATTAAATTAAAAGAGGAGGTAAATTCACAAAAAAAATACATTCCTCAATAACATATCGATCATTATAGATGAATGTGTCTATAAAATATTTAACAAATTAATCTATTACATTCTTCATTGATTCATTAATCCAAGATCATCCATCAAATATTCTTTACGAAGGATATCTTTTTGGAATATTTTAATTATTTAGGGTTATGTGGATCTCCCAATAAAATATCTATAGAGAGTATTATATATTAAAATTATTCTGTTAGTGGAAATTACACAATTTGTACTAATTCAATATTTTTTTGAAACTGTGTATCAACCCAAAACTCAGGGAGAACTAAACTTAAATTGAACCTGGGTTAAATCCCTCATTCTAGATTCAATAGAAATCTTAGTTCCACCATTCAGTTATCCATTAATTGGAAAACACATTATATCTATAATATTAGGTGTGTGTGAGATAATATATTTCATATTTTTAATATATCTATATCAGGGACATGTGCAACAAAAATCCTCATATCGACTCTATGGATAGACCTGAAAATATTATTATAAATATTAAATGTTCTTATCATAAAAAAACCGAGTCATTACACTCTCCCCACCTTCATGGATTTTCAAATTTAGAACTAGGAACTACTTGAATGTGGGGGGTAATGATCTATAATTTGGTTCTCCTACTCCAATGAGATCTCCTAAAGAACCTCATTCTACCAAAGAATGTGAAAATGGGAATCATTCACCCATGAAGGATATTCTCCTATTGATACTCAATCACCACTAAGTACTTTGAAAATATGGTTCTATCTTCAATGTTCATCTTTCCCTAGTAAATAATGTCTGATGGATCATCTGTTTACCTCCATAGCTATGACACATGGAAGACATAAAGAACACAGTGAAACTGTAGGTGTAAAAATATCTAGTAAAAAAATTTCAATCATGTGAAAAATATGAAATGGAATGATGAACCTTGGAGATAAATTTTCATATTGGTCAAATCTCTATAAATTGCACTGTTCTAAGAGCTTTAAGAAGACATGATCTCTATCACTGAACTCCAAAGGTAGACATCATTGATTTTCATATGAATTTTGATGGTTATTAGTTGTTATAATCCCCTCATGGATGGTATTCACTTTATTCTTCATTTATCTACCAAACTCCAGACCCATAAGTGTTGACTTTCACAACAATTACATATATAGTGGTGACATAAAAGATCTCTCATAAAGGGTATTGAAAAGTGTCATAGTGATAGTAATGTGATTTATATTGTTTTATGAAATCTCAATTAAGGGTATGTGATCCTATTAACTTTATCGAACCTCTAAAATGAAATCCTTTAGAATGTCTTATAGGACATGAATGGTCTTCTCGATTAGGTTACCATTCTAGGGGTGGAACATCATGATCATCAGCAACTATGTCCCAAGATACTTTGGTAATCCTCTCTACTGTTGGGATATGAAGAAACCATTATAACCAAATATAATCATTGAGGGTAAACCATAGATCTATATAATCTTCTACATGTGCAATAATCCCAATATTTCTAATGAACTCTGCTCACTAATGTTAAGGAAGTGGGAAAGCTTAGTGGTTTGATCCATGGTCACCTTGATAGAATTATGACCTCTTGTCAGGAATGTAAATCCTGTCATGAAATACTAGGATATAATATTGTATTTCCATTATCAAACATCAATGGGATGGGCTAAACCCATTTGTACCTAATTCTCAGCCTTCACCTACTAACAGGTGAGGTGTGGGTTATGAACATGGAAAAACTCTTTTTTGATTATTGGACAGAAAACTACCACTGATGGTTTGGGTATATCTTCACCAATCAGGTATGTACAAGGGAGATGTATGGAACTTTCATAGAACTACGTCATGAAGCGCAACTGGTACCATTGTTTTCCATTGGTAGAGGACAACCTTCTCCCCGCCTTTATAAAAACCATCAGGATCATGTCATGTAAATATCTTTTCATGCAAGATATCACAATCAACATCATGAAGATGTTATTTCCTTGCAAACTAAATAATTGAAGGAGTCAAAACCATCAATCAGAGGTATTTTACCCCCATCCACTAAGAATAACTAAAATGAGGTCAACTACTCAAACACCTCACTTAGCAATTGGGGAGGAGATTTTTTAATCAGAGTATCTTATACAACATTACCATTCGTAGAAGAATATAATATCTCAAATTAATAGTCATGTTGAAACACCATCCACCACCTATATTGTAACACCCAAAGATTTCATAGTACGTTAGTTCTTCAAAGTAATTCAATAACATACAATACACGCAACATCGAGTTCAAGCCAACCACCACTTACCAAAATAGCCGTTCAAAAGTGGTTATGAATAGTATTAATATAATTTTGAACTTTATATAATACATTTAATTTTAGAATCCATGTTATGAGTTTCTTAGACATAATATAAGGACAAATTCATTTTTTTCAGATAAAAGAAGTATTTTTAAAAAAATGCAATTTTACAGCCTTTTAATGGTGAACCCTTTTTAAATCCAATATTTGAAACATTCATATATATTCAATATGACAAAATAAATTTCTTCTTTGGGATCGGGACATAAGAATTTAGTTTCAATAAATTTTTGGTGTTTTTCTGATAACTTTCATATTTGGGTGAACATTGAAAATAATATATTTTAACTGAAAACAACTTTTTTAATCAAAATAATTTATAGTGATAAAAAATACATATGAATGGTTTGGATGTATAATTAGATTATATTTTTACCATTTAATCCATTTTTTGTCATTGGAAGTAATTTCACATTGAAATTTGACATAAAAAAATGTCAATCTTTTGGTAGTTATTATTTCATAAAAATATGCTTTTTTGGTTTTGACAACAGGAATTAATATTAAAATAACTAATGAAATTTATATGTTTTGAATTTGGTAAAATAGACTTCATTTTTGAATTCAGAATATCAAAATTAGCTTAGGGTTAATTTTTTTATGTTTCTGAAAACTTTTAATTTTTTATGAATAGTAAAAAACAATGAGTTATAGTTTAAAATAGAATTTTTATTTAAATAATTATTTGATTAATTTAAATTTATATTAGGTCAAAATAGATATATAATACCTATATAAGTTCAATGTAATTTATTGGAGTCAGTTTATAATAATTTTAGATATATAAAAATTTTATTGAACTTTTCACTGTCTTTTACCCACCCCTAAGAGAATTTTCCAATTAACATAAAACATAATTTTACCGCTTCTAGAATTTGAATTTTGAAAATCCGAGACACATGGTTAATATCAAGGAGTAAAATGTGGTTCAATAAGATCAAAATAATTTTTGATGAATAGTAAGTTTTTACTTTTATTTACCACAGTTAAAAGTAAATAGGGCAATGAAGGTTAAAAATGATATTATCATTACCCAAAGAAGTGTCCTAATTCTATTGGATAAGTATAATTCGATCCAAAAAACCATAGGAATAAAATTTTAACCTCTTTGGTCCACTTGGATTAGATTTTGACACTTAATATTATTTAATTCAAAGAGGAGGTAAAAGAGTTAAAATCAATGTTTAATAACAAAAACATTTTTAATATAGGGTTATACATAGGATAAATTCGATAATAAATATTCATTAGAAATATAAAAATATTTACTACATTATGGTATTTTATTTATATTTTTTATACATTAAATAATTTATTTTATTTATGACACAATGATGTTAGAGTAATTACATAATTAATGAAATATTAAAATAATTGATATTATAAATATCCAAATAAATGTAATTTGAAATTTTTATGAATTAAACTAATTTTTTTATGTTAATAAGACATATTAGGGTTTGTTAGATGAATTTTGTTCGAAGTAATAATGCTTTTATGAATTTAGAAAAAACAAAATACCAAATAGTGTCAAAATTGACATAAGAGAGTTTTTAAAAACAAATATTATATTATTAATTGATATTATATTCCTAAAAAATATAAGGTTAAGCCAAACGGCTTATATAATGATAGGTGTATCATTAATGAACCACTTGGGGTTCTCTTGGAAGTATATATTGTAAGTTTATTAACAATATAATATAAAAATACAAAGAGACATGGTAAATGTCAAACTATTTAACTAAGAGTTAAATCTAAAAGATAAAGTTAATATAGTGACCCAAACCTGTCTAAAACCTATTGGTTGAGTGGTTTTAGACCCATACCCACCTTATACTTTAAATAATCCATTTTTGATCCATTAGAAACCGAAAATTATTTTATTATAAAATAATATTTCTACATTTTCCTAAGGTTCCCCTCACCCCTATTATAAAAGGGCACTCCCCCTTCTCTCTAATTCACACCTTCAAAGACTTTTGGCTCGGACAACCCCTTCCCAAATATCTTCTAAACTTCCCTCACATCATCCAAGAGGCCCTCATTTTGTCATAAAGCAAACTTATGGATCTATTTTGATCAAATCAAAAGTAATAACATGAAGAAGATGTAATAATTTCACCACCCTCTTTCAAGTTATTTTCTTATTCTGCTTCTTCTTTCTTTATTATATCCATTATAAATTAATAAATCAAGTATATTATATATAATTTGATGTTATTATTAATATGTTACATCCATATTCATTATTCCATCCATCCTTTGAATGACATTTCACCATACATGCGTACGTACGGATTATCGTCTCCACGTCGGGGGGTAATTGTTTTTCAATACATTATTATTTGGATGGGTATGATAATGATGTGTAAGTCATTAAAATAATAAAATATTACATGATAATGATTCATTTTATATGATATACCATCCAATTATATATTATATTAATATCAAAAGAATGATATTGTTGCTCGTGCGTATGTACGAATTATCGTCTCCACGAAAGCGATGAGATTCATTCCCCATCGTATCAATTCAAGACTAAATTTCATTTGATGATTACAAATAATTTATAGATACATGATATTATTCGGTATATAAATATGATACATCCCATCCATAACAAATATGGCTCACATAACAAAGAATATAAAGGAAAATGAATCTGTTAACACCCGAAACGACGATAATACTAAGATATTATTAACAAATCAATGTTAATAGATCATATATTATATCATATTAATATATATTTTTCATGTATAATTCAATAACAATTATTTCACCATTATAAAGGAGGTTAACCTACCCTAGAACAAGTAAAAAGTACAAAGTAAGGGGTTTCTTATCTCACTTTTAATTCCGCGAGATTTCCATTATTCACCATTTATTTATTGCATGTGGTGTGTGTACTGCCCAAGATTGTATTCATTGTGTAATATACTTTAATTTATGGATATTTAAATCATCATTGTATGATCTCTATTTCATGGGTGTATGTTTCGTAAGTTACCAAATCGATAAGGTAATATAAAATTTCAATTTCCACTTATTCAGCTTTACGCATACTTCATTGATTATTTTACTCCAAGATTTTTTGTGGAATCACTATGTATTGGATTATGTCATAATTTCCAATCCCCTTTATTTGGATATAATTTTGATACACAGAATCACTCTATTGAATAATTCTCAAGTCATCGATAAGAACTTGATAAGAGCTATTTTAACTCAATCTCCATTTATTGAGTTAAAAATCTTATTCATTGGTGTTTTTTTTACAAGAATATGTGTGAATGTCCACTGATTGTTTTACACTTAATTTCAAATCATATTTAGTGTATTTATATTTTTCACACATAATTATGTCATTAATTTATCCTTAACATAAGGATACGGTCTTTATAATAGATTTCATCTCAATTTACATTCCATTACGACTCCTTTGTTGTTATACACCAAATCACTTTTATATGGTGTATATAATGTACATTGACATAGTATATAATGAATATATTTATACTCATGATATTACAATGTTTTTATTAACTCAATTATTTGTATTAGTGTGTCCCTATTTTGGATAAAAACTCTAACTAAAATACCATTTTAAATGTTTTAAATATTTATTATTCAAAATCAATCTCATTAATGTACATGTTTTAAAAATGGTTTTTTAAGGATACATTTATATGGACATTAAAGTTTTAAAATTAAAATTCCTTTTAAAAGTTTCAATTTGGTATGGTACACTTTTATTCAAAAATCTATTTTTAAATGGATTCTTCACAAATAGTGTGATTTTTAAATGATTTTAATAAAAAGTGGGATATTTCTCTCTAATAGTTTTGATGATTGTTTTAATCTATGCAAATATCCTTCATTATTCTCAATTGAGGTTAATCTGATACAATAAAATCTCCCATATTGTATCGAATGAGTTATGTTTGACTATGGATGTGATATTTTTATACCATTCATGGTTTGAGCATAAAGTATTGACATTTCATATGCAAGTTTTAAAACAAATGTTTATGTTATATTTAAACCTGTTCATATGAATAATTCATTGGAATTAGTAAGTGATGGGTGGAGCCCTCTATAGCTCCTTGATGCATCGTTAGGACTCATGAGACACACTAGTGTCTTGGCACAAGGCCTTGACAAAATCTTATTTGTAGTCCTGGCACAAGGCTTTGAATATGTGGTTATGATAGTCTGGCATTATGCATTCCATCATTATGAAAGTGGCTATTGATATTTCATGTGATTATTCAACTAGTAGAATATCCTTTTGAATAAGTAAATGTCAATATTTGATTTTATCTTTTCCATATTATGCTGAAGTTCAAGCTTAAAATGGATTTTGTTCTAGTCTTATACACTACTTTAAATTTTTATGCTTATTTATGAAAGTTTTCTCTATAATGTTATCCTTACTGAGCATCTAATCTCACCCCTTTCTATGTTTTATTTTTCCTAGGATGCAAATAAGTATGTTATGATGGACCTCCCGGGATAGTCTATGGGATCTGAGTGTCGCCTATGGAAACAATGTTGTTGTAGTTTTCCATTTTATGATGTAATGTAAACCTTATGAATGTATTTAGTACTTCCAAGGCTACTAAACTAATCAGTCTTTCCAGACTTGATCTTTTATGATCATGCCAATGATACGTAATAATGCACCGACTCTGGGATTCTGCGGTCGGAGAGTTACAGTTGGTATTAGAGGAAGTTTAGTACAAACCTTGGAAACTATATTTAGATCAACTCTGATTAGAGCACATATCCCTAAGATAGACATTGAGGATTAGTATTGAAGAACTTACTAGAATTTTGGTATTGTATAGATTTTGTGAGTTTTCCAAGAAATTCATCCCTATCTAGATACGAGTAGGTAGAGGTGGCTCTGGCACAGATGTACCTAGGGGTAAAACCTGAAAACACCGCTTTGATCTAGAATCGAATGAGAACTGGTGCACAAAAACGGGACTTGATGCACTCTTGGTTACGACACTCCTGGGGGATAGGCATAGGATAATTTACATTTCCATTACAATATGACTTTATTTATTTTAATATAAGATGAGAATAAATGACCTTGGTTAATCTTAAAGTGTTTCAAAATTGAAAATATTGTGTCATGATATTCTCGAAATGATTTTATGACTACTATTACTCACACAACGCTTTATGGTTTTAGTCAATGGTTGGATTTCAAGGATGTCATAGTAAAATTTAGCATGATGTGCAAGGTGGTAATGGTGATGGAAATGAGAAAAAAATGGAATGTTGATAGGTGTGAAAGATATCGTGTTCATTCCAAATCAGTTTTCCAAAAATATGATCAACAAAATATATATTAACCAACTCCCAGACTCAACAAAGAAGTGAAATGGGATGAATGATAAGAGCTCCACTAGTGGAGACCATGGAGAAAAGAATCCTCAATTTCCATCATGCAGGAAATGTGGAAGGAGACACCCACGAAAGTGTCTAAATGGAACAAATAAATGCTTTACCTGTGGGAAACAAGGACATAAAGTGAATAATTGCTGAGGAAAAATGAAGAGTACTATGGAAGAAAATAAAAATGGTCCCAAGAATCCATTTATAGTCATTTTCCGTAAATGTAGGGGACCTAGCCATTACCCGAGTGAATGGAATATTCTATAGGATATTTTCTTTGTCCAAAGAAGAATCTATGTGGAAATAAATGTTTGTAGAAATGTTTAAAAGTATTAGTGCTCCTTGTTGATGGGATTACTTTGGAATGACTTTCACTTGTATTTGTAACACTGCAGTTATCATCTGAAAATGATATTTAAGGAAGAATTATCTTTTCACTTGTGGATATAGTTATAAATAATCATTTGTTGTTATATGGCCATTGGGTTTGAGGCAATTACACGTTATTATATTTTGGGATGAAAATGAAAGGTATGAGATGACATTTGTGGTTAAATTTTTTTATGGTTATTTTGAGAAATTTATCTTATTTTGCTAATGTTATAAAATATATTTTTTGAAAAAGGACAACACGCATACCGTGTGACAACCCATCGAGTCAGACAAAGCTGTGGGAATCAAACCCATAACTAGAGTGTGATTGGGATTTATCGCCTACCACTAGACTACGTGAAGTCCTTAGTTAGTGTGACTAATTATTTTTAGTTAAATGACGTTATTGATCAATAATATGTTGATTTGGTATCTTATTCATTATCAAATGAATACCCTTAGTATAGGAAAATGATTTGGTGATTAAGTGATAATTTTTATTTTTGAAGATGTTCGCTTTGTTCGGAACACTATATGCCCAAGGAAAATAGAATACTATGGGATTTAATTTTAGGAGTAATGGTGGATTTTTATCTATGTTTTTATTGTGGATAAATAGTGATTTGTGTTATTTTTGGAAATTATTAACCTATAATAGAGAATATGTGATTAGGTTAATTACTTTTATGTATGTGACTTTAAGAGTAGTTAATTTCATTTCGAGATACAATTTAACATGGAAGACTACATAACCAAATTCTTCTAAGTTTTGGGTTTCAATATTAGTTTGGATTATATTGAAGGATTTTAAGGACAATTGTTTATTGAATGGTATTTATTTAACATTGGGGTATTTTTGGTTTAATTTTAGAAATTAGGATTAGTGTTTCTTTCTCAAATAGAATATAATTTTGGGCGATCATTGGATATTGTACTAATCATATTGGTTTTGATTAATATCTAAAGACATGGTAAATATATAGTTTATCCTTTGTGGATCATGTGATTTTCTAGAAGTTTATTCTAGCTCTTCTGGTGAGTCCAAGTCTTCTTGAATACTCATAGTTTAAAAAAAATTATTTAGTGGTATAAATTTATTAAAGAATGAAATTATACATAAAAAGTAAGTATATATCTTTATGTTCTTATTCAATATCATAAATGAATTCCTCATCTTTATGAAAAGTAATGTAAAAAAATGTTGTCTATTTACTTTTTCTACTGAGAAACTAATGACCATTTGTCCCATCACAAGATTGTGGTTTTCTTGTTGTTAACTTTATTTTAATAATGTTTTCTATCCCTCTCCATCAGAACTTGACACTTAGTTTATCATCCATAACCATGTTTTCCTACATGTAATCCTAGTATGGGTTATCTTGGCTAACCTTTGTACTTATCTATCTTTATTTTTAAGTGATAGTTTTATTGACTCTTTTTCTGATATGGGACTTTCCATTATATTCTCAAGCCTAATTCTGAAATTTTTGAGGACTCAATTTATTGAAGGAGGGAAGAATGTAACACCCCAATATTACATATTACTTTAGTTCTTCAAAGTAATTTAATAACAAGCGCTACACGCAACTTCGAGTTCAAGCGCACCATGACATATCAAAGTAGCCGTTCAAAAGAAATTATGAATAGTATTAAAAAAAATTGAACTTTATATAACCCTTATAATTTATAATTCATGTTATGAGATTATTATACATAATGTAATGAAAAGTTCATTTTTTCAGATATTAGAATTATTTTTAAAAAAATCATTTTCATCGCCTTTTAATGGTGATGCCTTTTTAAATACAATATTTGAAACTTTTTTATATATTCAATTTGAAATGATAAACTTCTTTTTTGGGATCGAGAAATAATAATTTAGTTTCAATAAATTTTTGGTGTCTTTCTGATAAATTTCATATTTGGGTGAATAGTGAAAATAATATATTTTAACTGAAAACAACTTTTTTAATCAAAATAAATTATAGTGTTAAAAAATACATATGAATGGTTTGGATGTATAATTAGATTACATTTTTACCATTTAATCCAAAAATTTTCATTGGAAGTAATTTCACATTGAAATTGGACAGAAACAAATGTCAATCTTTTGGTAGTTATTATTTCATAAAAATATGCTTTTTAGTTTTGACAACAGAAATTAATATTAAACTAATAAATGTAATTTAAATGTTTCTAATTTGTTAAAATAGACTTCATTTTTGAATTAATAATATAAATATTATATTAGGGTGAATTTTTGGTATGTTTCTGAAAACTTTTAATTTTTTATGAATAGTGAAAAACACTAAGTTATAGTTTAAAATCGAATTTTTATTTAAATAATTATTTGTTTTATTTAAATTTATTTTAGGTAAAAATAGATATATAATACCTATATAAGTTCAATGTAATTTTTTGGAGTCATTTTATAATAATTTTACATATATAAAAATTTTATTGAACTTTTCACCGTGTTTTACCCACCACCTCCTAGGAAAATATTCCAATTCACATAAAACATAATTTTACCGCTTCTGTGAATTTAATTTCGAAAATTATAGAGACACAGTTAATATTAAGGAGTAAAATTTGGTTCAACAAGATAAAAATAATTTTTAGTGAATAGTAACTTTTTACTTTTATTTACCACGGTTAAAAGTAAATTGGGTAATTTAGGGTAAAATGATATTATTAATACCCTAACAAATGTCCTAATTCTATTGGATAAGTATAATTCGACCAAAAACAACCATAGGAATAAAATATGAACCTATTTGGTCCACTTGGTTTAGATTAGGACACTTAATATTATTTAATTCAAAGAAGAGTTAAAAAGAGTCAAAATCAATGTCTAATAAATAAAACATTTTTAATATAGGTTTATACGTAAGATAAATTCGACAATAAAAATTCATTATAAAGATAAAAATATATCCTATATAATCTTATTTTATTTATATTTTTTAGAAAATAGATAATTTAATTTATGTAGGACACAATGATGATGTAGTAATTACCTAATTAATGATATATTAAAATATTTGTTATTATAAATGTCCAAAAAAATGTAAATGGTAACTTTTAGGAATTAAATTTATATTCAATGTTAATATGAAATATTGAGGTTGATTAGAAAAAAAAAATTTGATGTAATAATGCATTTAAGAATTTAGAAAAAACAAAATACCAAATAGTGTTAAAATTGTCAAAAGAGTGTTTTTAAAACAAATATTATATTATTAATTGATATTCTATTCCTAAAAATCTAAGGTTAGGATAAAGGACTTATATAATGATATTTTTATCATTAATTAACCACTTGGGGTTCTCTTGCAAGTATATAGTATGTTTATTAACCATATAATATAAAAATACAAAGAGACATGGTAAATGTCAAACTATTTATCTAAGAGTTAAATCTAAAAGATAAAGTTAATATAGTGACCCAAACCTATCTAAAAACTATTGGTTGAGTACGTATAGACTCATACCCACCTTATCCTTTAAATAATTCATTTTGGAGCCATTATAAATCGAAAATGATTTTATCATAAATTAATATTTCTAAATTTTCCCTAAGGTGCCTCTCACCCCTCTTATAAATGGGAACTCCACCTTCTCTCTAATTCAAACCATCAAAACTTTTGGCTCTACCAAGACCTGCCCAAATAACCTCTCAACTTCCCTCACTTCATCTTAGAGGCCCTCCTTTGGTCAGAAATCCAACTTAAAAATCCCTTTTGATCAAATCAAAAGGAAGAACATGAAGAAGAGGTAATAATTTCACCACACTCTTTCAAGTTCTTTTCTTCTTCCACTTCTTATTTCTTTGTTATTTCCTTTCTAAAATAATAACTCTGGTATCTTCTATATATTGTGATGTTATTATAAATATGGTACATCTAGATTCATTATTATATCCATCCTTTGAATGACATTTCACCATACGTGCGTACTTATGGATTACCATCTCCATGTCATGGCTTAATTGTTATTGAATACATTATTATTTGGATGGGTATGATAATGTTGTTTAATTCATGTAAATAATAAAATATAACATGATAATTATTTTTTATATAAGATATACCATCCAATTATATATTATTTTAATATCAAAAGAATGATATTGTTGCTCATGCGTACGTACGGATTACCATCTCCACGAACGTGATGAGATTCATTCCCCATCGTATCCATTCAAGACTAAATTTCATTTAATGATTAAAAATAATATTAATAGAGATTATTTTATTCTGTATATGAATAAGATACATCCCATCCATAACAAATATGGCTCACATAACAAAGAATATAATGGAAAACGAATCCGTTAACACCTGAAACGATGATAATACTAAGATATTAGTAACAATTCAATGTTAAAAGATCATATATGATATCATATTAATGTATATGATTATTGAATAATTAAATAACAATTATTTCAGAATTATATAGAAGGTTAACCTAACCTCGACCAAGGAAAAGGTACAAAGTAATGGGTTTCTTATCTCACTTTTAATTATGTGAGATTTCCACTGTTCACCACTTATTTATTGCATGTGGTGTGATTACTTCCGATGATTGTATTAATTGTGTAATATAAATTAATTTATGGATATCTAAATCATAATTGTATTATCCTTATTTCATGGGTGTATGTTTCGTATGTTACCAAATCGATAAGGGAAATTGAAATTGAAATTTCCACTCATTCGGCTTTACGCATACTTCAATGATTATTTTACTCCAAGATTATGCATGGAATCACTATTTATTTTCTTATGTCGTAATTTCCACTCCCCTTTCTTTGGATATACTTTTGATACACATAATCACTCCATTGATAAATTCTCAAGTCATCGATATGAACTTGATAAGAGTAATTTTAACTCAATCTCCATTTATTGACTTAAACATCTAATTCATTGGTGTTTTTTTACAAGAATTTGTGTGAAAGTCATGTGATTGTTTTAAACTAAATATCCAATCATATTGAGTGTATTCATATTTTTCACACATAATTATGTCATTGATTTATCCTTAACCTAAGGATACAGTCTTTATAAGAGATTTTATCTCAATTTATATTCCATTGAGACTCCTTTGTTGTTATAAACCAAATTACTTTTATATGGTGTATATAATGTTCTTTGAAATAGTATATCATGAATCCCTTTATTCACATGATATTACTATGTTTTGATTACCTAAATTATTTGTATTCAAGTGTCTCTCTTTTGGTTATGAACTCTAACTAAAATATCATTTTAGATATTTTAAATATTTATTATTCTAAATCTATCTCATTAATGTCCATGTTTTAAAAATGGTTTTAAGAATTTATTTATATGGACATTAAAGTTTAAAGTAAAAATTCATTTTAAAAGTTTCAAAGTGGTATGGGACACTTTGAATAAAAAATCTATTTTTAAATGTCTTCTTGACAAATAGTGTGACTTTTAAATTATTTGAAAAAAAGGGGGGGTATTTCACTCGAATAGTTTTGATGACTATTTTCATCTCTATCAATATCCTTCATTATTCTCGATTGAGGTTAATCTGATACAATACAATCTTACATATTGTATCTAATGAGTTATTTTTTACTGTGGATGTGCTATTTTTATACCATTCATGGTTTGTAGATAAAGTATTGACATTTCTAATGCTAGTTTTAATACGAATGTTTATGTTATGTTTAAACCTGTTTATATGAGGAATGTGTTGGACTTAGTATGTGACAGGTGGAGCCATCTATAGCTCCTCGATGCATCAGTTGGTCTCATGAGACAAACTAGTGTCTTGGCACAAGGCCTTGACAAAATCATATTTGTAGTCTTGGCACAAGGCCTCAACTATGTGGTTATGATAGTCTGGTATTCTGAATTCCATCATTATGAAAGTGGATATTGATATTTCATGTGATTATTAGACTAGAAGAATATCCACGTGAATAAGTAAATGTAATTATCTGATTTTATCATTGTCATATTATGCTAAAGTTTAATTTTAAAAAGGCTTTTTTTCTAGTCTTGTACACTGCTTTAAATGTTTATTCTTATTTATGAAAGTTTCGGCTATAATGTTATCCATACTGAGCATCCGAGCTCACGCCTTTCTTTTTTTATTTGTATCAGGATGCAAAGAAGTATATTATGACTGACCTCCAGGGATAGTCTATGTGATCTCAGTGTTGTCCATGGAAACAATGTTGTTGTAGTTTTCCATTTTATGATGTAATGTAATCCTTATGAATGTATCCAGTACTTCTAAGGCTACTAAACTAATCGGTCTTTCGAGACATGATCTTTTATGATCATGCCAATGATACGTAATAATGCACCGACTCTGGGCTTCTGGGGTCGGGGCGTTATATATGTCTCATGTTGAGATATTTTTGAGTGAAGATGTACTTGAGACTATTGTGATCAGAATAAAAAAAAACCACACACCAAGAAGGTGATTTCTGAAGGACTTTAGATAAAAAAAACACTGATGTCACCTCTAAGTCATGGGTTGCATAGTTTTGCTCATGGGGTCTCAATGGTCTAGACGCGTAGGCTATCACCTCCTTAGTCAACATCAATAGGAACCTAATCCTATATTTAGATTAATTTTATAAAACTACATAATCAATCCCCTCTTATATAAATATTATGATATGTGTTCTAGTCAACCTCTATTTTAACTCCTCAAACGAATTCAGGAACTTCCCTAACAATATAAAATGATTCCCATCTTTGATAAAAGAAATCAATAGAGTTACATTCTTAGACAATTATAGAAGGAATTTGTAGAAATATCTAGTAAACCCAAGGAAATTTTTATCCTATAACACACTCTTGGGTTGATCCTATGTTAGCATTGTATTGATCTTTTCTGGGTCCACAACTATTCTATATTCTAACATTAATTTTACCAAAAATATAACATATCTAACCTGTAACTGAAAATTCTAGGTTTTCTCATACAGTAAATTCTATTTTAAGGACATATTATTATCCACAAAAGATATCAGATTCTTTTTCGGATACACTTTGATACATAATTGAACATCCCAATGAATAGGTAACAAAGAAAAATCCTTGGGAAAGACATCTAGGTACTCCCCTACTACTGTAGGGAATAAAAAATTCACTATGCTTTCAACACCAATATTAATTCTTTGTAATTGATGAGAAATATTTTTCACTATCTTAATTATAATCCCAGACTTCTCTAACTAAAACTTATCCTCTTCAATGAAATAAAATCTCAACACGATCCCCTAAGTCCACTACATCCTTAGACAAAAAAATCAATCTTGGAGTGTAACGTAGAATGATAGTCCATACTAAGAATAAAATTATACAGTACCATCATATCCATGAAAAGGTAAAATAATAAACTCACTCCACAATTTACTAAGACACACTGCTGATAGAAGAGTGTGATTGTATAATCCCCTCCAATATGAGCCTCCAGCTATAAGGGTTGAGCAAGAGGCTCTGCTAGAGTCTCCAGTTCATGAATAAGGCAAAAGTTCAGAAAATAAAAACTCACACTTTTGTCTATAAAAACTGAATCTAGGGTATATACGACACAAATTGTACCATGAATCATTTCTACAACCTCTAGGTCATAATACTCAACTGACTAAAATGGACCATTTCCCAATGCACTATCTCCTTGATCATGGCATGGATCGCCTATAAAAGGTGGTGGAAGATCATATTATAAAAAAACCACCACTTAAATCTCTCCTAGATAATCTACCATGAAAACATCTCAAATGGTTCCCCTTACTCATGTATATGTGTCTTCCTTTAATAGGCCTTCTCCTATTGGTATATCT
The DNA here is from genome assembly GCA_963277665.1 of Viscum album. Lineage (NCBI taxonomy): Eukaryota > Viridiplantae > Streptophyta > Magnoliopsida > Santalales > Viscaceae > Viscum > Viscum album. The sequence continues at coordinate 828,045,947 of OY728127.1, forward strand.
ACTAATGCATAATGGATCCAGAATTATTAGGTGATATGACCTCACTCATCATGGGAAATAATATCCTCTCCCTTAGAATACTATAAAACCGTTGAGATCCCTGGGATGTGGAAAATGTGGTCTAAGATTGGAAAAGTTGTTTCATTGAGTGATGTGACCCCGAATCATGATATTATCCACTAACTATTGAAGCCTCTAATATCGAGTGACTACTTTCAACACCATCTAGTAGAAACTTATCTTCAAAAAACTATCTACCCTTAAGCAATGTTTTATCACCTATACACATTTTGGGAAGTAAATGGGCACAAATTTTTACTGGATATCCTTATATAGACCACACTCAAACATCCCCACTTAAAAAAATGCTTATTAAACAATATTCTGATAGTATCATGTATGTTTAGTAAACCTTGAAGCATGTTTAGTGACTAACATTCTTCTATGTTTATGATAAAGATTCCTATTAATCACAGAGTTAGTGGGAAATACTCCTCTCAAAAGAGGAACATGAAATCAGTCCCAGGAAGAGTCAGCTCATCATGGGTCAGTGTCATCAATTTCTACCACCATCCTTATAATCCATAGAAAATAATTTTTATGATCACCATCGTCTGATTCAAAGGGTTTTGAGTGAGAGAGTATACTCAAACCATGGAAACTGGCCTATCCACTACTACCAGTGTGTCTAGATCACCCAGGAACCTAGGCATTCATTGGATTTAAAAATAAAAAATAATGCTCAACCAACATGTTTCACCATCACATAGAGGTGGAATTATTTTATTCCTATAAATATGTAAAACATCGGTGTGTTGTTACAATGGATGGTATGCTCGCTGCTTGATTGGTGTTAGTAAAACTTGCTATCCACCTAGAGGGAACACCTCCAAAACAAGCCCATGAATTAAGGAATCATTGAAAAGATGATCCTCATCATGATCCACTCATGGTATCCGGGTTAACTGTCTAGATAGAGGTATCATAGAATAGTATAAATGTACCATTTCCAAAATAGTATATATGGGTATCTTTCTAAATAGAGATAAAGAAATAAAAATCATTCCTAAATGATGTTTGTACAACTATTTTCCCTAAAAATGGGGCCTCGCTGTATAGAGTCAAAAAGATGGTTATTAGAGTCCTGGTGTATGGATACCTCAGTTGTTAAACCATCATGTGGGGTCCTTAAACATAGATCCAAAAATGGAACAATAAAAACACATTGATCGAAATACCAAACCAATCCTCACAACTACTCTATCACAACTAAAATTCATCGGTTATCCTATATCTAATTCCACTTTAACATGACCTAACTCAGCAGAACCTACCTTGATAGTTGTAAACTAATTGTGCCACCCCAGTCCCTCCTCTAATAGGTTATGGGATAGTGACTAATATTTACTAGGAATGCAACACATATGGGAGTCCTTAGCCTAATTCACTTATATGCATGTGTATGTATCTTCATAAAAACTAAAGTAATACCAAATGTAAACAACTGGTGTAAAAAATTAATGAACAACCTCCAATATCACATATAGTATTATGAAAGTAAATAGTCAATAAAAAGGATAAATCCACACCCAACAACCAGTAATTGGGTCCAACCTGACAATATGGGGGAAAACGGTCTTAGTACATAACCACCAGTCTAGTAATAGACCTATTACCAAATATACCATGTTCCACTAATCACCAAAAACTATAGGTCCCATCAGATCTCCATTAAATAGCTTGTCATCTATATAAGATTTGATACATGATGAAAAAGTCCATTTAGGGTTGAGTATAAGCATACCTAGTAGGACCCCCTGAAATCACTAAGAAATAAAGTATAAGATAATGATTCATCTTGGAAACTATAAACAAGAAAGAACATGAAAGTAAAACCATGACATTCTCAAAGTAGATACTCAAGTCCTAGAGTATAGAATCAAATCTTAGTTAACTAAATAGATTTTTTGTTCCCAACTTCCAGACTATAATTCTCATGCAACATTCGTGGTCATTACCTGGAATGATGTGGGAGGATCCTTCCATATTTTATAGAAATATATCTTCATTATTTATAATTTATAGGAATATATACTACCACCCAAGTATGTTTTCCAATGATATATCCATAAATGTCAGCATTATCAATGGTAGGAACCCCATAATCCTCAATTGGGAAAATAATTTTAATGTATTTCAAGTCCCATACATTCTTTATATTCATATTGGGATCCCTAGTCATTTTATATATATGAATTAGATAAAAAAATTCACTAATAAATTCTATTATAAAATTATTTTCCTAATCACATATATACCAATAATGGTAACCCACCAATATTGATAAGAAGGTGGAGTGATCAATAATTGAATCAGCTAAGGGGCATCAAATGCTATATAATTTTTATTATTTATGATAGATGATGCCTCAAAAGAATTCATTGATACATGAGAATATTTTATGTTTAGAAAATGTAATGGTGGTAATGTTATTCTTTATAATTTGGAAGTTATAGTTTCTTTTTATCTTTTTTACTTATCATTTTGACATGAAAAACTAGATAAAATATAGTATATATACAAAAAAAAGTATAAATAAAACAACTTTAAATTTTAAAAATTGTAAAATATAATAGTATATGTATAAAAAAGTGTAATAATTTATTAAATGACGAGTTGAGAAATAAAATAATTTATTAGATCAATATAATTGTACACTAAATATAGTATAATTATAATAAACTGAAAACAGATATACATAAACTATAAATGGATATACATAATAAACTACAAAATTTTATTATTAATATAACTAATTAATCCTTGAAATATCTACACTAAAAAGTAGTTAGAAGATATACATGTTATTATAATTTATATCAACTATATATTATTGAAAAAAACACTAAATGATATAAAAGTGTAAATTAATGAAATTTGTTTTTTTAATGTTTGATTATTTTTATATTCACTTTCCATGTTGTTATCAGCCTCTATAAATATCTTTAATTATTAATCATCACAGATCCTTCATAATTTTACCATTTCAATTTCATTAAGGAAAGAATTGAATATTTTTTTATTTATGGGGTTCATTTTCGAAAAATATTTCTTCATATTCCATACACATATCATAAAAGTATCTCGATTTAAATCACTCAAAAACACTCTAATATTTATATAATTAATCATCCATGTAATATTTAATTTTTTTCAATACATTGGAGATATTTGGATCGTGGCCTTAATTATTATAGGTTTGGATCAAGTTAAAGAAATTCATAGAAGTAAAATGTAGAAAACAATTCCTGATAACATTTTGAATGTTTACCCACTTTCACTTGAATGACATAGCTAAAAAAATATCCATTATAGTTCAATTTGGTGATATAAACTAGCTTTCCAATGTATCCTACATATATTAGTTCAAATATACTTTTATTTGTGTCTTTTCATTAATTTTTTATGGTCAATTGTAGAAAATGTGAAGCCATCAATATTGTAACTATCGAATCTCTTGGCCTCCCTCAAAAGTCCTTGAGAAATAAAACCATAAATAATTTTAAACACTAAATTGATTTTAATTTTTCATGATTTATACAATAGAATATAAAAAATATTATTTATATAAACATAATAAAAGAACTTTATAATTATTAATTTGATCATGTTTTCATATAATTTACAAACCATTCGAGAATCTATTTTTCTATCATTTTTTATATTTTACATTGAATTTTATGTTATACTCATTAGTCATCTATTTATTTCAATTCAAAATTTTATAATAAATATATTTTCAATAAAAATATTGAGTATAACATATCTATGAGATTATAGTAAATTCATTTCAATCTGTATAAAAAATTGAGCCTTTCCAACTAATTGTCCTAAGTTAGAAAGATTGAAAAAAAATTATTAGAATGAATATTATTTGGGAATTTATAAAAACATCCTATTAAATTTATACTTACCTAAATTCAATCCAAATATCTAAAAAATAATGATATAAAATTTGAATGTGGGTAACCTTATGTAATAGAATATTTTGGATGAGCCTTATTTTTCACATATAACTTCAAATAACATAATTAAAAAATGGTAATAGATAAAAAACATGTAAAATTAATTAAATAATTATTTCAAAAAATTTGATTCATTTATGAGAAAAATATATTATTATTATTATACTTCTAAATTTAATAAATCCATTGATAATTTAAAGGCCCCTATATTTTAGTTTCCTTGAAAAAATTAATGTTGAAGTGCAACATCATAGAGAAAAATGAAGAGTTCAATAATATCTCTAAATAAAAAGGTTTCATTATAATTATTTCTTAAATAATTTCATGATCGGTTTGATTTAGTGGTTTCTTAAAAATATTTATTGAAATGGTAAAAAAATAAAATACTACTATTTTTACTTTTTCAAGTAATAATTTATGAAATGAAAATGGATGAAATTATTCCATCAAAATATAATTGTTTTTAATTTTAAATACATGTAACATATGATGCCTTGATTCAACATATATTAAAATATTTCTTAAATATTCACTAGACACTTTTAAAATCATCAAAATTTCAAATGAAAATATATTTTCCTAATTTTTTTCCTTGCAAAAATTTCTATAGGATTCTTCACATTATCGTTTGCCTATAGACGATAATTGATGTCAATTGATTCCAAGACAATGTAATCATTAAGATGATCCTTATATTTCCATAACATATTATGTAATGTAAAAAACCTTTATTAAAGATGTTATAATCAGTATTCATAACATTAATATTTTGTTGTAGAGAATTAAACTCTTAACAAATAAGTCTGAAAAATATGTTCATCTTGTCTCACTATTGTGCTCCAAATGATTTTTATGATTTACCATAAACCGTTTGATCACCTTATTTCATATTATGAAATTTCATAAATTATATAGCGGAATTTATTAATTTTTCTAATATTTATAAACTATTTTAATGACTTAGTGGATTCCATAATATAGTTATTTTATTAAATTTTTTCCTATTAGACCATAATTAATGAGACATGCAAAGGAATTTATGATGAAAGATGAATAATCATTTTTTATATGAGTTACCCATTTGGGTTCAAAATAAAAAATTTAAAGTAGACTAGTTAAACCATTTATAGTACACTAAATAGATATATTTTCTATTCTAGTAAAGTTATTAATTGTACACATTATTGAATAATATTTTTTGAATATTTTTTAATTAATACATTAAATATTTACACATCTTCTTTCAATAATTCTTGAAATTTTTCAATTATAGGTTGTAGGTATGCATAAATGTCATTTTTTGTAACCTTCACTCTAAGAATAATAAATGAAATGATGAAATAATTATATTATATACACATCTTATGAGGATGATTTTGAAGGATCAAAAAAAATTCTTACTATAATGGGTTTCATAAGCACAAAAAGTGTTAAAAATCATAATCTAATGACAAATATATGTTCCTTCCTATATACACACCAAAGGGATTATTTTAGCTCACAAATCTTGTGGTTTCATCCCCTTCGTCAACCACATTCATCTTCTACTGTTCCTCAGTATTTCATTGATCCCTAAGGTTTTCGTTTTCAAAAATGGATCTCCTTCACTATTGATCTCCCCCTTAGAGTTCATATACGTTTCATACCTTATACATTTTTCACAGTGTTTTTATTCAACCTTTGAAAACCTTTTATTTATTTTTTAAAAAGATTCTTCAATAAATATTGTGGGTTAAAGTATCATTTGATTATTGGATTGTTGGATCCCATGAACATGATTTTATGTTTTTTTGATGAACATGACATGATTATTTCATGGTATAAATCATTACCCATCTTTGTCTCATTTAGGGGTTTTTGATTATGTAATCCTTTGATTTCCATATGAATCATGTCATGGTGACATCTATTCTAAAATTGATTACTAACACATTGTTACATCCCATTACCCCATATATTTATATATAAATTTACATTTGAAGAACTCTTTGGATTTTATCTATATTTTTATTGAAGGAAAATATTGTTACAAATAAGAAGTTTTCTACAAATTTGGACTAATTTATGCTAATCCTATAATTATAAAATGTGTTGTCCGTAATTTTTTCATTAATGGTATTATGAAGAACATAAATTAGGTATGTTAAATTACAGTAACATTTCCTATTTGGATGAATCTAAATCTTGTTATGAATTGATATTGATGGGATGATTATTTTGAGGATGTTATCAAGTTCAGAATTAGTGTTGATGGAAACTTTACTACTGAAATCTTATTTATAAATGATGAATAATAAATTAGGGTCTCTAGTGAAGGAGGTTTTTTCCTCAAAGTTAAATTTGTATGACCATATTGTGGAGTCATATTTTAATTGGACTATGGAATTTTCCCTCTATGAATGAAATATTATGATGACATATTTGTTTACTAGAAGACAGTCCCCTGATCATCTATAGAATTTTAGTTTTAGGAATTTATAAAAATATAATAAGGATAATTCAAAAAAAATTATTTATCCTCATCTATTTAAGGACATGGTAATAAAAACTACTAGGTTGAATAATGTTAATATATATAGAAAAATCCCTATTTATTTTTCTTTTGGAGAGATAGGGGCCATGATTGAGGGTTCTAGAGGTTCTATCATCCCTTGAAGTTTTAATTTTGTTAATTATACAAGTGTTAGTGTTGGTAAGATAAAGAAAACTACCAAAAATAATGATTATTGAACTTTTGATAAAAGCACTGGATCATCAAATGCCAATCCTTCAGTAGATCGCACATAGGAGACTCTATATAGCCAAAAACATATCACCCAATGTCTACTCCCCCATGACTGAGTTTTCTAAAAGTTTATAGTAAATGAACCCTAATCAATGAAAAAAATCATCCTCACACACACAACAAAATACAAATAAAATATTAAATAGAAATATATTAAATGCTAAAACATATGATGTAAATAATGAAATTAAAGAAAGAGCACAATTTTTAACGTGTTTTGGACTATTACCTACATGCATGCGGGAAAAACATTACTAGTAGATTTTATTATAATTAGGATGTTATAGGTTAATAAATATAGATTACAAATAAAATTAATTTCCAACAACTTCTCATATTTACAACAAATGCCATGTTGAATCGCTATTTTTTCTACACTTTTCACTAAAGGTCCCATGTACTTATATACTAAGAACAACTGGTTAAACCAAATCCCCTAATAACATTAATCATGATACATGAAAACCTGAGATACATTACCAACCGGGTGACCCATTATCTTGGTTTAACATCTAGACCTCCCAACGATCATTCATAGAATCATTACTATATAAAAACTTTTGAAGGAACAAATTTCATTGGAGAATGTCTATTAATTGAAGGGAAGAACATATACTACCTTCCCATTAATCCCAACTTCCTATAATTGAATTAAATTATTGTAGATGTAACATTGATGCTCAATCATTCAGTTCTCTAAACATCTAAAACCTTGAATAAGGCTTCACAACCCAAAAATCCCCCTTTAAGGACTTGATCCCGGGAATGCCTTGGATACACTCCAGAACTTACAATTTTTAGCATTCCATATTCCATTAATTCCTTCACCAAATTCATAATGATTCCCCATACATCCTTAGTCTTCCTTAAACTATCGCTTTGGTGAATATGTCGGCCAAATTTGGGCTTACTGTTACCTTTCGCAGATCTATCTTCTCTTCCTCTAGAAAGTTCCATATGAAATGATACTTCAAGTCAATATGCTTCATCTAATCATAGAAAAAAATATTTTTATATAATTGAATATCATTCCGACTATCATAATAAATAAAAACTTCTAATTTATCCCTTCCTATATCCTTTAGTAACTATGTCATCCATACCATTTCCATCCCAATATCCATTATAGATAGATACATTGATTCCATGGAACTTAGAGTAACAAGATTTTTCAACTTTTATGACTAGATAGCGGTTATTACTATAAAATTACACATGAAACTTGTTGTACATTTCCTTATATCATTGTCACCCCTAATTTCTTAATCCAAAAACCATAACAATGGTTCATTTATTCTATAACATAGGGCATGATTTTTTATCCTTTAAAATATCATAGAATATTCATTAAAAACTCCAAATCTGATTCCAATAGATTCACCATATACCTACTCATTACTCCAAATAAATGGGAAATTTATTTCCAAGTAAAAACCATTACATGCATCAAACTTTTTTCCACATATACATATAATACCTTCTCCATGTGCATGGCCTCAAATACTATTTCTAGCCATATAACATGGATAACTAAAAGTGAGAAGAATATAGGGTTTATAATGGCTTACTTACAGCTATTCCAAACCTTAACATGATATTCCATATATATTCTTTCTAATACAAAACCATAGTCTTGGATTTCATATTAGTCTCGATCTACATCCCCAAAATCTTCCGTTCTTATCCAAGATCATTCATACTAAATCTTCTAGAAAAATTACACTTCAACTTTTTGATTTTCCAAAATTATATTCCAACAATCATCCTATCATCCACTTATTAATCAATATGATCAATATAAAATCTTTGTATTTAATCCAATGAAAATAATGATCTTTATTTTACCTACTGAACCCTTCATCTAAAACAAATGAATCAACATTTCATTCCACTATCGTGGAAATTAATTTAACCCATAATGGATTTTATTCAGTTAACAAACTAAATTATGATACCAGACTTTTGGTACACCTATTGGATATTTCATTTATTATCCTCCTCTAACTCACCATGAAGGAAATCAGTCCACGAATCTATTTACTCTAGATATAGATCTTCTAATGGAGTAATGACTAGAACAATTCTCATGATATAAATTATAACTATCACTGAGAAAATATTCAAGAAATATAATACTTCCTTTTTTTGAAATGGATTCACTACCATTCATTGTTTATAAATCTTGTTTTTATCATCTTCATCAATATTCTGGTAAACCCATTTATATTTAAGTTCCATTTTACCCACTGGTAGTTTAGTTATCTCCCTAATTATATTGAACCTTAATAATCTCATCTCCTAATTTATGGTTGAAACCCACTATATAGAGTCACTTATAAAATCTTTCTCCTCTATATTTCAAAGTTATCTTATATCTATTACCAGTTTAAAATTTATATCATCCCCATACCATTGAATTAGTCTCCTGATTCTAGTTGATCTTCTCAACTGAGTCGATTCAACTGAGTTTATCATCTCAACTCTCTCTATCGGTACCGAAAAATTTGATACTCATACTTTTTAGGCATATAAATCTGGTGCTGCCACTCAAGAACCAGCTACACTTGATCATTCTATTCTTTCTAATTTTCTTACATCTAGACACTTAGTCCCATCAGTACCTATATATATGTTCTCTAGTTTTTGCGAATTACCAATACACTGATCAACTAAGATTTTAATAGTAAATTCTATTTTAACTTCCTACTCCATAATGTTTTGGTACTTACACTAAACTTTTTCATCAAACACAACATCCTTACTTCTGTTGATTTGTTTTATTTCAAAATCACATTGGTGATATCCAAAATTTCCAACTACATAACAACGAAAAAATATTTTTTTTTTAAATTTTGAATCAATCTTGTCTCTATCATTTTAATTTACATGTAGATATGATAAACTAATGAAGACTCTAAGATGATAAAATTATATTGTTTTAATAGACCACATATCCTCTTGAATTTCATTCACAATGGACAATGTTGGACTTCTGTTGGTAAGATAATTTTTCATCTTGAGCACCTCCACCAAAATCACCTTAGTCATTCCCAAGTGTAGACTCATACTCCTATATTTCATTTTGAGATTCATGTTGACCCTTTTATCCACTCCAGTCAGTTGTGGAGTTTTAGGAAGATGCTTTTCATGCCTTATTCCTTCCTTTTTGTAGAAATTTCTAATTTTGTTTAGGTGTAATAACCATCATTATCTATTCCTATGCACTTTGAATTCTGACCACGTTCCTTTTTTTCCAATTCTTTCATCTAAATAAAGTCCTAAAATACATCATACATATATTTCAAGAAGTAAATAGACACTTTCTTTATAGTATCATTAATTAAATTGAGAAAATAAAGAAAGCGACCATAGTACTGAACAAGGGTAAGTCCCAAAACAACTGAGTGTGTGAGGTCAAAATTATTGTCATTGGACTTCTAACAATCTTGGTTGAAATATACTTCTTTCTTATTTACTAGAACACAAATTTGATACATTCCTATTTCCATGTGATAGAGCTTTAGTATGCACTTATCCATTAGAAACTTCATTTTATTCTCACGAAGGTGATTGAGCCTATAATTCCGTAGATCTAGATCATCAAAAGTTGAACATCTTATCGTTACAGTTTTTTCTGAATTTCCAATCATGTAAAGGGTCTCATCCTCTAATACTTTTAAAATCACAATGGATCTCCAAGTTACCATCAAAAATCCATTTTTGAATGTGGTTATTAAGTCTTAATCATCAAATTATTAAATAATAATTACATTCTTCCATAGATTAAGAATGTTGTGATATTATAATTTCATCATGAATTCTCCACTATTCATTGAGATATTAACCTGTCATTTTAAAATAACTTCTAGGGATTCACCATTCACTAGATAGACATTCCAAAAAATTCCTAATACATGACTATGAATTTTTTATCAATATTTGAATGTTAGGAGGATCTAGATTCAATCACACTACGTTCTACAAGATTATAAATTCTAATAAAAAAATTATTTATATATTTTTCTATTAAGGGAAATTAAATTATAATCATTGAGTTTTTCATATTCTTCCCATTGTGACTTTTGAAATCATTCTTGATATGTCCCATATCCCCACATTACTAGTAGGTTGGGCTAGGACCATAAAACTTTCCACAACTCTCCTCTAGTTGAATTTCATGAGACTAATCTACCAATGTCTTCTTCTGATATATTTACTTCAATTAAGGTGAAATTCCTCTTCCATAAGTATTAAGGGCACTTCTGGTTGAAAAACGATCTTCCAATTGATAAAGATCCCCATTAAGTGTCATATTACTAATATATTCAAGTACAACGTATATTTGTTTCATTAGAATTAGTAACTGCAGTATCCATTTCATCCTAGCTCTTTAGAAGTAAAAATAAAAATAAAAATACCTATAAATCATCAGTAAAATATACCTTTACTGATTATAGAATCCAAAAAAATCATTTTTAATTCATTAACATGATTTTACACTAGTCTTCCTTTCATCAACCATAATTTGAAAAACCATCATAAAATGAAGACTTTGTTAAGGGATGCTAGTTTTTCTTAGATATTCCCTAATTCCCTCATAAAACTTTTTGTAGTCTTTTTATATGGAATATTGAAAGAAGATTTCATTATAAGAGACATTCTTATAATATCCATCACCATTAAATCAATGAATTCAAATTATTCTTTCTCCATAAACATTGGATTCACACCTTTGAAGGGAACTTTAATCTCTTTTTTAAGTAGATAATCATCGATCTACATTTCTGAAAATCCAAAATTGTTCCATATAAATTATTAATCTAGATATTTCCTTCATCTGATGCCATACATGAACTTCTACTGATATGTTGAACCTACAATCTTCGAAAATGGGTCTAATACCACTTATTTGGGTATTAAGGCAACCTAAAGAAAAAATAGATTTACATAATTCGGATAAAACCACAAGATCTTTTTTTGTTATTACCCCATAAGATCTCATGAAGGAGACATTGTGTAGTGGAAAACTGATCATGGAATGTTTTCTCCACCACAACTGAGTGTATCAAAAGTAGGTAGAAAATACACCCTACTCACCACACAAGATTTTCCGTGCACACACACCTCAATATAAAAAAATAATTTTCATTAAATTTTTTAAATGGTAAAAAATACAATAGAAATATAGAATGAGGAAAGAGGACAGAAATTTTATTATGCATTAGACCATATCCAATGTGAAAGGGGGAAATATATTTCTTCTTGATTTTATTATAATAGAAGATTAAATGTTATTACCAATAATTTAGAAAGACAATTATTCCTCACCAAATTCTTTTCATTATAATAAACACCCATTTACACCACTTTTTTTCTAACACTTTTCAATAAATATCCCACATACTTAAATACTAAGTACAATTGGTCAAACAAGTTTAAAATTATCCACTAAAACCCAAATTAAAAGACATGACCAATTTATCTATGTTAAAATCCTAGTGAGGCATCAGCTTTATTGAACTTATAAATCTCTCAGTTATCCTCCATAGAACCATTAGTAGATGAAATCATATTATGGAACTACTATAATTGGAGAAGGTCAGATTCCACTAAAGAGAATAAATTATACTTCCTTCACAACAAGCCCAAATTCCAACCACTGACCAAAATTACATTAGACATAATTATATTTCTCAAACTTCCAGTGCTCTAAAATTGAGATCCTCTAAACAAGGCTTCACATCTCAATAGTTAGTACTCCTATGGGGAATAAATGGTGGATTTACTCTCATTATTAAAAGGTATTACCTCACCAATCCACAAATTAAGACACTGAATTGGATAATTACAATGATACATGTTTACAGTCTTTGAAGGAGAAATAAGAAATTCAAGATGAAGACTTATTTTGACCTAGTTCAAGAAAAAGTATGGAATAAACTGATTGACTCTTAAGGTTTCTCCTTATTTTATGGGAAGAAATCATATAAACAAAAGATAATAATCATAATTTACTAAACCCCCACCCACTCAATCTACTAGTGATGAATCCTTTATCTAAGAGGTTTCTAATATCACTTTAAACCCAATCTAGTCTTACAATATAGATGATAATGGTTTCATAGTTTCCATATTCCCCCCCCCCACACTTTTCCATATTAATTTTAAATTCCTTCAACATATTCAAAACAACGTAAAGGGATGAATTCAACAAGGTAGTGCAGGAGTAGATCAAACTCAATTAGGTGGAATATATTAATATGCTAGAAGAATGAATATTTGTATGTTTCTATAATGAACTTATTAAATGGATCAATGTACAAGTTAAAGATATTTTCACCAAAATATATATCGATTTACTCATAGTTAATTACTATTTTTAATTCATTATTTTATCATCTCGTATATAGAAGACAACAATTTTCTCTTCTTAGAATGTGATATTAGTGACCTATCATGGAAATATTGTTTTTTTCGTCCATTGAGGATTGAATTTACATTTTCTAATTTTTATTGGATATTTTATTCTTTATTTTCTCTTTTATTTAATTTTCTCCCTTTATAACAGATTCCCCAGTTAACCCTTAAGAGTTATTTTATAAAATCTAGAAAAAGTGATTTGAGAGAGGATGCCTCATAAATCAATAGTTTTTAATTTCAAAATAATTCCACTTCATGTCCTATATAGTTTCGGAAAATATTAATTATATTTATAATCATGTATTTAATGAAAATTAAGGTAATATATTTATTGAGATTTTATTTCCATAGTTTCTTCATTTTATCATATTCATTCATACATTCACCACAACTCAATTATTTTCATCTACTTATAGGGAATATTCTATATTCTTATTTATCAAATTATTCAACCTGATAAATTATACAATCATTTTGATAAGAATATATTTTTATATATTCAAGGACAAGTTTTATAATAGTTTTATTTATTTTATAAAATGAGTCAGGGATATTAGTCTCACTAGATGGATCTTGAAGCAATAATAATATCATGAATATCATTTTATTATTAATTATATAGAGGCAATTGAATGAAAATTTTTTAATATAAAATACAATTATAAATACTCGGCACATCCTTCATATAATTCTGGATTTCCATATTCAAATAATTAATAAAAAGATTTTTTTACTCACTAAAATTTTGATCTACATTAATCTACCTAGATTCAAACAGAGGTTATGTTAATGTATTAATATCTATGTTATGGTGTCCTACAAAGAAAAATGTATCATGTTTATATGTTAAAAATTTAATCATCCTATGGCGGGTCACTTTGTGTTTCGATAATAGGATAGTCACTGCATGAATGTTTTACAATATTTATGTAACTATTCTAAATCCAATGTACATATCAATAATAAAATTGTGTCAATATAGAGTGATTGTATAATTCATTTTTATTCAATTTTGTTTAAATTTATAATCAAGACATGTTCATTTTATTCGATCGTACACTAATAAATTTGAAATTAAAAACTCTAACATTTAATTCAAACCCTTATAATATCGAGGTGTGTTTCATGATATATTAATCTGATTATTAGTCATGTGTAATCAATTAACTCTTTAACTTATACCTCAAAAAGAAAATTTTAAATGTTTAATCCAAAAAGTAATATAAATTCATAATAACATTGGGTAAAACATGATTTATACATAAATATAAATGTAACACCCCATGAATTTCTAATAACTTAATTTTTGATAAATTTTATAACTTATAATACACACAACATAGAGTTATCTCTTATTGCATGTAAGAGCGACTTTCTTTGATATCTTGTGTTATACGTAAGACCAAGTTTTACTGAACAAACGATTTATTATTAAAATATTTATATATAATAAGATATAACTTAACCACTAAATTATCAGTTATGAATAGTATTAACTAACTTATGAAAATATATGGTTTAATTCATTGGGTACAATTTAATTAGAAATGAATATAGGAACCAACTGAATATATAGAAAATGTTTTTATAATGAACAATTTTTATGCTTACAAAGTCATTTTTTCCTAATAAATTAAATTAATTACTATTTGTGAATGATATTAAAGAAATATATGTCACATATTCAGTAAAATATTTTTTATTTTCATAAAATATATTTTATAATCATAAGATATAAACAACCAAAATCTTATGCCTAAAAACCTATATTTTTCAAAAGGGTAATTTTACACCTTATTAATAAAGAATCCATTTTAAATAAAAAAAATTACACTTTTATAATTTTTTATGATAAAATAAAATTCTTCTTTGAAATTAAGATATCAATATTAGATTAAGGTGAATTTTTTGCTTTTTTCTTAGAAGATTCATTTTTTTATGAATTGTGAAAAATACTACATTATAGTTAAAAACTGACTTTACATTTAAAATTATTTTAAATTTATTTCTAAAGCCAGAATAGATAAATTTTCAAAATATTGATAAATTTTAGGTCATTAGAATAATTTTTATATAGATTTATATATATAAACTTATTGAACTTATTGAATGTTTCTTTTACCCTCCTTCTCGCCACATCAGTAGGATTAGTTTTAACCTTCATTTAGCCACTTTTTTTAATTGAATTTGGAAAAATGGAAATAAAAAATTGTAATAATTATGATTCTTTGACTCTTATAAAATCAAATTAATTTTTTGGATATTATGAATAGTAACTTTAGTATATTTTTATTTACCATAGTGAAGTGTAAATTGAGTAAATAAATGTACAAATAATATTATAATATTATAAATTTTCCCAAAAAAACATATGCTAATTTCATTCTATGAATGGGTTTTGACAAAAGTAAACCATAGGGAAAAATTAAAACCTTTTTAATCTACTTGTGTAAGAATAAGACATTTATAATATTTTATTTAATGTTATGTTAAAAATATCATACTCATGTTTTTTATAAGTATTACGATTATAATACATGGTTATAAAAAATATAAATTTGACTATAAATAGTCATATGAAATGTAAAAAATTTATCTTCATCATTATAATTTATTTATATTTTTTAAATAAGAGATTATATAATTAATGCATTCAATAATAATGAGGTAGTAATTGTTTAATTAATGGTAATATTAAATAAATGATATTAAATATATTAAAATAAATATAATTTGAAATAATTAATGAAATTTACAAATTTTATAGATAACTTAGAAATATTAGTGATATATTAGATGTTTTGGTTAGAATTTGTCATTTAGTTTTGATAATTTTAAAAAAAATATTGGTTAGTATCAATATTGACATAAATAAAACATTAAAATAAATAATATTTCATTAAATGATATAAAATTAATAAAAATATCAAATTAACCCAAATGACTATTGTTACGACCCGCCTTCACCAACATGAGGGAAGGGTCAGTAGATTTCTAGACCCTTCTTCAACTTAAAGGAGAGATAATAACACCCGAGACATGCCTTCAATAGGTCCCAGAGTGTTGACTATCACCAATGGTATAGAATCACACACCAAATGGATGGAATTACCCTTTTTATTTTGTAGGATCGGGAGATAAGATAGTAAATCACAAAAAACACCAAAAATGGAGGTAAAAGTAAAGAAAAAAAACTGTTCACATATGCATGTGCAAAAGTAAATGCTACAGAAGTACAAGGAAACCCCGAAGGTAAATACCAAATAAAAGAAAAATAGCAACAGTAATTGTCCCAATGCCCGAATTAGTATGGTTATGTATGATCCATAATGTCCTCCTAGAATCCTAAAATCTGTTTTATATACGTAGGGTGTGCATACAAGTATACTCGTAGGGAAAACTGAAAGCTCTCATGTACAAGTAGGGGGGCATTCTAATGCACCATGAAAAAAGACGATAACCAAGAACCTAATAAAGAGACTACCCACCCAACCCTCAACAAGTCACAATTCCCAAATAATGCAATCCAAGTAAAGAAATAATAATAACACATCGATGTTTGGGTACCCCGCACCACTTTCCCACTAGTTATTGAAGACATCCAACACGTGAGTCCTTCCCCGCCATTTTCACTGTAGTCCCACTAACATGACCTACCCACACACACCTGGGAAACCGCAACCACACATACCACCCACAAACACCTGGGCCACAACCACACATAACCACTCCCATAGACACATGGGCTAGAACTACTGCCACCATGCCCAAAGACACCTAGGCCTCATCTCGAAGACACTTGGGAAAAAACATGCTCGCACACAAAGGGTCCAACCATCACCACGTACCATGCCCGATGTATATTGGGATATAATAGACCACAGTCCACCATAGCCTGACCGAAGAGTCTTAGGATATCTAGGAAAGGGAGCAGAAAAGGAGAAAATAACCAGCCACTCGCATGAGTGTTGGTAAAAAATCCCTCCCCCATGAAATGGGGGTGTTCGGCACGACGCGCTCAACATGGGTGGGGAACGAATAAGAAACATAAAATATAAATTATACACATAGTTAAATAGGAAATCATCCAAACCTAGGGATTCCAAAACTATATCATACATAATCACAATCATTGCTATTCATTTATAATAATCAAAACACCTGTAACTAAGTCACATCTCATTCCTAGAAAACAATACCCCATCTAACCCATTCATGTTTTCATAATAAAGTGATTCCATTTAAATAATTATTCACTGCTAGGAAACTAATAGGAATATCTAAAATAAAGGAAGGAAAAAAAGTCAGGAAACAGTTTAAGCATTCCCACCCGGTTCTCTCGTAAGGTCACAAAAACAAAAGGGATCTGTGAGATCCCTCAATGTACTGAGACCAAATAAAGCCCCAACATATGGGAACAGTTCCACAAGACAACAACTGAACCAAAACATGGGATCCCATCCCCATCCATGTCACCCCATGAGGAACCAGCAGAATAACTACTAATATCACCAAAATAGGGAAAGGATGGGGTTTACTGATTTTTAACACATTGCTCATTTAATTCCTTCATTTCAATTGGGTTAACTAGGGTGATCACATAGGGGTTATTTCTCACTAGACATTAATTTTATCAACCAACTTTACGTGATTATCCAATTTCCATGTACTACCATTCAATCACATGACTATCCAGAAGAAAAAGGTTTATTAGTGCACAATGAAAGACCACCATGACCATAATTTCCAGTGGACATATGTCCATATAATTCACAACATATATGCAATTAAAAAAGAGTACAGCATAATCGTCAAACACACTCCATCATTATTTATTAGTCTATTTATTATTTTTGTTAAGGTTTTATTTCACTCATCCCCATAGAAATATCAGAATACTCGCCCAACATGTTAAATAGTAAAGAGAGATGAAGGAAGAACCCTACCTGGATGATCAACGATCGAAGTTTTTCTCTATTCTCTAAGAACTGGAAATGCGTGACTTGCAGAAGAGGAACACTGGGGACTCCAAGGGTGAGTATGAAGGCTACAGAAAAGGATAACAACAATCCATGGTAAGGGGATCTCTAAACGCACCATGGGGAAGAAGGAAACCAGCTAAGAAGAAGATGGTAATAAGAAATTACCGTGCGATAAAAACGTGAGATCCTAGAGTTACGGGATATCAAAATCTTGAACGGATTTAATGGACAATTGTTGTAAAACTGTGCGGTTGGGTGGTTACACGCGATGGGATTAATTCTCATTTTATTATTATCATCGGAGATGTGACCATAACTACCATCCATTAAAGGATTTCCTTTAATTAGAGGAAAACACATAACATGGTGGATTTGGAAATTATGGGAAAGAGGTTGTGACACTAAGTAAAATCCACACGTTTTGGTATGTCAATGGTCTCCCGGTTATTAGGTATTTTAGATGTCATTTATGGGCTTTAAAAAGGATTAAAAAGTGGTATTAAACCCTTTTTAATCGAAAGATACGTTTTGAGGGTATAATTGGAAAAACTCAGGGAAACTACAAAAGGGGGAGACACCGTTTTGGTGAGACACCGTAACGGTGTCTCCGTCATGGTGCCACCTTTACAGTGTCACTGGTTTGGTGAGACACCATGTGGGATGACACCATTTTGGTGTGCGACCATCACAGTGGCACCATCACGATGCCACTGTCACGGTGAGACACCGTAACCGATGCCACTGTCATGGTGACACCGTCATGGTGCTGTCGTGACTAGTGCCACCGTCATGGTGCTATCGTGACTGGAGCCACTATCATAATGTTTCCACGACTGGTGCCATCATATTGGTGGGACCATGTTTTGGAAAAGTATTGGACCAGGGGTGTCCGGGACATTATATCAGAGACCTCTCAAACTATTCTCATCCTTGAGAATTGATGGATAAACCCAGAGATAAAAGAGGGGTCCGGACAGCCACCTCAAAATATACCTCTCAGTAGTAAACCTCCTTGACACCTAGGAACACCCCTTCTTCATCTATCTCATGAACAATCATGGATATCACCGCTCCTCTTCCACAAGAAATGACACAAACCAACATAGATCAACCTGTCCAGTCATATGGATTTAGGATTCCCTTCCCCCATGTCTAGATATTATCCTCTTTAGGCAGCACTGACTCGCCCGCACGGGTTTAAACAGGTCCACTTTAATGCATCTTGATTTGGGATCAGGTCCTACCCTCCCCATAGTCAGGACTCTTCACACACACTTAAAAACACATTCCATAGTTAACCAATTCATGGATTAAATCACAAAAAGAATGAAACAAAACAGAACAAAGATCAAAACAACTCTTGGTACTGGGCGCACATCTATGCCTCTCATTCCCAAGTTCTCTCCTTGGGGTCACCATGCCTCTATAACACATGAACCAAGGGAATGGTTCATCCACGAAGCATCTTCTCCTCACGACCTTATATCCTCACTGGTCTTTCCACGAACGTCACATCATTTCTGATATCTTGCTTTACCCAGTCGAGGACATACGAATCATCATGTAGATACCAATGGAGTTGAGACACATTGAAGACATTGTGAACCCTCTATAGTGGTGGGGGCAGCGCCAGTTGATAAGCCACTTCGCCGACCCAATGCAACACCTCGAAGGGTCCGAAGAACCTGGGAAAAATCTTACTTCCCCTTTCGAACCACTATTTTCCACATAGTGGGGAGACCTTCAAGAACACATGGTCCCCCACTCCAAACTCCAAGGGCCTCCTTCTATGATCTTCATATGACTTCTGCCCATCATGATCCACTTTCATCCTCTCTCGTACAAGATGAACCATCTTTGTCGTGCTCTACACCATCTCTAGGCCAAGAACACTTACTTCCTAAACCTCTTCCCAACACACGGATGAGTGACAGGGTCTCCCATACAAGACATAGAATGGATCCATGCCAATATTATAGTGATAACTATTATTGTAGGCAAACTCTACTAGAGGCAAGAATCATCCCCACGATCCTTCAAAGTCCAAAACACATGCTCATAGAATATCCTCCAATGTCTGGATGGTGCGCTCTCTATGCCCATCTATCTAGGGGTGGAAAGCAGTGCTGAGGCATAGTCGGGTTCCAAAAGAATGTTCCAATCCTTTTGAGATCCGTGAGGTAAACCAGGTATCCTGATCACATACTATGGACCTCGTAACTCCATCCAACCGCACCACCTCATCCACATACCTCTGTGCTAAGGCATCCATTGTACTTGACTCCTTCAATGTGAGGAAGTGAACTGATTTCATTAGCCAGTCCACCACAACCCGGATAGTATCATAGCCTCCTAAAACCCTGGGTAGTCCTGTGAAGAAATACATTGATATTTCATCCCACTTCTACTTAGTAACATCTAAGGGTTGTGACAAAACTATGGGGATGTAGTTTTCAGCCTTCACCTACTGAAACATGAGGAATTTTTCACGAAATCTACCACTGGATGCTTCACCCTAGACCACCAGAACTAACCCTTCTTGCCCCAGTACATTTTGGAAGCTCCTGGGTGTACTTCCAGAAGTGAGTTGTGGAACTCACCAAGGACTCTCTCAGGCATTTCCATTGGGATTAACAATTTACAATTAAAAACATCTGATTCTTCCCATTCTCTAACAATCCATCTGAAGAATAACCATGGATAACATGGTCACACATCACTTCAGCCTCTATGTCCTCCCCGAGGGACTTCTCCACTTCTCGTGACAGTGCAGACTCCAGTTTCATCTAGAACAGACAACCTCTGTTATCCTCCACCCTTGCATCAATGTGTAGGACATCCAACTCCTCCATTGCCTTCCAGGAATTTTCCGACTCTTGAACTACATCTTTCTTCCGGATCAATGCATTACCAACCAAATTTCTTTTACCTTCAATGTAAGAGATTTAAAAGTTTTAGTGATAAAGGAAATTCATCCACCTCCGATGTCACAAGTTCAGGTCCCACTGGTAAAAGATATACCTCAACCTCTTTTGATCCGTGAAGACCATAAAGTGCTTCCTAATGAGGTAATGACGCCATAGCTTTAGTGAAAACATGACCGTTGTAATCTATATATCATGGGTGGCATAGTTAAGTTCATGAGGATTCAACTGGCTAGACTCATAAGAGATCACCCCTACTGTTGCATCAGCACACACCCCAAACCGTGGAATGAGGCATCACAGAATACCTCAAACATCACTCCTTTCTTTGGAAACCTCAGCACTGGGGCACTAACCAACATCCCCTTTAGGTAACTAAAGGCTACCTTGCACTTCAAATCCCACAAGAAGGCCTAGTCCTTCTTGTTCAAGGTTGTCAAGGGAACTGCAACTCGGGAGAATTTGGGCACGAATCTCTGGTAGTAACTTGCTAGACCCATAAAAGAACAAACCTCTGCCACATTCTTGGGTTCCACCCAAGAAACAATCACCTCAAACTTTAATAGATCCACCACTCCCCCTTTTTTGACACCACTTGTCTAAATAAGTGCACTTCTCATGTCCAAAACATTCCCTTAGACAATTTCCCATATAGCTGATGCTATTGGAGGACCTCTAAAATTGTCCTCAGATGTTCGTCATGATCCTCCTATGATCTTGAGTAGATCAGGATGTCTTCAATAAAGACGACTAAAAAGAAGTCCAGATATTCCCAGAATATGGAGTTCATGAGCCCCACGAACACGACTGGTGCGTTCCTAATGCTGAATGGCATGACTATAAACTCAATGTTCTGATATCTGTATCTGAAGGCAGTCTTCAAGATGTAACCCTCATTTACCCTAAACTGGTGATATTCTGACCGTAGTCCTATCTTGGAGAACCATCATGCCCCTTTAAATTGGTCAAAGAGATCATTTATCCTCGGGAGAGGGTAATGGTTCTTGACCGTTACCTGCTTCAGTCTCCGGTAGGCTATGCACAGCCTGAGACCACCATTTTCCTTCTTCAAAAACATGACTGGAGCGCCCCATGGTGATGAACTTGGTTGAAAAAGACCCTTCTTCATCAGATCATCAATCTGGATTCGTAACTCCTGCAGCTCAGAAGGAACCATCCGATAGGGAGCCATCGAAATCGGAAGGGCACCAGGTTGCAAGTCTATCCCGAACTCAATGTCACGTATGGGTGGTAGAGTCACAACCTCCTCAGGGAAGATGTCCATGAACACACTAACAATCCTAGGGACTTCCACCATCTCTGTATCTGCCAACTCATCTAATAGCATGGATAATAAGGAAAGGAAGGGATCCACTCACCGGCTGCCCTCCAGGAAACCCCACTCACCGATGAAGGTCGGACATTGTCTTCTCACATCTGAAAACAAGATCCTTCTTCGGAAGCAGTTGATAACATCACACATAGAGAACAGTCAGTTGATGACTAGAATGACATCATATTATTGCATCTGTAGGAAAAGAAGTTCCCCACTAGACTGATGTGGTCCAAACATTAGACTATATCCTTGGAAAACACGAGACAATTTGGTCTGACCTCTGACGGGGGTACTCAAAACCAGGGGTACGGGAAGTCTATCTACATCTAGACTTAAATAATGGGCTATATGGGGTGAAAAAAATGATTTTAAATCTATTGAATCAACCAAATAATAGGCATGATTATTGAACAATTTGATCATACCTTGAACAAATTATGTCCAGGCTAGAACTGCTACCTCTGTAACATGAAACTGCCCACGCCCAACTTCTCTACCCATCGGCTGACAGCCATCTCCCCAACCATGCCCTGGTCTAGGTCCTTGAGTAGAGACCTGAGTTCGGACTCCTCCCCCAATGTCTACTCTCAGAGGAGTGGGATCTCGTGATCCTTGATGCTTCTACTAAAAGGGCATGGCTGGAAACTACTGCTACTGCGGTGGGTACTGCACCGGCCACCCCCACTGTCCTGCACTCATTCCGGGCACTAATTCTGAAGGTTACCATAGCTTCCACAGATGAAGCATCTCGTTCATGGGTCTTCAAGTAAGGGACAAGGACTGGGAGATTGAAACTGTAATTGTTAGGGCCTTCTCCACATTGGTCGAAACCTAGGAGGCCCTGACGCTGGAGGCCTGCTGCTGACGACCTTTCCCTTTGACGAGCCCAACTGGCTCTCTTCTCGTGGCACAACTCCAAGTGTGTGCATCCTCTCCGCCAATTTAGCCTTCTTCTAGACCTCCAAATATTTCTGTAGAGTAAAGGGAGTAATAGCATACTGAATAGAATGTCGGAGTGCCTCCTCTAAACGTCTCGCCCGAGACTCCTCATCTGCAAAAAGGTCTGGACCAATGCGAAGGAGATCCATAAACTTGATCCCCAACTACCTCATTGATATATTCCCTTATTGAAGGGAGAGTAGCTCCTTCCTATTCTCATCCTTAATCGTGGATGAGAGGAATTCCACCAGAACTCCGTCTCGAAGTCTGCCCATTAGACCTCAGCCTCCCTCTTCTCTCCAAGATACAGTGGCCACCACTGATGTGTCGCACCCTGGATCTATCTCATAGCATGAGGAAACCAGTTCTTAGTCGGAGCCTGGATCATGATCAAATCTATAACCATATCCTCAAGCCAGCCTTCTGTCTTCATGTCTGAGACACTACCCTCGTACATATGAAGGGTCTGCCGTAGAAAGGCACGAAGTGTCCTCAGCCACTAGTAGTCCTCCTCCTCTCATTCTTCCCTCTGACGACCATCCAAATCAGACACTTAGGCCTCGATCTCCCTCACTACTCTTGGTCATCATCCAGGTTCCATAGCTACATGTTAAAGAAGGAATTTCCAAGCCCGAGTTGTTTAGAAGAGTTATTTTTATTTTTTTTCATAGACTTTTCATTCATTTTAAATCCCCATAACACCGAAGACACACAAGAAAACAGGTCATTATGATGCATGTACCTTTCCTATGGTATCTACCTTGTAATCAGTGTAGCCTCACTTGGTCGTTTGGGAGGCCCAGAGTCTTTACATCAGATCATGGGGGGGGGGGGCTAAAATCTAGGGTCCTAGCCAGTCTTCTCTGAAAAATTTCATGCACCATGATTTCATAACACTATTTCCCTACCATCCCATGAAATCCTCACTGTGTCTAACCTTGAGTTCCATCCTATCTCTCAAACTTTTCCTTTGATACCATCCTATAACATACTGCCTTCACCAAGATGAGGGAAGGGACAACAGATTTCCAAACCCTTCCTTCTTTATGTTGAAAGAGAGAAAATGACCCCTGAGGCCCACCTTCAATAGGTCATGAAGTGGAGACTAGCACCATGGGTATAGAATCACACACCAAATGGAAGTAATTACCCTTTTTATTTTATAGGATCGGTAGATAAGATAGTAAATCCCAAAAAATAGAAAAATTGGAGGTATAAGTAAAGCAAAAAACAAACCGTTCCCATATGCATGTCTAAAAGTAAATGCTACAGATGTACAAGAAAACCCTAAAGGTAAATACCAATGAAAAGAAAAACATGAATAGCAATTGTCCCAATGACTAAACTAGTACGGTCCTACATGATCCCTGAAGTCCTCCTAGAAACATCAATGCAATTTTATATACGTAGGGTGAGCATACAATTATACTCAGTAGGGAAAACAAATATCTCTCATGTAAAAGTGAGGAGGCATTCTAATGCCCCGTGAGAAAAAAAGATAACCAAGCACCTAATAAGAAAACTACCCACCCAAACCTCACCAAGGCACACTCCACAAATAATGTGAGTCAAGTAATGCAATAATAATAACACATCGATGTTTGGGTACCTCGCACCACTTTCCCACTGGTTATTAAATACATCATACGCGTCAGACCTTCCCCGCCATTTTCACCATAGTCCTACTGTCATACCCCCACCTAAACACACCAGGGCTACCACCACCACACATCTCGCTCGCAAACTCCTGGTCCACAACCACTCGTAAATACGCCCACTAACAACTAGGCCAGAACTACTACCACCATGCCCAAAGACACAAGGGCCTCATCTCTAAGACAATTGGGAAACTACCTATCCATAGACACCTGGGCCAACCACCACCACATACCATGCATGAATAATCTTGGGTTATAATGGACCACAGGCCGTCCTAGCCTTTCTGAAGAGTTTTGGTATATCCAGGAAAATGAGGTAAAAGGGAGCTAATAACTATCCACTCGTAGGAGTGTTGGGAAACGCAACCTCCCCCATGAAATGGGGGTGTTCTTCATGAACTGCTCAACTTGGTTGGGGCACGAATATGAAACATAAAAAGCTAAATTATACACATAGGTAAAAAATAACTCATCCCAACCTTGAGGTTCCAAAACAGGCTCATACACAAACACCATCATTACTATTCATTCATAAGAAGAAAAATAGTTGTAACCAAGTCACTGCTCATTCCCAAAAAACTATCCCCATTTAACCCATTCTTGTTTTCATAATCAAGTGATTCCATTTAAATAAATCTTCACTATTGGAAAACTAACAGGCATAGATACCGCCAAGGAAGGAAAAACAGTCAAGAAACAATTTAAGCATTCACACTCGGTTCTCTTGTAAGGTCACAACAACAGAAGGAATCTATGAGATCCCTCGAAGTACTGCAACAAAACCAAGCCCCAACATAAGGGCACAGATCCACAATCCAACAACTTAAATACAACAGTGGATCCCATACCAATCCATGTCACCCCATGAGGAACCAGCAGAACGACTACACATATCACCAAAACAGAGAAAGTAGGGGTTTCCATATTTTTAACAAACTACTCCTTTAATTCCTTCTTTTTAGTTGGGTTAACCTGGGCAATCACACATGGGTTCTTTCTCACTGTACATTCATTTTATCAACCAACATTACGTGACTAACCAATTTCCATGTACATACATTCAATCACAAGACTATCTAGAAGACAAAGGTTCATTCTTGAACAAATAAGGACCACCAATGGACATGATTTTCAGTGGACAAAAGTCCATATAATTCACTACATATAAGAATTTACAAAAGAGTACATAAGAATCAGCAAACACACCCCATCATTCTTTAACAGCCTGTTTATTATCTTTGTTAAGGTTTGATTTCATCCATCCCCGTAGAAACATCAAAATGCCCACCCTGAATGTTACACAGTAAAGAGAGATAAAGGAAGAAACCTACCTGGATGATCAACGATCAATGTTCTTCTCCACGTGCCAAGAACTGGGAATGCGTGACTTGTAGGGGAAGAACTCCACGGACTCCAAGGGTGAGTGGGAAGGCTCCAGCACAGGCGCACCACTAGCCTCGGGAAGGGGAACTCCATACACACAAAAGGGAAGAAGGAAACTAGACAAGAAGAAAAAGTAAAGAATAAATCCCCATGAGATAAAAAAGTGAGATCCTAGAGTAACGTGATATCAAATTCCTGAACGGCATTAATGGTGGATCATGGTTTCACCACGCAGTTGGGTGATTACACACGATGGGATTAATTCTCATTTAATTATTCTCATCTGAGAGGTTACCATAATTTCCTTGCGTTTAATTATTTCCTTTAATTATAGGAAAAAATGTAACATGGTGGAATTGGAAAGTACAGGAATGAGGGTGTGACACCAAGGAAAAGCCACATGTTTTGGTAAGTCAATGGTCTCCCGGTTCATAGGGATTTTAGATATTATTTATGGTATTTAAAAATGATTAAAAGGGGGTATTAAAAACTTTTTCATCAAAAGATACGTTCCGGGGGTGGAATTAGAAAAACATGGGGAAACTGGAAAAGGGTGAGACATAGTTTTGGTGAGACACCATAAAGGTGTCTCCGTCATGGTTCCACTATCACAGTGCCACCTTTACGAAGTCATCGGTTCGGTGAGACACCATGAGAGGTGACACTATTTCAGTGTACAACCGTCATAGTGCCACCATCATAGTGAGCCACTATCATGGTGCCACCGTCATGGTGTTGAAATAACTAGTGCCACCATCACCATTCTACTGTGACTGGTGCCACTGTCATACTGCCGACGCGAACGGTGCCACTGTTTTGGTGGGATTGAGTTTTGGAAAAGTATTGGACTAGGGGGGTCAAGGAAATTACATATATAAGAAGGTTAAATATGTCATAAATGAACTTTTTTGGTTTTATTTGGGATTTTATAGTAATAATACTAACCCTGAAAATTTAAAAGAGATGTTGTCACAGTAAGAGTTAAATGGTTAAACTAAGGGTTAAAGCTAAAAGATAAGGTTAATAATGTGGCCTAAACGTTTCTTAAAATCATTGGTTAAGAATATTTCAACCCATACTCATATAATATTCTAAATAAATCGATTTTTTGTATTTTAATTCTAAAATTAATTTATATTAATTTTATATTTTAAAGGATTTCAAGAGTGCCCCTCCCCTCTCTTATAAAGAGGAACTGCAACCCTCACTTCCTCACACTACTTCAATCATTATAGCTCAAACAAACTCACACATTTATCCTCCCAAAAATCCTGGATAATTATTTATTTTAATTATCTTCTAAAAAGACTTCCCCTCAAGTCCCTAAGAGGATATCCAAAGGAATTCCATCGAAGAAAGGGTAATTGTTTTACTAACACATTCAAGTTCTTGTATTCTTCTAATTCCTATTCATATGTATTTCCAACGCAAAATTAATAACTAAAATATAATCTGTATAATGAGATTTTATTATGATTTTGTTATAACCATATTCAACTTTCTATCCATCCTGTGAAAAGCAATATCACCATGTGTGTGTACGTACGGCTTACCATCTCTACGTTATCGTATAATTTTATTTTAATCAAAAATTTATTTGGATTGGTATAATAATGAATATAATGGATAGAAATAATAAATATTACATCATATAGATTCTCTATAATTAATATACCATCCAATTTCATTCCACCTTTATCATTAAGAAATTGATATCGTCACTCGTGTGTACGTAGGACATACCGTCTCCACGACGCGATGAGATTATTCTTCCATGATAACCATTAAATAATGATTATAAAAAAGTATATAATGAATTAATATTAAATATATTACATAATAATCCTACTTGAATAGTATGTGTATATATACATATATTTTATACTACAAGAAAACAGAAACAACGTTCATGTGTAATTACGACATACCATCTCCATGAATGGTGTATTCAATTTCATATACCTATATATTAAATATATTTATATACTTAATATATATGATATTTAAATAATTTTTTAATTTTTTAAATTATATAAGTCATGATATAATTAACAGGATAAAGAATAAAAGGTCAAAACATGTATGATAAACAAAACGATTATTACACAAAATGTTTCTTTGACATGGAATTGTTGATAAACAGGTAATGTAAAGTCATTAATGAATCATATTTGATATCATAAATATTATGATTATTCAGTTATAATAAAATAATATTTTTAAAACCATTATACCTGAGTTTTAGACATGCAAAGAGGGAATCATATTTGAGGTAAGGGTTAATTTCATAATCTCATTTTTATTAGGGATTTTTTATTCATAAGTACCTACTGGGGAATATTTATCATCCATGTACATTTTCTTATAAAATTTTTCCAAATTATTTTTACTATTATACTAAAAATGTTTAAAGTCTTTTTACCAATGTTTTTATCATTATAAAATGGTTTTAAAGGAATAATTTTGTAGTTTTCCAAATGAGGTACTTTATGACCTTTTTGAAAAAATATGAAAAGGAATTTTTTTAACTTATAATACAAGAGTGAATTTTACCGCCATAATAAATCCTTTATTTTTCAAATAATTCTTTACAAGTAGAAAAAGTTATTTTCAAATAAAATTTATTCTTTTATTCTTTTATAGCTTATAAATAAAAGACCTCAAAGTAAAAAAGGGGTTTTTCACTCAAGAAAATTTTATTATTTTTATTAGTGTATTTTCATCTATGTCAACATCAATTGTTGGATCTTATTATTAATTGAGGCTGACATCTTATGATACCATTTACAATATTTCGTTAAATTTTTTATGAATTAGTTTGATTTTGGATGTTCTATTTGGATATAATTTATTGTTTACAGTTAAAGTATTCATATTTCGTATGCTAGTTTTAATAAGAATATTTATGTTCGTTATGTTTTACTTCAAAAAAATAGGAATATGTTGTTGAGTCAATAAGGTTTTCCTTATTAATTTTCCATTCCTTCATGTTTGGGGGAGATTTTTGAGTGAATAAGGTATTTTTATAACGTTACAATTCATTCTTGTTTTAAAAATCACAAACACCTTATCTCAAGGAAAATCTCATTTTACCCTACGTATTACTTCTCTGAGGAAAATTTTTCTTACCCAAGGAAATTTATCCTTAACATGTTATTTGTTATTCATTTTTTCTATGTATAAAATTCGGGTTTGAATACAAAACCGTAGAATCATATAATACTTAGATATAGAGAATTCTATTTTCAGGAGTGTAACATCAAGTTTTTTCCAAATACTTTTTTGCATCACCACATGATGATATTTGACTATAGATGTTTCTAGTCATGGAACATAGAAATGTATTTCTGACTCTGATTTTTGATTGATATTATG
Organism: Viscum album; assembly: GCA_963277665.1. Taxonomy (NCBI): domain Eukaryota; kingdom Viridiplantae; phylum Streptophyta; class Magnoliopsida; order Santalales; family Viscaceae; genus Viscum; species Viscum album. Next base: position 828,075,774 of record OY728127.1, read on the forward strand.
ATTTCACCTGATTAGTAAAAGTTCTCAATTCTTTATCAATAATCTAATAGTCTCCTGTCTGAATTAGATAGTTATCAACTCTAGTGTTAATAACGAAAGTCTTCACCCTATCTCTCCAGTACTAATAGTATTTTACAACAAAAATAGGAGGTATGGTAGGATTTAGATTATCAATAGAACCAACATTTAAACATGCCATTTTAAGGAAAATCCTTTCCACACAAACTTTTTTGTAATATAAGTTTGTAAACCAGAGAAAATATCCTATGCAATGAAAATAGAACTAGAGTATCTCTAAGTAAAAATCAATCCAAATTGTATGGATCCAGAAATGTGATTCCAAAAATGTAAAGAAAAAAACGTCTCTTCTGAATTTAATCGTGAGATTAATTCATATTGAACTAAAACTCTGAAGCCAATTGTTAGATTGGTTCAGGGTACAAGGTCACTTCCTCTGATACGAATTCCTTATGATAATAAACTCATTTTCATAGGGGGATTACATTTTCTTGTTAGTTTTTTCAAATTTTTTTAATGAAGTTTTTCAAATTTTTGTAAGGAAGTTTTTCAAATTTTTCATAATGAAGGATTTCAAATTTTTCTTCATGAAGCTTTTCAAATTTTTTGTAATGATGATTTTCGTAATGAAAATATTCATACTCAAAATTTTCTTAATGAAGATCTTCGTAATGAATTTTCTTCTCATAATCAAAATTTTTGAATACTAAATTTCTTCAAGAAGAATTTTTCCTCACTACTAATAATCTTCCTGGCATTCCAAAAGGTATATTTTCATTCTTATGTTTTCATAGTCATCATTTACTTACTGGTATTTTATTTTCTGTTTTAAATTTTTTGTATTCTAGTTTCCTTAAATCCGAATTTTTTTCCTTTAAAAACCTAAAAAGATCATATCCTACCAAATGTTCCATGTGGCTATAATTTTAACCATCAGATCTAATAATAATATTTCTCAACCGTTGGATTGTCTTTGGAAGTTAAACTGTCACATTGAACACCGATATAAAGGACCCCCCTGAAGGTGATCCCACATCGGATTTCAAGCCTTTGCATGTCAAAGCTCTACCCCTCTTTCAAAAGCCCATTCTGAACCTCTCAAATCTTTATCAAATCTGAATGTCTGGTGAATTTCCATCCCAAGAGATGTCAACTGTCAAGTCGATTATGGAGTGGTAGATTTATAGAGAGAGGTTGGGGAATCCAAATTTCTTTTCCATGTACAATTACATTATATCCATGAACATCAGGTTGAATGGACGGGAAAGTGTTTGCATTCCAAAGACAGGAGACCAATATGTGGTATATAGAGATCTGCTTGTGGAATTTTATGAATCTGTGAGTTTTTTCAATGAAGAAGAGAGGATTAAGTTTTCATTCAAAAGCTATGGAAAACCTATGACCTTTCATACACCAAGGCTGCAAGCTTGGTGGGGTGGTCTTATGAAGGGGAATCTGAATTCTGTTCCCATAAATTGTCCAATGTACAAGGACACTTTTTCACGATGAAGGCTACGGAGTGTCTTTGACATACATATTTCAATACTCCGAATATTTCTCTTTTGTCAACAAATAATTGGATCCTTGAATTATGGGTTCAAGGTATCGTCATTCTGAGAAAAGGTGATAAGGACACCTTGAAGAAGAGCGACATGTACATCTTGGATTTTCAAGTGAATATAAGGAAGATAAATTTGATGAAGCATATTCTGATTACAATAAAGAATATCAAGAATGGAAATATGAAGGCTCAGATTATAATGTATCTGGATATTCTTTCTAAGCTAATTGTTCAGTGCCTTGAGTCTTTTACGATTCCTTGTAGTTCCATGCCGAGGAATTTCAAAGTCATGTTAGTAAGTGATGACACATTAAAGAGAATTAATATTGGTTTCTCTAAAATTCCGGGGAATTCTATGACTTACCAGAGGAGGATGCAGAAGTTGTTCCGAAGAAACAAGAAGTGGAAGAACCATCAAAAAAGGTTATAAAGAAGAGTAAATTAAAGGAAGTAGAAGAAGAAGAGAAAACCCCTAAATCTAAGTAATCTCAATCCGCACCTCCAAATCCCAAGAGGCATAAAGCTTATCCAGATGAGGTAATTACAATGTGGAGGGAGGATAAGAAAACCTGGAAGGAAGGGGAGCCACAGTTTGGCCTGGATCTAGCTGAGGACAAGGCATTAAAAGAAAAGACTGATGATGAGCTTGAGAAGAAAGCCAAGTAAAAGATGAAAAATAAGATGATGTCAGTGGATAAGATTGTTCAATCCCTTCAAAGGGATACTGAGATAGGATCTGATAATATCCCCGTACCAAAATAATTCTTGGTAGAACCCTTACCTGAGACACCAGGGAATAAATTTCTCAATCTGGAAAAAGTAAAATAAAAGATTACTGATGAAAAGGATTTTGTAAAAGAAGTGAAAGAAGAAGAAAGAAGTGGTGACATAGAAGAACTCATAAAGCAATTTGACGACTTTCGTGAGAAGAAAAGTGCATCCGAGAAATTTTCAATCCGGACGTCTAAAGATGGATCTTCGAAGATTTCTACTCCTACGGTAGATGAAAAAGCTGAAGATGAAGTGAATAAGCTCTCTGAGGAAGAATGTTATAATCAGGATTTCATTCACTTGGAATATGCTGAGACAGGTGCTGAGAATGAGTAGATTGATTAAGATAGAATTGTTCAGCTATCTGATAGTAAGCATGAGTCTCCAGATGAAGAAGTTGTTCTGAGAAATGACAAGGGAAAATTGGTGATTGAGGATACACCTACTAAATTTCTTCTACAGAAGAAGGAAGTCGATGGATCTTCTAAGAGAAAACTTTTTGAGCTATATAAAGAGTCCTCCCCAAGAAAAGTCTCAGATTCGGAATCATCTTCCCAAGGACATGATTTCGTCATTCAATCACTGAAGAAGCTTTTTGACACCATTATGATCTTTCCAAGAATTTACTTAAGATGTTTGATTCTCCAACACTGCATGAATCAAAAATCAGATTTAGTATCTGTAGTGATAGACAAGTGTGTCATGCTTGAGACTGATCTCAAGAATTTTTTCATTAACTATGAAGCCCACAAAAAATATTTAAATAAAGTGATTATCTGGTTAAAGAAATTAGTTGAAGTCTTGAGAGAGCTTGATGATTTTCAACATGAAGTTAAGGACGGTTTGGATAATGAAGATAGTAAAATCAAAGATCTCACGACTAGCATTGAGGAAAAGCTAACCCTTGAGCATAATACTCTGATTCAAGAGGTAAAGGATCTGAATGGGAAGCTATATTCTATTTCCCAAATATGGAAGAGGGAAAGGGATCTTTGAATTGAGATTGAAGAGAAGCTATTTAACCATGATGAGTTGTTGAAGGCTCATGCAGAGGCTCTGAAGGATCAGGATGAAAAGATCAAAGCTTTAGAGAAGACAACAGAGGATCAAGGTCAGATCCTAAAGAAAGAAGAGGAAGACCAAAAGGAACTAAAAAAGATAAAGACTATAATGAATAAATTGATACCCAAGAAGAAGGAAGGAAAATAGAACCAGTCCGTTCTTTTGTTGTATTCTTTCCTGGTACAAATTCTTCCCATCTTAATGAAATTTTTGGTTGATCGTTTTTGTTTAGATGCTTTGTACTAATATTTCAGGTACTATAATTTCTTTTCCATTCTCTCAAATTCTATTTGAAAATCAAAAAGCGGGGGAAAGGAAAAAAGAATACTAAGAAAAGAAGAAATAACCCTAGGTAAGGAGGAGTTTATCTAAGGTGGAGTTCCCATTATAGAGATTTCTGTATTCATGATTATGAAAAACCTCATTCCTGAAATCTAGAATACAATCCTTAGAGTTCCAAATCTTAAGGAAAATTTAGTCATATTCATCTTTTCCCATATGATAAGGGAGATAAGTTTAACTGTAAAAGTATTGAAAAATATTTTCTAGGTCATTTTATTCTTTTTTTCATAAGGATGTCTGTGCCTTCCAAAAAGGGGGATATTATTGAGTCAATATGGTTTTCCTTATGAATTTTCCATTCCTTCATGTTTGGGGGAGATTGTGGAGTCAATAAGGTCTTCTTATAACTTTACCATTTATTCTTTTTTTTGAAAATCACAATCACCTTATCTCATGGAAAATATCATTTTACCTTATGTTTTACTTCTCTAAAGAAAATTTTCCTTCCCCAAGGAAATTTATCCTTAACATGTTCTTTGTTATTCATTTTTTCTAAGTATAAAATTCGGTTTTCAATCCAAAACCTCAAAATCATATAATACTTAGATATAGGGAATTTTGTTTTTAGGATTCAAATTAAGGCTCTGAGTTCTCTGAATTCAGACTCAGAACTCTTATGAGTTCTAACTCCAAACTCACTAAATTCATACACAGAGTTCTTATGTGTTTTGACTCCGAGTTCTCTGAATTTAGACTCCAAACTCTTCTGAGTTCTAACTCTGAGTTCTCGGAATTCAGACACCAAAATCTTCTGAGTTCTAACTCTGAATTTCCATGAACACCGAATCAAAACTTTTTGAGTTCTAACTCTAAATTATAATGAATGTAGACTCCAAGATTTGTGAGTTCTGACTCTGATTTCTAATGAATTTAGACTCTGAAATTTTTGAGTTCTGACTCTGAATTCTCATGAACTCTAACTCCGAACATTGTAAGTTCAGGTTCCGAATTCTTGGGAATATAGATTCTGAATTTCCTTGAAATTCAGACTTTGTAATTCTATAGAGTTCATGTTCTATATTCCTTAGAAAATAGAATCTGAATATAATTGTATTATAGAGACCGAAGGTATTTTTTATTAGACTCCAAACATTTATTTTCTTATACTCCTAATAATTGATTTTGGTTATGTAATCATATTTTTGCCTACATTTGTTTGTTATATAACGGTTTCTTGCATTCAGTTACTAACTAACTGTTGTTTGAGTGACACGTGTACAGGTCCCTCCAAAATTCAAGGAAAAATATGACTATTGGAGGATGGTGCTGACCGTTGAATCCATACATATAAATAGTATCTCATTTGAACTAGCTCACAACTTTAGAACTGAACATTGACAACTTGGCTTTCATGCCGTTGAAGTGATTTCTAGAGAGAGAGGATCTTATAAACTGTCAGGCATCATGCAAAAATTTTGAAAATATTTTTCAAATTTTTCTTCGTACAGATTTGATTTGATCAGAGGTGATATTTCCTTCAAATCAGAGACTTCGGGTTGTGAAGTTAGAGGTGCCGATTTACTTAAAAATCGAGGGCTTGTAGGGATAGAGAGACAGATACTGATCTTCGGATTGAGGGCTTACCTGGGTTTGGGTAAGACAGACTTTCTTGAAAGTATAAATCAAGGGACCTTTATCCAGGGTTTTTGGATACCCTTCTCATTGGGTTAAAAGAGTTACTACTTGTTTCTTTTAGTTTTGTATGTTTTTTTAACTGTAATTTTAGTTGTTGAGGAAAGTATAACATTCTTATACTTCCTTAGAGTTGTACTCTGATTAATTAGGATTCTATAAGACTTATGGTAGAATCTTAGTTTTTGTAAACTCTTATTATGTTTCATTCCAGGATTCACTTTTATGGAATCAAGCAAGTTATTAGAACTTAGAGGTGTTGTGAATTTTTCTTATGCAAAATTTATTTAATGATTTTTAAAGTATACAATTCACCCCCTATTGTATATTGAGAATCTACACCATAGATTGATACTATAATTAGTATAATATCTATCATAATATTGATCCCCACATGTGTTGGACTTAGTATGTGATGTGTGGGGCCTAATATTTCTCCTAGATGCATCAGTGGGTTAAAGGAGACAAACTAGCTTTGGTTTTGACTAGTGTCTTACCCATTTATGTATGGTGTCTTGGAAGAAGGCTTAAAGGATTGTTTATGATGTATTGTATTATTCATTCCATATTTATGACATCAATATTGATATTCCATATTATTATTCAAATAGTATAATATCAATGGTTAAGTATTATTCTCCTATGATTATTTATATGATGTTATTTCATTATCTTCTATTCCATCCATATTATGCTCAAGATTATTTTTGAATGGCGTTTGTTGTTAGTTATTCACATTTCCATATTGTTTTTGTTTATTTATGATATCTTCCATTGTATGGTTACCCATACTGTGCATCTGAGCTCACACCTTTCTTATATTTTATTTTCCTAGGATTCTAATATGTTTATTATTATTGACATGCAGGGTTCATCTAGGAGAATAATGGAATTCTCAATGGGTTATATATGTTTTATTTTATGTTTTGAATTCTAATATAAGGATCATGTATGTAATATATTTTAAAATAATCCTAAAATGATCGGTCCTTTAGTATTACAAACTTTTATCTATACTAATGTAATAAAGTAAGTCACCGGCTTTAGGTTACTGGGGTGGGGTAATTACAATTGGTATCATTGAAAGTTTATAAGTAACCTTGTAAACTATATTTAGAAATCTAAAATTTGGTAACATAAACCTAATATAGATTATAAGATAATTATAGAAGAACCAACTAGAATTTTGGTAAAGTAATTATTACGTGGGTATTCACAAAAATACATCCCTTTCTAGATACTGAAAGTGGATGTGGTTTTGGAACAGATGTACCTAAGAGTAACAAATCTGAGAAGGTGAGTTAGTCCTGACATGGAGTAACCTAGTACATGACAATGAGCCTTACTATGCACTTGTTTTGACACACCCATAGGATAATAATTCAAATTTTCTTTACAAACCATTATGAAGGATTTAAAATTAAATATTTACCCAAAGAACCCATGATTATGATTAAGAGATTTGATATGTATAAAATTTTCAATTTATGATAATTATTTTACTAGTTCTATGATTATAAATAATGATATGATCTAACCTAGTGTATGTCGTCATTAACAAATGGAACCTAGTAGAAGGAATGTGAACCTTTCTGATGCACGTGTTCTAAATAATAGGAAGGATTATGTATTTCATGATTTTAATTGAATATTTCAAAGGGAAATAGTTTCTCAAGCATTCTCATCATATGAGTACATAGTATCATGTGATAATGGGATAGGTAAATAATACTCAAATTACTATGGATTTTGAGGGAAGCATGAGAGTTAAAGGATATCTATGGAAAATATAGATAAAGAGGGGAAGAAAAATTAGTATTTTCAAACATGTAATAACTATATAAAGACACACACTGGTACTTAAATAAATGGAATGGGAGTTTGATACACGTGTGGAGAGAAAGGACACTATGCTTGGGATTGTGACCATAAAAAAATATTTCTAATTTGCAATGCTTCAACTACAAGGAGATGGGATAATACACAAATGAATGTCCCAAGCAGTAAGGGAATATACCTCCCAAAAATTAAAGGGATCAAGAGAGAGCCTATATTATTGATACATGTGAAGAGGAATGATTAATGTGATTATGTTTGGAATCAAGAATTATGTTATTTGAGTATTTTATCAATGATGTACTGGTTATAAGAATTATGGAATCTGTAAAGATTTTACATAAGTATTGTTTCATTAAAGATTTGAGATTTTATTGTGCCAAGAAAAGTGACTCAATAGAATGTTAATATATTTGGAAAACATATGTTTGGGAGAAATATAACCCTCAATATATTTCTAATATCATGATATTGATATTAGAATAATGAAATGATTGATTTTGATAATGTAAATTGGTTATTACTGAATACCTTGGAACTGATTAATGGTATGTTGAAAAGTGTTTTATGTCATCATTGAGGGAGTTTACAAAATTTTTGGATTTAAGGAGTATATCCAATAATCTATGTTCTATTTAAGGAATAATGATGCATACATGTTTTTAATAAATTACTATTGTAATTAAAGTTATTTCCATTTTTTAGGGAATACATGATGGAGTTAATCACATGTTTAGAATGTGAAAAATTAGACCTGCTATATATTGTGGAAATATTAATGATATGTTTATTTTGAAAAATTTAACCATTTATGAAATGGTTAAAGTTAGTATTTGGAGAATTGTTTAGAAGTTAATTTATTACTTCACCATATGATTCATCTTTTGCTGAGAAATAAAGTTGAAATATTTCAGGGAAAACCCAAAGAATAAGATTGTGTTTATGAAATAGAAATGTATCAAGTAACTATATTTCCTTAAATTCATATAGATTCATAGAATTTATATAATCTAGGAAAATGATATAAAAACCAGAAAAATTTTGTACCTATGGTATTTTAAATCATCTTATATTTATGGCTTTTAGGCTCTCAATTTTCCATTGATCATTAACTTGTTTGTGATTGATGACCTCAATCACTCCCTACAAATATTTACTATTTTCCTCCATAAATGTATCTCTACATACCACTAAAGTTATCATACTCAAAATCATAGTTTTTTGGTTATATTAAAATTTTCATTTCCTACAAATTAATAATATGTGTTATTAACCCTATTTATGATGTGAGTTCTTCAACAATAGTATTTTCAAATATCAAGATCCTAATTTCTGAGATCAAATTAAAATTTTGATGATGAAATTTAATTATAGTGGGGAGAATATAACACCACAATAATTTATAATATTTTTATTTTTAAAAGATTTTATAGATTTTAATACACCCAACACTGAGTTAGCTTGACTTACATGCAAGATTGACATCCTTTGATGGCTTATGTTTTACACAAGATAGAGTTTTACTGAAAAAACATGATATTATAAAAATATTATTATATATTAAGATATAACCTAGGTGTTAAATAACAAGTTATGAATATTATTAAACTACTTATGAAAATATATGGTTTAATTAATTGGTTAAAAATTAATTAGAAATGAATATATTAACCTGCTGAATATATAAGAAATGTTTTTATAAAGAAATATTTTTATGCTCACAGTGTCATTTTATCCTAAAAAAATAAATTAATTATTTTTAGTGAATGATATTAATGAAATATATATTTTATATATTCAATAAAATATTCTTGTTATTCGTCCAATATATTTTATAGTCATAAGATAATAAAAAACACAATTTTACACATAAAAACCTATATTTTAAAAGCATAATTTTAACGCCTTTTAATGGAGAAGTCATTTTAAATAGAATTTTTCACAATTTTAGAATTTCTATATGAAAAAATAAATTTCTCTTTGAAATTGGGATATCAATATTATCTTAGAGTGATTTTTTTGTATTTTTCTGAGATGTTTCATTTTCTTATTAATAGTAAATAATTTTGCATTATAGTTAAAAACCGACTTTTCATTTAAAATTATTTTAAATTGATATTTAAAGTCACAATAGATCAATAATGAATATATTAATTCATTTTATGTTATTGGACTCATTTTTTTATTAAAATTAGATATGAAAAATTATAAAACTTTTTAATGCCTCTTTTACCCCCCCCCCCCCCCCCCACCTTCTTGCCACATCTGTAGATTACTGTTAAAATTTCATTAGCAACATCTATGAATTGAATTTGGAAAAAAGTAAATAGATGGTTGTAATCAGTAGAATATTTTGAGTATAATAGGATCAAATTAATTTTTTTATATTATGAATACTAACTTTAGTAAAAAAAATTATCAAGGTTCTGGGTAAATCAGGTAATTAAAGGTAAACATAATATTAAAATATTATAATGTTACCCTAAAAATTGTTCTAATTTCATTGCATGAGTGGGTTTAAACAAGAATAAAACATAGGATAAAATTATAACCTTTTTAGGCTGCTTTGGCTAGAATATGACATTTTTAATATTTTATTGAAAGATAAGTGTAAAATGTCAAACTTCTATTTTTAATAAGTATTACCTTTTTAATACACGGTTATAAAGAAGATAAATTAACAAATAAATATTAATTTTAAATCTAATAAATTTATATTCATCATGATAATTTATTATAAATTTTTATTTAATAGATAATTTAATTAAATTATTTTATAATAATGATTCATTAATTATTTAATTAATTAAAATATCAACTAAATGATATTAAAAATATAAAAAAATATAATTTTACATAATTAATGACATTGAAAAATTTTAAATATAACTTTTAAATTTTAGTGATATATTATAAGTGTTTTTTAAAAGTTATCATGTTTTTATGATATTTTTAAAAATAAAAATAATGAATAGTGTCAAAATTGACATAAATGATACTTTAAAATAAAGAATATTTTATTAAATTAATAAAATTATTAAAAATATAAAATTCATCCAAATTACTATAATGAGGTTAAATATTTCATAAATTATCCATTTGGGGTTCTTTTAAAATTTTATAGTAACAATATTAACCCTAATGTTTAAAAAAGACATGTTGTCATGGTAAGAGTTAAAGGTTTTAACTAAGGGTTAATTAAAAAAGATAATTTAAATAATGTGAACAAAACTTGTCAAAAAAATTTCTTTAATGGTATTGAAACCAATAATTGCTTAATATTTGAAATAAATTGCATTGGAGCTATTTTAAAAAATAAAATCAATTTATATTAATTTAATTTATTAAAGGATTCCAAGATTTCCCCTCCCCTATATTATAAAAAGGCACCTCCTCCCTCACTTCCTCACACCACAATGAAAATTATATATCGACAAAACCCTGAAAATTTATCCTCCAAGAATTCTTATCTGGGTTATGGAGGTATTGGTCTTCTAAAAAGACTAGCCCTAGTGTCCCTAAGAGGAGATCCAAAGGAAGTCCGTCTAAGAAGAGGTGATTATTATACCATCTCGTTCGTGGTTTTTTCTTCATCTAATTCATCTTCCACTGTTTTTTACATACTAAAGTAATAACTATAGTATCATATATATACTGATATTTTATTATTATTATGGTAAAACCATATCCATCCATTTAACCATCCTATGAAAAATAATATCACCATGTGTGCGTACCTATGGCTTATCGTCTCCATGTGTGTAGTGTAATTTTATTTTCATCATCACTTTATTTGGATGTGTATAGTGTTAAATATAATGGATATAAATAATAAATATGAAATGATATTTACTTTTTATAATTAATATATCTTCCAATTCCTTACCACCTTTATCATTAAGAAAATGATATCGTCGCTCGTGCATATATACGACCTACCATCTCCATGCCGCGATGAGATTCATATTCCATGTTAAGAATTAAAGAATGATTATAAAAATGTATATAATGAATAAATATTAAATATATGACATAATAATTGTACTGTAGTAATATATTTATATATATATCTATATATGTCATACAATAAGAAAATAGTGACAGCATTCATGCGTACATATCGCCTACTGTCTCCATGAACGGTGTATTACATTTCATATATCGATATATTATAAATATTTATATAATTAATATATATGATATATAAATCATTTTTTCATTCTAGAAGTAATAAAATTGTGAACTAAGTAATATTATCAATAATAAAAAGTCAAAACACATATGATAAACAAAGCAATTTTTACCTGAAACGTTGATTTAACTTGAAATTATTAATAAATGGGTAATATAAAGTCATAAATGATTCATATATTATATCATAAATATTATTATGGTTATATTAAAAGTAAATAATACTTCTAAAATCACTATATTGGATTTCTGGACACATATGGGGGGATCGAACCAAAGTTATGTGTAAATTTCATGATCTTATTTTTATTCGAGATTGTTTATACATAAGTATCTACTAGGAGATATTTATCATCCATGTCCATGTTTATTATAATTTTTTACAAATTATTTTTAATATTATCATTTTAGAGACTTTCTAGCCATGTTTGACTCTTTATATAATTGTATTAATTGAATCATTTTTTCATCTTTCAAATGAGGTTATTTATGACCTTTTCAACAAAATATAAAAGGAAGTTTTTATTAACTTATATATCATTAAGATGATTTTACTTTAATCATGATGGCTTGATGTTTTTAATATTTTATTACATTTTTATAGATTTATTCTCAAATAAAATTTCTTCTTTTATAATTATGCATCTTTTAAATAAATGATTTCATTGTAAAACGGGGTATTTTCATCAAGAAAGTTTTCATGATTTTATTGGAGTATTTTTATATATTTAAATATCTTTTATTGGATCTTATTCTTAATTAGAGTCGATCTATTATTATATCATTAACAATATTTCATTGAATTATTATGTTGGTTATGTTATACCCCTTAATAAGAGGAATGAATTGGACTTGGTAAGTGATGGCTGAGACCCTCTATATCCCCATGAATTATCAGTAGGTATCATGAGACAAACTATCTAAGGTTTTGACTATTTTATTACCCGTTTATGTATGGTGTCTTGGTCGAGGCCTTGATGGTATGTTTATGACATCTAGAATTATGCGTTAATTCATAATGATATTATTATTAATGTTCCATGTGATAATTATACTACTATAATATCCATGGTTAAGTATCATTCTCGTGTGATTATTTGTATGGTGTTTTATGATCAGATTTTATTCCTTCCATATTATGTTGAAGATTATATTTTAATGGCACATGTTGTTAGTTATTACCCTTTAACTATTGTTTATGTTTATTTATGATATATTCCATTATATGTTTACCATTAATGATAATATTAACTCATCCGTTTTTTTCAGGATGTTAAGATGTGTATTATGAATGATGTGCAGGGTTAATCTGGGATAAAAATTTATTCTCAAATGATTATTTATGTTTTATTTTATATTTTTAACTGTAATGTAAAATTCATGTATGTAATAAATTTTCCACGTCTTCTAAACTGATTGTCCCTCTGGGATTCTACACTTTTAACAATTCTAATGAAATAATGTACAGAACCGGCTCCTGGTTACTAGGGTCAGGGTTGTTATAATAAATATTAATATAATTTAATGTTATTCAATACTATTACATTAAAAAATGGTGATAATAACTTCATTTCAATTTTCATTACATTAGATTTAAAAATATATATAATGAATAATACGAGAAATAATACATTATATAAAGAAGATATAAATCCTACACACTCTTAATAACAACCACAATTTATCAAGAAACACTTAAAGTACCTAAGACCACATATAAAGTATGAATTTTCTATGTTAAGAACCCTATCATATAACATTAAACATAATGTAGGTAAATTTATAACCATATTTTAATTCCACTTACAAATTAAGATTCATTCAAAAAACTCATATAAAATAGAGTATATCAAATATTTGCTGAATTTAAATTATGTTAATAGCATTCATTTCCTTTAATAAGAAAAATTATTATATAAAACATATATTTCATTACAAAATCAAAAAAATATTTTACCTTTATAATTCATATTTACATATAATAAATATATAAATATTAAAAACAAATAATTTATTTTAAATAATTTTTCACTTCGATAAAATCATTTTTTAAACATTATAAGACGTATCCTAAATATAATCAGTCATTTTATTTAAAATATAATATTGGTAGAAATAATTAATTTATTGAAAAATATAAAAAATAATAAAAATGACTATTTAAAATAATTTTTTTGAAATTAAAATAAATTTTTTTGAAATCTATTTTATTTTAACCTAAAAATACATAGACATTATAAATTTGTTTCAATGCTTATGGAGATATATTATATAAGAAGTGACATTTTATTAACTAAAAATACATAGCCTAACATGTCATATATTTTTACATGAATAATTCCATTTCTGAAATGTGATTAATATTTAGAAAATGTTATATCATATTTATTTTTTATATTATATTAGGCATGATTATTAATTAGTTCCTCAATACAGGTTGCCTATTTTATATTCTGTTCCAAACTAAAAAAATTTGTCTTTAATGGTCCTAGTTAAAATCATGGAATAGAAAATTAAAAATCTCTTAATTCATTAAAAACTAATATCCAATTATTTTATCATTAAAATTAGACTACTATATATAAAAATAAATATGTAATCCAAATAAAATTTATTTCAAAAATTCATCCAAACACCTCCTGAATATTTCATTAAAACACATTACTATGGATATCTAAAACACATAAAACAGAATGAATCATCGAACATAAATTGGGGAAAAATATAATAGGAACGTTTCAATTAATTTAATTCTATAAAAAATAAATAGTATCCCTACCACCCAGCTAAAAACAAAAAACAAAATAAGGTTTTAAAACTATAACCATTTCAATTCATTTGGAAAATAACTATGGGGAGAGAGGGTAACTAAGGATGAATAGATAGAGGTTTATCTATTGTAGCATAGTGAGGGAGATGGATAATCAACTATGGGACCAGGATATCTTGTCATATGTAAGGAATATTAATTTGGGAGAGGTAAATTTTATCAACAGAGAGTAAGGGTCCCTAGCATAGAAGAGGGGGAGGGACATTCTCTACAAAAGGAGAGTGTGGTAAAGGGTATGGGAGAAGGGGTCAATCGTGATAGAATACATAGTGGGGGTGACAAATTTATAGTTTTAAAAATTATTAGTTGTTTTTTAAAAACCACAAATAATCGATTTATTTAGTTGTGTTTTAATAATAATAATTGTTAAATATATCATTTAAAAGATCTTTTATTAACATCCATGAAATTTGATAAAAAAATTAAAATAATAATAATATGTTGGATGTTTTGAGAACTTCCATAAAAAATTACTAAAATTATTACATATTTTAATGTTGTACAGTTCTAATAGAACCCCCAACCAATATTTTAATATGGTTTATTTTGATTCTTTTGAATTGAAATTCATATTAATTTTTTTCACTATATTCCTATTTAGATTTAATAATAAATAAACACCCCATTGGTAATCCCTAGATGTTTTAGATATCAAATTATCATTTATAATTTAATAGCAGTTCCTTCTATCACATTGCTTTCCTAGATTTAATAATTACACTTATTACCCATTAATATTTTTTATATTGGTATATTTTGTAGCGCATCCTTCTAAATCCAAAAATTTGGGGGGTTTTATAGGTTTAATTATATTATTCGATTGAGGATGAATCAATACATTAAATTTAGTGAGTTAACTCCACTTGGATATTATAGTTTCTTTATATTTAGAAAAAAAATACTATGTTCCATGGTATTCAAGATATGCAACACCAAGCTTAAAGGAGCAAAAAATATTATTATATAAATGTGACCCTTATAACAAAAACCCTTAATTTGACAGGAATGAATAATATTAAGAACATTATAAAATATGAAATTGTCTAATTGATTACTAATTTATTAATTAATTATAAGGAAATAATCACTCACATTTTAGTAATGTTATTTTATTCTACAGAAATATTTTTCTTCATAAATGGATTTTATTACTTTTTCTGAGTGAATAATATAATTAATTTTTTCGAAATTTTAGATATTTTTTTAAAAGGATATATCTTTTTAAATCATAATATCGAAAATATAGTATTATTAAATCTCTATATTTTTCTGAATAGTGTTATTTTTCAATTAATAGTGAAAATACTGATTTTTATTAAAAGATATATTTTCTTTTAAAGTATTTACTATATAACATACTATTTTGGATCTTTTAAAAAAATTAATTAGATAATATAATTTTAAATAATAACATAATTATTTTTTAAATTATTTTTCAAATTATTTTATATTTCAATTTAGTATAAAAACATTTTATATTTAAAAAGGGAATTCTTCAGTCATATGGTTTTTCATCATGATTTGCAGATTTAATTATAAATTAAATTCCACCATTTCTGGGTATTGAATTTTCAAAATATTATTCCATATTTTGAATCATTGGTTCTAAGTTTATTAAATAGGTCAATTTTATTTTTTAAAATTAGGAATAGTAACATAAGTAATTTTTGTTAAAAAGGTAAGGGTAAATAGGGTGACTAAGGGTTTAAAATAACATGATAAAGACTAAAAAAATGACCCAAACACTTTCTTTAATACTATTTTAGGATTTCATTTTTTAAATAGTCATCCAATATTCAAGCATATGACTTTGTTCAATTTGGATGTGATTATGTGTTTTATGATATTTCGAGTAGAGCAAATTAAAAAATATCACACTATTGTTTTCAATAAATTTAATATTTTTCAAATGGGTATAAAATCTGATAATTTTGATTATAAATATTAATTTTAAATATAAATAAATTATCTTTATCCTAGAAATTTATTTTCGATTTTTATTGAATAATTAATTACCTCAAATTCTTACACAACGCTAACACAATAATTATTCCATTCATTGAAAAATAAAAAAAATGACATCAAAATTATTAAAAGTAATAATTTTTGTAACAATTATTGAGATTCATGAATTTTACAGATACATTTAAAATTTAGGGATTTATTAGAATATTTTATTTGAATTTTTTTTTGTGTTGATGTTATTAATGTAAAAGAAAGTAAATAGTTCTAAAATTGACATTATTGATATTTTATGAAAATAACATTTTATTTAATGATTTAAAGTTTATAAAAATTCTATATTCATCCATATTATTATCTTATGGTTTAAAATATAATATATTTTCCATTTCTGGATCATTTTTCTGATTATAGTAATTATCAATACCCTAAAAGAGTAAAAACATTATTATCATAGTAATTTCGGAAAAGGGTTAAAATAAAAAAGATAAGGTTAAAAACTATATAAACATGTAAAAAATTTATTGGATGAGTTTATTTCAACTCATCCACGTCTGATTTTCCCATATTATTAGTTTTTCCATTTATATATTAAAATTAATTTATATTAATTTAATATTTGATAAATTCCAAAAGTGTCACTCCCTTCTCTTAAAAAGGGCACATTTTCTTCTTATTTAATCACACTTCAAAAACCTTTTGGTCCAAAAAAAACATACCCAAATAACTTCTTCAAATCCCTACTCAAATTTTAAATTCCATAGTTTTTATAGAAAACTATCCTCAATGTTATTAAGGTATAAATAAATAGAGGTCGTCCGAAGAGGAGGTATAGTTCATAAGTTAGTGTTTTGTGTTTTTTTTTCTTCCACCACCATAAAATATTATTTAACTATTCTGAGATAATAAAATAGTTATATCCCATATAATTATATGTTATTATTTTAAGTTAATAACCATTATACATCTTCAACCTTCATAAAATGGGAATGGAATTCATCATTCATGTGTACGACGGACTACCGCAACGCGGACCGAGGTAATTTTGTTTTCATAACCGCCTCTCAAGTTTGGTTTTAATTACTGATTAATTTATAAATATTATTTTAATGGAATATTTATAATTCATTAAAGATAATATAACACCTATTTTATTACCTTTTCATTCATTGAAAAATGATAACATCGTTTGTGTGAACGTTCAGACTACCACCTACACGAAGCGATGTGATTCGTTTCTCATTACCACATCACATTGATTATATATAGACATATATTTAAAAAAATTATTTATGATATTATGATAATTATGTCAAGATAAAATAATACTTACCTTCTTTCCATGATGATCATTGAAAAATGGAAATGTTACTCATGCATACATACTGCCTATTATCTCCATGATTGAAACATAAATAATTTTTAATGACCCTATTTATTGGTTCATTTTAAATTTTTAATTGATGTATAAAAATTATAATTATATCATTATTATTATTCTATATTTGATGGAATAATTACCCTTTTTACCACAGTGACCACACCAAATCTATTTTGAAATTATGAACTGAATGTCCTCAAAATACCCAATGTGGATTTAACTAACTAAGTAATTAAATATTTTATTAAAATAAATGAAATAAATTTATGATGGATAAGGTATTAAACCTGAAAAATGATCTCAAAAATAAAATTATTTATGTGATTTTATTATGCATCAGTTACAGTACAAATTTTGATAGTATGGTGTCGAGGTAAGGGATTTCATCACAATTTTACTTCATTATGGAAAATTTTAATATTATGCACCCAATTTCATTTTTATTGCATATATACATCCCCTTCTAAATATTATATCATGAATCATTCATAATTCATGATATTTCAATTTTTAATTTGAATTATTTAATCCAAGGAGATTTGACTTGAAAGTTACCAAGTCTTAAATGGATTCTTAACTCAATTTCCTTTCGTTTGATTATTACTCGTCTTTATTGATATTACTATTCTGTAATTATTTTGGGATTGATCTATAAATATGTTTACTCTATATTTAATATTATTTTATGTGGATGAAAATTTTATATACAAAATCCTTTCATTGATTATTTCATAGTTCAATGAAATTTTCTTTGTAAGTGTTTCCCATTTCAAATTCCATTTCATTGGAACATATTTTTATGATATGCACCAATATAGTTTTATGAGGTATAAATACTACCCAACTGACATGTTATATCATGAATATAATTATTTTATTGATATTTAATATATTATTCGACATTAATCTTTCATGGGGATTATGATTGAAAAGTTACCAAAGTGTCTAAGGATTTATGTCACAATAACCTTTTTTCGAGATTGTTTATAATAAATGTTCTTTAGGAGGAAATCATATGCTCTTATTTTATTGTAAAACATATATTTATTATAATCTATTTATGGATCTCGTTCACATTTTTAATTTCCATTTTATTCATTATTGATTAAATATATGTCAATAAATTTATTTTTAAATGATATCAATCAGGTATTTACTTTTAGATCAGGAATCGTTCAAATCCATATCCACATTTTAAAAAATATTTTAATAAATTAATTTTATAAACATATGTGATTTCTTTAATCTCTTTCACGTGATCTTTAACCCTTTTTTAAGTTTTTAAACATAAATTGTTTTAATTTTTTCAATACGGGTCACTTTTATCTCCCTTTAGAAAAATGAATGAAAGAATATTTATTTTTAATATTTATAACATAAATGGGTTTCCCCACAATAATGACCATTTTTTGAATATTACTTTATTAGTTTCTAATTTTATTTTCAATGAAAAGGATTTTCACAATGTTTTGTGATTTTTTTAGAATTGATTTTCAAAGTGAAAATTTTATTTACCTCAAGAATTTTTTAATGGAATTTGAATGGTATTTCCATTCATCAACACCAAAAACCATTTATTTTAATTACACTACACTAGTGATATGTTTATTTATACAATCTTTATTTTTTCTCTAATTGATTATGAGATTGAATTGTAACCTGTTAAGTTTCTATAGGTGAATTAAGAAATGAAAGAGAAATGATTATTGTTATGTTAAAATTTGAAAGATTATAAATTTTTTATTTAGGAATAGTACTTGTAAATTATTTATGATCATGGTTTTACCTAGATAGTATCAGGTTAGAATGATATATCTTATGTGATGGGTGAAACTAGAAAACATTGGGTGTGATAGATATATCTTATACAATGGGTTCACCTGGATTGCACGTGGTGAGCCCAATATATCTTATATGTTGGGTTATCCCAAATAGAATTATGTGAGATTGATATAGCTTATATGATGGGTGATCCAAATTATATCCCTCCAATGAAATGGGTAATTATTATGTTCTCCAAATAATATTATTGGAAGTCGTTTATATGGTTTTTCTAATTTTTAAGGGTTCTGTAAGGGTTCTATGAAGATAATGTTCCAAGATACCAAACCATTTTATTTATGATTTATATAGGTTTTTAGTGATTCATTTGATCATTATTAACATCACATGGATCATGATTATTTATTGTAATGAATCATTACTATGCTAAATCTTTATTTTTTGTTTCATAAGTGACAACCTTGGTATTAAAGGTTATAAATTACTATATTTTATGTTCATAAAATTTGATTATGTCATTATACCCTTATTCTCATTTTATTCTATCTAATAACTTTAAATTTTTTATGATTATGATTTCCTTTTTTGATAATTTCAGCTCACCCTTCTTAGTTTGTAAAAGTTTTACATGTGAAGAATTATATCAAATATATTGAATACCTAATATGGATTATTAAAATATTGGTATAGTGGTAGATGGTGTTGTTATTTACGAACCGGTTGTTTATAAATCAAATACTTTGAGAATTTTTCCTAATTCTCTAAAACTCTAAACCTAAAAGGTATTTGTATGCGTAAGTGATATGAAATTTAATTTTTCTGTTGTATGTTTTGGATGGATGAAATTGGGTCACATTTATCTGTATCAAATATATAAATATAAATTTTATGTTTTTATCACTGGATATAAGAGTGTGTGTTTAGGGATATCACTAATAGTGGTAGGTTTCCCTTAACAATATCTATTATCTTATTTTTTTTATTCATGTTACATGTAATATATGATCATGGGTAATAGGGAATGAGGGACTCAAATGATATTCTAAAAAATTTGTATATACATGATAAAATAGGAATAACTTATTAGAGTTTAAGAGAATGATAAAAACATACTACCATGATTCTAGAGTCACTAAGTGACAATAATTATTTCGATCTATATACTAGAATTGAGTTAGGATCCCATAATGGGATCCTTATAATGGGAAATTTGATGAGGTACCTAGTGTGGTATGTGGACATGTGGTATGAAATACCATCAATAGAGATGAAATAATTCATGATTTATGCAGTATAACCACCTTGTCTCTAAAATTTTAAAATGGTTTATTATTAAAATGATGTATTAGGTTCATCTATGATATATTTCATACGTGTAATTAGAAGTTCCATGGGATGATGGGATCATCACAGAACATTAAAGGGTATGTAGTGCATAGGATAAAATGGTGGTCATGTTCCATGAGAGTTAGGATATGTTATGATCAGATAGATGTATTACATACCTTGACCCATGATAATTATTGTGACACTACATTCCTAAGGGATTTGATATATTATGCAACTTCACATGAATCAGATTCACTACAATTAGGTTATCTATGTTATATTAAGACCTTGACTTTTCCTAAGGGGTAGTATATGTTATAATTCTACCCATGATTCACATACACTAGGAAGATTTTATCTATGTTACATTATAACTATAACTCTTCCCAAGGGATTATATATGGTAAACATTTTCCCACGATTCATATACATTTTATTAGATTGGTGAGTTAGTTTGGATTTCATGTTACAACTATGGTGTGGATTCCATCAGGATTTTGGTATGATAGAATGATTCATTGGAACGTGATAAAGTGTATAGGATCAAACTTCATGGTAGCTTGGTAGCACACAATGGCCCGATTTTGTTTTTATATAATGAGTGTTAGTTCTTTTTATATGGAATTTCACATGTACACACATGTTTTATAGAATATATTAGGATCCCATTAGTGGTGTATTATATATTTTTATACTCATACCTTTCATGTGCACCTATATGGACATGTAGAATGTATTTTTCAATAAGAAGGTAATGGAAAGGGCCCCATTACAAAAGTTTGGGATAATGTATCTTGATAGGGAGGCGGGGATGTTGTTAAGAAAAATCCATTGATTTTTAAAAAAAATACTCCCTTATTTTTTCTCTTTATTATTATATCATATATATAATTTGACCATTGGGTGATCACAATTTTTTCTATATATATATGAATTTACATGGGTGATATTTTTTATTTTACGGTGGTATGATATTGATATATTTAGATTTGATTGATAAATCTATAGTTATATTTTGATAGTTTTAATGGTCATTATTTATTTAGTATTGTAAATGATTAATACATTGAAAGCATATAATCCTCATTGTAGGGATTAGTCCATCCTCACTAGTAAAAAACATTTATCATATAGGGGAAAATGTTTGGGTCCATTTCGCATTCTGGCTTAGTTTTGGTTATAATGGATTGAATATTATAGATTATTAACTTTTTGAAATTTTATAGTGTTGAAAATGTAGGAATGATTTCATAATCAATTTTTACATTAACACAAAAAAATATTAGTTATTAGGTAAATCTAGACATGGTTGATTTGTTATTATAGTTTTATTTTTTAACACTGTCATGGTTTAATGATTTTATCATGGTGTGAGGTCATGGTTTGGTTGATGAATTTTGACTAAGATAGAGAATGTTAGGGGAATAAAAATTGTTCCTTGATTTCAAATGTTATGAAATGGTTTGTGGAAATGGTTATGGTATATATTATAGTTTAATTATTTATTTTGGACAATATATTTTTCAAACAATAGATAAACCTCTCCATGCTTATTAGTCATGGTTTTTCACAAGGACAAGGTTTGGAGGGAGGATATTTGAATTAATATCATGGTTTAGATAGTTTTTTAAAAACCTGTCATGGTAGATTAAACCATGTCATGGTTTTGGTCAAGAATTTAAATTTGAAAAATAAAATATACATAAAAATTAAATTAATGCTGTGATTTTGGCTTTATGGTTTTTGGATATAGTTTTACTAACCAAAACCATGCCTTTGATTCGGTCATTGTTTCATGGTTTCATTCATCTCTATTTAGTTAAAAATTTTAATGGTACTCCATATTCCAATTCATTTCTTCTCCACCTTTCAAAACCTTAGACAATGTAGAATATCTTATAAGTTTTTTTGATTCCCCTTTAGTATAAATTTGAGTTTTTCCCTCATGGAATTGATCTCATGTGAGTAAATGTATCCTTTTTATCAATATTTTATCCTTTCCTACTCTCAATTATCCATAGTTTGTAATGGATGTATTTATATAGGGGGTATTGATGTTTATTAATAACTTATTGAATAGGTACCATTTTTAAGAACATAAATATTAGAGTGCAATATATTATTATTTGATGATGGGATCATTTCCAATTTTAGGTGGGTTATTTGGGATCTCTCTACTATATTAACTATTGATATAAAATTAATAAGATTTAAATACATTGATTAAGTGGTTTATATTTATTAGACATATAATTTAAATTTAAATCTAGGAGGTATGTGTAGTTGTTGTGATTTACATTATGATTTATTATTATTTCATTTTATTTTAATTCTTGAGATTATGGTAGTTGTTATCATAGTAGAAATTATTAAGTGATAATATAGTGAGGATATAGGAAAGTGGTGAATTTTTTATGGTTTGGTTAGGTGGTGTTATATGTGCCTATTATATCGGATGAATGAATTGATTAATTAATTAATAAGAGTGGTATGGGGTGTGGATAGAATGTTGAAATTAATTATGGAAAGTGGTAACATATTATGTATTATATTAGTAAATTATTCTAAAGTTAAAATATGGACGTGGTATGGTATTAAACGAAAATTATGTAGTTAGATAGATAATTTTATAATTTTTTGTTAGATAAAGTGAAATATTTGTGTGATTTTGATGAATTGTATGATGGGGTGTATGTAGATGGCCTATATGGGATGTGAAATCAAGGTTAGGATAAGTGAGTGTATATATATTTTAATATATTTTTATTTTAAAATTAGATGATATAGACACCACAAAATTATAAATCACTAATCAATTCATAAAGCTTAATCATTTCCCATATGAATTTGGTTATTGAATGAATCCCTAACATTAAGGATGTTGTGAAAATAGATATCCAACTGCTTCCCCTTTCTTTCTCTCCCTTCTTTTAATTGTGATTTGGTAATGACATCAGTTATATGGTTATGTTATGATTTTTATTTGGATGTGGTTTTGGTATGTTGAGGTTATGGTTATGGTTATGGTATGATGTGGTATATAGACATGGTAAGGGATGGGAGTTATAGGATATGTGTTTTTAGGATATGGGGGAAAGGAAATTGATTGGTAAATTACTGTGGGATACATCTCTTGTAATATTTTTCGGATTTACTATACTTATACTATATGTGAATTTTTTATGATTTTTTTTGTAGTGATATTGTTTTTTATATAACCTGGTAAAGAATAATGTGTTAGATTCATTATTTATTCACGCAAATTTTAATATCTATTTCCCACATTGACTCATGAATTCCTGGGGAGGAACCTATTGAATATATATTACACTCATTCCTAATTTATATATTGTTTTTATAGATTTAAAAAATGGTGTGCAAGATTTATTTATACCATACTAATGGATGACTTTGGTGTTGGAGTGTTTTATAGGAATTGTTATTTTCCATAGGTGTTTCTTAATTTCATGGTATTATTTTTGGAGTTATTTTGGTTGAATGGAATTTTATATTTTTTTATATCTTAGGATATTTGGGTTTATTTTATATTTTTTAGGTATTGATTAGGAGATATTTTTTTAGTGTTTAAAAATGAAATACCTCATATATTACAAATTTCATACACTTTGAGTCATTCTCCCACCTATATCTTATTAGAGGTAGTATTTAAGCATCACTCCTAATCTCATTTCACTAACTCAAGAGGGGTATTAGTGGAGTAGGGTCATGGTATAGTGGTATCAAAGTTAGGTTCCTTTTTGGGTAGATCATATAGTATTAATTGGTGAGGATTTAATTTATTTGGTTGGGAAACTATATCCCTCGATATTTTTATGTGATGTAGGATAGGGATAATAGTTAAGATGCAGAAGGTCCTATGTGATTCATTGTATGTACCTTGTTTTTAAAATGATTTTTTTAAGAAAAAACGTATGTATTATTTGGTTGAAACGTAGGAATGGAACATGTATCATTATTGTTTTCACATGTGCTTGAATTTTGGAGTTTTTTATGGGAATTTAATATGAACCTAATTAAAATAATTTAAAACAATTCCATATCGTGGGGATTGTGATTTTTTTTATGTTTTTATATATGGATGGAAGATAATAAATTATTTGTAGTTTAGGTAATGGAGGTTTAGAAAAATACTCAATTCATTCATAAATGGGTTGATTAGGGAGAGGATGATACTTGGAATATGACTTTAGGAGAATTTCAATACTATAATATATCAATGTCTGAAGGATTTTTCTCTATCCATGAGATGAATTTATATCTAGAGGAATTTTAGACTTATATATGACCCATTCTGGAATGGGAAGATCATTGGGTTCATTTATTAGTCAATTTATTATACAAATCATCACATAGTACTAGATTCTATACCAAAGTGATTATGATGATTTAGATGTTTTATAGGAGAAGTCCTAAGGAAATTTGAAGATATAATTCTTATATATTATGATTAAAGTGATGTTTTAGTAGGAACTATAATCTCCATATAATAGGGTATTTCATGTTTTTGGGTGTTCCAAGTGAAATTCATTAACCAAATATGTTATTCACCTGGAAAATTACTATATTAGGAGGAGTGGTTACAACATTTCAAGGAATTTTAGAATTCAAATATTCTTTATAAAATTATTCCTCTCACCTTACTATGTAATGTAGAGGTATAAATGAATGTTTTGGTGATTGATAATACTTTAGAATGGGTGTATTTTATTCAAGTGTAAAGTCATCATAATTATTTATAGAGCAAGGATAAAGTGATAAGTTCACATTTATCAAGGAATTGGAGGTTTCAACCTACCAAAGGTCACTATTTCTTATCTGTATCTTAGTTCTTTAGATCCAATAATTCATTCACTTCTATAGGAAGTATAGGTATCATGTGTTATTTCTACGGATTATGAGGACACTGATAGTATATATATTTTGTGGTCCTCAACAATCAAAACAGAGTTAGTGTCATGAGAGTGAATGATCCTTAAAGAAATATGCCACCATAGTGGTAGATTTATTCTCTAATATATCCATAATAGCTAAATAATTGGGATTTTGGGATATTTATTCATGATGGAGTATAGGGAAAACATTCAAGAGAGATTCTTTACATTCATAGTCCATAAGATGTGCGTCGAAGAGGAGATGAACCAGGTGACAAGGTAGAGGTATTGAACATGATTAGATACACGTTATAGATTTTATTTCCCCAGGAGAACCATAGGCCATTCAAGGTAACATTTTATTATAATCTACTAAGTGTTCTTCACTGATTGACATAGTAATTTTTCTCTCCTTTGTGACACATCATTTAGTCATGGAATTGGTACCTAAGGAAAATTGGATTCCTAGACCCTTAGAGTTATCTAGATCAGTGGGGGTCGGTCTAGATGGATGGAGGTGTGTCGAGGGTGTAAGATGATAATAGGGAGGTGCATATATATTATGAATTTATTATTGTTATAGATAAAAATATGTTATTTCATCCTGGGAATGGATTGGTTATACTATGTGAAAGACTTCATTAATTATTAAAGTCAATGAGTGATATTCATTAACATGGAAGGTGAATATGTGACATTTTTTTGTGGGAGAAATTGTCGGATAGATCATATATGTATAAATTATATTATATAATAGTTTGAATTATTGATTCTGAATTTTATGAAGGCATAGAGGGAGGATTTTTTAAGAGTTATAGGGAAGAATCTGGATATTTTTTTGAAAGAGGTAGTGACACTGTCCCTCGATGTGAAACAAAGATTAAGATAGAGTTATATCCAAGTTGTTTCCCTCTATCTATGTCTCCTTATACGATATATCATTTTAACCATTAGGGGTTATAGATCTAGATTGATGATCTATTGTAGAAATATTCCATCCGTCCTAGAATGTCTCCTTAAGTAGTTTCAATGTTGTTTGTTAAGAAATCATATATTTTCATTTTAATTTAAATGGATTATAGGTGGTTCTACCAACTGATGGTGAAGAACCATTATACACTCCATGTGATTAATTACTCATTAGATCAGTTAAAGGTACATAACTAGTTATCAAAGGTTTTTCTATAGTTAGGATATTATCATATTCGTGTGAAGAGGGGTGACATCCAAAACAGAATTTCCAAGTGTATCAATGGGCATTTTGAATTTTTAGAGATAGCCTTCGAAGTCACAAATTCACATTCATTATTAATGGGGTTGATGAAATCAATGTTTTTTTAGATCCTAGGGTGTTTTATGGTGGTATTAATTGATGAAATCATTTTAAATTCAATAATAAAGGAGTATTAAGATTAAAATTGAAGGAATATTTTAGATTTTCTTCAATGGAACCAGTTTCATGTAAAATTTTCCTGTGTAAGTTCTCAATATATAAAATCCTATTTCGTAGGAATGTTGTATCTCAATGAAGAATGATAGTTGATTTATCAAATATTAAGGTAATTCTTTCTTTCATATTACCAAAAAATGTTTCATAGCTATATAGTTTTAATGGTTTTGTGGGTTATTTAATGAGTTTTATATCTAATTTATCCTAAATAATGGTACCTTTGATTTTTTTTGACCAAAAAAAACCCCAATTTTTTGTGGATGTATCAATGTATGGGTTTATCCTAGAATATGTTAGAGAATTTTATAAATTCTATAATTTTTTTACTTTCCCAAGGAAGGAGTTTTGTTTGGGATATTTTGAAATGTTTTCCAACTTGACCTGGGATATATATTACTATAAGGGTAGGTAATGATCTCTTATGGATCTAGATAATTGTAAATTCATGAGAATAGTTATTCCACTTATTACCTTGATCATACAATGATATTTTTTCTTTGAGACTTTGGATACATTACATTATCGTAGATCACTTCTTGATCTTCACGAATCATAAAATCCCAGGAAATATAATTTCTCATAGGGATATAAATTTTCATTAAAGTATATTGGTGTAATTCTTAGAAGATTATGATTATGTGATTTTATCTAATTCATGGAAAGGAAATGTGGTGGATAATTTGTTTTTTAGGAAGATAAAGAGTGATGTTTATCATGAGGATAGTCAGGAATGGAGGATTATGGAGGGGTTTTTGGCCCTCCATTTGTACATAGAGGAGGTTATTGGGGGAGGTTTCCTATATAAAATTATGGTGTAATATACTTTATTTAATTTCTTAAAGTAATATCAAATAGTATTCCTTAATTTGGAGATATAAATAGAACTTTTTATTATTACATATGGTCAAGATATATGGACAATGAACTATGATAATTATGTGTTATTTTAGGGAAAGGTACTTTTTTATTGGGTTATGTGAGAGTTGGTAGTGTTTAAGTTTAGTTTCTTGTGTCTAGAAATATATCTTGGTGTTCCAAATATGTATCATGACATGAAGGAGTAGCTTTATTGGTCCAATATAAAGAGGTTAATGGTGGAATTCATATTTTGATGCATTTTTTATAAATGGGTTGTATTAAAGCATCATGTTTCATCTAGTTTTTAACATCCTCTAGATGTTATATAGTAGATGTGTAAATATATATCCATGGACTTTATCATATGTTTTCTTTAATACTTTGGAATATATGATGTCATATGTTTTATTATGGATTGACTGAAAAAGTTGTCTCATTTCACAGTGATTAGGGAGTTGAATCTAGTGGGTATATTTGTGAGTCTTTATATAGATGAAGTTGTATGAATCCACAAATTTTCAAATAAAATCATCTCATAATATTATCCTAACAATACACCATGGGTGATTGATGGATTTAAAGGTTATTTTGACACTAATTTATTCCTTGGAACAACATTTCATCCTCAGATTGATGGGAAAATGGAGTCGATGATCCAAACATTAGATGACTTGTTTCAATTATGTGTCCTCGGTTATAGAGGATCATTGGTGAAGAATTTTCATTAATTAATTTTAATTTTAATAAAATTTATCACTCTATCAGTATCATAACATCATTTTAGGTGCTATATGGGTGACTATGTAGGTCCCTGTTCTATTGGATTCAGTTCATAGTGATGATACTTATTAAACCAAACCTGTTGGAGAGTACAAAAAAGAAAGTATAGGTGATTTGAGAGTGGATAAATGTTTCTATAGGATCATATTAAATATTAAAAATATATTAGTAGACCCTTAAATATTTTGGATAATGGTTATTTGTCTCTAAAGGTATCTTCTTATCATACATAGGGTATATTCGGTCAAGATAGTAAAATTTCTCTATGATTCATTATACCTTTTGAGGTGTTGGAGTGGATTGGAAAATTGTTATGTGGATTTTCACTCCCGCATCGAATACATTAAGTTTCCGAAAACTTCTACATATCACAACATTAAAGATATATTTATGATGTATCATATGGAATTATTTGGAGGATTGAGATATTAAATAAGATATGAATTTTGTGGATTAGCCTTTGAATATTCATGATTTTCAAGACTATAACTTTTACATGTCTGTCATTTCATTGGAATACATCTTCTAAATTCATGGTGGATTAAAATAATATATATAATAGAACAATTGTAGATTGAATTTCAGTATAAATAGTCATTTTAAAGTATTTTTTTAGTATTTTTCTTAATTCATATTTTTTTCAAATTATGATTGAATATTTTCAATGGTGAAGGTCTTGTGTGAGAGATATCTCATGTGGTAGATACACTTTTTAAAATTTTATTATTTTTATATGTTTATTGGATTATTTATTATAGAAATAATTTGAAAGGTATATAATTTTAAGTCTCAAATATTATGTATTATTTACTTTTTGAATTTTTGATGTGTTGGAAAAGGAACTACTGATTTTAGAATTAAAATATGGAAGAATGTAAAAAATATGAGTTTTAGGGAAACCACATCATGGTTATTCTATTATAATTAAATGTAATTACTACTAGGTTAGGGATTGATGATTTCAATGTTGTGTAAATTAATTGTTTGAAATAATAAATTTATAGCCAAATGGATTTAATGAGGAGTGAAATCACATCATGGTTTCACATTCCATGATGTGTTTTATGGAAATGGTCATGGTTTATTCCCTGATTTAGGATATATCTTTCTGAATATACTATTTTAAAAGGGGTTTAAACAACATTGTTTTTCTCTACCATAGTTGTGTGCAATAATGTTTCTTTAAGTTAGGATTTCATTGTTTAGTATCATTGTTGGTAGAAGTTTAGAATACCTTGTTTTGGTGGATTAAACCATGTGAAGGTTTTTTTAAAACAAGTGAAATTTAAGAAGTAAATGATCAGTGAAATTAAAGGGAGATAATGATTTAGGAATTGTGTTTTTTAGATTGTATTTGACTAACTAAAACCATATAGAGGTTTAATGAATCATTTAATGGTTTGTTCCATTTAAATTTAATTATAAAATTTAATTTCTACCATAATTTCTATTTTGTTCTTATTTTTTCCTTTCTGTTCATGTGTAGTAGAGTGTGACTTTTATGTGTTTATGAGTTCTCTATAGAAAATCTTTATGTTTCTTCCAATAACATCCTTACATGGTTGACACGTATTGGTTCCCCAAGCCAGTTAGTTATGTGGCCTCAGGGGTGCCTCCCTATAGACCGAAAGCTTCTAACTAGAAGCGAGGGTCTAATATAACACATGGGAAGACTATAACCACTTTTCCAAAGAATAAAAATAGTGGAAATAAATAAAAACTATCCAAATGATGATAAAAAAATACACAAATATAACCATAACCAAAAAATATCAATATCACATGATAAACCAAAATAGGGAAACAATATACAAATCAATGTTATAAACATGTCATTCCATATAAGTGTAATGTGTCAAATTAAAAACACAAAAATAAATACATTGACTACTCCCACATTAGTCTCAACATAATGTATGGTTCCCTCATCTATGTTCCATTCCAACATAACCACCTAACATAGAGATATTTATCTTATATTATTCTATAAAAATGAAGTCTATTCGAGTACCAATTTGGTATCCTGAGTAGGGTGTGTGTATAACTTAGTAGGCCCCCACCAATGGAGTCTAAAATAATATCCAGTCAAAAATAGTGTATGTAGTTTTATAAATAATAAAGTATAAAGGATATTTAAATTTTTTCTCATTTAAAAAAATATTTAATTAACCACTAAAATCCCAAGGTTTATGAAAACACATGAACCAAAAATAATTTATCTATCCCATATCAGAGTCTAAACCATATATCATGGGAGTTCACAATCCATCCAATCATGGATTTTATAATGAATTTAATTCTAGTTTCATATCAAAACAACTTGAAACCCCAGTCTAAAACCAATATCAGGGTCATAGAACGTAATTTCTAAAGCCCCTTGGGTATTTAGAACATTGATCCCTATCCGAAACCTCATAGGTATTTAGATCTTTAGAACTTTTCCCATACAATAATATTCAAATGAATGCATTGGAGCCTAGAGAATCAGTCTAGAACCCCATGTGTATTTGAAGTATCAGTCCTTATCCCACACTTCATTTATTAATCAATCTGATATATCACATTTATGAAGGTCAATCATCATTATCACTATTATCAATTATTCACATCACGGTACAACAATTCAATTTATCAAAATAATCATTTTTAATTAATTTAATCCCATGGAATAATATGATCATTTCACCATTATTCTATTTATCAACATTTATTCAGAACCCATTAACCCATCAAGGTTAGTCCAACCAGCCCATTAATTCCCATTATCACCCACTCTCATAATCCCATTAATTAAAAAATTTCATAATCCAAATATCCCACCAATTTCATAACCACAATATTCATCAATTCCATGATTCCATTAATTAATTGACTAATTAATTAATTAAATTCAAGATCTTATTTCCAAAAATGGAAATTTCAATTTAAAAATAACATAAAACAATTATAATAAATATTGTAGTAAATTTACATTTATACCACCCACCTCATTGTTGTTGATGGATGTTCGCCAAACTAAAAATCCCCATATTGAAGATAAATGGTCAAGATCACAATGACACAAAAGATATTGGACAAAAACTTAAGACAAATATGGAATGGATTAGCATCCATCAAAACCTATATCTAAACTACCAACAAAAAAAGGAAAATTAATCCATCTTCATTGGGAAAGAGATATGCGAGATAAAGGAAATCAAACAGTGAATAAATTACATACCCACAAAGAGAGTATCCTTTGACTGGAACATTGATTCATCATGAAATGGGTTTAAATAGCCTTTGAATCTTTCCAAGATCTTTAAAAATTATAGGAATTGTTTGGGGGTCAAGTAGGGTAGAATAGGGATTAATAACAGGGGATTTTTGAATATAAAAAAATCAGATAATTAAACATCCACACCAATGGTTTCCTATACGGGGTGTATGGTTTGTTATAATATGCACCCTAACCACGAACCCCTATTGTTGGGGTGCATGGTTACATCTATGTGGGTGAATGATTTGTAAAAATTTGCACCAAACTTGCAAACCCCCTCTATTTTTGGGTGCATAGTTTTTTTAGGGGGGTGTCTAGTTTGGGAAAACCATGCACCAGTCTTGCACTGCCCAAAACTCCTCTAAAATATTCCAAAATTCTATTTAATGCATGCATGAAAATACTATACCAATGTATGAAGAAAAACTAGGGTAAAATGATACATAAAAATAGTAAGATTCATCTTCATAAAGGATGAGATCTTACACTTCCCTTGTGAGATTGATTCCATATGAATTAAGGTATACTTCATTTTATTTTTTTCATTCTTTTACCATTTCATCTTCTCACATATCGATGTGTAAGAATTTATGAATTTATGTGCTGAAGAATGTGCTGAATAATTAATATAAATTGATTTTAGATTCACTAGAGACTTTTTAAAGGATGTGAAGATTAGAGTTTCAAATATTGTTCATCATTTATGTATTTATTTGAGAATCATTTTGAGGTAGATAATTAATTATCACTCTCTTTTATTAACTTTTTATGTATAGTTAAAATTATTTAGATTCTTTAATAAATAATTAGAATTTATTTAACATATAAAATTAAATTAAAATAGTGGAGGTATATAGATATTTCATGATTTATTCTATGATTTATTTTTATTTAATATTATTTGGATACCTGAGATTATAGGAGTTGATTGCATAGCAGAAAATATTAAGTGGTAATACAATGTGGATATAAAAGTGTGGTGAAATTGACATGGTTCAGTTAGATAGCATTAGATGTGCGCTAGATATGGTATAAATTAATTAATTAATTAATTATATTATAAAATGGTGTGGATCATGAAATGAATTAATATAATTCTAGAATTAATTATGAATGGTTCTAACTTATAATTTCATAATTTTCGAACCATGGGTTTTATAGAGTCTAATTTTTTATTCAATTAATTGTCCTTATAATTTTATATTATTGATGGGAAAGTAATTGGATAAGTCAAAGGAATGGTGGAAGTGGTTTTGACTAATTTGATCATATTTTTCTGGATTCAGAAAGGTAAAACAACATATATGTAATGGTTATTTGTGATCTACAATTCTTATGTAAAAGTAAATTGATACATATGTAATGTTAAAACTGATTTTCTAAGTTATGAAAAGGAAATAAAAGTATATGGATATCTATGAAAAGTTATACACTAATTTGTGTAAAACATTCATGAATATTTAGTAGCTATGTTTGGGACAATGTCGATGTTGTGTAAGTATATTTTTAGAATTCAACTAAATGCATAA
Source organism: Viscum album (assembly GCA_963277665.1). Taxonomy (NCBI): domain Eukaryota; kingdom Viridiplantae; phylum Streptophyta; class Magnoliopsida; order Santalales; family Viscaceae; genus Viscum; species Viscum album. Next base: position 828,109,239 of record OY728127.1, read on the forward strand.
AGGTAATCTGATCTTGAATAAGAATCAATCTATAATGGTCACCTCTCACATAAGTTTTTTCCCTATCACATGTAAATGTTACGTATATCATGTAAGATTAATCCTATATCACATAAGTTTAAGATTGAAAAGGGTTCAATAATGATCAAACTGCTTGAAAATGGCGACTATGCTATTGGGATAGAGTTTTGATTTGATATTTTACCAATATAAAATGGAAAATAACACCATGGGTGTGTTCATATCCATGATGGACATGTGTGGAGATAAGATAGTGAATTTCATTATGTTTAGTTTCATGGATAGAAATGGGCCATAAAAAGATATCACTTCATGGAGGATGGTGTGGTGTGCATCATGTTTTCCTGAATCTATATCTAACATTTCAGTTCATTTAAATAGGAGTTATATTATGTCATGGAAAGTGGTGTTTGGGGCCATACTAAAAGAATTAAAATATTATGTATTTAAATAGTAACAATTTAAAATTTTGAAAAATTGTAGGAAGGTAGAGGGAATGGAACTAGATTTAAATTTTAGATAATAAAGATCATGCAGAAAGTTTTAGAGGAGTTATTTGAAAATAACGAAGTTCAACACGTGGACACAAGCAACGACCATAGATAATAGAAACATTTGATATAGATTCCACTATTGATGGTAGAACATGAATGGTGTCATGAAAATAAAAATAAGGCTCAATGATATCCTTGAAAATGAGAGAAAGATAGGAAATATTCAGAAGATATGATTTTCTAAATAAGAAAAAGAATAAGTAAAACATCAACACCCTCAATGTATTAGTGTTTATTTATAAACCTTCATATAATAAATTTGGGAGTATCACATAATTTTTATTTCCCATTCATGAATAGTGAGTAAGATCACAATAATATGCATTATACCTAAGATGAATAGTGATGCATTCTAAAAACCTTATAACAAACCAAGTACAAAGTGTTACAATCTTAAAAAATCAACACAATATTGATGTATTATCATTTTATTATCTTTTTGGGTGAGGTAAAATATATTCATACAAAATTTTCATTCCCTATATATATTAGTATATGTTTACATGAAAAAATGACAGGTTTATATCACTCTTTTTAACCTAGGAGAAAGATCCAAAAAAATAAAAAAAATAAAGTCACAACCTAATTCATGCCACCCCTTTTAGGTTGTTTTGATTGTAGTTTCAACAGGTGGCATTGGAGAAATATGTTTTGAAGATGAATATTTCCACCAGTATTTTTCATCATGTACAATTTAATAAATGTTAGAGAAATTACTGTATAATATGGTGGAAATTTTCAAATTTGGAAGAATTGGATGGGATCTCATCTTAGATCTCTTGGTTTATAAGTGTTGATAGTAAATATTATTGGAGTATAGGTTATTGATTGTTAAGGATTATATATGAATTAAAAAACATAAATTTGTGTTATGTGGATGAAAATTCCAATAATTAATTGGAAAGTGTTTAATATGATCAGATTTATATAATGTCTTTGGGGTGTTTGATACAACTGAGCCCTACTAACTGCACATACACCCCACCTTAACATGATTGTTAGGTCAAGGCCTTCTAGGCACCACCAGTTTCCCTTCGAACATTTGGTCCCCTACCTGGGGCCCACCAAGTTCTTGAATGGATCATCAAACTAATGAATGTTCCCATAGACCAACACTTGATATTTTAATGTAATGTTTCCTCACTCACAAAAACCCTATAAAACATCCCATAATGTCACACCTCATGATCATTACTCCAAGTCCAACATTCTTCATTATGTAGTTATATCCCCATAGTCCAACACTTGTTCTTTCAGTGTTTTTTCCCTCTCTCAAATACAACCTGAGAAACATACTAGATGTCCACCCATCATGATCACTACTCCCAAATAAGAACACTTAACTGTAAAGTTATAATTAGTAAAAAACTATAAAGAATATTAATCCTTTTTGAAATAAGACATATAATTTATCCTATGAACCCTTTTAAAATTATTAGATGTTACATTCACCCCCCCCCCCACCGTTGGACATAGCGTCCTTATTGTGGACCCAAAATCTAAACCCAGGCTGTGCCGCCACACTACTATCTGAGTTTCTCCTATGATACCAAAGTAACAACTAATCCCCACTAATAGAAAAAACACCCCCCCCCCCTTTACTTGGTCATTAGGTCATATCCCTCTAGGAACCACCATTTCCCTTAAAGAAATTTGGTCCCCTACTCAAGGCCCACCACAAGCCAAAAAGGATCATTAAACTAATGATTCTCCCCATAGGCCAACACATGTTCTTTTAGTGTGCTTTTTACTCAATCACACACACCCTGGGAATCTTCCCACAAAGTCACCCATCTAGATCACTATTCCATGCCAAGTATGGTTAACTATGGAGTTATAATCAGGAAGACTCTTGAAAGGAAAGGCTCACCTTGTTGACATGAGTCATATCACATAGTATTTAAACAATTTTAACTTTATAGGGTGTTATAATAACCCCCCCCCCACACACCTTAGAGAAAAACATTGTCATTTTGGACCCAAATTATCAACTCAGTCAGTGCCACTACACTTTAGGTTGGGTTCCTCCTCTGATACCAATTTAAAAATTGAGCCCCACTAACAACACATACTCCCCTCCTTAACTTGTTTCCTAAACGGATCATCATACTAATGATTATCCCTATCATGATCACTACTTCAGGACAAGCATGCTTGATTGTGGAGTTATAACTAGTAAATATTCCAAAAAAAGAAATTTAATCCTTTTTTACATGAGTCATATCCTTTATAATTTTATAAATTTTGACATTATTGGATGTTACATCACCCCCCCTGCACTACATTAGAGCACAACGCCCTCATTTTGGACCCATCATCTCAACCTAGGCAGTGCAATCGCACTACCATATAAGTTCCTCATCTAATACCTATTTAACAATTATGCCCTGATAATAGAAAAAATCCCCACCTTAACATGGAAATCAGGTCCTATACCTCTAGGAACCACCGGTTTTCTTACAAACATGTGGTCCCTAAACCAGGTCCCACCACATGCCTGAATGGATCATCAGACTAATGATGGTCCCCATAGGACAAAAAGTATTCTTTTAGTGTGGTTTTTCCCCAATCACACATGCCTTGGGAAACTTCCTAGAAGGTCACCCATACTGAATAATATTTCATTCCTTGAATTGTTAACTATGGAGTTCAAATTAGGTAGGCTCTTAAAACATAAGGTGATCCTTGTCGACACAAGCCATATCATTTAGCCTTTAAACCCTTTTAACATTATAGGGTATTATAGTAACCCCCACCCCCCACATTAGAGAAAACAGTTCTCATTTTTGACACAAAATATCAACCCAAGAACTGTCACTACACTTCAGGTTGTGTTCCTCCTCTGATATAAATGTAACAATTGAGCCTCACTGACAACACAAACACCATGCCATAACATGGTTGTTGGGTCATGGCCCACCAAGAACCCCCATTTTCCCTATAAACATGTTGTCCCCAACCTAAGTCCCACCTATGATTCCAATCGGATCATTAGACTAATGTTTACCCCCATAGTCCAACATTTGTTCATTTAGTGTGCTTTTCCATTACTCACACGCACCCTAGGAAACATCCCAAAATCCAACTCATCTTGATCACTAAACTATACCAATAATTCTTAACTATGGTGTTATAATCATGTAATATCCTTTAAATAAAGGTGATCCATGTTCACATGAGTCATATCATTTATCCCTTTAATAGATTTAACACTCTGGGGTGTTACATTGTTCCATTGAAAAATCTCTGTTGGATAAATTTGAAAGTATTTATGAAAGATATGAAAAATTGATGGAAGAAAGACTCAAGGTTTTTCTGGATTAATTTTCTAACTTGAATATGTATCACAATGAGGGTATGAATGGTTTCTTTAATAATAATACTAAATTTTTTTGAGCTATCAGGGTTCATGGTGTTGTTATGAAAGATAAATAAATTTTTATAACAATATTGAGAACTCTTCCACCTCATTACAATATAAAGGTTCCAACTTTAGAAGAAATAAATCTATTTATGATTTTTATTAATGATATAAACAATAGTTTTATGGTTTCTTTGATGATAATCAATCTTATGGGAACCAAAAAATAAGTCAATAAAGAAATATATTTTAATGATATGGAAAGTTTGAATATCAATAATGAAGGAAAAAAAGAGGAAGATGCTGATAATTAATTCCACTCTCATGTTTCTAGAATATTATATAGAGTTAAAGGAAAATTTAGAGTTAAAATACCTATTTCTTGTTTTCATGTTGAAAAGTTTGACACATAGTATTATGTTTCTAAAAAGTTATGATGGTGAATAAAAGAAACTGGAGTTGTGTAAATACCAAGAAGTAGATTTCCTTTTCAAAGAGACTTCAAGAAAGTAAGTGTTATGACAACTTGGTATATACTCAATAGTAAGAGTTGTTGTAAATTAGTGTTGGTGTAGTTATATTCCAATTAAAAATATTATCCTTTTACCTATTTTATTGGTTATGATCATGATTCTCTCATTGTCTTTTTTTATCATGTGAAAGTCGATAAATCGAGTATTGTAAGTCACATGATACTTTTATAAGGTTCACTACTCAGAAAGGGTAGTTGGTACATTATATGAATGTAAATGATATACACACATACCCAAATGGACGGATGACCATTATTTTTTATTTATTTTCGATAATCCTATTTTTAAATAAGTTGTGAGAGAACTCTTAAATGACCTATAGGCCCAGTTTCATAAAGCCCAGTACATGACCTGATGGATGAGAGGCATTGTGACCAATACATGACCCAAATTCCCAACCAAACTACACTACAAATGCCCCACCCCATCATCTACATCATTGAAGGTGCCTAACTCCCCACCGCGCATTTCTGGCTAGCTATCATTTCTCTATGCAAGGCTATATGGTTCTTGGTATCTATGGAGGTTTTCATACCCTCTTGTTCTTCCCTTGTATATATAGTAGTGTACAAAATCTTCTTACTTTTCAAAGTAACATGCAAAAAATGATACTTTTATTTCATTGCTGAAAGTATTTTTCTTCTTCAATTTTTCTTTTCTTTCACAATCTAAAAGACCTATATTTAATCTATACAACCTATAATGAAAAATACCAACTTATTATTACGGGTTACTCATCCATCAATTTTTTTTCTTCCTATGCAATAAAAATACGAACAATGCCTTAATATTATCTTATTCTTCTTCACGAAATACAACTTGCATTGGTTATTACTTCTTCTATTTCTATTTTACACTCAAAAAATCATAAGAATATAATTTTTTCAGGTATTCTATTTACTATCACAAAAAGAAAAAACTCTATAGATTAACTGCCTCATATATCCAGTCCCTTATACTTGTTCCTCATCCTATAATATATATAAAAATATCCAACAAAATTGATTAATTATTCTATTTCATATCTATTTTTGATATTTACAACACTATGGGAATTAATTTATTTAAATTACTAATATTTTTGGTAATTCAAAAGTCCTGAGATATTTTAACTTCAAAAACTCTACATTTATTAGTATTTCTAGTATTTAATATCTTCTAAACATTCCATAAATACTCTTTTAAATACTCGATTCATCCTAGAAAAAATTTCATGGTATATGGAATTATCACACTCATCACTCCATTAAATACACTTCTAATATGAGTATTCCTTATTATTTTTCTCCCTATGGTATCTAGAAATATCATGAAACCATTACTCCAAAAAAATATCATATTTAAACTATATTAATATCTTTATATTTAAATATTCATTATTTAAGTATGTGGATCCCTTGCATCGTGACACATAACTCATGGTTCTTCATTCCTCTTCCATAATTAAATACCTTTCATCATGATAGCGCAAATCCTGGAATATATTTATTTTTAAAAATATAACATTTGGAATCATATTAGTTGATAATTAAATGTGAGAATCACTAGGTAAACTATTTCTTTATTCTTTAATTTTTTTCTAGAATCGTGATAGGAATTACAGTGATACTTGATACACTGAATCTTTATATACCAAGAATTTTCATAATTTATCGGTTTCAAATTTAATAGGAAAGAATCACAATAATCTATATTTTAATGTTAATATCACTAATGTTTATTTTGAAATACACCGCCACAAATTATCTTTCTTTTAAGATATTGAAATTTGGAAACCTACATGATTTCACCGAGTATGTATGTGAAATTCCCTTACATGATTACTTTTTTTCATATTTTCATTAAACTAGATGGAATATGGATACATGAATGAATTATATTAAATTAGATTAAATTTTTACATGATATGGAATTTTAATATATAGTAGTATTCGACTGCATCACAATATTTTCATGCAGCAGCCCAAAACACCTACTTGACTAGTCACATTTGTATATGTTCCCTTACATGATGAACATATGGATACAACTTTGACTAATTCAAAAAACATGGATTCTTTATCATCCATAATTAATACTTCATCATCACTATCTTCTTTTAGTATCCAAGATATTTATTCTTCATTAACATATCAACATGCCTTGATAATCATTCCTTGACAATAAATCTATCTTGAATAATGTGGGTCCCAAAATATCCCCTTTTATATGTAATGGTAGTAATTTCTAGATGATGTGAGAATATATATTGTATTCATTTATACTCTCCCATTTTATCGATAACATTTCAGTTCAATTTCTCTCCACTTTGTTGATAGGAAGTACAATGTAATTGGGAAAAGGTTATCAATTCATTTTTAAGAAATATGATATAAATCACCTCACTCTTTGTCTATGTCATCCATGAACGATGTAGAAAACAAAAGGGTTTGATCTAGAAAGAAAATTCCAATATCAACTTATCTTGATACCAAATTTCAATAGAAATGATAATAATTTATCTTTCTCAAAACTGTTCAAATATTTCCAGGTTGAGATATAATAAAACCCAAATATCTAATGCACTTAAATTCATAATTTTTTACATAGAGTTGCATACTAAAAAATATCATAAGATCATGATACCTAGTGTATTTGGAAAATAAGAACACAGTATAACAACAATCTATATGAATACAATGAATATTGAAAACTGCATTAACATGATTCTAAAATTGCATCGTTCTTCTAAAACTACATGACATAACCTGGGGATGTTAATAATAAATGAGTAATATATAAATCCCATTAGGGGAATAAATAAATCATAGAATATGGTAAAGTAGTATATGTTATCTTAGTGAAAAATAAAGGTAACATAATAGGGGTGATAATCAGGATCTTGAACAATGAGGAATCATATAACATGATAACATGAAGGAAATATAGGAATGTGGAAACAATATAGAACATAACATCTGAAACATAAGTCAAGGATAACTAAAAAACATAAAATGGTGTTCTTATGATTACCTACCATGCACCACACATGTAATATCATGAGATTAAGATGTTACCCAATGCATTGAAGGACTATATAATGTTGGGTCCACCCTCCACTTTCATATCATGTACATGCATAAGTGTGCCACGAATATCATTCAACATAAGGATGTATTTCATAGCTTTCAATCCCATGATTAATGAATGGGATTTAAATTCATGGAAGTCCCCAATAAATTATGAATGGTTACATCTAGGTGAATTTGTTTGAGTGGAAATGGGGATGGGTATTCACTACATAATTGTTTGGCATGAAACATCATAGGACAATTTTGGCATCATAATGTGGATAATTAAAGATTCATGGGAGGGATTAATGAGAATTAAAGGGATCTCTAATAACTTTTAAATCATAAGGGTTGTAAGAGTTATGTGTTAAAATATATCTAAGCAATATCACGTGTGAAAAAAATCTTAATATAAATGAGGTCCTTCAATAAAGAAGAGATTCAAAGGATCTCTTACCTTGAGAGGGTGCTTTTAAAAACCCAGGAGGGGATTTTTAAGATACTGTGGGAACATTGTGAAAATATAGAGTGGAAAGGTTCATGTAATTTCATTCTCCTAGGGTTTTGTGTGAAGAGGTGTTGGATTTTTTGACATTTTACATAACAAAGGAGAGGAGAGTTATTTATTAAACTCCAAACATAGATTTTGGAATCTCTATGATAAAGTAATGAAAACCACAAACATTGCCGAGATTTTTTCCTATGTTTTAAACCAAAGTGAAGTGGTTTTCATTATTTTTAAATTTTATGAACCAATATCACTAAAATAATACCCTTGGTTATGTGTAAGTGAGCCATGTTTATAGAGATTTCATTTTAAAACCTTACAATATGATATAGGTTTTGGAGGATTCATTAAGGGTTTATAAAATTAATCAAATAACCTAAAAATTTATTTAAAGGGTAAATAAATATATTTTTTCTTAGACAGCTTATATGGAATATATTACATCACTTTTGTGTCATTATTATGTCATAATACACGTCGTATATTTATACCGTATTTAATTTTGACCCAAAATTTTGATAATCTCCAAAAAATATAAAAAATTACCATTGGTTAATTTTTAAATATAAATTTTAAAAATATTATTTAATTTATCTAATAATTCTAAAATTATTAGAATTTACACATTTAAATCAAAAATCCATGTTTATTTAAAAATAATTGTTTTTTTACAATAGTTTTTTGACCATTATAAAAAAATATCTTAATAGAATTATATTATCATTTATATTAATTAAATATTTTTTAATAATAATATATTATTAAAATATAATTTATTTTAAACATTCTTCAATCCATTAAAATATAGTTTCTTGATTGAAACTAAACATTTAAAAAACATAATTTATGGTTCATCTTATCAAAATCTAGTTTGTATGAAACTAGTTATCTAATAATTTAAAAAGTTATAATAATATTAAAGGAAAATATAAACATACTTTTATGAAAAAATTTAAAATATAAAAATTCAAATTATTAGGGTCTAGATACATAGCTCTTTATTACACCAGCAAAATCCTTAAGGGTAATGTGCGTAATTGTGAGATTTTCATGTGGTGGTATGTTGAACATGGTTTGGGCTATGATATCAACAAGTTTAAATTTATCTCATAAATGGTTATGTTAATGCTTTAGTTGTTGAATCATGGATTGGGCTTGGTTAGGGGAAAATCCCTATGATGTTATCTCCCTTAGAAGATTCGATAAATGAGCTTTATAGTGTATGATACAACGAGTCACGACCATTACATTTTCCATATGTATCAATTGGATTTCATCACAACCCTTTTTATATACATGTCATAAGATCACTGTTAATGACTATATTATCAATTATTATGATGATTAATGGTATTTTAAATCCAATGTGATAGAATGTTAAAAAATAACCGAAGTAGTGAAAGTGTTTTCTATAATTCCATTTCATAATAAGAAATTCACACATTTAAAAAGGTAATTATATTTATATAATTTCAGGTCATGACATTATTCCCCCTTAATAAATTTTAACCTGGAAATTTTCATTTCACACACTAAAAAAGATGAGGGTACTTCTGTTTCACCACCTCTTCAGGTTCCCATGCCGCTTCCTCAAACTTGTGGTTCCACCACAACACTTAGACCTAGTGAGTTATCTTATTTCATAGAACCTTGTCACTATGGTCTAATATCTTTACCAATATCTCCACATATGAAAGATCATTCTCAAATTGTACCACCTCTGGATTCTGTACATTTTATGGGTCATGTATGTACGTACTAAAGGGGGATACATGAAATAAATCATGTACATGAGAAAGGTTAGGTGGGAGTGCTAGTTGATAGGCCACTACTCCAATGAAATCAAGGATATAAAAGGGGAAGATTTATCTAGGACTATGTTTTCTCTTATTTCTAAACCTCATGACTTTCTTCCATGGTGATATATAAAGGAACACTTTATCTCTATCCACAAACTCTAGACCATGTCGGTGATTTTCTCCAAAGAATTTCTGTCAAAATTTTGAAAATATTAAACAAATATGAGTGGTTTGATCTTTCTATATCCTTTCCTAGATAATATTATGTCTTATTATCTTTCACTCTCCAAATTCATCCATGAATATTGGATTATTACACCACTTCACATATAGATCTGCATAAGGTTCCATATGAATGTTAGAATAGAATCTTTTTTATATAATATTTCCATTAGGGGAAGGTGTTAGTCCCAACATACTTGTAATTCCATTTAACATGATCTCAGTATATCCTCTAGAGTTTTAAATTCACATTTAGACTAACTATCCATCTGAGATTGATAAGAATTGATGAATCTTGGTTATGTATCTAATTCTTACTGAAGGCTTCTCCAAAACCATAGGGTAAATTTCATATCTCGATCATATACAATAGAAAGTGGAACTACATACATTCTTACAAAATTTCTTTTATATATCTTAGTGAATTGGAAAATAGGGAAATCTTCCTTGATTGTAATGAAATATTCTAAATTTTTTAGGTTATAAACTACCACCTAGATTGATTTATTTCCTTTAGGATTCCTAGGGAGTCCTATGATTAAATCCATGGTTTTTTTCTCATTTACATACTGATATAGGAATTTTTTTCATCATACCCTTAAACTTCTATCATTAATACATAACTTTTTCACATACCAACCATCAGGATAAAAACATTACAACCTCCATCTTTATGTTATCCCACTTTAATTTCTGCTTCAAATATCCATACATCTTATTGTTGCCAAGATTAATATTGAAATATGTGTTATTTTCTTTATATATAACTTCCCTCGTCAACTCTAGTATTGAAGGGACACATGTATGCAATCAAAACATTATAAATCCCACTTCAGAAAAGTTAAAATCTGAAATATTTTTTACCTTCATTTGTAGAAACTCATCATCTTTATGGGACTCCTTGAATCTGTCAAATATATATAGTTGAGAAGTTATTTGACCAGGGTAAGATTAAGATTCTATTATTATTCCCATTTCCATCTATTATATGTCTATGGATATTGTATCCCTTATAATCCTCATCATGGATAGGGTTATAGGGTCCTTTATTCTTAGAGAATCTTCCACATTGTTTTCTTTCCCAGGATGGTAATAGATTAAAAAATCATAATACTTGATCAGATATAACCACCTCCATTAGTTAATTTTTATATTCTTTTCTGTGTATATATTATTAATTATTTTTTGATTTTTATATATGTCACATTTTTTCCTGTATAGTTAATGTTTCCAAATCATCAATGCATATATCACTATTATCAATTCTATATTTTTTATTGGGTAGTTTTACTCATGTATATTAAGTTTTAAGGAGGAATGGCTATCATTTTTAATCTTTCATGAGTACATAACACAATACCATTTTGGATTAATCACTTTATAACACAAATTCTTTCCCACTAGTGGGTAATGTGAGCACAAGTGTAGTGATTAGCCTCTCATTTGGTTCTTTAAAATATTATTTGTATTTATCAGTCTAGACAAACTAGACTCACTTATGAGTAACCTGGGTTAGTGGGATTTAAAATTATGATAATTTTCTGAAAAATCAAAGATAATACCTAACTAATCCTAGGGAAAATTGGGATTCCATTAAATAATTTGGCCTCGTACATCCTTCAATTGCCTATATTTTTAAAGGATCCACATATATTCTTTTTTAGGTTATAACTTTTCCTAATTAATTTACTTGATCCAACAAAAACACACTTTTATTATACTTAATAAAAAGTATTCCATTCAATAAGTCTTCAGTACATATTTCAAATAATCCTCATGTTTCTTCTTGATATTACTGTAGATAAGAATATCATCTATAAGAACTACCAAAAATCTATATAGGTGGCCCCTAGAGCTTCTATTCACTAGGTCCACAATTATTTTTGGAGAATTAGTGAGTCCAAATGGAATCACTATGAACTCATAGTGTCCATACCTTGTATAAAAAGTAATCTTTTGTATATCAACCTTCTTCACCTTCACTTTTTGATATCCTGACTAAATATCCACCTTTGAGAAATGTTGGGCTCCACTTAGGTAATCAAACAAGTTATGAATCCATGTAATAGAATAATTTTTCTTTATCATGATATTTTTGAGATCATGAAAATAAATGTAGAGGCACATTGACTCATTATTCTTGAAAAAATAGGATTGGTGCACCACATGTGGATTCACTTGGATGTATAATACCTTCATCCAGATTATCCTATAATTTTTTCTTCTTCTACTCAAGTTAAATAATGTATATTCTATATGGAGTATTGGAAATTTTCAAAGATCTTGGTATGATATTTATTAAGAAATCAACCTCAAAACAAGTATGAAGACCTGAAAATTCATCAATAAACACATCAGTAGATTCCATTACAATGTCCATGTCATCATGGATGGGTTTTTCTTTAGTCTCACTCAATCGAGCAAGATACTCTTTCTTACAAGGTAATAATATCCATGATTTATATGTTGGTAAAAAATAAAATTCATCATCCTCATATAAAATCTATAAAACTGGAGGGTGATTCATGATACGAAGGGTTATTTCATTCTCTCATAAATTTATATTGCCTCTATATAAGGAAATCAATCCCAGCCGATAAATATATAAAATTCCACTATAGTGAATATTACAAGGTTTAATGGGAAATTAATCCGAAAATTTTGGATAGTGAATGAGTTATATTATTTTTATGCAACAATTGGACCATTTTCCATCATAACTAATAATTTTACTTCTATTTTTTTAGGAGGTGTTTTAACAATTCTACTAAACTTGTGTCATTTGGAAAGAATGCGTAGAACCATGGATGATAATACTTTCTTTCACTATTTATTTTTGGTTATAATTATTTTATTTATTCAAAATAGACATAAGTATGATTTTCTTAAAACTATTATACATATAAAATTGAAACTATGAACTTGAAAGGGATAACTAAAAAATTACATATATTCTTTACCCTATGAATTTTTAAGTTTCAATCAAAGTTATCGGTGATCTATTTCCTAAGATAAAATATATGGTTATTTTTTTACCGAAAAAATATGTTTTAAAAATATTATGAATTTACCGAATCATATCCTCCCTGAGTGTCAAACTAGGTATGTATCAAGGATCCTTTTCATGCACCATGTAACGATCAATTCGAGATCAATGCACCATTTTTATGGTTATTACTACTATATATATTCGTGTGTGTGTGTGTGTGTGTGCTAGAGCCACATCCACTAGTAGTGTCCAAAAAAGGATGTTTTATCTTATAATCCAATTACATTATAATTTTCCAAAATCTAGGTATATTTTACTATGTTTAGTCTGATCCATAAGGTATTCACTAGAGTTTTCTAATCTTATTCACAAAATAACTAGACTTCACTCTAATACCAAATATGAAAAACCATATCTTTAAAATACATTAATTCATGAATTATTATATAAGGGTACACATTATATAATACTAAAAGACTGTGAATCCTTGTTTATTTTTGAAATTTATTATATTTCATAACAACTTGCAACAAGAATACAATTACATTATTGAAAAGTTCTTTATCATGCTCCTAAAATTCAACCATTCTTCTAAAATTGTGTTGGAAAACCTGGGGACATACATAAGAAAGGGGTGATATATAATGAACAATAAGGGAATAAAAAATAATATCATAAGATAAATGAGAAAATGTGGTCCTAGAAGAATATCATGGTAACATAAGAGGGGTGTGAATCTTGATCTTTAACAATGATTGCTGATATAACACCATAATATAAAGTCAATATCAGAATTTGGAAACAATATAAAACATGTAATCATAAACATCTGTCAAATGCAACCAAAAATATAACATAACATAGTGTTCTTTGGATAACCACTCGTGCACTATACATGGCATCTCATGAGATTAAAACATTACCCAATGCAAGGAAGGGAAATATAATCCTGGTCTCTCCCATCACTTTCATATCATGTACATGCATAAGTGTGCCGCGTAGTTCATGCAACATAAGAATTTATTTCATCAATTTTAATCCCATGATTTTGGAATGTGAGATAAATACATGGAATTATCCAATAAATTAAGGATGGGTACATATAGCTGAATACTCTTGAGTGGAAATGGGGATGGGTATTCACTACATAAATGTTTGGCATGAAAAATATGGGGATAATTTCAGCAGAATAACGAGGGTACATAAAGATTCATGGGGGGATTAGTTAGAGTGAAATGGGTCTCACATCACTAGGACATTATAAGAGAAATAATATGGATTTGTGAAAACATATACCAATATTATCAATTAGAAAAAAAGTAATAATATAAATGAGTTTCTTTAATAAAGAGGCGGAGAGGATCCCTTACCTTGATAAGGAACTACTAAAAGCATTGTATGAGCTTATTAAGAGCTTGGGGAACCTTATGATTAATATATATAAGAAAGGTTATAGTAATTACATGATTCTAGGTTTTTTTGGGGAAGTTGAGTTGGAGTTTGGGTGGGTTTATATATCAAAAGAGAGGAGACTTCTTTATTAAATTCCAAACATAGGTTTTGGACTCCATATGATAAAGTAAACAAAACCACAAACCATCCCATGATATTTTCATTGTTTATACCAAAATTAAGTGGATTAAATATTTTAAATGTTTAATAATCAGTATTATTAAAATAATTCTTTTTTTTGTGGAAGTGAGTCATGTTTTAAATGAATTTAATTAAAACCTAAAAATATTATACAGGTTTTAGAGGATTTTTTAATAGTTTATAAAATTAATCAAAAAACATAAAAAAAAACTTTATTTTAAAGGGTATATATATATATTTGGTCCTAGATACATTTTTTCATATATTGCATCACTTTTAGGTCATTTTGATGTCATAATACACACCATATATTTATACCATATTTTATTTTGACCTAAATAATCGATTGTATCCTAAAATTATGAAAAAATAATCATTGGAAAATTTAGACAAAATAATTTTAAAAATAATATTTATTTTATCAAAACAATTCTCTATGTATGATAATTTACACTTTTAAATAAACAAATCTAAATTTATTGAAAAATAATTCTTTTTTTACAATAACTGTTTTCTGGCCATTATAAAAATTATTTCTGACATCATAAACGTTTATTATTATTTATATTTAATGAAAATTATTTAATAATAATATTTTATTAAAATATAATTTATTTCAATAATTCATGAATTCATTAAAAAAGAGTGTCTGTATTGAAGCTAAACATTCCCCAAAAATAAAATTTTTGTTTTATTGTAGAAAAATATAATATTTATCAAAATCATTATCAAATGATATAAAAAGTAATAATAAATATGAAAAATTATATATATATATAATAACTATTTTATTATAAATAAAAATATATAAATTCATAATGTTAGGTATAGATACATATCCCTTTATTAAACCTGCAAAATCTCTAAGGGTAAGGTGTGTGATGGTGAGATTTTCATTAGGTGGTTCGGCGAACAAAGTTTGGTTTGTGATCCTGAAGAGTTGGAAATTATCCATTAAATGGTCTTTCCCATGCTTCAGTTTTTTAATCTTGTCCTGATCTTGGTCATGTGAAAATCTCAGTGATGATATCTCCCTTGAAAGCTCTGAGAAATGGGTTTCATAGGGTAGAACCCTACGGGTCGAGGTCATCACATATTCCATTTTTGTCAATTTGACTTTATCTAAACCCTTTATATATAGTAGCGATACAATAATTTTTCAATAGATATATTATCAACGATTATAATTCTTAATGGTCTTTTAAATCTGGTAGGATATAATCTTCCAAAATAACCAAAGTAGTGCATTAGTTTTTGATAATTTCATTTCTTAATAAGGAATTCACTCGTTTAAAAAGGGAATTTTATTTATATAATTTTAAGTCATTACATTATTCCAATATTCAAAAAAATTACCCTCAAAAATTTAATTTCATACACTAAAAATGAGGGAACTTTTGATTCATTGCCTCTTCCAGTTCCCATGGCACTTCCTCAAACTTGTGGTTCCTCTAAAACACTTTGACCAGGTGAGTTTTCTTGTTTCATATAACCTTGTCTCTATGATCTAGGATCTCTATAAAATACTCCTTGTATGAAAGGTAATTCTATAATGATACCACCTATAGATTTTTTTACAATTTTGGGGTCTAGTATTTATTTCTTCAAGAGGAATATATGGAATACATTTTGAACTTCATATAGGTTAGGTGGTAGTGTTAGTCCATAGGCCACCACTCCAATGTGATCAAGGATATCAAAGGAGATGGTGTATCAAATAATAATATATACCATCAATTTAAACCTCATTAATTTCATCCAAGTTGATATACGAACGAACACTTTACCTCTAACCTCAAACTCTAGATCACGTTGACAATTGTCAGCATAGCTTTTCAGTCAAATTTGTGTGAATTTAATATGATACTAAATGGTTTGAACATTATCTATAATTTCATGGATAAGATCAGGTCCCAATGGCTTACTCTCTTCAAATCCATCCCATCATGTTGGAGTCCCAAACCTCTTCCCATACAGAGCCTCATAAGGATCCATTTCAATTCATGAATGGAAACTGTTGTTATATGAGAACTCCACTAGGGGAATTTTTTGGTTCCAAAATCCTTGAAATCCATTCAATATGACCTCATCATATCCTAAAAAGTTTGAATGGGACTTTCAGACTAAACATCCATTAACGGGTCATAAATAGTGTTATTGATAATACTTATATCTATTTTTGTGGAAGGTTTCTCCAAAAGCATGAGGTAAAACTCATATCTCGATTAGATACAATAGAGAGTGGAAATCCTTGTAGTCTTACCACTTACCTTATGTATATCATGGAAATTTGTCCAATATATGGCAATTTCTTAATTAATATTAAATGAACTGACTTGGTAAGGGAATCGACTACCTACTAGATTGTATTATTGAATTTACGTGTCTTCAGGATTTCTATAATGAAATCCGTGGATATGTTTTCGCACTTTCGTACCAATATGGAAAATTGATGCAGCATAAAGATCGAATTATATCATTCATCCTTCACTTATTGGCATGCCATGATTTGTGATTAAAGCTCTACAATCTACCTCTTCATATTCTCTCACCATATTTATTGTTTCAAATGGTTATACATCTTAGTATTTTATAGATGAATAGGGAAGGATATACTATATGCATAATCTGTTAGTTCCTTATTTAGTTATAGTTTTTTTGGGACACTTATCGATGTTTCAAAGCTTATAACTCTATCATTAGGAAACTTAAACATTGGAATATTATCTACCATAATATTTATAAACAAATAATTTCTCTAATCCTTCATGATCCTCCCAATAATATATGTTTGGGAAGTTACATGAGAAGTTTAACATGAATATACTATTATTATTTCCATATCCTTCCATTAAATATTCATTAATAAAGGATCCTTTTAAATTTCCATCATTTATAGGGTTGTAGAATCCATTCTACTTAGAGTATCTTCCACTTTGTTTTCTTTCCCAAGATGGAAATGGATTGAATAATAATAATCCTTGATCATATCTATCCACCTCCATTGGTGAATATTAATATCTTTTTTGTTAATTTACACTTGATGCTTTTATGATTATTATATATGTCGCACTTTTCGTTGTAGAGGTAATATCACTAAATCTTCAACATAAATATCGTTGTTTTCAATTCAAGATCATATTTTTTTAGTTATACTAATGGATCTATAATTGGTGGGATGTATTAGCCCTCAATTTTCTATATTTAATTAGTACACAGCCTACTCCCTTTTTAAATCCATCACTATAGATAAAAAATCCATCTCCACTGGTGGGCAATGTGATCACAAGTGTAGTGATTATCTTCTTATTTAGCACTATAAAAATTTCATCACATTCATCAGTCCATAAAAACATGACTCCCATCTATGTAAGCTAGGATAGTGGTCTTGAAAATTTTCATAATTCTCACAAAAATTGATCATAATACCCAAATAATCCAAAGAAACTTTTTATTTATTTTCTTGATGTTGGCATTATAAATCCTTAAATTTCCTCAATTATTTGAATTATCCATAAACATCACTTTAATAGTGATAATGTGTCCCAAAAAAAGTTACTTTCTCCAAAAAAACTCACATTTAGTATAATTCATAAATAACATTTCCTTTCCCAATGTATTCAGTACAGAATTCAAATGATCCTAACAATCACCCTTACTTTTGGATTAGATGAGAAGATCATCTCTAATGACTACTCCATATTTGTTGAGTTAATCCATTAATATTTTATTCAAAAATTATATGAAGATATATAGAACATTAGTGATTCCAAAGAGAATCACTATGAACTCATAGTTCCTATACCATTTATATAAATTAGTCATTGGGATATCCTACTTCTTCAGCTTTACATGATAATATCCCAACCAAAGATCTACCTTGGAAAAACAATGGGCTCTGTGTATCTGATCAAAAAAGTTATCAATCCATGTAAAATGATAATTTTTATTTATCATGATCTTTTTGAGATCATGATAATCAATTTCAAGGTGCATTTACCCATCCTTCTTCTTATAAAAGAGGACCAGTGCACCCCATGAAGAAGAACTTGCATCTGTAAACCATTTATCAAGATTCTCCAATAATTTTTTTCTTGAGATACTAAAGTTCAAAAAAATATATGGATTATTATATATTGGAAAAGATCTGGTTATGAGATCTATTTAGAAATCAACCTCACTTCTAAAGGTAAAACTATGAAATTCTTCAGAAAACACACTAGTAAATTACCGTATAATGAGAATACTATCAATGATGATATTCTCTTTAGTCTCAATAATTTTGGCTAGATACTATTGGTTATAAGGAAATAATATCCATTCGTGATATATTATTATCAAATATGATTTGTCATCCTAAAGCAATTATATATAATTGGATGGAGATTCAAGATGTGTAGGTTGATTTCCTTCTATCATCAATTTATATTGGATCTATATAAGGAAATTCAATCCATGTCCATAATTGCATTAAATTATGGTAAGGGGAGTATCATGGGTTTTCTGGGAAATTAATCCCAAAAATATTTATTGGTGATGAGTTAAACTCTTGGGATGCAATAATTTACCCATTTTCTATATTTACTTATAACATGACTTCCATGTTTTGTGGCTGTTTTTTAATAGTTCTACTAAAATTTCACGATATAAATGAATGTGTAAAACCTTGGATTATAATCCTTCCATTCACTATTTGATTCTCCTTTTAATAATTTAATTCATTCAAAATGTACTTGGGGTTGATAATTTTCAAACTATTTGACATATAAAAGGGAAACTATGAATAATAAAGCGATAACTCATAAATGAAATATATTAATTAACCTATGAATTTATAGTTTTCAATCTATTTTATCCAAGATCTATTCCCTAATATAAAATACTATGGGAATTTTTGTTCCTTTAATAATAGTATGTACGGATTTTTTTATTTGACTAAAGCATATCTTCTGGTAGTGTCAAACTAGGTATATAGTAAGGTAAATTTTTTTAACCAAGTAATGATAGAATATATCTCAAGGCATTTTTTGGGATTATTACCCCTATGTACATTTGTTCCAGAGCCACATCAACCTATAGTATAAATAAAGGGGTTTATTTTCATAGACACGACTCACTCTATACTTTAACAAATTTAGGAATGTTTTTCTATGTTTATTCATATCCTTAAGTCTTTCACTAGAGTTTTCCAATAACAATCCCAAAAATAACTAGTCTTATCTATTATTACAACTATGATATCCCATATCTTTAATAACCTTTAATAAATGATTTATTATATAAAGGTACACATTATACAATCCCAGAAGATCAGGATTCCAAGTGTCTTTGGAAAATTAAGTACATATAATAACAATTTTTAGTAGGAATACAATGGATGTATTGAATAATCCTTAACATGATATTAAAATTGAATCATTATTCTAAAACTAAGGGGGATAAACTGGGGATGCAAATAATAATGGTGTGGTTTATAAAGCCCAGTAAGGGAATAAAAAAATCATATAATAAGATAAAGTAGTAAAAATGAGCCAAGGGGTATATCATGGTAACATAATATGGGTGATAATCATGATATTGATTAACAAGTCATGATATAACATGACAACATAATGTCAACATAGGAATGTGTCAACAATATAAAACTTGGCATGATAACCAAAATTCAAGGATAAAATCCAAGAAAACATAACATAGTGTGTTTAGGATAATGTCTCGAACACCATAAATCAAATATCATGAGAATAAAACATTATCTAATGAATTTAAATGATAAATAATTATGTGCCCACCCACCACTTTCATACCATGTACATGCATAAGTGTGCCACATAGATCATACAACATAAGGATGTATTTCATCACTTTTAATCCCATGATTAAGTATACTAAGATACATACCTAGAATTAACCAATCAATGAGGGATGTTTATATATATTTTAATACCCTTGGTAGTAAATGTGGATGGGTATTCACTACACAATAGTTTGGCATGAAAAAACAAAGGATAATTTTGGAAGCATAACGGGGGTACTTAAAGATTTATGGGAGGGATTAATAAGAGTTAAAGACGTATATCATAACTTGGAAATCATAAGGTAAATATGTTCTATGTGTGAAAACATATCCCAAAACTATCAATTGGAAAACAAAATTCCTAATATAAAGGTGGTTCTTGAATAAAGTGGAGAAGGAGATGATCCCTTACCTAGGAGGGCACTTCTAAAATCTTGGATGGATCTTCTTAAGAGATTGGGGTCACATTGTGAGAAATAAATTGGGGGAAGGGTGGATAAATTTCATACTCTATGTATTTTTAGTGAATATTATTGGATGTTTGGGTGGGTTTATATAGAAAAAGAGAGGGGGTTCTTTATTAATTTCCAAGTATAGGTTTTGGACTCTATATGATAAAGTAATCAAAACCACAAACCTTACCATTTTTTTACCAATGTTTTCTTCAAAATTTATTTTTTTTAGTTATTTTTTTTAAGAACCTATATAATTAAAATAATTTCATTTCTTATGTATAAGTGAGTCATGTTTACAAATAATTAATTTTAAAACATTAACATATAATATAGATTTTTAAGGATTCATTAAGTGTTTACAAAATTATTAAAATAACTTATAAAACACATCATTTTAAATTGGAAATAAATATTTGGGCATGTATACATTTTATGGAATATATTAAATCACTTTTGGGTCACTATTGTAACATAATACACATCATATATTTTATCATATTCAATTTTTTCCCAAAAATTTGACTACCTCGTAAAATTATGAAAAAAAAACCATCATTGGATAATTTTGAGGTGATTATTTAAAAAATAATATTTATTTTATAATAATAATTCTATAAGTCTGATAATTTCCACTTTTAAATAAAAAATCCACATTTATTAAAAAATACTGGTTTTTTAACAATAATAGTTTACTAACCCTTTCAAACAACCTTTTTGACTTCATAAAATTATATTATAATTTATATTTAATAAAATTTTTATTTTAATAATATTTTAATAAAATTTAATTTATTTGAAAAATTACTGCTTTCATTTAAATAGAGTTTCTTGATTGAAATAAAATATTTCCCAAAAATAAAATTGGTGTTTTAATTAATCAAAATATACATTTATATCAAAATATTTATATAATCATTTAGAAAGTAATAATAATAATAAAGGATAAATATAATAATTATTTTATTAAAAATAAAAATATAAAAATTCATACTATTACAGTTTAGATATATTAAACATTATTATTCTAGAAAAATCCCTTAGGGAAAGGTCTGTGATGGTGAGATATTCATGGGGTGGTTTGGTGAGCATGGTTTGGGTCGTGATCTTGGTGAGTTTAAAATTATATGATAATTAGTTTCACTTTTGCATTAGTTATTGAATCTCATCTTGGGATTTTTCAATAGAAAATCCTAGTGATTCTATCTCCCTCGGAAGCTCTGGTAAATGGGCTTTATAGGATACAATCCTTCTGGTCAAGGAAATTAATTATTATGTCTGTGTTAATTATACTTTATCACATACATTTAAATATACAAGTGATAAGATCATTGTTCAATGGATATATTCTCAATGGTTATGATGTTTAATAGTGATATAAATATGAGAGTATATAACCTTCCAAAATAACCAAATTAGCTCATGTGTTTTCTATAGTCCCATTTCTTGATATAGAATTCACTCATTTAAAATGGGAATTTTATTTATAGATGTTCAAGGAATTTTAATATATATAATAAATATATATTATTATACATTTTCATCATCAAAATCAATCATCATGATATTATAGTACTCACTTCAACAAACAAATCAAGAACATTCAGTCACAAAGTTGGATAAGAATTGGTTAGGTTTCATCATTGATAATTCAAATTAATTTTCAATTATTTAAATCAATTTCTCCTTATTTTTGTTAAGATATTTATTTTATTTACCATGAATTAGAGATAATAAATCATAACTTTCCAATGAAATTTTTTTAAATAAATTTATAGAATAATCAGATGTGTATGAGATGAATAATTTTGGAAGCTTCTTCATTATTCATCACTTGTCTCCCCCTCAAGGAAACACTCCTCATGATCTTAATAAATTTTGATTTCATAAAAATATGTATCATATGGTGATTCATATTTATAAAACAAAAAATGGATCTTATTTATGTGGAAATGAAAACTGGACAACATCCACATCATCGAAGTAAATCTTCTTCAATACCTTCTATAATAATTCCAAATGTAAAATCAAACTAGTATAGTATCCTCTTAACATTGATTTAACATGTTAATAGTAACCAATTCCTTAAACTTTATCAAATATGATCCTATATTTGTATTTTCTAAAATACCTATTGAGAGACCAATACTAGATGGTGACTTATTTGTCTATGCTATCAAGAATTGATATCCATTACACCACAAGTTCTCCACCTATTTACAAAGATCAAATTCAATTCCATTAATTAAAAGAACAAATAAAATTAAAAAAAAATTAAGGGAATATGGTGGGTCTCCATGTTCCTTAATGTGTAGACCATGGTTGAGAGGATTTTCTTTACCAAGTTTCTCCACTCTTCGTACTTCAATATATAGTATTCAGATATGATTTGGTTTTTGGTAGAATAGATCTTATCAAATACACTTCTACTTTGTGTGGAGAACTTTTATTATCAATATCCTTATTAGATAATTTATTCTTAATTCTTTTAATGTTTTCTTCTTAAGATAATAGAGTAGTTAGACATGATTTAGAATTATGACCAAATCCTCACCTCTCCTACATAGAACATCACCAACTCAAAGGTTGTCTTTTATTGATATCCTCTCAAGAAATTTTACTTAATCATTTGAATCATATTCATATAATTTGTATGTACCTTTAAATTATTCCTATTTGAACATTATTTCCTTCCCCAAATCTATTGGCCAAATTGCAAGTATATCTTTGGGTATAATAGAAGTATTTTTTGGTTTTCTATATAGAAATTTGTTTTTTTTCTTTTTCAATTTAAAACTTTTATATTGTAACTAATCTTGGTATTATTAGTCACCATCATAGGAGTATTTTTAATTGAATAATTTTATTTAATAAACTAATTTTTCAAGGATTCTTCATCTTCCTTTTCCAAATTATGTGATATTATTTTCTCATCTGATTGTGATACAATCTTAACTGAACATGCATAGTTTCTATACCAAAAAATTATCTCAACCTCAAAAAATATTCAACTACTTTGAATCAATATAAAGTAGAAAAATTATTCTTCATCTAGGAATTTTTATTCTTTTCAAAATGGTTTTCCCTTAAAATGGGATTTACTTATAATTCAGCATTAAAATTGATGTACAAACAATCCAGGTCACAATTCTCTAACCTATTGTCACACTAATAGATCCCTATAAACCGTGAAAATATATTATCTATTCCTTCTGGTCTGGAATGTCTAAATTTTAAATAAAGTTGTTTTATGTATTCTTTAAAAATGGTTGGGCTTTTTTTGTGGACCATATTCCACACTCATTCATCTATCCACCATGTACATGGTGGTAGGATTTTCTACATTTTTCATTAACCATACAAGTGCATATTTTTCTTTTAAACCTATTCTATCCATGGAAAAATATTCACAAAATGTATTAAAAATAGTATGTATGGTATCTCTTCTTTAAAGTCTTCTTCAGAATGACCATCTAGTGATGTAATGATCTTATTTTCATATGATGGAGGAATTTTTAATTATAATCCACCACAGAACATTTGGCATAAAAAAATACTTTTTAATTCTTTTAAAAATAATAAATATGTTCCATTTTTTAATTGACCAATATAACGTCAAATTAAAAAAATATTATATTGAGGTATTTCTTATGATCCTTAGTTATAATCACCTTCTCTTCATAATTATTCTTTATTATATCAACTTCTCTTTCATTCATCTTATTTATTTCTTGAAGAAAGGTGTCTAGTTCCTTGATCCTATTTGACTTTAGTTCCAATTGTGTATTCTTATATCAATGTTGTTAGTGTATTTTTATTCATGTGAATGGATATTATCTTTAATATTTTTCTTGATATATTCCTTTTATTAAAATTCTACAATCAATTTATTATAAAAATTTGAGGAACTTCTTTCTAGCTACACATTTTTATCTCAAAGGCTCTAACCAATTTGGAGAAATTTATAGATTCTAGTAACGTTTCTTGGAAATCCTTATCCATGTTATTTGCTTCACCCTTAAGATGGGAAATCAGTTATTACTATATTTTAATAATTCCACAAACCAAAGAAACAACCTCCTTTGGAAATAAATCTATTAAATATTTTAAACTACAAACCGGTATATCTTGGGAACATATATATATATATGATTATCACAACGAATACATAGTCCTTCTTATGAGATTTGGTGTCCTAGAACCAGGTGGTTGTATATTGACTACATTGGTATTTAATTTATTTAAATATTAAACATCTTATTACATATTTTTCATTGTTCTACATGACTATGATGTAATAACATCCTAGAGTATTTTTTTCATTGATAAGGTCATGGTAGTTCCCCGCTATGATAAGAACCATGAAATTATATAAAAATATTATTAAATATAGATCTATGGTTAAATGAAATACTATGAAGGGACACATAACATGGACACCATCTTTTGCAGGTACTCATAAGAAGACGAGACATCCTCTCATGAAGCTATCACTTGGTAATCTTCAAGACAATAGATTATGAGAATAGAACCTCTAGTAGAAATTCTACATGTTTTTGTGTCATCATATATTACTATCTGCGAGCATGTGTAATGATCCTTAAAATTTAAAATTATCATTAATATGTGTCACAACTTGTGCACTTTGATTTACTAATGAAAACTGTCACTCAGACAGTTGGAAAATAGTAGGGTGTGTTGGGTGTGTCATGAGTGATAGGATATTAATGGATAAGTCGAGGAAGGATTTGTCCCTTACATTTATGGAAGTTGATATCTCCACCCTTTGATTGAAATATAAATGTCCCAAAAAATTCCTTCATCATGGTGTAATGATGAATTTATTTCAGGTATCCAAAGAATGACATGTCAAAAATAATGGTTGATGACACTATCATGAAACCCGCTTAATGAGATATTGAGACAAATGGATTATTTTAAACAGTGGGCATTCGTGTATGGATGTCATTGTTGTGACTTTACATTCTTTCTCTTGGGTTCCTTGTCCCATTTCAAGGCAGTACTCTTGGACTTTAGGCAAGCCCACCTAATGACAATGATAAATAATCCTAGAGGGTCACACAATAAGTGTTTTTGGTGGTCTCAGTTAAATTCTATTTGGATTTAATTAATGAAATAAATATTATTCTCATGACCGTGGAATAATTTTATTCAATTTAATATGATCTCGTAAATTAAATAAAATATATTTATTTATTTTATTGAAAATTTGATAAATATTTATTTACTAGTTTGAAAATAAAATATTTATTTAAGAGAATAATTTATTTATTTATTTATTCGGGTGTTCAATAAATTTAAGTGGAGTTCAAGCAGACCAAGGGTGGTCCAGTAGTAAAGTAATTATTTTCAAGATGGTAAATAATTATTAGTTGGCACAAGTTAAAATAATAAGGACACTACTATTATTTTGTGATGCAGAATTGTATTCATAATTCCGTTTTGTGCAAGTTGGAACACCGTAAATAATGACGCGGTATTATTGTTATGAGCATGGGTTTTCTCTATGTTTATGAATGTATTTAATTGATTTTATGAAATTGAATATTGTAACTGATGTTCCATGCATATAAATAGACAAGTACATCTATTGTGCCATAGTGAACACACCGCACGCTTGGTGAATTTAGAATTGTTGAGGTAAACAATTTCTCTCTCGAATCCTATTCTTGCCCCTCTCAAGAATGAGATATGTTCTTCAAGGCTGAAAAAAAGTGATCAAGAATGACCGACATAAGACACTCGCTTTTCTATGCTAGCACCTAGAGAATGAGAGGTGTTGATAGGAGGCCATTAGAGCACGTTTGGATCACCACTAGAGGTATTCTAGTTTGGATCCTCGTAAGTGCAAAGAGATAATCTGGAAGGGTCATTTCAAATGATCAAAATCATCGATGAAGACAATACCAAAGATCCAGGTATTCTTTTTTTATGAAATTATTTAAATTAATTATAAACATGATTTTCATAATCCACTCTAAAGGTTTCTGTCCTTTCCCTTCTTTATCTAAATATTTGATTCTATTCTGTGGAGACTGACATTCATCATCATATTAATCCCAGAATAATCATTGATCATAGTAAAAAATTAAAGTTTGGTACTGACCCAACCAAGCTTCTACTGCGCTCGGAACCTACAAGTGTTATCAGAGGGGTTACATCATAGTTTATAATTATTTAAATATTTCATTTATGATTAATGCATTTAATAATATAGTTCTTTCAATTCATCTTAATTGTTCTGCAAATATGAATCTCAAGAATTGTTCACCCTCTTTCATTTCTCGTTCACCTTACCGAAATGTTTATTTCATTTAATTTTGAATAAAATAAAATCTAGGATCTCATCCGATGGTTCCAAATCTTTTTGGTCATACAGAACCAGAACTCATGGCGTGTATTTGGAAGTACACGACGTATAGTCAATATTCAATGCATTGGATCGTTCCCCCAAACCAAGCAGTGTGTTGGAGTCTTTCTATGTCTTAAATGACTCTGTGTCTCGACTTAGAATAGGTGTCATGTGGTTTCTGGATTACATGACATGTAGTCCACTAGACACGATGTGTATTCCCTTTTGGTTAGGGATGGACCGTGTACCCCTTACACGGCTTGCCCAACTAGAAACCATGTAATGAGGATACTACACGGTGTGTGGCCCACTAAACACGTTGTGTACTCTGAAGATTTCCAAAGTAAATCTACATGCCATATCCCTGGGCATGTACTTCGTATGAACGGTGAATGATAGTACATGCCATGTAGTCAAAACTACACGTCGTGTACTCATCCAAATTATGAAGATTTATTAAAATTTATTTTTATATTATACAAACCCTTGAAACATGTACTATAGTGTAGGCTTAAAGATGAGGTACAACACGTGATAGGTGTTTTATATATTTTTTTAAATTTTACATCTGTGTAATGTTCATTTCTACTCATTGGGTAGTTATGAATTGGAATTCACTAGGTTGCCTACAAAGTACATGTTACATATAGAGATAATTTTAAATGAATTTATTTGTTTAAAATTATAGTGGATGATAATCTCATGGAAATTCATAAAAGGAATTAAGATAAAAGGATTTATTAATTAAATATGATAATTAATTGATTTCAGTTTGATTTATCTTAAACAAGAATGATTAAATAATTGAATGATAGTTTTATTTATGAATTAATATTGTGGCATATATGTATGATCATGAGCTAGACCAAGACCTTTTGTGTGGATGGTTTCTTTTAATTTATTTATTTAAATTAAATTTGTCCAACTAGACTTCTCTACATTAATATATAGGGACGGTGTTCCTGAGGTTTCATCTATGTAAAACCCCTTTTTTACCCATCACCTGCATGTGAGTTTTCAAAAATGCATAATTAATGGATGGTACTCCCAAGCTAGTGGAGGTGGTGTAATATAGAGCCGAGACAAAACTAATCCCAAGAGATACAAAGGTGGAAAGGTGGAAAGCAGTAAACACGAACCCAAAAGGTTCAATATTTTTCTCCCCTAGGTCAGTGTTAGTTTATCAACTGCTATATAAAATAACCATTATAAAATCTCATCATCAGTCCCTTTATTTAATTTCTTTCAATTTCATGGTTTATCATTATGGATGTGTTGTCACGATCACATAATTAATGAATTAAACAATCATGCAAGATGGAACTAAAATAATCTAGACATATGCATAAATACTATCAAGACATGGTTAATCACTTAAGTAAGTTCCACTTAATATAAACAAGCATGTGATAATGTTAATAGTCATTTCATGCATAAGAGATAAAAATCCCTCAAATAGAATTTTAAGTCAGATGAAGCCTTCCATTACTTGATTAAGGGAAAACTCAATAAAACTATTTGTTTGACCAATACTTGTTGGGAGACTTACTATAGGGCCCTGTACTTAAACATTACTTAATCATGAATTAAATGAATAATTCACATAGAGGATCTTTTCAGGTTTAGAGTTTTAGAGAATTAGGTCATAACTATTACATCTCAAAAGAATACATAGTAGAAACTTCTATTAAGTTTCCATAAAATAAAAAAACACTTAAAAAGAAACATCTCTAGTTCCATGTTTTAGATAGAATGTCTTTCCTTGATCCCATCCTTGACCCTATTCATCTTTAAGTCATGTGGAAAACATTTCAAAAACTTGGGATGAGCATAAAAAGCCCAGTAAAGGATACACAAAGAAGGAAAACTGTTAGTTTTTTAAAACAACAAGTAAACCATGAGTACTTTACCAAATTAATACTTTTCACCTTTATGAAGTAGTAAAAACAGTTCACTGAATAAAATACCATTACTTACCCTTTTCTAACCAAAAGATTACCATAAAACCCATATAAAGAACACATAACATATAAAGGTAACTTGGGACATAAACATACTTAAATGGAATAAACATACGATCGACTTCTACACATACTTAATGGAATATCCATACGGCCGACTTCCATACCCAATGCATTGGAGGTTATAACGTAACCACCCGACTTGGTATTCATGACACCACCCGTCATATGGTTTATCACGTAACCACCCGTCAAATTTCTAAGTACCATTATAAAATCATAACACATAAAACAATTATAAAAAAAAGAAAACATTTCCACATTTCAAGCACAATATATCACTTAAATATATTGACATAACAAATCCATTATCAAAACCATTTTCAATACCAAAAAAGAGTATATGGTATTTATTTACTTTTAAAAATATAACGGCTTGTTGAGGAAGCCAAAGCTCAAATTATACTCGTAGCGGCGGAACGGTCATGGTCACCGCGTACGTTAAAAAGAAACATACTTTTTGTCATTTAGTAAAAAAATTTGTATATAAAATATTCCATTTGAATAAAAGTATAAGTCAAAGGGGTTTATACACCGTATAAAATAAAGCCTTGTATTAGAACAAAAATATGCCTTAATGAAAGGATATCGAGATAAAGTCCCTTACAAAGACGGTATCCTTGGATTAAGGATAAATCAATTACATAATTATGTGTGACAAACGAATACACCAAATATAAGAGGATTTTAATTGTAAAACATCAGAGTTTATTCACACATATTCATAGAATGACATGTTCAAGGAGTACAAGTTTATCCCAAAGAATCAAAATTGGGTTAAGAAGTTCCCCTGCAAAAATTTCACAGCCAAACGGCGTCACTTCAAAATTCAGAAAATGAGTTGATGAGAGATAAAAAGGGGTATCTCATCACTTGGACATAAAATTTATAGCAATAAGGATATATAAGAACATATCCCATAATAATAGTATTAAAATACCTAAAAAGAAGTCTTTTAAAATGAGAAGGGTGAAAGGTTCCCTTACAGAATTGGGTAACTTCCGAAACGTACACCCCATGAAAGAAGGACTATACAACATTGATGTAAATACCCATAAAATAAATTATATTACACCAAGATTAGAATAATGGGATGTACATACACCACTCAAAGGAAAATGGTGGAAAATTTAGCATAAATCTCACAGGAATAAAAGTGAGATGAAAAAATCCCTTACGAAAACTCGGCAGCCTAACGACGCTACTTAAAACATCCAAAAATGGATTTCTGAGATCAAATAGAGTCTCTCATAATATGAACAAAAAAATTAAATTATGATTAATTTAAAATAACATCCCCAAACATAATAATGATTATCTTATAAGAAATTACATAAAAGGGAGTACATAAAAAGAACGAGAGAGGTTGGATCCCTTACCTCAAGTCTAGCTTGTCTTGTTAATTTCATTATATTATTGAATAATAAACTTTGGTCAATTTATAATTGTTTAAGTACCTCTTTTAGATATTATTATTCAGTTAATATCACATATTATAATGTTATAATAATTGGTTAATAATTTGAGTTCATATCAGACATTTTTGTCGATGTTTGGTACATGAGTCAAAAATGAACTTGTTTGAAAATGATTGTCCATGTAGTTACAAGAAAATCATCTCCAGAATAGTATTAATGATTTCAATATCATATATATCCAGTAAATATTAATTTTTATACCACTCTATTACATTTGGAGATAAAAATAAATGAAATGCACCGTTCATGGAGACGGTAGACCGTACGTACGCATGAACGCTACTTTTAATTCTTTTTCAAATTAATGGAATTTAAAATAATTGAGAGATATATATATTATAATTAAATTATAATATATATGTTATATATGTCACATATTTTCATTAATTTAATTCTTTATACATTCCATGTATTGCATGAACGAGTCACATTACTTGAGGGGGCGATAGTCCACACTTCCTCATATGAAAATATCGCATTTGCACAACATGAAAAGCATAAAGGCATGTTTTAAATATAAAATTCAGAAGCATATAGAAAACATAAATACCATATATATCATATATAAAACATATTGACACCATAATGGCCACCATGAAAGGTGTTAAGAGAAGATTGAACAATCATCGTTTTATGAGGCAGAAATTCACCATCCACAGAAACAGTATGTTCTTTAACCATTAGACGAAGGTGTGTGTAAGTGTAGATAGAATAAATCACATAAAAACATCCTAGTATATTTAATATACTGTTTTTGTTACAAAATAAAGGAATAAAAAGAGTTTATAGGGTTGGAGAAGCAAAATAAAACAAAAGAACACAAAGGAATACATTACCATTAAATCGGGTAACTCTTTTTGATTTGAGCTCAAATGATTCCTTGGAAATGATTATACCCAAAGGTGAGGCTTAAATGATAAATAGAGGGATGTGGGGAGATGAAATGGGCAGTGTTTCGACGATCCAAATGCTTGAGAGGTGTGGGTAAGGTGGTAGAGGTGGGGGGCCTTTTATAAGAGGAGAGGAGGGGCACTCTTGGAAAGTTATAAACTTTTACTTTATTATAAAATGATTTTCGGATTTTAAGGGTCCCAAAATTTTATATTTCTATGATAAGGTGATAAGAGTTCGAAATACATCCATACAATAGGTTTTTGACAAGTGTATATTATAGATTTGACATTATCATTCATTTTACTTAAATCGTTAAATAACGAGGTAATCACTGCATCATCATGGTGTCATAAATAATTTAATTTATTTAATGTCTAAAAATTATTAAAAAAAATATCATTATGTATGAAATATTTTTATCTTTATAATGAATATTTATATTCAAAAATATGACTTGTATAACCCCATTTAAAAATTGTTTTAGTATAACAAAACATGTTTGTGACATTTTTATTTTAACATTAAATAAAACGTTTTTAATGTCATTTTCCTACCAATGTGGCTCCATGGGGTCCCCAAGTTGACCCATGGATTTTCTTGGTTGGCCATGACACATTTAATAATGGTAGGACATGTTTCAAGGTCATTTCATATTATTAAAACATTATTTTTACCTTAAATTACTCTAATTACCTCTAATCGCGATTAAAAACGTAAAAGTTACTATTCACCAAAAAATTATTTTAATCCCATTGAACCACATTTTACTTCTTAATGAAAACCATATATGTAGGATTTTTTAAATTCAAAACACAGAGGTGGTAAAAATTCAATTAAACGAAAAATCAGTTTTTTAAGTACAACTTAGTGGTTTCACTATTCATCAAAAATTGAAGTTTTTCATAAAAATACCAAAAATTCACCCTAATATATATTTGATATTCCAAATTAAAAAATGATTTCTATTTTTCAAAATTCAAAACATATAAGTTACATTAATTAATTTAATAATTAACTCTCGCTGTCAGAACAAATAGCGTGTTTTTATGAAACAATATATATCAAAATATTGACACTAGTTTAAGTCCAATTTCAAAGTGAAATTAATACAATGACCACTATAGGATTAAATGGTAAAAATATATTATAATTTCACTTTAAAACCAATTCAAAAGATAATCTAATCATATAAATAAATTAGATTAAAAAGAGGTTTTGAATTAAAATACAACATTTTCACTATTCATTAAAAAATGAACTTTATCGGAAAAATACCAAAAATTTACACAAAGTAAATTTTGATGTCCCGATTCTAAAGAAGAATTTTATTTTTTCAAATAAAACATATAAAATTGTCAAAATTATATTTAAAAAGGGTTCTCCATCATATGGTGGTTAATCGACCTTTTAAAGAATATAAGAAGATTTATGCTTAAAATTGGATTCATTTGCATTTTTAATCCTCTAACATTTATTTTAAAAAGTAAAAATATTTGACAAACATATATAATAATTTTGTCGTTAGTTCTGTTCATTCCCATCATTACAATGGCTAGGTGTTAACTACCATTTAAAATAAAATTATTTTATTATTAGAGTGCAACGTAAGATTTCAAAGGAACTTATTATTGTGTATTGGGTAAGCCATCAAGCATAGAGTTCCCTTTAAAGTAATAATAATATTTTATTCACAAATATGGATAAATATAAAAATGTCATATTCTTTATTTACCTAGGGTGTTACACTTACTTTTATACAAGAATACCCTTTGAAAGGTATCCGGTTTACTTAACCATATTACATCTAGAGGAGTAGCCCTTGATAGACTTGGTGTAATATTGGTGGAAAGAGTTGAGGAAATCCAAAATTCATGATTTCCGGATTGTGGAGTCCACTCAACAAATCAAGGAGCTGCAATCCCACAGTTGGAAAAGACCTATCTACCTAAATACCTTCTAATAGCTTGACCAACCCTTCTTGGGGTTTTGCAAAGGGGAATATGGATCCTTACCACTAGAATGTTGTGGAAACTAGACATTATGAGTTCAATGTTGAGGGCCATTGGGACTTGATAAAAGTGGGTGACTTAATAAAAATTTATTATTTCTCATAAAATGTAATCATGAAAGTAATAATGATATAATCTTTTAATTGTAGAATAAAAATGAAAAGATTTCCAACCACACAATCCCTACGATCAATTATAGATAAATACAACATACTCACCGGTAGTAACTTCCAGGAATAGTTTAGATTCTTTTGAGTTATTCTACGCTATGAACGGAAGTCTTACATGCTCGAGTCAGCATTACCTGATCCTCCTGCCAAAGAGGTGGGTGATGATGATTTCCTGGTCTATGAGAAACATATGAACTATGTGGTCGATGTTCGATGTTTTATGTTATCATCAATGTCTAGTGAGCTCATGAAGTCTCATGAAAACAGGAATTCTTATAGCATGCTCGATCACCTCCATGTAATTTACTAGGAGAGAGAAAGACATGAAACATTGGAGATCTCTAAGTCACTCTTTCAAAGTAAGCATGGAGAGGGTTCCCCAGAAGGGCCTCATGTAGTCAATCTCATTGGCTACATTGAGCACCTGGAGGTTCTAGGGTTTAAACTCCCAAAATAACTGGGCACATATCTCATTCTCTCATCACTCCCTTAGATCTTCTCTATCTTTTTTTTTAATTTTAATATGAAAAACATTGAGAAGTCTCTATCTGATCTTTCTGTCAACATTCACCATGTGGACAATGATAAGAATCATAGAAAGACTTATATTCTTATGGTGAATAAGAGGAAAGGTAAGGTGAATAGATTTAATCTCAAATCTTCTTCATGGACTTCCAAGAAAAGGAAGATCAAGGGGGAGGCAAGGGAACATGGGTTTGTTTGTTTCTCATGTCCCATGAAAGGCCACTTGAAGAAGAAATGCACCCAGCCTAAGAAACAATCGGAATCTTCAGGTATGTTTGTTATCGAATTAAATCTATCTATTTCTACAAATTGAGTATTAGATACAGATTTTGGTTCTCACATATGTATCCAAATATAGGAACCAAGTACATTCTATAAGATTGAAAGAGGGGAGGTAGATCTGAGAGAAACTGATGGAGCTAGACTTGTTGTTGTAGTTTTTAGGGACTTCCACCTCACGTTGTCAACTGGGATGGTCTTGGTGTTAAAGGGTTGTTATTATGTGTCGTCTGTTACTAAAAACATTATTTCTGTATCCATATTAGATAGAAATGGTTTTTTTCAAGCTTGGAAATGAATGTTTCTTCTTTTAAAAAGATAGCATTGGTTTTGATAGGGCACATTTATACAACAGTATTTACGTGTTGGATTACACAAACCAAGTAATGGAGATCAATAAAAAAGATACTTCACATGACTCATATGACAAAAACATTTTCCATCACTGGCTAGGTGATGTAAACAAGAAATTCATAACAAAGATACATCAAGATGGATATTTATATTCATTCTAATTAAAACCACTGTGTATGTCATGCGTCTTTATAAGGAACAATGACCAAATCCCAATTTAGTGGGAATGGTGAAAGGGATAAATCACTTCTTTAATTGGTTCATACCGATGTGTGTGGACCATTTATACTTAAATAAAGGGTAGGTTACTCATACTTCATAACTTTTTCTATTGATATTACTAGATATGGATATATCTACTTAATGAGGTATAAGTAAAATTCTTTTGATATGTTTAAAGAATAAAAGAATTAATTTTAGACCTATCATGGTAAAAATATTAAGAAATTCCACTCATACTCAGGTATAGAATAACATAATTGAGACTTTAATGATTACTTATGGGATTTTTCGATCCTATCCCAACTCAATCCCCCTTACACGCCCCAGTGGAATGGTGTGACCGAAAGGAGGAACAACACCATGTTGGACATAGTGAGATAAATGATGATTCATGCGAGTGTTCCATTATCCATTTAGGGATATGCGTTACAAACATTGGAGCACATACTAAACCAATTACCAACTAAATCAATAAATGGTATTACATATGAGTTCTTGAGTGGAATGAAATAAATATTATTTAATTTACATGTGGGGGAAGTGATGTGTTTGTTAAGGCCTCTTCAGGTAAAAAACATGCAATTTGTGGAACAAAGTGTACCATTATAGGATACCGTAAATAAACAAGGGGATATTACCTATACAACCCCATATAAAAAAGTTTATAGTGGCAAGACATTCTATATTCCTTGAGAGGGAGAACATCTCCTAAATAAATAGTTGGAGTGAGATAGACTTTGATGAAGTTGAGGCTCAAGGTACACAATAGTTGGTACAAGAACACATTCCACAGAGCCCCATGGAAGAAATAACTCTTCCAGAGACACAAGAACTTTGTAGGAGTACAAGAGAGGTTAGAGAACTAGAACGGTACATTTCTCTAGCTTCTGAGGATGGTTACTCATGATTAGTTGATAATAATGATCCTCTAACCAACAAGGAAG
Source organism: Viscum album (assembly GCA_963277665.1). Taxonomy (NCBI): domain Eukaryota; kingdom Viridiplantae; phylum Streptophyta; class Magnoliopsida; order Santalales; family Viscaceae; genus Viscum; species Viscum album. Next base: position 828,145,387 of record OY728127.1, read on the forward strand.
CAGTAAGTGGCACAGATGATTCCATGTGGTAAGAAGCCATGAATAATGAATTTGATTCCATGTACCTAAACCAAGCCTAGATTTATGTAGATCCTCCATTTTATGTAAATCCTATTGGTTTCAAATCGGTACTCAAAAAGAAACTAGAAATTGAAGGACAAGTTAGTACCTATTAGGAACGACTAGTTGCAAAAGGGTTCAAATAATGTTAAGTCATTGACTACGATGAATCATTTTCAGGAATTTCGATGTTGACATCCATCAGAAATCTATTGGATGTTTCCTCATACCATGGCTATAATATTTGGAAACATGATGTCAAAATAGAATTCCTTAATGTGAACCTTTAGGAAGATGTCTACATGACACAACCTGAAGGGTTTATGAATCCAAAGGATTCCAATAAGGTATGAAAGTAGAAGAAATTCATTTATGGATTAAGGAAACAATCCAGGACATAGAACATTCATTTCGATGAAGCCATAACAAAATTTGGTTTTATCAAGAATGAATGTGAGCCTTGTGTTTACAAATGGTTTAGTGGGACTGTAATCATTTTCTTAATAGTATATTTTGATGACATATTACTTATTGGAAATAAGATACCAATATTACAGTTAGTTAAGTCATAGTTGAATCAGTGCTTCTCCAATAAGGAAATGGGAGAGGTAACATATGTTCTTGGGATCAAGATCCATTGTGATAGATTCGAGATATTTTTGGGCCTAAGTCAAATTACATACATTGATAAAATAATGAAGAGATTTAGTATGGAATAATACAAGATGGAATTGTTTCCATCATCACATGGAATTCGTCATTCCAGGAAAAGGTGTCCTCAGACACATGGTGAAAGAAAGATAATGACAAGGAATCCATATGCATCAGAGATTGGTTCAGTCATGTATGACATGCTATGTACTAGGCTGGATGTCGCCTATGCATTGAGTGTGGTAGTCAGATATCAAGCTCACCCAGGTGACCACCATTGGATGGAAGTCAAGAATATCATAAATTATATGAGGCATACTAAGGATATGTTCTTGGTTTATGGAGGAGATGAAGAACTAGTCATCAGAGGATATGCAGATGCTAGTTTCCAGACTGATCAAGTTGAAATGAGGCCAAAAACGGGATACATCTTCACATTGAATGGAGGTGCAGTAAGCTGGAAGAGCTCAAAGTAGAGTGTGGTTGTAGACTCTATAGGAGATTATGAGTATATCACAACTTCTTAGGCAGCTAAAGAAGCAGTTTGGAAGTGAAGCTTCATCCCGGAGCTGGATGTGATACCTAATAGTAAAGATCCCATCACATTGTATTGTGATAATAATGTACTGGTGGCTCTTGTAAAAGATCCATGGTCACATCATTGGACGAAGCACATACTTCATAAGAATCATCTCTTGAGGGTATTTTTTAGAGAAATGAAGTTTCAGTGATCATTATTTCCATGGTAGACAATGTGGTGGACCCCTTGACTAAAGCCTTGACTCAGCAGAAACATGATCACCATATGAGGTCTAGCGGACTGAAAGTCATTGGCGTTTGGCTCTAGTCCAAGTGAGAGTTTGTAAGAGTTGGTGTCCTAGAACCAACTGGTTGTACTTTTATTACATGGATATTTAATGTATTTAAATATTAAACATATTTTTACATATTTTTCATTGTTCTTCATGACTATGATGTAATAAAGTCCTAGAGTATTTTTTTTATTGATAAGGTCGTGTCAGTTCCCCGCTATGATGAGAACCTTGAAATGATATAACAATATTCATAAATATGGCTATACAGCTTGATGAAATACTATTATGGGACATATAGCATGTAGACCGTTAGGTGTGAGTACTCGTAAGTAGATTAGACTTCCTCTCATGAAGTTCTCACTTGGTAATCTCTAAGACAATAGAGTTTGATAATTGACCCACAAGTAGGAATTCTGCATGTTTTGGGTTCATTGGATATTTCTATCTGTGAGCATGTGTAATGATCCTTATACATTAATATTATCATTAATATATGTCATGACTCATGCGCATTGATTTACTGTTGAAAACTGTCATGCAGACATCTGGCAGGAAGTAGGGTGTGTCTGGTGCGTCACGAGTGACATGATATTAATAGATAAGTCAAGGAAGGATTTGTCCCTTCCATTTATGGAAGATGAAATCTCGACCCTTTAATTGAAATAGAACCATCACGAAAAATTCCATGTCCATGGTGTAATGATGAGTTTATTTCATGTAGTCAAATAATGATGTATCAGGTATAAAGGTTGATGACACTATCATGAAACCTGCATGATAAGATATTGAGACAAAGAGATTATATTAGATGGTGAGCATTCGTATGTGGATTTCGTTATTGTGACTCTATGTTATATCTCTTAGGTTCGCTGACCTGTTTCTAGACAGTACTCTTGGATTTTAGGCAACCCTGCCTAATGCCAATGAGAAAGAATCCAAGATGGTCATACACTAAGTGTTTTTAGTGGTCTTGGTTAAATTATATTTGAATTTAATTAATGAAAAAAATATTATTCTCAAGACCATTGAATTATTTTTTTCAAGTTAAGATGATCACATAAATTAAATAAAATGTATTTATTTATTTTATTGAACATTTAATAAATATTTATTTACTAGTTTGTAAATAAAATATTTATTTAAGAGAAATAATTATTTATTTATTTATTCGTGTGTTCAATAAACAGAAGTGGGGTTTGAGGGGACTGCGGCTGGTCTTGTAGTAAAATAATTATTTTCGTGGTGGTAAATTTTTATTATTTGTCACAAGGTAAAATAATAATGTCGATGCTATTATTTTTTGACACATAATTTTATTTGTAATTTCATTTTGCACAAGTAGGCACACCATAAATAATGATGTGGTATTATTATTATGATCATGGGTTTTCTCTAAGTTCATTAATGTATTTAACTGCTGTTATGCAATTAAATATTGTAACAGAAGTTTCATGCATATAAATAGACAAGTACATCTATTGATCTGTAGTGAACACACCGTCAGCTTGGTGAATTTAGAATTATTGAGCTAAACAATTTCTCTCTTGAATCCTCTTCCCGACCCTCTTAATAATGAGATATGTTCTTCAAGGATGAGAAACAAGAAATCAAGAATGACTCACACAAGACACTCGCTTCTCTGTGCAAGCACCTGGAGAATGAGTGGTGTCAATCGAAGGCCATCAGAGCACATGTGGATCACCGCTAGAGGGATTTTAGTTTGGATCCTCAGAATCACAATGAGATAATCTGGAATAATCTTTCGGAATGATCAACATCATCGATGAAGAAAATATTGAAGATCTGGATATTCTTTTCATTATGAAATTAATTAAATTAATTATAAACATCATGTGGAAGATCATATCTAAAGGTTTTGGTCCAATTCCTTCTTTATCAAAATCTTTGATTCTCTTTTGTGGAGACTGGCGTTCATCGTCGTATTGATCCCAGAATAATCACAGATCATGATCAAAATTAATGTTGGGTGTCGACCCAACTGTGCTTCCACTGCTCCTGGAACCTACGCTTCTTGGGGACAATTTAAATAATAATTTTCACACGCATTGATATGACTTAACTTATTTAATACTTTTGAGGTAGGGGGTATGTCTATTTACTTAGTTGTAATCTAATCCACCTATTGTTCACTTTTTAATCTAGGTATATCTTTCTTCTTCCCATGACATTGAGAAACTAGATTTCTTTCTTCACTCAAGGGGGTATCTTCCTCGAATTCCTCTTTCCCTTCTTTTGATTGTTCATTCTATTTTTGATAGAAATAGAATTTTGATTTATAGTAAATTAATTTTCATCAAAACTACACTTCATTATTAACATAGGAAAAAACCCAAATCTTTAAAAAGATAACAACTTCAAATAGAGAATCCAATAAATGTGAACCTGGCTCTGGTGCCAATTTTTAGGACAAATTTGGATAAACTCACCACTGATTGGGGGATGAATTGGTATTGGTGTAGTTTTATTCTAATTAAAACCTTTATCCCTTTTCCTATTTGACCAGTTAAGATCTTGGTTCCCTTTTCTTTCTTCCTTATCATGTTAAACTTGATAATGTAAGTAGAGTAAGGAATATGGTATTTTTTTCAAGGTTAAATACTAAGAAATACTATCTATCCCCTATTGTGTATAATGATAACTAATACATGTTTTATCAACAATAATTAGGTAATAATTATCGTGGTTTATCTCAAAAATAATAATTAACTAAATTATGGTTCCCTACATTTTATGAGGGGTGATAGAAAACAATATTGATACCCTACACTAGGGATAACCTGGTCCACATACTACTCCTTTTAGATCATTATATTTCTTTTATATATAGTTCTTAACTTCTTTAATTTCATTGAATCACCAAGAAAGTCCTCCACCAATTGAAACATCTATTTATGTCACAGTTTTTCGTTGGTTTCTTCCTATTCTCTAAATTTCACAACATCATGTATGAAAATCCTCTTATTCTTCCCTTGTATTCATAATAGTGCACACAATGTTCTTCCTTTTTAAAATACTATACTAGAATTCTTCTTTTATTTGACAGGTGAATGAATTATTATTATCTTATAATTATCTCTTGAATTGGCTACATGGCCTCTCTTAAATTTTTTCATGATGTTATACAAAACACCTTCTTCTTCTTTTGAACCTCACAACCAACTTGGATAATTCTTATTTTTCTTCTGAAAACAAATATGAAAATATTCTTATTTTTATATTCTTATTCTTTAGTTTATACAACCTACACTAGTTCTTCTTTCCTCTCTTCTTCTTCAACACTCAAAATTTTTTCAGAGTATCATCATTTTAGGTCTTCTCTGTCTTGGCACACAAATAATTCTCTCCTCTCTGTAGAATAATTGTTTTGAACATCCAATCCTCTATACTTCTTCAACTTAAATTATATAAATTAATATCCAACAATTTTAGTTACTTATTATCTTTATTTTTTCTCTTCTATATTTCCTATACTGTGTGAATTGATCCCTTTAAATTACGAAGATTTTTTATAATTCAAAAGTCTCATGATAAATTTTCTTTAAAAACTCCTCATTCTTCAGTCATCCCAATCATTAATATCATTCAGACTTTCCTTAATGACTTGAATAAAGACTTTGTTCTTCTATATTATCTTCTTTCTATGATATATCAATTATCATGCAGTTATCACTCCACAAAAATCACATCCAATATCGATCTTACTTCTTATTTTTATCTCTAGGATATATCTAAATATCCTGAAACCTTCACTTCATAAAATCTATATATTTAAACAATATTAATGTATATTTTAAAAAATAATAATTATTTACGATCATAGCACCCTTACATCATGGCACACAACGTGAGGTTCTTTATTCTTATTCCTTCATTAAATATCATGCATCACGATAGCAAATATTAGGATATATGCTTCCATTTAAAAAATACTATTTGGAATTACATAAATCAATAATTCATTATATGAATTACTTTATGAATTACTTCTTTCTTCTTCCACTTTTCTACTGGAATCATGATGGGGATTATCATGATATTTAATACACTAAATCTATATAGGCCTGTAATATTTGAAATTTCATAGTTTTCTATTTAATAAAAAAGTATTATGATAATTTTTTATCATTATGTTAATATCACTGAACATCAGTTCATAATTCATCATCAAAATAAATATTTCTCCTCAGATATTAGAATATGGAAACTTACAAAATTTCACCGAGTACACTTTTGAGATACCCTTATGTGAATTCCTATTTTCATAGGATGATTCAGATATCTAGAATATGGCTATGCCACTACAATCTCTTATATTAGAACAAATTCATATATGATCTTGAATTCAAATAAGTGATAACATTGGGCTATATCATTTTCTTATGTAAACTCAAAATGCCTATGTGACCTGTCATGTATCAAATTTTCATACATAGAGATATAATTTCATAAACATTTGAATATGGATTAGTACATTCATATATATATATATATATATATATTTATATTCATACATAGGAAAACTCATACATGGATATTCACTTATCTATAGGACTTATGAAAATTCGCATATGTGGGTCTGAACTTATTTAAAAAAGATTCAAAATTTATTATTTTTTCCTTTTCTTCCTTATCCCTTCCTTTTCTCTTTATCTAAGAAAATATTTGTAGGAATCATGATAAACATTATCAGGATATTTTATTTTTATAGGAACACCTTACTTTTCATCAACATATTTTAGCATCCTTCTCTTTATTTTCACATTCATATATGCTTCGATAAATATCATATAATCTTCTTCCTCCACTTGATCTATCATAGAACTTGTGGTTCACTTAATATAGACACAAAACATGTTTGAATATCACATTATTCATGTGGTTGATCTGTATTTCCATACAGTCTCCAATCCATCATTGGGATTCCCAATCCTCAATCGACCATCACTTTCTTTATGTGGTCTATTGTCCTTTCATGTGTAAAACCCCAGCTTTTCACTTAGGTATGGATCCTTTAACTTTTCCTCTAATTCAATTTTATAGACCTAATATGGATTCCTAATGAGTTCATGGGTGTCTCAGGAGTGTTTAGGGATGTTTTTTTGCCTGAAAGATAGATTTTTTGGAGAAAGGGGCTTGTCACATGATTTTTTTTAACTATGTGATGCATGAAACATGGTTTCTTTAAACCATATGATTTTGGATAGTGAGAAGTAGAATGGCACATTGTTTCATCTAACCATGCATTTTTGGCTACACAACCATGAAAATAAATAAAGACTAATTTTAGAGGTAGTTTTCATGGTTGGATAATGGATTCCCTAAATGTCCGACCTAACTATCTGGGTACCCCCTTCCAACAGCTGCCCATGCATGGTTTGTGACAGTTTGGCTAACCGTGGGAAGGAAAAAAATGGTCAAAATTACCATTTTTTCCATAAATGATTTTTTCTTAAAAACCATTCATCTATTTTAGATATCCAGCAGATAACCCCTTCACTTTCTCAGTTTTTTGAGATTTTTGAAGCCTAAATTAGGATTTGAGATCAATCTTACATCTGGATTATAAATAAGACGTTGTTCATCCCGTTGAATCTGCATCGATACATTCTCAATTTCTTTTTAGTCATTCATCATTCTTTTTTCCATTGAAGATTATATCTAGATTAAGTCTCATATTACGTAATTTAAGGGAATTGATCGATACTTCAAATATACACTAATCTAGGATGATACTACATCAGGAGATTTGAACGAGCCTAATTTAGGTGGTCTATAACTCAACTATTGATTTTTTTCATTTTAGAAAATTTCATGTGCACATGATGAATTCATTGGGATCCATTTGTGAAATTTTTCATACATTGATTATAGTGGTTATAACTATATTCTAAGACTCTTACCATATATGTAATTTTTTTTGGGTGGTTACATCCACAACGATGAGCACCTCATGTAGGTTGTTTTTCCATAATTGGGTTTTTTTGTTTTGACGTGTTTTCAGGTGTGTTTGAGGTTGACCAAGATAATAGTAAGCCTCCCTCTATTTAAATGACTATTAAAGTGATTAATGGATAGTATAGTGGTCCCTTTCCACTTGATCCACCTAAGGTAAGTGCATCAACACATTTAATTAATTATAAATGGAATTGTAAAGTATATTTTATATTTTTGAATTTTCTTAATGTATTAAAATTGGATGATTTTATTGCATGTCATAACACTCATTTCCACTTATTATGGAATGTTTAAGAGTGAACCAAGTTATATGATTAAGACATAAATGATTTAATTTAATGGTTTTATGTATTGATATGCCTTGTCAATTGTATGAAAGTCATGAAATAAAACTTTGACAAATTAATTAGATTAATTACATTATTGAATAATTAATTAAGTTAATTAAATTTAAGGTTCCTAATTACATATGGACCTTGAAATATCTATTGCAATGGTCATACTCAAGTTATATTTTGGATTCCTAAGGGAATGCCTTGAGCACTCATGGATTCTATTTTGATTCAAGGATGTTGGTTTCTTTAGTTGTGATCCACCTTGAAACCCAAAACTCATATATCATTGGATTCTAAGTATGACACAATAGGATCCCTCCTTTACTATTCCAGGATGCCTTGGATACACTCCTTAGATTCAGTGTGGTTTCTATAGACATGAGGTGCCTTGGTTATAACTTTAGTCCTTGCCAATCCTTATCTCGTTTTACCTTGGTTGTATTTTCTTGGACTTGGTTAGATCATCACTATTATGGAATGGCTTGGATTATGATCCGTGTATTACACACTTACCCTTATCTAGGATGCAGTTAATACTGAGTTGGAAACCCTTGAGGTCAATTTTTACTTGGTCACTACCTTGTAAGATCTTCATTATTAATATTAATAAAGGTTTCCTTATTACATATTGGGACCTATTCAATCCACTATTGTTGTCATGAGGTGATGTCAGTGCTGAATATGCCTCACATGACTAAAATATATAAATTTGAACTTAATTAATTAAAAAAGTGGTTATAGGTTTAGGAACCAATAGAGGTCTGAAGCAGATACTTGGGTATTTAAATTTCTGTACTGCTTAATTTTATATGTGCATGATTCCACTTTGTTATAATTTATATTAGATGGACATGATTTTATAGACACTGTTGGTGGCGGACTATTGATATTTTTCTCACACCCTATCTGGGCGCCTCTGGTACCCTAACAAAACTACATGTATGTAGGTGTTGAAAAATGGTAGTGTACTACTTTGGACACTTTAATGCTTTCTGTTTTAGGATGGACCTGGTAGCAGATGAATGATAAGAATCTCAGGATATTGGGGATAGTTTTTAGTTCATTTTTTCTGCAGTTTTATAGCGTCTGTGATCTTTTTATTTGTATCCATGTTTTTCTACTTTATAGGTACATGCCATATCATCATCAACTTTTGTATATTTATATTAGATTTCCTTTATTGGTTATTAATCTTGTATGCTTATGCTTTGTCGTTTAGCATTATATTTATTATACTATTTACTTATCTCATATTACATTATATTCATATTCTATGTAATACTATAGTAATGAGGATATAGTCTCCCCCATGGAAACACCATAGATCCTTGCTGCTAGTTGGCAGCCACTAGCATTCAGGGAGACGCACTTGAGGTGATGTGGCCCACTAGGATTGGGTCACCATTAGTGGAATTTGAGCCTAGGTTCTCACAAACTGGTTTCAAAGTGGTTCCTTTTTTATATAAAATTTATAGAGAATAGATTAGATATTTGAAATTCTTAGAACATGGTCATAATTTGGTCTTAGCAATCGCAACCCCATTTTCGGGGTAAAAACATAGTTGCATGAATTATAATTGTTGTTCAGTTTTTTCCTATTATATTTAAAATCATTTCACCATTTGGTGATGCACATGATGTGTGGTGTTTCTCTTATTATTCTAATTAAGGGTTTTATTTCTTCCTTGACCCAATGAAATGAGGGAAAGAATCATTGTTTCATCATTCATCTTAGGCACCTAGAATTTTCATGTCATTCGTATTTCCATTCCATATTGGTGCATTCGATGCTTTTATTTTCCTTTATTTATTTTGATTGTTTAGTGAGCCTTGTTTATATATATATATATATATATATGATTTTTCTACATTATAGCTATGATTGAATGATTTTTAGTTTCAATTCATGAGGTTTTATGGGACCTTGTGGGTAGGAATGGGTCATTTACTAAATCGAGCCATTAGATTAAAAATAAAATGGATTTTGTTTTCAGGGATAAGGAGTATCGCCTCTGATTCAGTATAAATGGTGATCCATTTTAGATGAACATTGATATAATTTATAATCCAATGAAAACTAGAATTTGAAATATGGCTTATAAATGTAATGGTTTCACATCTTTATCCCACCATGTCATGTTTATGAAAGGAAAAGGAGTGAAACAGGTTACTAAATTTAAATTGAAATGAATTGGTTTCCAGTAAATGATGAGGCAAGGCATAGTTGACCCTTTATCTACTAGAACCCCTAAAAATTATTCTTGATTTTATACCAATATATTTATTTCTAAGTGAGTAGTATACAATGGGTAGTGATCCCTTTTTCTTACATTCATCTTCCATTAGGGCTTCTATCTATCTAATTAATTCTTGTTCTGAAGCATGTTCTTGGAATTTATAGACTAATGTCACCTTGACATCCTTGTGACATGCTCTAGAAGGGTGGGGACAGCCATACTTCCCACATGGTGGGCCCTGATCTTCAAATCTTACCTCGATGAGTACCCTTTGAGGAACTTCCAATATTACCTAATCTAGGCACTAATTCCAATGTTTTGGATAGTTTCCTACATCTAATGTAGTCCATGGAGGGTGCTCCATGGCCTTCACCTATGATGGATAATTTGATACATGAGTTCCAGCCACAGCATTATCCTACCTTCTCGGAGGATGGAAGTCCACAAGATGTTGAGTCTTTGTTAGAGGCCATATTGTTTATCTTTGAGCATCTGGAGATGCCTCCAGAGTTGGGGGTCATGATTGATACATATTTGCTATGTGATTCATCCAAGATCTAGTGGTATGTGATTACCCATGTCGTTCTCCATCAGGGCATGGAATGCGATGAATTTGAAATCATGTTTTATGATTACATATTTCCTTATACATTGATATCTGACTAATCTAGAGAGTTAATTCATCTAGAGCAGAGTTTTATGTTAGTTATGGAATATTTAATATGTTTCACATAGTTACAGTTCATTTCACCACTTCTAGTTGGTGATGATATTTCTCATGCTATATGTTTTGAGGATGGGATTCGGTATTCAATATGTACTCTGGTGAATGACTTTCACCTACATGATTTTTTTAAATACTCAATCAGGCTCTTATCACTAAGAACAACCTAATGGGTGGTGATAGTACCTGGTATATATGATTAGTGTTGATGCAATCTTGTAGTTATTTCAGTGGAAGAAAGTGAACCCTCAAGGTTTCTCATCAAAGTAGTGGTAGCTAGAGTACCCATATTGGTAGCGTTGTGGTATGTCACCAATGTGGATGATAGGGGTGCCAAAAGCCTCTATGCAATATAGATCCTCTGGAGTTGTAATCTTGCATCCATATGAGGAATATTTAGATATTCTATCATACTTTTCCATCATCCTCTAGTGGAAGAGGTTTCACAGCAACTACACCTTAAGGGGTAGGTTCTTTTATTCCACACCAGATGGAGAGTTGGAGTAGTACGGGATGGACTGGCCAAGGAGGAGGTTGTGGTCGTCGTAGCCAGACTCCATATCACCAATAGTACCAATAGATTGGTTTTCATTGTGGTATTCTAGCTGTAGAACAAGGTTGTGGATCTGGTCAGCTTCATGCACTACATCTAATACCCACGGATCGAGCTGGGGGACCATCTACAGTACGATGTACTATTCTAGTAGCCTCGAATATAGTATCTGTTTTATTTGATACAGGTGCTTCATAATCCTTCATCTTCTTATCTATTTTGGAAATCTTGGGGCTAGAAATACAATATTACTATGGTGTAATGACCATAAATACATCGTTGGGAGTATGGTTAAAGGGAATACTCTAGTGTAGGGACTACCCACTTGAGGTAGGAATTTATCCCTTTCTATGACATGAATTTGTTCATGAGATAATGGGCTTAGATTTCATTCTTAGTATGGATTAGATGGTTCTATATCATTTATTTGTATACGACTATCACTGAAGGGTATCATTCACATCACTAGAGGGTAGTAGTTAATTATAAAAGGATGAGTGGGATGTATAGGCTAGTAGAACTAGACCAAAGCATCATGTGCTAGGTGGAGTGACCACCCAGATTTCATATCGCTTCATGGGGGAGCAGGGTTTACATCATGCTAAATTCCCTCCAATAGTGGATCATTTTAGGGATGAATTTCCTGATTACTTTTCATGATTAACTCTGGAGTGAGAGTAAGATTTTACAATTGATCTTGTTCCAAGAGAAGCTCAGTGTACATTCCTCTATAAAGGATGGAACCTATTGATCTCTAAGATAATAGGCATCAGTTAGTGTATCTAGAGGCCTAAGGTTTTATATAGACCATCACTTCCTCTTTCATTTTGCCTTTTCTTTTCACTAAGAAGGAAGATGGGACCATTTATCTATGGAGGGATTATAGATAGTTGAACTATCATACAATCAAGAACTGGTAACCACTTACTCATGTATATGATCTATTTGACTAGATCTGAGGAGATAGGGGCTTCTCAAAAATTAACCTGAGATCAGGTTATCATCAGGTGCAAGTCAGGACAACAGACATACCTTGTACATATTTTGGTAAAAGGTATGGCCTATATGAGTACCTTATTATGTCATTCATCCTTATGAATGAACCTTCCATATTCATGGCTACGAGGAATAGATTGTTCCACCCAAATTTGTATTCTTTTTTCATGGTATTTGGGGACAACATCTTGATGTATTCTCACACTCATAGAGACTGTGATAAGCACCTTGACATCATTCAGAGTACTCTAACAGAGAATTATATTTATCCCAATATTTTTAAGTGCCACTTATAGATTGAAAATTTTCACTTATTAGGTCATATTATCTTTGAAACTAGAGTCTTTGTTCACCCAGAGAAGGTGGGTGTTGTGGTCTTCCAAGATCATCCAAAGAATGTGTTTGATATATGGAGTTTCTTGGGGAAAGATAGACATTACATGAGTTTTATACAGGACTTATCACACCTTTTTCACCTCTTATTAGACTTATAAATAAGGGTGTTAAGTTTATATGGTCAAAATCATGTGATAAATACTTTTAGGATATGAATGGGAGGCTTGTCTCGACACCTTTTTCGATTCTTCCAGATCCATGCAGAGGCAATATAGTGTTTTGTGATGAATTAAGCATCATTCTTAGAGCTTTTCTAATGCAGAACGATAGAGTTTTTGTCTAAATAGCTTAGCAGTTGTGGCCCCATGAGATAAATTATCCAACGCATGAACTCGATCTAGAAGTAGTTGTCCATTCCTTACATTACTAGAGACATTATAAGTTGGGTGAAAGCTTTGTAGAGTATATAAACCATAATATCCTCAAATATATCTTTTGACAATGTGGATTGAACCTTAGATAGTGAAGATAGACCAAATATCTTCATTCCTTCTATTTTTATCTTTCTTATACATCTAGTAAAGGAAATTCAGTAGTGGATGCCCTGAGTTGGAAAACTCAGGCCCATGACATATCAGAAGTCTGTGATGAATGGAAATTTATGGCCCTATTTTATGAGTAGCATCTGGAGTTTCATGACATATATAAATAGAACTATCTATCAGCCTTGATAGTTGCCTCATTCCTCCCTAAGAAGGTGGAGCATTGGAAATTTTCATATCCTAACGGCTTGGATCTCTATGAAAGTATTGCCGGAGATGACCCACCTCCAAATTGTTCTGTGGACAGAGATGACATCCTACGTATACATGGATGTGTTTGGGTTCCAATTGATATGAGAGAGGAGTTAATGCGTGAGTAACATGCTTCTCATTGTGTATTTCATCCAGGTATCACCAATATGTGTCAAGATATGTGATTATGGGATTGGTGGCCTAGGATGAAAAGAAATATAGAAGGATTCATTACTAGGTGTTCCACCAGTTGGCTAGTGAACACAGAACACCAGAGACCTATTGTCTTGTTATAGACACTTCCAGTCGTATAATGAAAATGGGAAGATGTTTCCATGGAATTTTTTTTGGTTTACCGAGTTCACCAAGAGTTAGCGGCGTTGTATAGGTTTTCATCGATAGTCTAATAAAATTATCCCACTTAATTCTTATCCGAGATACTTTCACAGTTGATGAGCTATGAAAAATGCATGCATGTGATATTACACAACTACATGGGGTCCCTAGTACTATTGGTTTATAAATGGATTCTCGTTTCATGGAATGGTTCTAGCAAGGGTTGTAGAGATATATGGGTAAATAGGTTCTTCTGAGCATAGCCTTCCACAATTAGACCGATGGACAATTGAAATGAATAATATAGGTTCTACAGGACAGCCTCCAATCATTAATCCATGATCTCAGTAGTTATTTGGGGAAGCATATCCCTCTTGTGGATTTTTCTTATAATAATAGGTTTCAGGTGATGATATAGATTGATCCTTTTGAGGACATGTATGGTTGGCCATTATGTTCACCCATGCTCTAGATAGAGGTAGGATAGGAAACCCAACTAGGTCCTCATCTCATGCGGGAGACTTCGGAGAAAGTTCAGCTAATCAATAAGTGTATGTATCATATTCAATCTAGATAGAAATATTATGCCTATCTCCATTTATGACCAATGGATTTTGAGGTTGTGGATCGTGTTTTCATAGAGATATTTCCAAGGCAAGGGTATAGATATATACAAAGGAAAGGGAAGCTGTCACCTCATTATGTTGGTCCATTTGAGATTTTGGAGAGAGTCATGATGGATGCCTATCTATTGTTACTACCTCATATGTACCATTCCATGCACGACATCTTCCACATTTCATAGATTTACTGTTATCATGTGGACCCATATCCAACTTTTGGTACTCAGGAAGTTGATCTATATGGTGTTACTTCATTTTAGGATTATCATATACACTCTACTGGGAATCTTGTCTATACCAACACCCATATCCCAACTGTTATTTTAAACCATCAGGATAAGTCCCCTTTCCCAACTATTTTTCAAAACTGTTGGGAAAATTTTGGAAAAAATAGTATATATCAATGGTTTTAATTATACATTGGTATAGAGTAGATATCCCAAAAGTTTTTAAGAAACCAATGGTATAGTTTTCCCCCAAAAACAGATGCACTGATCCCCCATCCCCATTCCAGATCTGATTGATTTTTTCCCTATAATAGCACCTCACTTCCCAACCAGCGACCACTCTTCCAATAGTATATTCATTAGTTTGAAATCTCTTATACTCGTCCACTATGCATTTAGACTTATATTTCAAGAGGTTTAACATAATTTATTAGGATGGTCTGATCACCAATATAGTATACGGTCCTAGGTCACCCTAACATTAATTTCATACACTTTTTCATTTTACATTTATTGATGTAATGTTATCACTAAATATATTCAATCATTCATTTTATTTTTCCTAATCTATAGCTATGGATGGTTATTTTTACTACATGTTGTGGTTATTTTTATATAGTGTGGATGTGTATTTATTAACTATTGGATTCTAATATGTTTTCTTATTATTTCTATAATTTGATTATTTTTTAATTGATTTAAAACCAATTTTTATAAATTTATTTGAATAAAAAACAAAAAATAGTGTATTTAAATTAAGTTTTTCATTATTTTTTGGTTTTAGAGGAATTTTTTTGTTTTATTTAATAATGGTTTTAAGTGAATTTATAAAACTAGTGGTTTTCCTAAAATAATGTGGTGTGATTTTTGAAATTGGTAGGTGAATTCTATATATGTGTGCTGATTTTATAAAAATGTAGAAATTTAATAATTTAATAAAATGTATTTCAATATAACATTAGTGAAATGACTTATGAAATGAATTTCATAAAATATTTTGTTTGTGGAAACATACTAGGCACGTACAACTCACTCACTAAAATTAATCCAAGGTGTGTGTATAGTTATTATGTCTTCTAAATATTCAAAAGTATGATCTAATGTGAATAGTGGGTACTGATTCATTATTTGATTGATATCATGGGATATAGAAGTGGTCTTTGGAAACTGTGTGATATTCTCTTAATAGATTGAGTTTAGAGGCTTATCTTGTTTGGTGGATGTACCAGCTACTTTGAAATTTTTTTATATTTTCTATCTACTATACTTGTTTTAATTTTTAAATATGATTATTTTTCATATAAAGTCTGGTTTTTTTGTTTTTTTGGTTATTCCATGTTTGGTTTTAATCTATATTTGAAACTACTTAATTGATTTACATAGCGGTCCAACTTATGAGTTGATAATTCTGGATTTTTTATAAAAATATGATGTGTGTTTAATTATATTTGAGAAAATCATGTGGGGCACATGTGGAAGGCTTTGTAACTTTTCTTAGAAGGTGTTTCATGGTTTATACATAGTTATTCAAACCATTTCATCAAACCGTGAAAAATTATTCATTTCCTATATATTTATTGTGTTTCCTACCTTTCTTTTCAAACTTGTTTAGAATGGTGTTTACTATTAGTGTGGTGATAATAATGGTATTTTTACTATAATTTAATGTTATTTTGATGATTCTCATCTAAAGTATTGTTTCATTTATGGTTTTATATAAATCTAATAATTCTTTTTTACATAAATATAATTTTGGTTAAACATAAATCTTACTGAAATACCAGAAATGACTTATAATAATTATTTTTATAGAATGGATCGATGTTGGATGTATGAAACTGATTAGATCTCAAGAAATTCAAAAAAAAAACATTGGAGAGATTTTTGGATTTTTTATTTGACAATGCTTTATACAGTGGTCACATACACTACCAATGTTATAATTGTGTTGGAATATATTAGTTGATCAATGAAAAAGTTAGCTACAATATAACCAAATATGGTTTTCAAACAAACTACTATGTTTGGTTTCATAATGGAGAGAACAAAGGAATATCAAAATTCTTATGATCTAAATGAGAAGACTGGATTGGAAAATTTGATATATTACTGATTTACATTTATTCATCATCATGAGACAGAATGGATTTTGACCCAAGAATACTTTTATATGATCAAACATGATGCGTCCAATGAAAATTATAATGCTGACAAGGTGAAACAATTGAAGGATTCTTCCACGACTCCAGTATATCGGTAATGTGGTAAAATGAAAAAGATGGAATTTTTAATCCAATTATTTCCTGGGAAAACCATATATAGGATTTATAATACTAACATTTATTACATTATTTCATTCCAGAAGGTCTTACTTCCATATGATGCAGATATCCCCTCAAACAACTATATGTCATGGAAGTTAGTTGAATAACATTGATTTTCAAAAAACCAAGTATATGCTTGCCCAAAAAATTGTAGCTTATTATGGAAGGAAACTGATGAAATAAATGATTTTATAAAATGTTTAACATCATAATGGAAGCCAAAATCTAATGTAACACCATCTCGTGTGCCATAGAATGTAATGTTGCACTTTCCATTGACCCCTAGAGTCCAGAATACTTTCATGTCTAATGAAGTATCAAAAAATGAAATGGTATAATACCGAGATAAATAAAAATAATGAATATTTGGTTCACCCTTGAGATGGATATTCATGGTAAATATTTGATGCTCGATATCCTAATTTAGCAGAATACCTACATAATATGATGATGGGTCATTCATGTGATGTTTTTAATCTGTTTCGGAATATGTTTACTTCAAACAAAACATGAATGGTTTTCATAACCATTTATAACCTTACCCTATGGTTGTGTATGAAAAAACCTTAAACTTTCATGAATAAACTCATATCTAGACCTTTTGATCCCAGAAATGGCATAGATTTATACATGAAACCTTTAATAAAAGAGTATAAAATTCTTTGGGATGTGGGTGTGCACATATAAGATGCATGTTAGACATACATATTTCAGATGCGTGTTGCGCTTATATGGGAGATCAATGATTTTCCTAATTATGCAATGATTTTTGGGTCATTTCCTATTTTTATGAATAATACTCAATCCAGAAGACTGAAATATCACCATAGTTTTATTTTTTCGATACATCAATGATTCTTTCCAATGAACCATCCATATAAAAATAATCATTATTGATTTGACAATACCATAGAGACCAATGATCCACCTCAGTGTATGTCTCAAATTGATGTACTTAATGAACAGAAAATTTTTGGTTTTTTATTCAGGACGGGTCAAATGAAATCTAGAAATAGAAAAAATGTTTCCATTGATACGTGTTACAATTTGAAGAAGATGAGTATCTTATTTGAGTTTCCTAATTAATGAAACAATTTGTTTTGTCATTACTTATATGTAATGCACATTGAAATGAATATATGTGAATTATTGATTTCAATTCTTCTAAATGTAAAGGGAAATAAAAAGGTTAATTTCAATTACTTAGATGTAATTCACATTGGGGGATCAGACTAGGATTGCTTCTTATGTGTATTAGTGAAAACAAAGTGCATGTTCCATGTGCTTCATATTTGATGATACCTGTAGAAAAAATTAAATTTCTATAAGTATTAGAGACTATTAAAGTTCCTAGTGGATATTTAAACAATATATCAAAATGGTTCAACAATAGAGAGTTGAAGTTCAAATCTTTTAAGACACGTGACTGTCATGTCCTTTTGCTTGACTTGATTCTAATAGCAATCTATCATATTTTTCAATAATGTATGGGTTTCAATTATTCATTTTTCCACTTTTTTATATATCTTTGTTCTAATAATTTTTCCAATTTTTTCTTTCAAAAAACATTGTCAGAGAAACCATTAATTTTATTTGAGTTAGAGAAAATATTTCTTCCATTATTTTTCACATGTATGTTACATCTGACTTTCAATCTTCCAACCAAAATACTTCTTAGATGACTTATTTCTTTTCATTGGATGTATCCAACTGAAATAAATATGTACACATTGAAATCGTATATCTAGAATAGGCATCATCCTGAAGTTTATATCGTGAACGGTTACTTGGATAAAAAATGTATGGATTTATACACAATGTATTTTTTTGATCTTACTATGAGAATTAACCGACCAATGAGAAATGAAGGAGAAATGTTTTAGAAAATTGAACCCATTTTTTCATCAATTCCTCAAATAAGAGGAATTCCCAGATCATTTACATTGATGACATTAATCCTTAAATAGCGGTAGATGGCACAACGCACAGTGTTGTTCAACTGTGATTTGGTCGATGAATACATAAAGTAAGTAAATTAAATAAATTTATATTATCTCTTATCTTGAAATTTTACACATCTGTTAAACTATTTCTATTTTTATCAATAGGGAACATAATGAAATGATAAATAGAAAACATCATTCTTTATCTTTGACAAGGAGAGAGACTTTTCATAGCAAATATTTTTCTACTTGGATGGAATTGAACGTAGAAATGTTTTTTTAATAAATAAATTAAATCAATATTTGATTAAGTTTAATACTCATTTATATTTCAGGTATCGAGTTTAACTAATGGATATGTTTCTAAGTAAATAAGAGCTTTGTATTTTGGATCTAATATCACGGTTCATGAATGTAAATCCATTCTGATCAATGGGTATAGATTTATTATCACTGAATGAGAAAATAACATGAGATCACAACATGATGTTGTTATGCTAACTGTTAAAACAGATTGTTATGTCATTACATCAAATAATAGACCTTATTTAGAAAATTTAACATATTATGGAGTTGTTGAGAAAATAATAATATTGTATTATTACACTCATGGTCGAGTCATGATGATTAAATACCAATGGTTTGATTTGATGATGAGGAAAGGTAGCTTTATTGATGATTATATATTTTGAGTTATTGACATGACTCACACTCTTGTGATTGATGAACCATATGTATTGGAATCAATGGCGAAACAAGTTTTTTATATCAAATATCATCTTCAACCAAAATTTGGTGTCATTGTTGAAGTAATTCCCAGACATTTTTTTGATGGTGGTGATGATGGAATAGACATCATCCCTAGTTCCATTAGAACAAATCCATTTAATACTTGTGATAACTCCAATACCACAATTTTTAGAGTTGATTGTGATCCAAAATTTGTGGTGGGAAATATATAGAATCATCCATCTGTTTTCCAAAATTATTTTGGTTTATATTGACTTGGGTTTTTACATTTGGTACTACTCTAAATGATTTAATATTGATTACAAATATGTTTTATCTGACTTGACCATATTTGTAATTTTCAATGTCTGTTGGTTGTTTTTTTTTTGAGTTCCATTTTATAATATTGAATTGAACTATATTAAAATCTATAAAACAAAACTCAATTGAAACAATTAAATTAGAATAAAAAACAAGAATAATTGAATTGGACATATTAAACTTATAGATATGAAAATAAAAAAACAAAAATAATGACCTAACAAAAAAATATCTAAATTACCTAATCAAAAATATGAACCAAATGACCTAATACAAATAATTCATGTCTCATATTTTTTGTTTTTGGGGTTTCCCATTATTTATCATTTTTTAATTAAATCCATAGTTGTTTTCAAATGAATGAAAAAAATCCAATTAAGGATCAGTGAGGGAAAAGGATGATAGATAATAATCACCAAATGACTAAGATGGGGATTACTCCATTAGTTCTTATTGTGAGTATTCCCATTCAAATTGATTGATAGATTAGATGACTTAAGAGGGGGTGAATTGAGTCTCTATAAAAAATTATAGTTAAAAATTATTCTTAAACAGTGTTCCTAATAAGGTTAAATATAGACCAGTTAATCAAGGTAATACGATTATGAAGGTTTGACCTTTTAAATAACTTTTTAAAAGATTGATTAATTCACAATAGTATTAATTTCTATTATTAGTATTACTTTTTAAGCTATTCTACTAAGGAAAGACAATTAAAACTTTTATCCAAGATTAACTATCAA
This sequence comes from Viscum album, assembly GCA_963277665.1. Classification (NCBI taxonomy): domain Eukaryota; kingdom Viridiplantae; phylum Streptophyta; class Magnoliopsida; order Santalales; family Viscaceae; genus Viscum; species Viscum album. The sequence goes on from OY728127.1 coordinate 828,166,110, forward strand.
AGTTAATTTAGTGATTTTTGAATTATACAGTAAAGCAGTAAATCATATAAGACTAAATTAAGCAGAACAACAGATATGAAACAAGTGGATTAGTCTCAAGCCGCGACCTAATCCACTCTACTTGGTGATCACATTCCACCAAGAATTTTATATAAATAAACTTGATCCACACCCTAGATGGGGGTTAAATAACAGTACACAGGACTATCCATGTCACACATGGACCTCTTCCACAATTCTTCATGGGTACAAACAACCAGGCCACAGAGGGACCTCTTCCACACTTATCTATGGGTATACACAAGTGTAAAGATATGTTTGTGTAAGGATATCTTGTATCCATAATTTTAATGCGGGAGAAAACGTGTGTTATTATAAAAATACACACATTTCTCAAAATCTAGTAAAATGGTACATAATAGAGAAGAAATATTGAGATGGGTTTAGAAATTCTTTGAATGTTTTTTTTTTCAGCTCTGGACATCTGAGATGAAGTAGATGTAGAAATCAGGTACTCATATGGAGAACAGAGTGTCGCAAGTCAGAAAGATCTGTCTTGGGTTCTTTGTGATGTTTGACTATGCAAATATGTTCTCGGTTCATATATTTAAGTGAGCTATGTGTGTTCTCTACCAGCTTTGAGTTTCATGAGACAATTATTTATTCAAAAATTCTCTAAGTGTATTCTTCATTGTTGTGATCATGCACACCCTCTAGTTTTTTCCTTTTTTTGTTTGTATCAAATATTTTCATATTTTCTTGTATTTCGGCCGCACTAGTCTTTTATCTTGGAGTTCTTGTGTTGGAGCTGACAGGTTGCATGTATTCTACACCTCGTACCTCATACTATTAGATTACATGTCTACAAAGAAATATTAATTATGTCAGTGCATTTAAAATATTAAAATATGACTGTTATAGATTAAATTGAAATACGACAAAACATAATAAGAAACGATGTCACAGTATGTGATGGAAACATTATCTCGTTCACGGTGTCTAGTTCATGGTTTCTGGTTGTCATGGTGTCTAGTGGTCATGGTGTCTAGTTGTCATGGTATCTGCTTCATGGTGTCTCATGGTCACTGTGTCTGCTTGTTCACGGTGTCTGGTTGTCATGGCGTCTACATCATGGTTTCTCCTACACATGGTGTTTGTTTCACGGTGTCTCATGGTCACGGTTTCTGCTTCACGGTGTTAGTTTGTTAGGGTGTCTGCTTCACGGCGTCTCATGGTAACGGTGTCTTCTTGTTCACGGTATCTTGTTGTCATGGTGTCTTCTTGTTCATAGTGTATCGACTTAAGAAAATATTTGTATTCAGAATTAAGAAGAGATATTTATGGAATGGATTAAACTCAATTATTTTTCAGAGAAGACATTATAAAGTAGATCAACAGACAGTATATTGTAATCAAACTGAGTGTATAACACTTAATAGATTTGGATAGATTTTACTAAACAAGTGTGCATTTGATGTGAGATAGATTACATAGAGTTAACAAGTTTTATAGACTGGATAGGATTTGTGATCATTAAAACATGATTAATACATGAGTATTCCAAAAATCTCACCCTTTTGATGATCACAAATCATGTATATTTAGGTTTAATATTTATTCTAACAACATATTTCGAATGTGCATATAACATATATAGAGTGAGTGCTCTATTATAGAGATTTTCCTATGGAGATTGTTCTCCCTCTTTTGGGATTGTCAAAAAGTAGTATGAAAAAGAAAGAAAAAAGATACAAGAAAATTGAATAGTGTATTATATAAAGATAGGGGCATTACAAAATGTACAAAAAATGTAACAAGATTCCTATCAAAAGAGTGTAAACAATGTCTTTCTTCACTGACTGGTCTTCTCTTTTCCCTTAGCAATAGTAGAAGAGGAAGCCATAGGAGCATCGTTTGAGGTAGAATAAGGGAGTGAGCTGGTTGAGAGAGAAGGTAAAAGAAGACCTTAAAAGACTGAGAGAGCGAAATTAGGTGTAGTAGAAGACCAAGGGAGTTGTTGACCAAGGATAACATTCCGGATCTGACTCAGTGCTTTACTGAAAGACATAGAAGTGGAGGCTAGGGTTGAGGTGAAAGTAGGAAAACTAGATCTCAGAGGTTTAGCCGCAGGAGCAACAATGGATGTACTCTGAACATGAAGATAGGGCCTCAGAAGCTTGATAAAATCAGAAATGATCTCTCCACCATAATGCATAGATTTCTCAATGTCATCCTTGTTTTCCATAAACATATCCAACAGATGAGTGAACTGTGGGCTTTTGGACTTGAGTCTTGAAAGCTTGAGTAACAGGATAAATCCTCATATTTTGTACAAGATATTTGAAATGATTGGTCATGTAAGTCTTTGAGAAGATTCGGTTGAAGTAGAAATCCACTTTCTTGGTAATTTCTATATGAGAATAATTAGAAATATTTTAATGGATTTGTTCCAGATCAAGAACTCTATCACTATTCATGATAACTTCAGAGAGAGAATCTTTATTGAAACCACTATGCACAGTCTGATGTTCTTCTTTGATCACTGTTCTGAGTAGCTCAATGTATAAGGAGGGTTGAGATGATTTTCTAGATGCATTAGAAGCAGTGACAGCTGAGGTGAGATATTTCAATTGATTTATCACTTTTTGAAGGCACCCTGTATAATCATCAGTGAGCTTGTAAATATTAACAACAAGCTCTCACATTTCTTTCACAATCTATTTGTTTATTTCTGTGACCTTTTCTGCTAAGGAAGCTAAATGAGGTTGAATCTTAGAGGCAATATTCTATGGGGTTTGAGGAAAAACAGGCTCCATAGGATGAGGAGAAAGCTTTAATATGGAATTCATCACTTTCTTCATGCCTTCAAGCATACCTCTAAGAGTCTCCACTTCATCACTAAGCAGTCTATTTTCAATTCTGACATCCTGAATCTCAAGAATCATTTTTGGTTGAATCTTCCAAATAAATTTTTCCAACAAAAGTGAGGCATCTCTCTCACATAGATTTGTTACAGGAGTTTTTTGGGTATTCAATACATTTTCAACTCTAGAAAAAAGGTTAGCTCCTAATTCTTTCAGATCATCTTTACTCACCAAGGATGGTTGTTCTGGTGAAGGTTCTATGATAGGGACTCATATCGGCTTAGGTTTTTTTTCAGGGGCATGATTAGAGATTGATTTGAATTGGAACATAGTAGAAATGTCAAGGCCTTTTTCTATGACTTCCTAATATTCATTCACATCATAAAAACTAGGGAACTTATACCGATTGTCTACATCGCTTGGATCAATTGGGTTAGGAACTTGAATAGATTCCAAATTTTGGGGTTTCTCCCCCTCAACAGCTACATCATTCACAGGACTGAGAGTCTTAGGGTCTTGATATATTTCTAGAAATTCATCTCTTAGTTCCTCACCCATTTCCTATCTAGCCAATTGAAAATCTAGCTCCAGCCATTCCTCACCCGAAGGAATGACATCAGGAATACATTGTTCCACTGGGAGTTCCTCAAGGTCATCTTCTAGCATAATAGGTAATTATACTTCTATAAGATCTTCCACAAAATTATTTTAGGTTTCTTTGACAACAGATTCTATTTCAACTTCGGGTTGATCTTTTAGATAAACAACATCTTTAGAAGTAGGGACTTCCTTTTCACTTACTACTTGAGGGATAGGAGTATTATCTTCCTTATTTTAAATAGTTTCCCTGGGAGGCACAAAAGCCTCTGCTTCTTCTTCTTATTCTTCAGAATACTCAACAACTTCGTCTGGTTCCAACCAGGATTAGAAATGTCATTTGGTCTTGGGGGATGTTCAACTGGATTGATCTTTTTGTAAATGTTATCATTGTATTCAACCCATGCCTTATTCTAAGGATTCTAATTGATTTTCAGCCTTTTTATAATGACTTTTGAAATCCATAACTCACAATCCTTGATAGCTTTTTCATTAGGTCCAACCATACCTTTGGAAACAAGCATGGCTGAGAGAATCCGAGAATAATACCATGAGGTTGAATTAGATGTGGTTTTGATCAGATCCCACATATGGTTTATGAAATACTTAGAAAGATTGATCTTATGCCCATTTTTTCAAAAGATGAATCAGAAACATATCCTAATATTTTAGTACAGTAAAATCACCTTTTATAGGGATACTCAAGTTCTGTATATACATAAACAGAATTCTAGATTCTCTATCCATTTTAGCGTCAATGGCACTCCTCTTGGTACCATTTCCTGTTAAGATTTTCAAAGCATCTTCCAAAACAAATAATTCACTAGACAGTGGTGGTCCTCTCGGATAGTCCTCATAGATACCTTCATGAGGTATCCTAAGGAATTAATCCCATAACCTCAAAGAGAATGTTCATTTATGGCCATTTATCCGGCTTCTCAAAGCATAACCATCTTTATAATCAAAGTATAACTGGACATACTGATAAAATTGATCCATTAGCTTTAGGTAGATAGATCTATCTTTCTTAAAAAACCATTATAACCAGCCTTTACCTTGTAAAACTTTCAAAACCAAAGACTTACATGAAATAAGCAACATAGGGAATATCTCCTTCTCAGGTACCACTACTCGGTTCACCATATTTGGATTTAGATGACCTTTGGGAGCTAGCATAGGTGTGTTATTTGTCTTATTTGAGCTATGTTTTTCAAGAGTCGACGATAAAGGGTGTTTCATCCTGGGCATTCGCCGAAGGTTCGAGAGAGAGAAGGGTTGAAGGGTTACAAATTAAGTGAATAGAAGAAAGATCAAGTGAAGGACAAGTGACACTTCCTTTATTTTATCATTTAGTAATACCAAACGTCGTAAAAGTAAAAGAGCAGGAAAGGTGAAATGAATAATTACCGTGATATAGTTTTTAATTTGTAAATAAAAATCATAAATAACCTTTATAGTGCGACCATATCAGGTCTTTATGGTGAGACAGTAAATGAATTTTACGGTGAGACAGTGATTGATCCTTATGATGAGACAGTGACTGATCCTTACGATAAGACAATGATTGATCTTTACGGGGAGACAGTGACAGATCCTTACAGAGAGACAGTGATTGATCCTTATAGTGAGACAGTGACTGTTAGAGAGTAGTCACAAAATACTAACTGTGATACCATAAACATAAGAGAGTAATACATAAAATAGTAAGACATTTACTTAAGATTTATCATGCCTAGTTCATGTATGATGTTCTCTATTCTTTTAGAATTTAATGGTTTGGTAAATATATCAGCAAGATGATATTTAGTACTTATGAATTCCAATGTGATATCACCATTTTGATAATGATCTCTGAAAAAGTGATGTCTTACATCAATATTCTTTGTCCAAAATGTGAAATAGGATTTTTTGAGATGTTAATAGCACTTGTTTTGTCCCAATTTATAAGTACATGCATGAATTGATATCCATAATCTAGTAATGTGTGTTTCATCCACAAGATTTGTGCACAAAAACTGCCAAAAGCTATGTATTCAAATTCTACAGTGGACAATGCAACAGAATTTTGTTTCATACTACACCATGATACTAGTGACTTTCCTAAAAAGTGGCATGTTCCAGAGGTGCTATTTCTATCTAACTTACAGCCCCCAAATTCAGCATCAGAATAACTTGCTAATTCAAATGATTGTCCTCTAGGATAGAAGAGTCATATATTTGGTGTATTCTTGAGGTATTTGAAAATTCTCATTATAGTATTTAAATTATATTAATTATGATTTTCTTGAAAACTAGCATGCATACACATGATAAACATAATTTCAAGTCGACAAGAAGTTACGTAGAGTAAACTTCCCATCATTCCTATATAAGTGGTTTGATCTACAAATTTTTCATCTTCATCAAATCCAACTTACAAGTGGTACTCCTAGGGGTGTCACTACTTTTCATGATATCTAATACAAAACATTTTAGAAGATATCTAGTATATTTAGTTTTAGTTAAAATAATACCATATTTGTTTTGAAAGATTTGAAATCCGAGAAAGAATTTTAGTTCACCCATTAAACTCATTTCAAGTTCATTTTTCATCATTCTAGAAAAATTAACACATATAGAATTTCTTGAAGATCCAAATATAATATCATCTAAATATATTTGGACAACTAAAGCATCATTAGAAATTCTTTTTATAAAAAGGTTTGGATCATCTATTTCTTTTTGTAAAAACTTTGGAAATAGGAAAAGTACTCATATTATCATACCAGGCTCTTGGATATTGTTTTAACCCATATAAGGATTTTGATAATTTAAAAATATGATTTGGAAAATGGGGGTTTGTAAAAATAGGGGGTTTTCAACAAAGACATACTCATCTATATACCCATTTAAGAATGCACTCTTAACATCCATTTGATATAGTTTGAAATTCAGATATGCAGCATAAGCAAGTAGTATTTTGATGGCATCAATTCTAGATATTGGTGCAAAGGTATCGTCATAGTCAATTATTTCTTCTTGACTATAGCCGTGTACAACCAATCTAGCGTTGTTTCTAACTATGTTACCAGCTTCATCTACCTTATTTATAAACACCCATTTTTTGCCTATGGTGAATGTTTCCCTGGGTCTTTCAACAAGTTTCCAAACTTATTCCTTTCAAACTGATTAACTTCTTCTTCCATAGCCATCACCCAAAATTTTTCATTGATATAATCATTAATGTTTTTAGGTTAATGTTGTGTTAAAAAGACTTGATGTTCAACCAGATTTTTAAGGGAACCTCTAGTTTGAGTTCCTTTGTCTATGTCTCCTACAACAACATCTAAGGGATGGTTCTTAAGAGTTATAATAGCTCTAGGAAAGTAAGGACTAGTGATTTTAGGTTCATCTACAGTTTCAGGTTCATTGTGACTTGAGTCTAAGGAATTTCCAAAACTGGAAGTTTTCATAGATTCTTTCACAGAATGGTTTGGGGATTTTGGATTAGTGTTGAGATTTGATACATCATCATCCAAGTTATCTAGAATGGTTTTAGGCTTATGTGGATCTGTTTCATCAAATATTACATGAATAGATTCTTCCACACATTTAGTTCTTTTATTGAACACTATACAGGCTTTACTAGACATGGAATATCCTAAAAAAATACCTTCATCTCTCGTGGATGAAAATTTGTCTTGATTGTCCTTAATATTAAGGATATAGACTTTGAAACCAAAAACATTGAAGTAGTTAACCTGGGTTTTTGATTGTTCCATAACTCATAAGGAGTACCTTTAAGAATAGGTCTAATCAACAATCTATTGATTATGTAGCATGTTGTATTGATAGCTTCAGCCAAAAAATAAATAGGTAGGTCATATTCACTAAGTATTGTTCTAGAAATCTCTTTCAGGGTTCTATTTCTTCTTTCTACAACTCCATTTTGTTGAGGTGTTCTAGGGGAAGATAAATTATGACTATAACCATTTTTTGAGAAAAAGTATTCAAACTCTTGATTTTCAAACTCACGACCATGATCACTTCTTTAGGATTTAATTCTATGTCCACTGAGCTTTTCCATAGACTTTTCATATTTAGTAAAATAAGAGCATGCATTACTTTTTGTGAGCTACAATAAAGGTCCAAGTATATCTAGAAAAATCATCTACATGAACATAAACATAGTGCATCCCATTTAAACATGATTCTCTAGATGGTCCAAACAAATCCATGTGAACTAGTTTGAGAGGATGAGAAGTTGACACTTCTTTCTTTAGTTTGAAGGAAATTTTCTGTTGTTTTCTCTTTTGACAGGGATTGCACACATTGTCATTTGGAAACTCAAGTTTCGGTAAGTATTTAACTAATATTTTTCTAGTTATCTTTCTAAGGGAGTGAAAATTACATTGGACTAGTCTCATATTAAAGAGACAAGACTCTTTATGAAATACACTTAAACATGAATCATTTTGAGAGGCTAAGGAATCTAAGATAATAGAGTAAACATTTTCATTTATTAATGCAGAAAACACTAATTCTTATTTAGAATTAAAGACATTTCAAGCATCATTTTCAAATCTAAAATGAAATCCATCATCACCTAATTGTGATATACTAAGAAGATTATATTTTAATCCATCAAAAAACAACATGTTAGAAATTAAAACTGAGTTAGAGTTGCCAATTTGGCTGAGGCCATAATCATTCCTTTGGCATTGTCACCAAATGTCACATTTTCTCCATATATTTTTATGGGGTTCTTTAAGAATGATTAGTCTCCTGTCATGTGTCATGAAAATCCACTACCCAAGTACCATAAACTTTATGAACTCTTTAAGAATCTTCCCTAAAAAATGATTAAAAAAAGATTTTGGTTACCACACATGTTTGGGTTCAGTAATATTAGTAATAATTGCTTTAGGAACCCATATCTGCCTCATAGGTTTCCTATATGCATTATGTAATGTTTTTGAAAAATAAACTCTATTTGGGACAGAAAAACTTGAAACAGTAGAACATGTATCATAAGTTGAATTAGTTGATTTGTGTCCAGAACTGGGAGTAAAACTATATGTCCAAGATTTAGAAACAAAATTTGATCTACCAAGGTTTCTTTTTCCAATTTAATAACCAATTCTTGTGTTGTATTTAGGGGAAACTTTTTTACTAGAATTTCATTAAGGGTATTTTTTTCATTGGTAAACTTTTCTAGGTCATTCATCAATTTCTCATTTAACATTTTTAATGCATTATTTTGTTTGAGCAGTTGATCATTTTTCTCTTTTGCAGTTGTGAGTTCAGATTTAACAGTCACAGTAAGAAAAAATTGTTTCTTTAATGATTTTTATTTGTATTTTATTTTATTGCATGTTTCTTCAAGCATGTTACAATATTCAAATATTTATTCATTAGTCATATTTTCATATTCCATTTCATCTTCAGAATAATATTAATTATGTTCAGGATAGTCTAGTGTTACCTCAGAGGTTTTTGTCCTAAAACACATATTGTATTTGTTAGCTTGTTCATCATGTGATGTTTATGAGTCACTTTGAACTATCATCATAATCACTCCATGTTACTTTCATTGCCTTTGTATACTTCTTGTCCTTGTCCTCATATCTAATTCTGTACATGATATTTGGATAGTCACCCTTGATATTTCCTTTGCGCTTACATTCATAGAAGACAGTCTCATCGGTCTTGTCACTTCTTTTCCAATCCTTCTTCTAACTTCATTTTTTGGTCATATTTTCCATTAAAGTTAGTCTTTCGGAAAAAGTTCTTCTTCTTGTAAAATCTCTTTAATCTTGTGGCTAATTGATCCATCTCCTCATCACTATCAGGTGATGATTGTTCACTACTGGAACATTCAATAGAATCTTCCAATTTCTCTTTGTCTGTGTGTTTAGATGTGGTGGTCTTGAATGCAACATATTTCATTTTTTGTTCATCCTCCTCTTCCTTGTTGAATTTAATCTATTCTTCATACATCATAAGTTTCCCAATAAGTTCCTTCACATGTAGCTTGATGATGTCTCATGATTCTCTAATAGATACAGAGGTTCCTCTCCATCTGTCAGGCAGACATCTGAGAATTCCCATGATTTGTTCCTTGGTAGTGACTTCTCTTCCAAGACAAATAATTGTGTTGAAAAGCTCATTGAACTTAAGATACATGTCAGAGATAGGATCATCTAGTTTCATTTTAAAGTTATCATATTTAATAGTATAAGTATTAAGTATCATTTCTTTTACACTATATGTTCCTTCATGTGTGATAGACAGGGTATCCCAAATTTCATGGGAGGTTTTACATGTAGAGATTCCACTGAATTCTTCATCTCTTAAGAAGCAGTATAAAGAAATATTAGCTTTGTAATTTTTATTATAGGTAGTTCTGATAGGTTCATCCCATGTGATTCTATTAGTAGTAAAAATCTTATATTCATCTATAATGGAAGACCAAATTTCAAAACCCATACTTTCTAAAAGAATTTTCATTTTAATTTTCCATCATGCATAGTTGGTTCCATTAAAGAATTGTGGTCTATTGGTTGTAGCACCTTACAATCTATTATCTATATTACATAAATACTTTTAAAGAGCTATAAATTTAGAATTAACATAAATGTACATATCTTCAAAGTACAACTACAATCAAAGTTTAATAAAGTCTTAATAAAAAACCTCTCATACAAAATGTTGGTCACAGTAGATGACTCAAGAGGGGGGTGAATTAAGTCTATATAAAAATTTCTGGTTAAAAAGTATTCTTAATAAGTGTTCCTAATAAGGTTAAACATAGCCTAGTTAATCAAGGTAATACGGTTATGAATGTTTGACTGTTTAAATAACTTATTAGAAGATTGATTAATTCTTATTAATCTTAATTTCAGTTATTAATATTACTTTTAAGCTATTATATTAAGACAATACAATTATAATTTCTATCCAAGATTAAATATTAAAGTGAATTTAGTGATTTCTGAATTATATAGTAAAGTAGTAAAATAGAGAATACTAAATTAAGCAGCACAACAGATATGAAACAAGTGCTTCAGTCTCAAGCCAATACCTAACCCACTCCACTTGGTGATCACTAATCACCAAGAATTTTATATAAATAAACATGATCCACACCCCGTATCGGGGTTAAAAAATAGTACACAGGACTGTCCAGGTCACAAAGGGACCTTTTCCATAGTTCTTCGTGGGTACAACTAACCAGGTCACACAGGGACCTCTTCCACACTTATCTGTGGGTATACAAAACTGTAAAGAGATGTTTGAGTAAGGATATCTTTTATCCTTCATTTTAATGCAGGAGATAGAGTGTGTTATTATAAAAATACACACACTACTCAAAATCTAGTAAAATGATACACAACAAAGTAGAAATATTGAGATAGGTTTAGAAATTCTCTGAATGTTAGTGTTTGCAACTCTGGACATCTGAGATGAAGTAGATGTAGAAATCAAGTCCTTGTATGGAGAACAGAGTGTCGCAGCTCAGACAGATACGGCTTGTGTTCTTTGTGATGTTTGAAAGTGCGAAGATGTGACCAATTCTGTGATTCAAGTGAGCTTCATGTTTTCTACAGTAGTGTTGAGTTGCAAGAGACAATTACTTCTTCAAAAATTCTCTAAGTGTATTCTTCGTTGTCGTGCTCACACCCACCGACTTGTTTTTTATTTTTTAATTTTATCATGTATTGTCGTATTTTCTTGTTTTTGGGATGCACTACTCTTTTATCTTGGAGTTAATGTGTTTAAGTCGATATGTTATATGTATTCTACACCTCGTACCTCGTACTGTCAGATGACATGTTTACAAATAAATATTAATTATGTTAGTGCATTTAAAATCTTCAAATATGACCGTTAGAGATTAAATTGAAAGGTGACAAAACATATTAAAAAACAGTGTCATAGTATGTCATGGAAATGGTGTCTTGTTCATGGTTTCTGGTTCACAGTGTCTAGTTTTCATAGAGTTCGGTTGTCATGGTGTCTGGTTATAACAGTGTCTGGTTGTCACGGTGTCTGCTTCACAGTGTCTCATGGTCACGGTGTATGCTTGTTCACGACGTCTGGTTGTCACGGTTTCTGCTTCACAGTGCCTCATGGTCACGGTGTCTACATCACGGTGTCTCATGGTCACGGTGTCTGCTTCACGGTGTATGATTGTCACGGTGTCTGCTTCACAGTGTCTCATGGTCACGGTGTCTGCTTGTTCATGGTGTCTAGTTGTCATGGTGTCTACTTGTTCACGGTGTCTCGACTTAGGAAAATATATGTATTCAGACTTAAGCAGTGATATTTATGGAATGGATTAAACTCAATCATTTTTCTTAGAATACATTATAAAGTAGATTAACAGATAGTCTATAGTAATCAAACTGAGTGTATAACTCTTAAGAGCTTTGGATATCTTTTACTAAACCAATGTGTATTTGATGTGAGATAGATTACATAGAGCAAACAAGGTTTATAGACTGAATATGATTTCTGACCATTAAAACATGATTAATACATGAGTATTCCAACACACACACACACACACATATATATATATATATATCAATAACTTATAATTTCATGGGGTTAATTTTGTTTTAAACTTTTATAGAGGATCCACCACTTCGGTATCAGTTATTTGACAAGCAGCCAAGTAGTGGTCCCAGTACTCAAGATGATGGTATGAGGGGGGTGGAACAAGAGTGAGGTGCTCCAATCAGTGTACCCAATTAGACCCTGCCTCTCCCACTGACGTAACATCTTCCACACATTATGATCCTACTGTGTCGTTAGGGACACATGAGATATTTTGTCCTCCCATGTTTTCACTAGCCTTTACATCTAAGCCCCCTCACCCATCTTTACTATATCTGATGGTGATTCCCACTCCTCATCCATATCATGCATTTGGAAATCCATTCATTCCATCTTATATACAATCTAGTTCTTTCTCTCTGAGCTTCTTCATTCCTTCTTTGACTCCTTCTCCGATGTAGTTTGTGCCTACAGGGAGTCTATAAACATGAGTTGTATATTGGCTGGCATGATAGAGTTGGCACAGAGTCAGAGGTAGTACCTGTAAATAATGAGTGTTCGAAAGAATAGTATCAGTAAATGATTACTCATTGGAAGAATACCAAGGTTAAGGTATTAAAAACATTTGAGGTTTTTAAAAGAAAATTTTCATGCTTTTCATTAATAATATATTTTTTATTATAGAAATTTATTTAGGATTCAGCCAGAAAAAATAAAAAAATTATTTATCCTAAAAAATAGCTCCAAACATTGGGGTGTACTAAGATGTTAGATCATGAGAGGAAGCAGGTACAAGAGTTGTTTGTAATTTTTCTTTAGGACTTTCACTTACAATTGTATCATCCATAATTTATTCAATATCTAAAGTTTTGAAATAATTTTAAATATGAAATTCATTATTGGAAACCTCATTTTAATTATGGCTTCCTATATTCAATTTCATTACAGAGGAAATATTTAATATTGAAGGACTTATGCCTCGAGAAAAACTATTTTGCTCGAGTAGAAAGACAAAATATGGAAGTTTATTTGACAAACTGACACAACAACTGATTGTATGTTTTAATTTTTTGATTTCAAATTTTATTATCTATTTTGTAACATAATAATATATTAATATTTGTAACAAGATTCTTTGGAGGCCCTTGATACCTAGGAAACTAACAATTTTGTGTCAAATGATCACTTACATCAGGTGTTGGGAGATGAGAACCCTGGATAATTACGTTGTCGACTCAGGAAGAGTGTATTCCCGATAAGGTATTGGCCCTCTTCAGGTACCAATTGTAGAACCAAAGTGTTGTAAAAGTTTAAGGAATGATAAGAACAGGTTGAAAAAATGGTCACATATGTGTAAGAATGGGTTGATAGAGAAAACACTGAATTTATGAAACTGATGAAAGTTTTATGTACAACACTTCAACCATATGCCAACGCAGCTTGTGATGAATATATTTTATCGATGCATTAATTATATAGTGAACTAGGAAGAAGTCCTAATGGTGATTGATAAGATTTTATTTCTAGATATGACGATGGAGAAGAATAGTTTGGAGATGAGGATGATGTTGAGACCAAGGTTGTGGCCGAGGTGAAGGCTGAGGCTGAGGATGAGGGTGAGGATGAGGGTAAGGATGAGGTAGAGGATGATGACAGGGATGAGGAAGGGGATGACTATGGGGATAGGTATGAGGATGAGGATGAAGATGATGATGATAGTGATGGTGGTGAGGGATATATTGAGCCATTACATTTTTGACTGATATTATTGACATTTGATGTTTGATGATGTACTATGACTGAATATATGTGTGATTAGGTAGGTCACATTATTCTTGACTTAGGTATCCTAAATACTATATATTTTTAACAATGAAACCTTTTACCAATATAATATCTATCTTTTTTGATACGTTAATTAGGGTATTTGGATAATTAATATATGATTCAACATTCAAAAGATTGATTAGGCCAATTCTCTTACTTGTATCATTAATTCATTATCTGCAAATGGATTCCATGAATTCTCTTTTTACAAGGTATCAATGATATTTTCTCTTCTTCATGGGATAAAATCCAATTATTCCACCACTGTGACAGATATTCTAGAAATACCAACCACAGTCAACATCCCATATTTCTATAATTGTCTTTTTGAGTCCAATATTATTTTTGATCCTACTGTAGTATTTGAATGATAGATCATAGTGTCATGACACCTTTTTAAGGACTTGGTGGTGTGCACTATTCCACTACTCGTGGACTTTCTTATGGAGGTGTCCATAGACACATCATTTTACAACATTATGGAAAACAATTTCATCACATTGATGTTTGTTAAACTCTCAATGGAAGCCCAATATCCCATCACACTACAAGGCATCCTTCGATTAGTCACAATGACTTAATCTTTTTGAGTCAACCCAATGAAAAAATGAATAACCTTACAACTATGTTTATATCACTTGAAGTCGCATAGAATTAATAACCAAAAAAATTCATTAAACCACATGTCATCATTCCAACATAATATTTTTGAGTCAACCCAATGGCCAAAAGGAATTCTGAGAAGACTTATCACATGTCCCACAAACTTCCACATACTAAAACACCATCGCCTCAATGGTTTACATATCAAGAAATGATGATATTTGTTCTTCCATGTCATAGATCATCAACCCCAATATAGTAGTGAGACATAGCCTCCATATGATGGCCTCAAACACAGCTAGTCAGGGCCTTCTATGCCAAACACCTCTTATGTACCCTTGGTCAGCCCCATGTTCTATGTCGAATAATATACAGAGGTCTCCACCTACAATGAGTGGTAAAAACCACCTAAATGGGTTGTATCCAATGTGAACATGAGATGGATGGATCTATTGGCTAACCAAGGTGAGAGGAATTACAAAAAAACCTAGGCTTCACCTTTGGAAAACCACTGTCACCACATTTGAACCATTTTTTCATATAAAAAATGGTCAAAATCATTTACCTCATCCTGAAAAACCAAAACACCTCACTTATAGTGATTAAAATCACCCATAGTCACTTGTTCCTTTCCTAACACGTTCTCATAGAACAATATTAGCGATCACATCATGAAACAATTTCTATTCTTGAATCATCATGTCAAACTAATTATAGAGTCATAAATCACACCTACCATCCATAATTAGATTCACCATACCATTTCACACAAGAGGCTACCTTCTAGTGTTTCATAATAACCATAACAATCATAAGAATATCATAAATGGTCTCACATAGATCATCCATATCGCACCTATTTACCAAACAACACATAACACACATATAAATTTAGGTTAAATCTATGCAAAACCTTACTTATAGTCGTATATTCCTATTCATAGAAGACTGAAATATAATTTGATTTCAAATAGGATGAATTGAAAAGGAATATGAAAATATAAAAATAGGGCATAATATTCATATATTATTCGGCACCTCATGTAAGGGAGATAAATCAAGAATGATGGATAAATAATGTTAAAAACTCTCTAAGATACTTATTAATTCTAATTATTCCATGATATCTAAGGATAAGAGTGGGATCCCTCACTTAGGACATAGAATGACGGAAAAAGAGAAGTACATTGCTAGCTCAGTTGAATGTCCAACCCTAAAACCTCATTTTAATATCAAAATAACAAACCTTTTTCCTTCTACGATAAATATTCATAGTGTGAACTGTATGTTCATTCCATGGGTCATCCATACCACCCCCGCATCTTTATAACTATTTAATTCCCTGGAACAAGGTGTTGCGCTATGAATGGATATAGACCAACATGATTCTCCAAAATCTCTTCCTTGTACATTCCCAACCCTCAAATCTTATAAATCCATTAAACATACTTGTGCCTTTCCATATACCCAACATATAATAGATCATCCCTATGCTATTTTGGATGTACACATACCAAAAGTCCCCTCGATCATAAGTGCCCAATATTCATTGTCCCAAAATTTGATATGAAATTCAATGTGGATGTATCATTCCCACATGCATAGAATACCCCAACTACTCAATATAATTAATCAATCCCTTCTATGGGAACTCCCCCAATATGAATTATCTATGTGATAACTTATGACACATACCCCTCATACACCAATTTCCATAATAAAAAACTAAAAACCATTGTCACTTTCACAAAATGTAACTATAATTATCATCAGATTTATGAAAGGTGAGTGGTCTCTCACCAATTTGATCTAGTATCATGGGACACAATTTTTATCTAGTCTCATTCCCACTTTTCAAAGGGGAGTGGTCTCTCACCATCAAGGTGATGATAGAGGCTCCCTTCATCCATAAATTCGTGGATGGTTTTTCCAATATCTCATTGAGTAAGCATTCTACTCAATTTCATTACAACCCTTCATTTAAATAT
Organism: Viscum album; assembly: GCA_963277665.1. NCBI lineage: Eukaryota > Viridiplantae > Streptophyta > Magnoliopsida > Santalales > Viscaceae > Viscum > Viscum album. Next base: position 828,182,530 of record OY728127.1, read on the forward strand.
GTCTATAGAAATTAGTACCTATCAGCAAGAACCTATTCTAAAACATCATTCATGTGTTGTAAATAGTTAACTAAAAATTCAATAATAGTAACACAATAAGGATTTATAATTATTTTATGGGAAGTAAAAGTGCTTTTCTACCCAAGAAATTAGAATTTTTCCTGTCATTTTATAAAAAAGTAGTTTTAACTATGTCATGGTGTTGTAGATAACACACCATAGTGGAGAATAACTAGGATTTTAGCATTGAAATTAGAATTTTCTAGTGTGTGTCTAGGAACCAAAAATGGCATTGACTACTCCATGATAAAATATTTGTGACCATTGTGAGTAAAGAAACATTTTTGAGATGTTTGAACCAAAGAAATTGAAATGAGATAGTTGGAAGAGTGGTGGTCGTATGAACATTAAAATGGGGAATACTATGTTTTGGTACATGACATGGTTGGAAGAGTCTGATGTTTTTATGTGTTGTTTTTATGTTCAATTGTAGGTGTTTTTTTGTGCTGCTTTAAGTGTTGTATGTAGGTGTATGCAAAAGAGGGGATTCTAGATGGCTGCTGTGAAATTTTTTGGAAATACTCTATACCAACAGTTTAAAACCATTGGTATAGTCTTGAACAACATAGTTTTGCCAATTTTTTAATAAAACTATTGGTAATACTCTATACCAAGTTTTGATAAACCATTGTTAAACTAGTTAATGCTTCTATATACCAACCGTTTATTAACCATTGGTATTAATATATACTAATGGTTGTTCAAAAACCGTTGGTATACTGAAGTTTCCACTGACTATACCAAAAATTTAGGAAAAACCATTGGTATAGGACTTTCACAATGCCTTACTAACCAATGGTTTGGAAAATCATTGGTATAGTGTATACCAACGATTTCCCTTCCAATACTAAAAGTTTGAAACTATTACTATATACTACATATCCAGCAGTAACACATATTAGAATGGAGCATGAAGGATATTTGTGTCATGTATGTCCCTCTAGTAAGGGTGATATGGAAGAACAACCATTTACCGGATGAGGCTTGGGAGAGGGAGGCTGACTTAGGTGTCTAGTGGCCAGATTTATTCTCAGACAGTATTTTCTCACCCTTAGAAGATGAACTCAGGGATGATTTCATTTAAGGGGGAGAATATAAGAACCTGATTTTTCTCTCAGGTATAGATCCTTTCAATTTTGGTCTAATTCACTTTTATGGACCTAATACTTATGATAAATGAGTTCACAGGTGTCTTGAGAGTGTATGGGGTAGGTTCGAAACCTAGAAACTAGATTTTTGGGAGAAAAGGGTTTGTCACCTGATTTGTTTAAACTATGTGAGGTAGGACACACATTTTTTTTAAACCATGCAAGGATTGAAAGTGGGCCGCAAGATGGCACATTGTTTGATCTAAATATGTGGTTTGATACACACAACCATGAAAAAAACAAAAAACAAATTTCGATGTTATTTTTCATGGTTAGCGCATGATTTTCCTAATCGTGCGCTGAACCATGTGGGTGCCCCTTACTATATATTTAAATGAATGATTTTCAAATAGTTTGGAAGTCCATTTGGCCAAACAGTGTAAAGGGAAAAAATGGTCAAAATTACAATTTTTTATTAATTGATCATTTTTAAACAACCATTCTTCTCATTTGGTTTTACAGTGGACAGCCCCCTCCCGTTTCTCTCTTTTTGATCTTTTTGAAGTATAAAATAGGATTTGAGATTGATTATCTATATGGAGTCTGAATCGACCATTTTTTATCTCATTTTATCTACATCAGTACATTCTCAATTCGTTTTTAATCTTTCATCATTCTTCTTTCCATCGATGACACTATTTAGATGCAGGATCATATGCCCCAATTTCAGGGCATTGATCCATTCTTTAGATCTAATTTAATCCTGAGAAAACTATAGGTTTATACTATATGGGGACAGTTATATGATCCTAACATAGGTGGTATGTAACTCATCCTTTTATTTTCATCATTTTGATAGATATTGTCTCCATGAGCCAATTTTTCCTAGTCCTAGTTGTTAAATTTATATTCCCTTCTTATACTCATCAGAACCATATTATAATACTCTTACCATATATGTAATTCTTTTTGGTGGTTATGTCCACAACTCTGAGAACCTCATGTTGGGTTTTCTTCCATAATTGGGTTTTTAGTGTAATGATAGGTTTGATCCACAGTTTGGGTTTTCTTGATCATGAACATGATAATAGTAAGGATCCCCCTATTTAAAATATTATTGAATTGATTAATTTATAGTACCATGGTCCCTTTCTACTTGACATGCATAAGTTAAGTACATCAACATGACTAATTAATTTTAAATGTAATTGGAAAGAATATTGTATATATACGACTTGTCCTAATGTATTGAGATTGAATGGTTTGGTTGGATGTAATTTCACCCCTTTCAAATTATAATGGAAGGTAACAGAATAAACCAAGTTATATGATTATTCCTTAAATGATTTCATTGAATAGTTTCATTTCTTGAGATTCCATGTCACTTGTATGAATGGAATGGATTGATCCTTTGATATGTTAATTGGCTTAATCACTATATGTCCTAATTTATTAATTTAATAAAATGATATGTTCCTAATTACATATGGACCTTGAAATATCTATAGGAGTGGTCATAATCATGTTATATTTTGGATTCTCAAGGTAATTCCTTGAGCACTATAAGATGCAAGTCCGATTCAAGGATGCCAGTTTCCTTGGTTGAGACCCACCTTGGAACTCGATCCTTCTCTATTAGTGGATTCCTGATATGACACTATAGGATACCTCCTTTAATATTATCGGATTCCTTGGATACACTCCTTGGATCCAACATGGTTTATTCGAACATGAGCTGCCTTGGTTATAACATTTGGTAAGGCCATTACTTATCCCATTTTACCATGGATGTATTCCTTTGACTTGATTAGATCAACACTATTATGGAATGCCTTGGATGATGCTCCTCATATTACACACTTACCCTTTGCTAGGCTTTACTTACTACTATGTTGGTGACCCTTGAGGTCAAGGTTTCCTTGGTCACTAACTTGGAAACTCTTCCTTATTAATATTAATAAAGGATACCTTATTACATCTAAGAACCGATGGTATTAACTATTATTATCACGAGGTGATTTCAGTGATGGATATTCCTAACATGAATAAAATATATAAATTTGAACTTAATTAATTAAATAATTGGTTACATGTTCTAGCACCAACCGAGGGTTGAAGCATGTACATGGCTATTTACGTTATTGTACTTCTTACTTTTATATATGCATGCTTGCACACTATTACATATTTTATTACACATATAGGATGTTATATACACTAATTTTGGTGGCCTACTAATATTTTTCTCACACCCCATCTAGGAACATCTGGTACCAAGGCATACTAAATGAATGAAGATATTGGAAAAGTGAATTGTACTGCTTCAGACACTTTATTGCTTGTTGTCTTAGGATGGAGCTGGTGGCAGATGGCTGAGTAGGAGATCGGTATGTTGGGGATAGTTTTTTGTTTCTTTTTTTATAAATTTGTATAGAATCCCTGATCTTATTTTTTTATCCATTATTTCCAGCTTTATAGATACATGAAATATTTTTATCATATTTTTATATTTATATCTGATGTTTTCATTGGTTATTGCTTATATCTTTTGGTGTTGTACTACATACCATTAAATTTCATATAATATTTACTTATCTAAAATTATATTATATTCATCCATTATGTAACACTCTGGTAATGAGGTAATAGTCTCCCCATGGACACACCCAAGGCCCTCACTGCTAGTTAGATGCCTCTAGCATTCTAAAAGATGCACTTATGGCCATGTGTTCCACCATGATCAGGCCAACTTTAGTGGCATCTGGGTTTGGTACATCACATAATGCATCTCCCATAGTCCCTCCATCTATCGTTATTCTCAAGATCACTTCCTTATAATTCCCATGTACATTAAATGTCATCCAATACATATCAATGAAACTTTGACTAATTCAACACACGTGGATTATTTATCATTTATAATCAATACTTCATCATCAACATCTTCTTTCAACATCTAAGATAATTCTTCTTGGTCAACATATTGGAAATATTAAACAATCATTCATTGATAGAAAATATGATTTACATAATGTGGGATCAATTGGAAGTTCTTCTACAAATAAGTTTCAATGATGGAGTCTCCTTATAAAAGAAAAAGAATAAGATGAGGATCATATTGAAAGGGTGGGAATAGAATTTATATCCGATGAAGAATATTCCATGATGGAAAAAATTGATAATAATAATCCTAAAATGAAGAAATATTATGAAAATGATGAGTTTTGGGATTCAAGATAGAGTTATAAGGAGATCTCATTAAGCATAATTATTAAATAAAAAAGAATAGAAGAATCGGTGCTTTATTAAAAGACTCTTTAGAATATGTTTATAAGCTTGAGGCTAAATTAAATCAACTTATAGATGAAATATAATAACAAAAATCATGTTACACAAGTATTATAGAATCTATTTATCCCAAACTAGTGATTTGGGAGTCGGAAAAATAGATTAGTTATCTGAATATATATCCGAAGTAAAAAAATAAGGAAGGATTGAAGATTTGGAGGAATAAGTGGTTACTATATAATTAATTATTAAAAATAAATATACACATGGGATAAAAATAAGAAGTTTCAGTTTGGTAGAATATTTGATGAAAAAAACTTAAAGAGGTCTAGTAAAGGCTCAACTAGAAATGAGAAAATTTTACAAAAAAAAGACTTGGATTCAGGCGTAAAAATGTTACTAGTTGTCAACTTGAATCTTCACATAATAAATATTCAAATATTTCAATCATGGAAACACATAATGATGATAAAAATTTTAAACTCTCTAAAGGTATTGATTAATAGAAAATATTTATAAGGTAGGTGATATGTGGAAAGATAGTAGGAGAAAAATATTTCTACTCAGGAAGTGTCAATTTTCTAGCTTTATTGTTCACAAAATGACATATTTTCTAGAAGAAAGAACATATTTTTATGTATAAATTATTGATAGGACCCCAAGTAGGATTCCTTCATATTCATCATCTCAAGGTGGTAACTTTTTTATTGTTATTTTTTAAATTTCTCTGTGTTTTGGCACAACGCTAGTGTTTGCCGGAAATGGGAAAGCAAGATTGCGGAATATAAAATACCAAGAAGAATCAATGTGGAGCTACTTCACTAAATCCCTCTAAATAATAGTGAATCTATATTGGAAGAAGAAAAAGTTGAATATGTTCCTTTTCTGATAAATAAAGTAAATAGAAGGTGGCATCTGTGAAACCTAATCATTTTGGCCATTCATAGAAAGAAAATAATGTGAAAGAAAATTATAATAGTTTAGAGGATTCTATTGAGGCCTCCAAGAATGATAGAATTTGGATTCTTTATATTTGGTGTTCATACTACATGGCTGAAAATACAAACCTTATAAATAATATAAAATAAAATTTTGATGGAACTATTAATCTTGGTATTGATATTTGTTTGAAAATAAATGGGTATGGTGTGAAAGGATTGTATGATATAAACTTTAAATTAAAAATTTTCATTTATTGAATGGTTTAAAACATAGTCTCCTCATCTTGAGTCATCAATTCAAGTTAGTATTGGAAGTTACATTCGGTCATAAAGGATTCATTATCCATAAAATATGGATTCTCATTAATGAATGGTTGTAAGATTGGAGGAAATCTCTACTTGGTTGATAATAGAGAAAATACATGCCTTCTCACTATAGATGTAGTGGCACTCAAGTCTAGGACATATAAATCAATAAATCCTAGATAATATCTCCATGATAAAGTCGAAAACTAATATTACTAATTTGAAATGTGATAAGGGATGTACATATGATGCATTCATAAAAGGAAAAGATGTTATGAAATCCCTACAAAACTAAAATTAATGGGCCATCAAATATTCTTGACTTGGTTAAAACATATGATTTTAGTCCCACGAACATTTTGGTAAAAAATAGAGAATGTTATTTTATACTTTCTATTGATGAAAATAGTCATATGTTATGTTTTATATTTGTGTAAATCAAATGATAAATGTTATATTGTATGATGAGATATAAGAGACAAGCATAAAATGATATTGGAAATACCATTAATATTTATTTATATGAAAAGATGATGGTGTATTAACCCAATATAAACATATATTTATTTTACATAATTTTTATAATCAAATAATTACATCTAATGATAATATCACATTGTTCAAAGAACCTTTTTGTTTAGTTTATTGGAGGATTTTTTATAGAGGGAAATTATTTAACAAAACATGTAAACATTTTTCCATAATAAAAATCTTTTATAAACCCTTATAGACTTATCATAAGTTATATTTATCCGCATAACATGGGTAAAGGAAACATAAGAAATGGGTGAGATAAAATTTTCAGAAAAGGAAAGATTAACAATATGAAATCAAGGGTTAGATCATAATCATGATAGAAAAGATGAACATCAAAGAAATACCTTATTAAAATGTACATGGGATAATAACAGATTTCCATAAGTCATGGTGAATGGTCTTATAAACTTAAAAGAACAACAAATTGCATGGTACAAGAGTGTGGAAACATGATACAATAAAATTGATCAATGAGAGAATAACATAAGAATCAAAATGAAAATTAAACCAGTGTAATAACAAGAAAATGTAGTATAACCTATAATAAAGTCATCATAGAAATTTGTCACAACCATAAGCATATAAAATCCTGTGAAAAAATCTTCTCACATCATGTTCAAACAACAAATTTTGAAAAAATACTCTCACGTGTGTTCCACAAAAAAACCTTGTGAAAAAAGACTCCCATATCTCATACACATAAAAAAACTTGTGACTAAATCTTCTCAAAACTCATTAACACAAAAGAAATTGTGAACAAATCTTTATTTTAATCATTCATACAATAAACTTATAAACAAATCTTCTCAAATATCATTCACATAACAAAAATTTTAACAATGCTTCCTGTATCTCATTTTTGCGAAATTCCATCATATCATGTGATATGAAACCTTAAACAATGCATTATAGGGATATATAGGACCCCACTTGTAAAATATCTATACATATGTGGGTTACTTGAAAACAAACAATCATCATATCATAAAGAACCCATGGAAAAAATAATGGGTTTCTTAAACCTTCTAGTACACCGCATAACATGAACATAAGATATAATAAAATATAAAAAATTAACATTTTCCATAACTAATAATATGTTAATAACATATATAGGGTTACCAAATCATCACTTAATGAAAGATAATCATTGTAATGTAAATAGAACTGAAAATAGAAAATTTTTCATAAAACCTTTTAAAACATTGTTATAAAAGTTGAAGTAAAAAACTACTTTAAAAAATTCTGAAGTAAAATATAAGACTTTTGAATAAATTATTATAAATAGTTCTAAATAATATATCCTTGAAAAGACATAATTTTTATTATAAAACATGGAGTGTAAGAAAAAATAAGTTATTTTGAAATTATTAAAGCCCCTTATTTTTAATATTTTCAAAAACCTTTATTTGAAAATCAACATTGTAAAATGAGTATTATATTTTACTTTTGAAAATTGGTAAATATAATTCTGATGATTTTAGAAAATAATAAATTTTATTTTTTCCAAAAATAGATTAAAATATTGGTAGGAAGTAAAATATGGACTTGAAACAAAGATCCAATTAATTAATGGAGTTCCGTTCTTGATAATGATATAATTTTAGGTGAGAGAAAAAACCAGTGGGAAAATTTGAATCAAAAAAGATATTTTCCCCATAAAGATAAAAAATAACAACATATATAATGGGAAACCAATTAATAAATAGAATATTCAAATTCAAATATTAAAAGAAACCATATAACTTAAATAAAGATATTTGAGTTACCAAAGTCCCTTACGAAAAACATAGTTCATGAAGAAAGAAAATTTTGAAAAGGGTATTATGTGGTAAAAATGTATATCCCCATATGTTAAGATAAAATACAACATAATAAAATCAGAGTGAAAAATTTACCTAACTATTATTAAATATGATTAAAAAGAATAATCATAACACAATAAATGATAACTGAGTCAACAAAAACACTTATAACTTAAGGATGATTTAAATTAAAATCTCTTGAAAGAGAGAGATATATATATATATATTTAAATTGAACTTTAATTATCATGAATAATCATTTTCATGATATAATAACATAATTAGGTATCATATACCCCCCAAAAATAAATAAGGTGTATAGCATAAAACATGTCTCAAAGAGAATAATTTGAGACAAAAACCCTTACCTTGTATTCTCACTTACTCAACCCTGATCTAACCTACTGTTAAGGAAAATAACTATCATAAAAACTTATAACAGAAACTTTATATAAATATACTACCCTTTTATAATTATTTTATAACCATATATTATAAATATATTTAATAATTTGAGTTTTATTCTTTATCGGGTGTTAGAACTTTTGGTTGTCTGTTTTGTGAACACTTTACAATGAAGGGATAGATTCTAAATAAGTTGTTAAAATTTTATAATTATACTGTTATTGTATATATATAATAATTTTTTAAGGACTACATAATTCCCATTTTCATTTGGTGAAATACATTAATACAGTTTTTGAAAATAGAAATCATAATGAAATATTTTTTGACGTGTTAAATGATTGAAAGTTTAAATATTAATAAATATTTTAAATGTGAAAAATATTTTTCAATAATAATTAAATCACCATAAATATATCACTATAATAATATATTTTCAATATATGAGATCATATACTCATTTATTACATAATCATTATAACATCATTTATAAAGGTGGTAAAACCAACCCAAATGGTAACGTATTACAATGTTGTCCTGATTAAGAGAATGTATTTAGATAATGATAATATAAAATATTAAGAATATAACAAATGTAATAATTATAATATTTACTCAGTAAATCTATTATTATATCTATCCAAAATTGGTGGTTATGATAAACCAAATTCTTTGTTTGTAGATGTGGTAGTCCTCACATACGGATGATTAACGATCTCATTTCTCAATGAATATATAGAATAATGGTATATGATAAATGCTAAGTTCAAAATTTTATTTTTTACATATAAAAAATATTTATTCATCAAATCCATCCTTGATAATATAATTTAGAGGAAATGAAAAAATTAACAACATCACTTGATGGAGGTGGTGGTCTGCACGCAAACACAATCGATGTTATATTATTTTCAAAATGGATCAAAAGGATTGAATAATTGATGTAGAATTAAACTAATTAAATTTAATTATACTAATTATACATATTTAATTTTATTATTATGGTGATATATTAATTAGGAAGGATTATATTAATATAAAATACTAAGATAAAGTAGTACTCACATTGGATGCTTGAGTTTTCTCTTAGAAAACTCGTTGAAATTGAAGCCCTTAAGAAAATTAAATGTGTAAAGAAGCTTATGGAAGTGGTAGAGGATTATAGGAGGAAAATGTTTGGCACATTTTCAATAATAAATTAAAACTATAGTTGATTTTTTAAGTCGTAGAAGTGTTAACTTTTTATAATTGAAGAGAAGATTAGTTTTGGAAGTTACCATTACTTTTCAATAATGTAATGTTATACTTTAATGTTCAATGCATAAAAGATGTAAAGGGTGGAGGGGAGGTATTATTTAGTATAAATTTTCCTTATCCTCTCATTTTATAGACAACATATATTTCTTTTAGGCTTTTTCTTTTATCTTTTTAACTTTTAACCAAATTTACTTTTACCTTGGTAATTAATTCTTAATCTTAGTAAATAATGTAAATGAAAAAAAATTAAGATTGGACCATTTATATAATTTGAAACTTATTACAAAAAATACTTAAATAATTTTACTAAATTATTTTTTTATGGTTTTGAAATGTTAATTTCAAATTAAACACACATAATGCGCTAACATAGTTTATTTAGAAAAATAGTGTTTTTAAGATTAAATATTTATATAAAATATAAGATTATCATATATATTGATTTTTAAGACATAAAATTTTTTATATTGAAAAAAAGGAATTTGGATTTCATATCATGATAAAACCGAATTTCACCATCAAAATAATTAATTAGAGGAAAATATCAAAAATAGTTTTTATTAAACTAACATTTAAATTTAGTTTTAAAAATATTGGACCTTGGGATTATAAGTTTGGAGAATATTTTAAAATGGAAAATTTAATTTATTTATTTTATATTTTATTACTAAAAGGGTTTTTTAATCCTCTAGTATGTTCTATATAATGATATAATCATAAAGAGTATATGTTTTACAAAAAATTTATTTATCGGATAAAATAAAACCCGTCCATAATAAACTAAAATATATATACTAAGTAAATTTTGATGTAAGAAATTCATAATTGAATTATATTTTTTCAATTTTAAATTCCATAATTTGTAAATTTAGTGTTTAAAATATAATATGTATTATAAAAATTATATTTTATTAAAAATAACCTTTTTAAATATTAACTCGTATTAATTATATATCTTAAAAAGGTAATATATTTTTATAGTTTACCATATTAGTGTTTATTATAGATTTACTAATAATTTTATTCTAATATTTTGTGGTTTGTTTACACTTTTTGTAGCATGTAATGCAATTTAGCATACATAAAATCGGTTTTACAAGGTCTAGAATTTCATATTTTTACATTCTCCCCCCCTAAATAAATATCATCTCCAATTATTTTATTATTTATCATGGAAAAAATATGCTAGGGTATTGTTAACATATTCATAATTTGGGGTATAACCTCTAATATGACATATACCTTACTATCTTAGGCTATAACAAGTTATTTATCTTTCTTCAAACAACATTATTCGTTCATACAATCATATACTCAGGTATGTATATACCCTAGTCATATATTTTTCATAACATACTTCCATAAAACCCTTTGAATATCCATGTCATTAAATAGAGAGAAACCATATATCCATTGAGAAATTAACACTATCTTTAACCCTTGAATGGTATAAAATCAAACACCATTCAATATATATCATAATAAAAAAATTTATTAACTTTACCAAAAATATCTTGAATCAATTATCAATCCCATGGTTACCAATACTGTCTAACTTATTTTTTTAAAAACCAATAATCCTTTTATTATCTCAATATTAAGCATATATTAAACTAAAGAGTTACTCATAACTTAATCACGTGTTCCTCAATAGTAGTATCCCAAAGTATAGGAATGTCATAAAATTAATTTTAATTGTTACTGATACCATATAGGTTTCAAAACCATACAATAAAAACTATAGAACAATAATACTTTGTGGTTTCACATAATTATTATAACATTAATAATATATTAGGGTATCATTAATAAATATCACTGACTATGGAAAATGTCTAAGAGTATCAATAACTTATTCTTAAATGGATATGAACATTTATACCTTAGTTAAGACTATACAACTCACCTTTTCCATTATAATGGGTTTACAAAAGGATTATCAACCATTTAAGTATTCTACCTTATTTGGCTATAAGAGATAGTTAATTTCTAGATATATACCTTTATCATCTTTATTTCATTGATCCTATTTTAACTAAATTATAATACCAAAAATTTTATGATGATATCCAAAATATGCATATGAAAACATCAACATGAAGATTTATACCCCATGAAACCACAATATTTAACATATGATACTTTCAGTTCAACCCATGACTCTCTTTGTTCGATACTTCTTTATCCATGGTCATTTTCTCTTAGGCCCTATAACCTAATTAGTTACCATCATACTCAATAATTAATATTGATTAGTTAAATAGAATTGTGATTTACCAATTAATATACCACAGGAGTTTCTATCTATATGTTTAGTCAGAGACCCACTCAACATGAACCAGAGTGAAGATTGATTCAGTGGTCAACAAGGCATTATAAGGTTTATTAACCCAAGGTGAATTTCTTCCACAGCCGCATCCTATTTCCAATATCTATTCAGGGATGTTTTGTTATGAGAACCAAATAATCTCTAATTTAACAAAAATTTAGTATTTTATCATATATTTATACATATCCCTAGGGTTACACAAAAAATATCTTATCCTACACACCAAAAATAATTAAACTAATCGATAAAAATAACTAAACCCTATTTTCATATCAATTATTGCAACCCCTGATCAACATATCTTTATTTTACATCATTTTCATAATTTAAACATTAAATCTCATAATAATATTACATATCTTAGAGAACCTATTAGTTTAGTGTATTTGAGGACCAGTTATAGAGGAAACTTATTTTACAAAACTTATAAATGTTTTCGACAAAAGAACTGTAATTTAGTGACATTTTTTAATAATTTTTTTAAAAAACGTTGCTAATTTAGAGGCTTTTTGTTAAAAATGTCACTATTTTAGTGATTTTTCCTATAAAATTTAGTAATTTAGTGATGTTTCGTAAAGAACATTGCTAAATTAGCTGTGCTTTTCATGAAACAACACTATACATATATACACATATCTCATTTACCTTCATCAATGTAAATATATATTTTGATATATATATATATATAATAGACACATATATATGAACACACACACTCATATATAAATATATATGTATATATAAACACATATATGTTTTAAATTTAGTCACGTTTTTAAGAAAATGTTACTATGTTAGTGACATTTTTACCAGTGTTTTAAAATGTTGCTAATTATATATATATATAATTATATATATATATATATATAATTATATATATATATATATTGTGAAATTGATCCAACGCCGATTGAAACCGTGAAGTAGTTCGAAATCAGAAATGTAAGATTGATTATAGTCGAAGCGCATCATTGAAAAAGCGAGTGTCGAATTTACATATGACAATGATAATGAAAAAATGGAAATAAAAATACAAAATATATAAAAATGGTAAAGAACACAATGTTGAGCCCAAATTCTATACCCATTTCATTAACATATTACCATATTTATAGAGTACATGAGATCTGATCCCGTGGTTGAGATTAATCCCTACAATATATAATCTAACGGATTGAATACCAATGTTTTGAGAATATGTTAGGTTAGTCATTAAGAGGGAAATTAACTGGGTGTTTAGTAATAATCATTATTGTCATAATTATGACATCCATTAATAATATTTCATAACACTCCCCCTTGGATGTCATAATTTCATGGAAGCTTATTTAATCTTCACTTAAAAAACCATGTGGGAAAAATAAGTGAAGCCAAAATAAAAGAATTTCATTGTCATGCTGCCTCATTAAAAATCATATTAGGAAAACACAGCGGGAAAATCTGATGATGGAAAAAATAGTACAGTGTTCCCAAACCCCTGATTATATCATTTAATTGTGTCTTTAGAACATCAATTAATATTATCATTTAATTATGTCTTCAGGACATGGAAGTAAAACCAAAAGTAATAATTAATGGTCTAATTGAAAATTATAACTCATCGGGAAGGCTGAAAATTTAAATTAATTATATATATCCATAATAATTTATAAAATTCCCTTGGATATCTGTTATGATGTATGATTTCCTCACTAAAAACCTCATCACGGAAAAACCCTTCAGGGGAAAACACTTGATTAGGGAAAAGAGTACAATAACATCAAGTCCCTAGAGTGTTGCCTCATTAAAAACATTATCATGAAACCCCAATGGGAAAAATTTTACTAATGGAAAATGAGTGAAATAGTTACATCTCCCACTCATAATGATCATCACTATATCATTTAACTCATAGAATGTCCATGATCAATTCATAACCAAAACATTTTGTTTTGAATATGGGAATAATAATAACCTATACCCTTTATATTTCAATGAATATGGAAGAACATTACCTGGAATCATAATATGATTTATAGTTATTTTCATCGTACATATGCACATGTACTTGTATATCCTTCGAGGATAAATAAAATGTTCATTTATATTTAATCCTTTTGGGATAACTATGTTATTCATCGACCCCTTATGTACGAAATCTTTCACTCTTACATATATGATATTAAATAATTAATTAAGGTTAAAACCATTCAAAATTTAACATTTCATCTTCAGGATAATTAATTAAAAATAGAAGGACATTCCATGTAATTTGATGATAAAATAATTCATTGATTTTAGAAAAATCTTCAAGAGTTTAGATGTTTTTCAAAATACCTTAATAATATGATGAATACAATGATTAATACAAACCAGGGGATAATAAATTCAATTTACATTCTTCTATAACATAATATGGATACATGTTATTTAGTTCACCCCATAATTTATCCGATTCGGTGAAACTTCCATAATTTTGAAAATAGTTCATGCATTTTGAACCCTTTTGGGATTCATATATAAATATCCAAATATACAAGGAAGAATATTTATTATAATAAGATCATATATATTCAATAGTCTTGATAGTTTGGATAATCAATCAAAAACATTATATATTGAAAATTTCATAAGATCCTTTAATAATTTTTGGTGGATTTTTATGATGTTGACATATGTCAAAAACCATTATCATCAATGAGTTTTAAAAGCATTCAAAGTAAATATATCATCAACAACATTTGACTGAGATCTCATAATTTTTCTGGTACCAGTGTCACTTTAGGGACAATATCTAAAAATATATAATGTTTTCCATATATTCATTTTCCTCTTCAAGGTAAAATATATTTATTTCTTTTACTCATGATGAACAATGATTTTATATAATCAGTTCAACCACACCTCAGGTGTGTAAAATTAGACTATTGATTTCCAACACTTTACATTCATGTAATTGTTGTGAGCATCATGTCAATGGTATTGCAGGACCATGTATTATATGATACTCAATATTTATTTTAATCAACATGAACATTATACAATGTATACTCACTAGAAGAAAATAACACATGTGATCATTTAATGGATGCATCTTTCATATAGATGGATCACATGGTAGGTGGGAGCGCACATATATACTTCTTTATATGTTTATGGGAAATTTATTTCCATAATATCTGCTAATGATATAAATAATTTACCTCAAAAATGGGTACCTTATGGTAAATTATTATACATGGGGAATTCATAATTACATAATGATAATGAATTCATTGATAATTTTGTAGACATGCATCCATTAAATAAATCCATCATTCTCCCCCTTATGGATGTATAATATGTTATCAATAAATTGATGCTCATGTATACTTGAATCAAGATATTTCATTATAATTTATCTCAGATGGCCTATATCATCATGTCAAATATTTGAAGTGTCAGGACTGGTAAACTTCTGGTTTACCATTATTGATTCGATTTTACATAAAAACATATTTATAATCACTTTTATAAATGCTTGTTACATATCGAGGTACCTCTTTTATCAAATCTCTCCATATGAAATTTATTTTCAAGAATACCATTTATATATCTCATTGAGACTTAAGATATACAAAATCATTATGAATTTTTACTTCCATGTAGGAATATATTTTCTCTTCTGGGGTCGTTAATTAATTTTCACTACTGGTAAATGTAATTATATAAGCACATATTAACACATATATGAGTTCTTTTGAATAATTTAATCAAAATAATATTTATAATTATTTTGTTTCAAGATCAACTCACATAAGATATCTAGGATCTTTGATTGTGAAAACTAATATTTGTCATTATAATTTCCACTTATGTTGTTTGATGAATTAATAATATAATCATAACGGGTTTGGATCATCACCAAACAAATTATTGCATAATTTATAACTTCTAGAAAAAATATTTTGGAACTTTGGGCCTAAATATTATTTTACAATACATCTACTTGGGATAGGATCCCACACATCTATTGAAGCTGGTGAATATGGTAGCGATAACTAATGTGGAATAATCTTCTTGATTCACAACACACACCTTATCTCCATCCCAAATTATAATTCATAAACAACTTTCACTTTATCAATTGAAAGATAAATCATTTGATCAAACCTCATCAACTCTCAAATATTCATGATATCATAAATCATATCAATAAATTTCAGGAATAATTTCATTCACTTTAAGAAATGAGATATAGTAATTAATACTACATTCACATAGGGTAATTCATTCATTCATCATATTTAATTATCTATAAAGGATAATTTATTATTTATCAATAATTATATTCTTGCATAAAATATAAATTTTATTAATTATGATGATCATTTATTTAACCACATTAGGTGTTATAATCATTTTCGTAATATATATCAGATTATTAAAACTATGAAATTTAATAATTTCATTTATCAATTATATGAACAACAACATCCACTTCAGGGGATAGATAAATTTCATGAGATGATATTTATAATCCCTAAGAATATGATAAATAATAATGTTTCCCTTGATATTGTTTCCACAGGAACAATAAATGATAAATGAAGATATTCTTCAATATAGTTTCAAAGGGCATTATTTTCATATCATCCTTCAGGGATGCAATATTTTATAAATATTCATAAAATTTATTATGATCTGTAAATATTTATTGTCATTAAACCACTTCTGGTGGTTATATTATTATTACTTTTTATACATAAATACAACACAATGATCATTCACAAAACATCATATTCACCTCAACCATGATTTATTATAAAATCATGTATATTTTCATTCACTTTGGGGAATAAATAAAATCATTTTATATAAATATTATCATTCACTTTAAGGAACAGAATAAACTTATTTGTTAAAGTTTTATAGCATCTTTGAGATAATTTCATGAATATTCAATTCATCAATTTCATCCACTTCAGGAGATTAATATATAAAAAATATATTTACGCCTTCTCATCAAGAACATTTAATTTCTCTAAAACATTTAATAATAAATAAAAGAAAGAGAAAATAAATAAAACAAATATTTACAAATATTTAAGGTAAACATCATCTCCATCATGAACCTTTATATAGAATAATCAAATATGACACCTTCCTGGTGAACAAGAAATCAGAGATATAAAATTTCATGGTTCGTGGAATGATTAGAAAACTTAGGATCAACGTACGACAGGCGCGCAATGATCATCAAACTTTGGCTTGAGGAATGATGGGTATGTGAAGTTCATCAAACCTCAGCTCGATGTATGACGAGTATGTGATGTTAATAAAACTTCGACTTGACGTCGGAAGAGTACAGGATGTTCATTATCCAACGGCTCGACATACGATGGGTACGCGATTTTCATCATTCAACCACTTCTGGTGGTGTAGTTTTTTATTCATTTGATGAATAATGTTTATCTAAACATCGACCACATTGATTATTAATCAAACACATTCTCTTCAGGGAATGGAGTGAAATTTTTCATTTGTGAGTCATTACAGCTCTTCAAGATATCATTACTTTTTTCCAAAAGAAAATATTAAGAAAACCATATATTATTTTCAGATTTATCTATAGGGGAAAATAAATGTAACAATATCTTAAAAATAAAATAAGACCCACCTTTTAATTTAGGTCCTCTAATGATTGGTGTCAATGAAAATTTGAATGAGTATATCAAAAGAAGAATGCTTATAAATACATATGACATCTCTTTATCCCATAATATTTATCTTATGCTGATGATGGGTTGACGACGTCGTCATCACGATGCGTAATGCAGAGAAGACGATCATGCTGATAACGTGTTGTGAAATTGATCCAACACCGATTGAAACTGTGAAGCATTTACAAATCGGAAATGTAAGATCGATTGTAGGTGAAGCGCATCGTTGAGAAAGTGCATGTCGAATTTACATAAGGAAATGATAATGAAAAAAGGAAATACAAATACAAAAGAGATACAAAAGGTAAAGAATGCAATGTAGAGCCAAAATTCCATATCCATTTCATTAACATATCACCATATTTATAGAGTACATGAGATCTAATCCAATGATTGAGATTAATCCCTTCAATATTTAATCTAACTTCTAGAATAGCAATGGTATGAGAATATGTAAGGTTGTTCATTAAGAGGGATATAATTGGGAATGGAGGAGTCGTCATTATTTTCATAATTATGACATCCAGTAATAAAATTTCATAACAATATATATATACATACACAAATATTTTTACACACACACACATATTTATATATACATATACAAATATAAAAACACACACACACACAGATATATATTTATAAACATATATATATATATAAACATATATATATATTAATATATATATATGATATATATACAATCTAAACATTTAATATATATATATATATATAATATAAACATATATATATAATATAAACTTATATATATAAAACATAAAATATAAACATATAAACATATATATATATATATATGTATATCAATATATAAAATTATATATATTTGTGTGTGTGTGTATTAATTTTTTAAATACTGACACATATATATAAACATATATAAACATATACACATATATATAAACATATATATATAAATATATATTTATATATATAAACACACTCACGCACGCATGCACCCACAAACACATATAAAAATATATATTGATATAAATATATATATAAATTTTTATTTTAAATTTCATCACGTTTTTATGAAAATGTGGCGCTTTTAGTGACATTTTTATTACTGTTTTAAAATGTGGATAATTATATATATATATATATATCGGTCTGTGTGAATAAATACACATAGATTTTTATACACATACACATATATATAAACATATATATATAAATAAACATATAATATACATAAACATATATACATATATATACACACATATATATAATATACATATAAATAAACATAAAAAATAAACATATATATATAATATAATATAAAAAATAAACATATATATGTAATATAAACATATATATGTATAATATAAAATATATAATATATAATATAAACAGATAATATAAACATAAAATATAAATAAAATATAAACATGTGTATATATACGTATATGTATATATGTATATTAATAAATAAATAATATATATATTAATAATTTTTTTAAATAAGGAAATGTATTTTTATATATAGAAAAAATATAATACAATTAAATAATTAAAATATTCATGGGGGGCTTGGTAGGGTATTCGGGTGTGAAGGCGGTCATCAGGGGATCAAATGCTTCTGGAGGGAGAATTTGCGCTTTATAAGTCATATCTATTTCCACAGTGTGTTATGGGGTGTTGGGATGAGGTGTGGTATGAGAGTGGACTAGTAGGTGAGTCACTCTGGGGATGAGGTGGGGAATGGAAGTGGACTGGTGGCACAGAATAGTGGGTCATTGTGGGGGGTGGGATAATGCGGGGAACAGGGAATGGGAGTGGACTGGTTGGAGGGCGGGTCACCGTGGGGATGAGGGTACGGGAGTGGACTGGATGGCTGGTGGGGGTGGTGACACTTTTTATTTTAAAAAATATGTTTAATCTATATATATATGTATTTAAAAATTGAAATTATAATTTTTTTAAAAAAATTACTGATGTTTATAAAAAATATCAGTAAATGAGATGTTTCTAAATATATACATTTATAAACATTATTATTTTAGTGATGTATATTTATCAATATTTTTTATAAACTTTAGTAAATGAGGTATCTCTAAATTAGTGATTTTTATTTACCAAAGTTTCTCAAAAACATTGGTAATTGAGGTTTCATTGAATAACAACGTTTATAAATGTCACTAATTTATTGACACGTTATTTATAAATGTTGTTTTTCTCAAATGTTGATAATTGGATTAGTGATGTTTTAAAACATCGGTAATGAAAAATAAATGTCATTAATTGACATTTTTTGTAGTTACTTCTTCATAATTGAACTCTTTTAGACCCCCTTATAGACTTCTCATAAGTTATACATTTCTCCCTAACCAAGAGAAGAAAAACATAAGAAAGTGGTGAGGTAAAACATTATGTAATGGAATACTTAATAACATGACATGAAGGGATAGATCATAAGAATGAGAGAAAACATGAACATGGAATACATATCTTGTTAAAAAGAACCTGGGACAATAAGAGTTTTCCAAAAGTCATGATGTAAGGGAATGTAAACTAAAAATGAAAACATATAACATGGAAGACGGGTGTAGAATAAGGACAGAAAAAAAATTATCCATGAAATAATAAAATAAGAATTATAATAAGAATAAAACATGTGGCATAACAAGGAAACATAACATATACTGTAATGAATGGAATCATTGAAATGTGTCACAACCAAAAGCATAGAAAATCATGTGAAAAAATATTCCTATATCACGTTTACAAAACAACTTGTGAACAAATATTCTTACTTCTGATTCACACAATAAAATTTGGATAAAAAATTCCCATATATCAATTTGTACAGTAAAAATGTGAAAAAAAATTCTTGTGTCTCATTCACGCAACAAACTTGTGAATAAATCTTCATATATCTCATTTACACAAAAAACATGTGAACAAATCTTCTGGAATCTCATTAATGCAATATTTCATCATATATTGTGATATGAAACCTTAAACAATGAGTTATAGGTTTATATAATACACCACTTGTAAATTATCCATACATATTTATTCCACTTGAAAATAAACAAACATCATATAATAATGAACCCATGTAAAAAAGAATGTATTTCTTAAACATTAGAAAAGCATAACGTAACATGAACTTAAGAAATCATAGGATGTAAAATATATAATTTTATAAAAGGAATCAGGTCATAATAACATATAGAGGGAATCAAAACATCACTTTACGAAGTATAAACCATTCTGGGTAAATATAATTGAAATTACAAAAGTTTCCAAAATACCTTTTAAACATAGTTATAAAAGATGAATTGAAAATTACATTCAAAAATATTTTTTTGAATAGAAAGAGAAGTATTTTTAAAACCATAATATAAATAGTTCGAAATAAAATATTATTTAACAGACAAAAAGGTTCTCAAAAAACATTGTGTATAAGATAAAACATTTTTTTTTGGAAGGATGAAAACCCCTTTTTAAATAATCTGAAATACATTTGTTTCAAATACTCCATTATATAGAATATTAATTTTTACTTTTAAAAGTGGTAAATATAATTATTAGAATCAAAGAAAATAATCCATAGTATCTTTCCTATAAATAGAGGATAATATTTGGAAGAAGGAAAATACATACTTCAAACAATGATCTAATTAATATATTTTGTCTTGTTCTTGATAATGTTATACTTTTATGTGAGATAACAAAAAAGTATTAAACATTTACTAAAATGATAAATTTTCCCCATAAAGATAATAAAGAACATCATATAAATTTTCAAATCAATTAATAAAGATAATATTGAAATTATATGTTCAAAATAAATCATATAACTCAAAGAAATAGATTTGAGTTATCAAAGTCCCTTACGGACAACATAGTTCATGAAGTAAGAAACTTTTTAAAATCGAATTATATGGTAAAAATGTAAGTACAAAGTATTTAAGATAAAATAACACATAATAAAATCATATTTCATAATATTTCAAACATATTTGAAATGTTATAAATAAGAACAATTATAAATTAATGAATGATAATTGAGTTAACAAAAACCCTTAAAACATGAGAAGCATTTAAATAAAGGCCTCCTGAAATAGATTGTTCTTTAAATTCAACTAATATTAACATGAATAAAATTTATTTCATTATATAATAACTAAATTAAGTACCATATTAACATCAAACATAAATTAGGTTCATAATACAAAACATGTCTCAAAGAGAGGAATTTGAGATGAAACCACATAACTTGTATTCCCGCTTACCCAGCCATTATCTAACCTCGTTTATAATAAAAATAAATATATTAATATCTTATCTCATAAAGGTAATATAAAAATACTACCCTTTTTATAAATATTCTGTAACTACATATTATAAATATATTAATCGATTGTAATTTGTTATCATTATCAGGTGTTAGAACTTTCAGTTGTTTGGTTCATAAAAACTTCCTAAAGATGGGAACATTTCTCAATGAGTGATTTCAAGTTCATAATTTTAATATCATTAAATATATAATAATAATTTTTTTCAAAGATTACTTTGGTCCCATTTCATTATTTTAAATACATGAATATGGATTTTGAAATTGGAAATCATGATGAACTAGTTTTCAATGTGTTTAACGATCGAAAGGTGATGTATTAATAAATATTTTATATATTGAAATTTGTTTTACAAAATAATTAAATCATATTAAATATATCATTATTACATGAAATTACCATTATATTAAATCCAATAATAATTTATTATAAAATCATTATAATATCATTATCATATGCGGTAAAACCGACCCAAATGGTAATGTACTGTACTGGTTTCATGAGTAAGGTAATGCATTTAGATAATTATAATATGAATTAATCATAAGATAAAACATTTAAAAAATATCATATATTATCATTAAATCCATTATTATAACTATCCAATGTGGGTGGAGATGAAAAATGAAATTCAATGTACATGGAGATGGTAGTCCA
This sequence comes from Viscum album, assembly GCA_963277665.1. Classification (NCBI taxonomy): domain Eukaryota; kingdom Viridiplantae; phylum Streptophyta; class Magnoliopsida; order Santalales; family Viscaceae; genus Viscum; species Viscum album. The sequence goes on from OY728127.1 coordinate 828,205,209, forward strand.
CACATATGCACGATTAACGATCTCATTTCCCAATAAATGGATGGAATAATCATATATGATAAATTATCATTTAAAACATTTATTTTTGAAATATTAAAAATATTTATTCATAAAATCCATACTTCATACCATCCTTTAGAATCAATTATAAAAAATTAACAACATCAATTAGTAGTGGTTGTAATGTGCACGTACGCATGATTGATGATATTTTTTACCTAGTAGATTTAAAGGATTGAATAATTTTTGTAAAATTGATATAATTATATTTTATTTTAATAATTATTCTTAATTAATTATACTAATAACTTAGATATGATTTATTAATAATTAGATTAAAATAAAGACTAAGAGAAAGTAATACTCGCATTAGAAGTTGGAATTGCCTCTTGGAAAAATCATGGAAGTGAAGTCCTTAAGAAAATTCAAGGTTACTAAATGGTTATTTATGTGGTATATGGTTCAAGGATGAAATTTTTTTCAGATTTTCAATAACAAATTTGAATGATAGGTGAGTCTTGAAGTGGTGGAAGTGTTACCTTTTTATAAGTGAAGAAAAAGTTGGTTTTGGAAGTTACCATTACATTTTCAGTAATGAAATGTTACTATTCAAATTCTTATGGATCCAAAATGTAATAATTGTAGTGGAATTTTGTGTTGGTCTATATTATCCTCATATACTCATTTTTTATACAAACTAAATTATTTTTAGGAATATTCTTTTAACTTTTCAAATTTTACAACAATTTACTTTTACCTTGGTCACTAATTATTAACCTTAGTAATTGATATAAATTAAAAAATTAATATTAAACTATTTAAATAATTATAAACATATCATTTTAAATTTTTAAATCATTTTACCAAATAAAATTTTTATGGGTTAAAATTTTTAATTTTAAAACAAATGCACATAACGCGTAAAAATAGTTTTTTTAAGTGTTCTTTTAAGTTTATAAACTTATATGGTATATAATATTATCATAGATACTAATTTTTATGAAATAAAATTTTTTACTATAAAAAATATAAAATATTGTTTTTGTATTTTAAATAAAGTTAAAACCTAATTTCTCCATCAAAACACTTAATTAAAAGAAAAGTCCTTAAACTTTTTCTATTAAAGCAGCCTTTTAATTTAGTTTTTAAAATGTTGGATATATGGTTTATAAGCCCAAAAAATATTTTTAAATGAATAATTTTCTTCCTTTAATATATATTTTAATAATTAATGGTGTTTCTAATCCTCTAGGATATGCTTACATAATGATAAAAAAAATATTTTTTTATAAAAAATTTGTTTTCGAAAAAAATTTAACTTTTCAAAAAAATTAAAAAATCATACTATGTAAATTTTGATGTGATGAATTAAAATGTTAATTTTATTTTATCATATTTAAATTCAATCATTTTTAGATTTATTTTTTTAAAGTAAAATAGATAATATACGGAAAACAACATTTATTGAAAATAATGTTTTTCAATATTAACTCATATTAATTATTTATTTTTTGAAGGTAATATATTTTAATGGTTTAACATATTATTGTTTATTATATATTTATTGATAATTTTCTTCTAATATATTTTGGTTTTTTTACCTTAGGCTTAGTTTGTAACACAAATTATCGAATATAACATTGGTTTTATAAGGTCTAGTATTTTGGGTCATTAAATTCTATCCCCCTCTAAAAAAAATGGATTGTTAAAATGTTAAGTATTATTCATTGAAGAAAGTAGGTGAGGGTATTATTTACATATTCATTATTTAGGGTATAACCTCCAATATGACATATAACTTACTCTATGAGGGTCTATCAAGTTATTTATCTTTCTTCAAACAACATTAGCCATTCATATTGTAAGAACTTGGATCTTCTTTTCTGGTATGGATCTTGATTTCTTGTGCTTTTGAGAAAAAGAGGAGTTTCTTGAATTTTTAGGAGTACACGTCATGTAATCAGGAGTACACACTATGTACCCGGTTGCTGCGGGTGACCGTGTACTAGCCGTGTAATGGCCGACTACTTGGTCGTGTGGGGCGACCTGGATACCTCCTAAAGAGGAGGCCGGTTAAGGCATGTACATGGCGTGTACATTAATTGCACATAACATGTACTTTTATTTTTATTTGTTAAATCAGAATGGGGTCACGTATAATTTTCAGAAACACCTTCTTCTCAACACGTCTTGTCCAGTAGAAACCGTAGGGCGCGATTCTTCTTTAAGCCCCTGATCGACCGTCTGTTCTTTGAATCAACTGCCATCGATTTTGTTTGAATCACCATGGTGAGTTCTTCCTTCTTCAAGAGCCTCGTTTTTTGATTTCTCCTCTTTCATGAGATATCATTGGTACATCCTTTTAGACATTTTTTATATATCTACATCATTCTAGGAAAATTATGGGGCCGACTTCGGAGTATATCGATCATACAACACTGAGGTAGGTGGTTTGGGAATTTCTGTAGTTTGTCTTTGAATTATATGTGCAAAATTGCCTAATAATCTAGTTTGGGGTATTGGGTGTTTAGGTATTTTAACCCTGTTGATTCCTACTTTTCTTTTTGGTTGAGTTAGGACTCTTGATTGTATATAGGGTTATTTTTTCATGCTATAAAGGTGTTTTCCCATGTTTGTTTTGATACTGACCATTTGGTCTATTTTTTCCTGTCAGGATGCTTGTTTTCCATGGATAGTGTTGTTAGGTTGGTGTGATTTATCTGATGATGTGATATGATTTGTATCTATTTATCCAGGTAGTACTTTTAGGTTTACTTTGGCTGCTAAACATCATTTGTGCACGATTTCATTACCCAAGGCTATGGAAACCTGGTGTAGTGGGACCATAGGGGGAATTTAAGTTGAGGTATATCCCAGAGTGTCTATTATTTTTTATCAGGCTGTATGACTATAGGGGGGGATTTATGTTGAGATCTCCCTCACAGTGTCTATAGTTACCATTGGGAGACCATAGGGTGGGTTGACATTGAGTTCTCCCTTAGAGTGTATATAGTTACCATTATAAGACCATAGGGGGAATTGATGTTGAGTGCTTCCTTAGAGTGTCTGCAGTTTATCTTTAAAGAACTATTAGGGAAATTGACAAATATTAATTCCTCAGAGAGTCTTTTTTTTTCATGAGACTAAATGGGTTAGACCATGTGAGCTTACCTAGGAGGTCATTAATACTTGAATAAGTTGAACCAGAGGGGTTAGGCTATGAGAACATGCCCATAGGGTTACATGAGATTAATTGGTTAAACCAGAGGTGATAGGATATTTGAAATTCCCATAGGGTTTCTTGTTTCATTTGGTTTATTAATTTATGATTGTAAATGAATGTAATTGAAACATTAGGATGATTTACTTTTGATTTCTTCCTTGTTCAGTTCTTCTTTTTTGTTATTTCCTACCATATATATTAACTGACTATTAGGCACATATATTTAGGTGGTTGAGTACTGGGATTCATCTCACACCATATTTGGGTCATTCTTTTGGGCCCAAACTAATTATATTGCTGCTGGTATAGAGGAGGGAAATTTCTCTTCTACTTCAGGTACATGATTGTTGTGGAGTTGGGGAGAATGGTACCAAGTTGATGCTTGTGATGCTGCTAAAGTTATTTACTTTTTTTCCTTGTACATTGGTTTAGTACTGTATTCCAGCATCGTGGCTTGTTTGGATGCATTCCTAGATACATGTGACATGCATCATTATTGATATATATATATATATCTTGTAGTTGTTTATTTACTTCCAGTCATCCACTGTTTGCTGTTATATGGTATTATTATTTCTTTTGGTATTGTTATCTGTTTCTTTCCATTACATTACTCTTCCAATGAGGGAATAGTTTTCCCACTATCACACCCAAGGCCCTCACTTCTAGTTGTAATCCTCTGTCATTTAGGGAAATTCACTTGAGTCCATGTAACCAACCGGGTACGGGGCACCTCTGGGTAGCACCCGAAACTGGGATGTTACAAAGTGGTATCCAAGCGAATTATTTTCTTCTTGACATACTATTTGGAGACTATAGATAGGGATATGAAGGAAAAGGTAGTTGGTAATAAGTTGTGCCCAGAATTAGCTAACCCATGTATAGGGAAAATCCACTTTACCTCGTATATTGAAATTTTTTCTAGTTTTTCAATTATTACAGTTGATTTGATTTCACCGTTGGGTGATTCACATGTTATTGATGTTAACATTGATAATATTGAGGCTCTTTTTCTGTTGCAACCTTAGGAGATGAGGGTATTCCATCTCATGTATCATATAAGAACTTTCTAGAGATCACATATCATGCATTCTTTCCATTCCATTTAGGGTGCATTACTGATTACAAGTTGGTGTGATAGATGTTATGCTAGATATACATGTTGTTGTGATATATGCCTTGATATAATACCTTTTATTTGATAGGTTATTAGATTGTGTAAGGTTTAATTTTAATTAATAACAAAATTTGGTTCATCAGGTGTTACGGGCCCTCATGGATCTGAATTTGGTGGATCATTGCACTATAATGCTTGTATTTTTCATGTATAAGATGCCAAAATTTGATTCGTGGGGAGTATGGGCCCTCAAATATTGGAATTTGTCACTTTAATGTTTGTTACAGTGTTTTTATGGGTTCCAGATTTGTTTATGAGGCTTACTGTTGGAAAAAATCAAGAATACACGATGTGTATTCCTGAATACATGCCATGTATCCTTAGGTTCGGGAAGGGACTATTTTTTCTTATGTACACGTCGTGTACTATATGTACACTTTGTGTAGTCTCTTTCCATGTCACTGGCTGTGTGGGCAGAGACATGGGGTTGAGAAATCCATGGAGGAGCACACCATGTATCGTACATAAACACCATGTTGTAGTGATTTTGTGTCCACCTGTGTGACAAACGACGTAGATGGATGAAACTTAGGTTATACACGTCGTGTCAAGATTTAACATGCCATGTATATTAACCTATGTATCCGTCCATGTGACTAACAACACAGGTTGGTGAAATCCTTCTAGTACACGCTGTGTCTGGAACGAACATGCCATGTAGTCTCGTTCTAGGAGAACTATGTGGGTTAGTCATGTAGATGAACTCGGGCAGTAAAAATGATTCAAGTACACACCGTGTATTGCAGTAACACATTGTGTGTATGGGGTGTTACATGACCTGGGTTGGCAGGACTACACATCCATTTGAAGGCATAAAGGAACATTTCATGTAGGCATCATACACATCGTGTATCCATTATTTGAAAAAACATGATTGATTTCCTTATCATATTCATTTCTTGCACTTCTAAGTTTTACTAATTGATAATCTTTAACAAAGGTGTGTGATTGACATTTTAGAGTCATGCCACTGAGACGTCCTCCAGTTTTAAACCATGTACTGGGACACGATCAGACACCGGACATGGTAGATCAGGGATTACCATCAGACCCTCTTGTCGTGCCTGTCTTGGCACTAGCTATCATTCTGGATACAGGTGTCTATGCACAGTTCTGAGAAGGGTTCGTGATGTTTATGCAGACCTTTCAGGGATCATCAAATCCTTCCCCATCTATGGAAGATTTTATGTGGGTCTTTCAGCAAGATAATCCTCTAACTTTATCAGGGGATGGAGGACCTAAGGATGTTATTTCATTGTTAGAATCCATTCTATCTATCTTCGAGCATCTATAGACACCTCCAGAGATGAGGGTAATGATCTCTACTTATATGCTTCAGGATTCCACTAAGAGATGGTGGGATTTGAACTTGCAGTAAGGATGTGAGTAGGTTATGGATTAGGGTAATTTCCAATGTACCTTCTATGAATACTTCTACCTAGAGATTTTGAGGTCCGATCAAGCCCGATAGTTCATGAGTTTGGAGAAGGGTACTCTCTTGGTCAGGGAGTATTCTTCTCAATTCACAGATTTGTAGCGTTTCACACCCATTATAGGGGGTGATGATATCTTCCTAGTAAGGAAGTTTTAGGATGGTCTTGAGCATGATATCTGATCTCAGGTGAAAATCTTCAATTTGATGACCATATCTTCCATAGTCAACTAGGTGATGATCACAGAGCACAACCTGAGGAATTCTCAAACAATTGGCCAGGGTGGTTTAGCATCCAAAGTTGGTGCTTCTCCGGCTGATAGTAGGAAGCACTGCAGGGAGTCTACACATGGAGATCCGAGTAGGTGTTATACCCTTGAGGTATCCATGTGGTATGATACCAGTGTGGGAAGGGTGGGAATATGAGGCCACATTGTCCGAGAGACCCATTGGAGTGTCAATCTGGTGGAAAGATGGGCTATCTTCAGTGGTTTTGTCAGTTTTTCTCACCGGAAGCTGGTGATAGGGGTTCCTCTATGACTACTTGTTTAGGAGAAGCACCACCAATTTCTCATCATTCTAGTAACTAGAGTTCATCTAGCCATTCATGCAGAGGTAGAGGTCTTGATCATAGTAGCTAGTCACATGCTTTCAATGACAACAGGGTGGATCCGCTCAGGGTGGTCAGGCAGAGTCACAATGTCATGGTACAGGACGGACTTTTGCAGTGGAGAAGACCTAATAGGATCTAGATCCCAGACCCTCTACATTTCAAGGTACAATCCTAGTTGCCTCAGTTTTAGCTTCTTCACTTTCTGATACAGGGGAATTCTATAGTTTCAATTATTTTGTTGTTGTGGTGATCATTGGGATTTGTATATTTACTTCTGATGAATTCTTGATGTTGGAAACTCTGTTGGGGAAAAGAATGACTAGTGTACATTAGTGAAATGGGTTTCCTCTTGTGTTTAGTGGGTTTCACTTCTCATGGTACATATATGCCTTCGAGATTACAGGCTATTATATCATTATCGGTATGGACTGGTTAGTTCCCTTCTAGGTTTTTGTTGACTGCTATCATTTTAGGGTGAGTTTCACTTCACAAGAGGCGAGTTTATTCTTACATAATGGTGAATGGGATGTCCAGTTATGAAGATTAGGACCTGAGAGTCAAGGGTTGGAAATAGTTACAACCCAGATTGCTAGTCTATATCTAGATGACTAGGTGATTTCATAGTTGGGATTTCAAACACTATTGGATCATTTCAGGGATGTCTTTCCAGAGTACTTTTCAGGTTTCCCTCTGAAGTGATAGGTGGAATTTTCTATTGATCTATTTTCAGGAGTGGAACTAGTGTCCATTCCTCCTTATATGATGGCTACACTAGAGTGATAAGAGCTCAAGAAGCAGTTAGATGAGTTACAGGCGAAGGGTTTCATCTGACCCAGCACTTCTCCTTGGGGTTTGCCTATCCTATTTGTGAAGAAGGTAGACAGTACCCTCAAACTTTGTGTGGATTATCGGAAGAGAAACCAGTTGACAGTCAAAAACGATATCCCTTACTGAGGATTGATGATCACTTTGATCAGTTTTGAGGAGCCCGGGTGTTCTTGAAGATTGGTGTGATATCATGTTATCATCAATTGCATGTCAAACCATTAGATATCTTACAACCTTTCGGCGCAGGTATGGTCTATATGAGTATGTATTTATGTCATTCGGTCTCACGAACGCACCTGAATCTTTCATGGAACTGATGAACCAAGTGTTTCATCCATACTTGGATACTTTTGTTGTAGTTTTTGTGGAAGATATCCTGGTTTACTCTCACACTTAACAAGACCATCCCACACATCTTGATATCATTTTGAGTACACTGAGGGAGAATCATTTAGATGCTAAGCTCTCAAAATGACACTTTTGGATGGTCCAAATTCACTTTATGGGTCATGTTATCTCAGAGAAAGGAGAATCATTAGACCCATAGAAAGTGAGAGTAGTAGTTTCCTAGGAGAAGCAGAAGAACGTCTTTGAGGTATGGAGTTTCCTGGGGATGGCTGGTTATTATATATGTTTCATACATGACTTTAAACTCTTAGTAGTTCCACTAATGGTTCTCACTAAAAAGGGTGTGAAGTACTTTGGATGGGTTCCAGTGAGTCAGCCTTTCTGGATCTGAAAGGGAGGCTCTCTTTAGCACCGATACTAGTATTTCCAGATCTGGGAAAGATCTATACTATTTACTGTGATGCATCAGGTATCCAGCTGGGAGAAGTACTTATGCAGGGGGATGGAATCGTATCATATGAGTCTTGGTAATTGAGGCCATATGAGAGGAATTACCTGATGCACGATCTATAGTTGGATATAGTTGTTCTTGATTTACGTTGTTGGATATATTATCTTATTGGAGAACATTTTTGGTTTTCACTGATCAAAAAAGTCCCAATTATATATTTAAACTGTGTGATATGAATTTGAGACCATTAAGGTGGCTTGAATACCTTCAGTCTTTTGATTTTGAGCTTGCCTGCATGCATGGGAAAGGCAACGTAGTGGCTGATGGGTTGAGCAGGAGAACACAGATATAGGTAGTTCATGGGGCTAGCAGTGAGTGGTAGCTTATGGCTCTATTCTCTGATATGAATTTGGACGTGCATGGAAAACAGGGGCAAACTTTTCTTTCTTCTATAGCTGTTACCTTTACTCTTCTTGAACGAGATCGAATGAGGTAGCTATCAGATTCTGATTTCCTAGTTCTATATGAGAGTGTGTTAGGGGTGGACCCTATTCCTCAATTGACTGTAGGAAAGGATGAGATCTTTCTTTTTCATGGGAATGTATGGGTGTCAGCAGACATACTAGATGAGCTGATGTAGGACTTTCATTCCCCAGTTTGGGAAGTTCATCCTGGTTTCACCAAGATGTATCAAGATCTACACTGTCGGTATTGGTGGCCAGGTATGAAGAGATATGTTTCTAGGTTTGTCATGTGGTGTTTCACCTTTTAGCAGGTGAAGGCGGAGCAGCAGCTACCATCAGGGCTTTTGCAGTAGTTATCCATTCCCGAGTGGAAGTGTAATGATGTCAAGATGGACTTTGTGACAGGTTTACCAAGGTCACCTCGAGGGAATGTGGCAGTTTGGGTTGTCATTGACAGACTCACGATGTTTTCTCACTTCTTTCCGATCAAGGAGACCTCCATTGTATATGAGATGGGAAGGTTGTACATTCGGGAGATAGTACATTTACAAGGGGTTCCTCACTCCATTATTTCAGATAGGGATGCTCATTTTACTTCTTAGGTCTGGAAAGGACTACAAAGGGCTTTGGGTAGACTGGTACTTCTGGGTACGTCATACCATCCCCAGATAGATGGCATGTCCGAGCATAAAATACAGGTACTAGAGGACATTATTTAAGCATGAATCATAGATTATGGAGGTTCTTGATAGAAGTATATACCTCTTGTGGAGTATTCCTACAATAATAGATTTTATGAAACTATTCAGATGGAACCATATGAGCCTTTTTACGGTAGGCCATACTGATCACCCTTATGTTGGATGGAGGCAGGAGAGGCATCTATTCTAGGACCTCATCTTGTTCAAGAGACCACAGAGCAAGTGGAGTTGATTCGGAAGAGGATTGCTACTACGAAGTCATGATATAAGTCTTATGCTGATTGACAGAGATGACCTCTAGAGCTTGAGATTAGAGATCAAGTTTTTCTACATGTCACACCATGGTTGGGACACAGGAGGATTAGGAGGCATGGAATGCTTTTGTCGAGGTACGTCGGGATGTTTGAGGTCTTGGAGTGAGTCAGGCTGATTGATTATCGATTATAGTTACCTCATAGGTATCGGGATATGCATGGAGTCTTCCATGTTTCTCAGTTTTAGAGATACTTCTCAAACATGTGTCATGTTTTTCAACCCAAGGAGGTTGAGTTGGAGGTGGATGCGTGATTCAAGGAGCATCCTATCTGGATTTTTGATTGCAGCTTGAAGGATCTATGTGGCTGGTTTGTTCCACTAGTACGGGTGCTATGGAATCATATGCGAGTACAGGATTAGACTTGGGAGAGGGAGGCCAATATGAAATCTCAATGGGTAGAGCTGTTTGAGGATTCTTCTTCTTCTTCACCTCCTTCTTAGGGAAATTTGGAGATGAATTTCTTTAAGTGGAAATTTTATAAAAACCTAGATCTTCATTTCAGATATAGATCTTGATTTCAAGTGTTTTTGAGAAAAATAAGAGTTTCTCTAATTTTTAGAAGTACATGATGTTCACTCAGGAGTACACGTCTTGTACCCGGTTTCTGCAAGTGATCATGTACTAACCATGTACTAGCCGTGTAACGGCCGAGTGCATGGTCGTGTGGGGGTGACCTGGAGACCGCCTAAAGTGGAGGCCAATTAAGGCATGTACATGGTGTGTGCATTAAATGAACAGACCATGTAATTTTCTATTTATTTGTTAAATCAGACTGGGTTTTTGTATAATTAGAAAAATTCCTTCTTCTCAACTCGTCTCATCCAGGAGCGACCGTAGGGCACGATTCTTCTCTAAGCCCCTAATCGACCTTCCATTCTCCAAATCAACTTCTCTCGATTGCGTTGGAATCTCCATGGTGATTTATTCCTTATTATTGATCATCATTCCTTGATTTCTCCTCTTTCTTGAGATATTATTGGTTGAAATGTTTTTACATTTTTGCATATCTACATCATTATAGGAAAATTCAAGGGCCGAAGTCAGAGTATATTGATCTTATAACGTCGACGTTGGTGTTTTGTTCCTTTCCGTAGTTTGTCTTTGAATTATATGGTCAAATTTTCCCAATACCCTCATTTGGGGTATTGCGTGTTTAGGTATTTTAACCCTATTGATGCCTACTATGGTTGTTTGATTGAGTTAGGACACTTTTTTGTAAATAAGGTTATTTTTCCATGCTATGGACGTGTTTTCCGATGTTTTTTATAATATTGACCATTTGGTCTAGTTTTTTCTATTTGGATTCTTTTTTTCCATTCCTAGTGTTGTTAGGATGGAGTGATTTAACTGATGTTGTTATATGATTTGTATCTATTTATCCAAGTAGTACTTTTAGGTTTACTTTGGCTACTGAACATCATTTGTGAAAAATTTATTTACATGTGGCTGTGGGAACCTAGTGTAGTGAGACCATAGGGGAAATTGACATTGAGGGCTTCCCCAGAGTGTCTATTATTCTTTATCATGTTGTGAGACCATAGGGGATATTTATGTTTAGTTCTCCCTCAGAGTGTTTATAGTTATTGTTGTTAAACCATAGAGGGGATTGATGTTGAGTGCTCCCTCAGAGTGTCTATAGTTACCATTATGGGACCACAAGGGTAATTGACATTGAGTGCTTCCTCAGAGTGAATATAGTTTATAGTTAAAAGACTATAGGGGAATTGATGTTGAGTGGTTCATCAGAGAGTCTTTGTTTGCATGAGACCAAATGGGTTAAACTGTGTGATCTTACCAAGGATGTCTTTATATCCTTGTATTAGTTGAACCAAAGGGGTTAGGCTGTGATAACTTACCCAAAGGGTTACCTGAGTTTTATTTGTTGAACTAGATGGGATAGGCTATGAGAACTGCCTAGAGGGTTGCTTTTTTCATTTGTTTTATTAATTGATTAATGTAAATTAATGAAATTGAAACTGTAGGACTGTTTACTTTTGAGTACATCGTTGTTCATTTCTTCTTTTTTTATTTCTTTCTATATATATTCACTGACAGTTAGGCATAGATCATTGGACAGTTTCCTACTGTAATTCTTCTCACACATAAGGTCCTCATTTCTAGTCAGAAGCCTCTGGCATTTGGGGAAATACACATCTGGTATGGATCATTATTTCTAGTGTTTTTGATAAAAATAGGACTTTCTATAATTTTTAAGAGTACATGTTGTGTTATCATGACTCTACACCATGTATCTGGTTGTCGCTGGTGACCGTGTACTAGTTGTGTAATGGTCGAGTACATGTTCATGTGGGGTGACCTAGATATCACCTAATGTGGAGGTCGGTTAAGGAATTTACGCTGCATGTACATTAAATGATCATGTCATGTACTTTTATTTTTATTTTTTAAATCAGACTGGGGTTGTTTCTAATTATCATAAACGTCTTCTTCTCGACTAGTCTCTTCCAGGAGTGACTATAGGCTGTGATTTTTCTTCGATCCCCCGATCGAATGTCTGTTCTTTGAATCAATCGTCGTCGATTGCGTTGGAATCTCCACGGTGAGTTCTTCCTTCTTCTAGATCCTAGTTCCTTGATTTTTCCTCTTTTGTAAGATATCCTTGGTTGATTTTTTAAACGTTTGTGTAGATCTACCTCATTCTAGGCCGATTCATGGGTCGACGCAAGAGTATATCGATTATACAATTCCAATGTAGGTGGTTTGTGCCTTTCCGTAGTTTTTATTTGAATTATATGTGAATCATTTCCCAATACCCTAGTTCAGGGTAATGCGTGTTTAATGATTTTAACCCTGTTGATGCCTGATATGCTTTTTTTCTTGAGTTAGGACTCCTGTTTGTAAATAGGATTATTTTTCCATGTTATGGAGGTGTTTTCCCATGTTTATTTTGATATTGACCGTTTAGTCTACTTTTTCTGGTTAGTATGCTTGTTTTCCATCCCTAGTCTTGTTATGATGGAGTTATTTATCTGATGTTGTGATATTATTTGTAGTTGTTTAGCCAAGTTGTACTTTTAGGTTTACTTTGGATATTGAACATCATTTTTGCATGATTTCTTTACACAGGGCTGTAGGAACCTCTTGTAGTGAGACCATAGGGAGATTTGACATTTAGGGCTTCGCCAGAGTTTATATTATTCATTATCATGCTACAAGGCCATAAGGGGTATTGACATTGAGTGCTCCCTCTGAGGGTCTATAGTTACCATTGTGATTCCCTAGGGGAATTGATGTTGAGTGCTCCCTGAGAGTGTCTATAGATACCATTACAAGACCATAGGAGGAATTGACATTGAATTCTTCCTCAGAGTGTCTATAGTTTATCATTAAAAGACTATAGGGGGAATTGACATTGATTTCTTCTTCAGAGAGACTTTTCTTGCATGAGGCCAAATGGGTTAGAATGTGTGAGCTTACCCAGGAGGTCGTTGTATCCTTGCATAAGTTGAACCAGAGGGGTTAGGCTATGAGAACGTACCCAGAGGGTTACATGAGATTTACTGGTTGACCCAGAGGGGGTAGGCTATGAGAACTTCCAGAGGGTTTCTTTTTTTTTTGATTTGTTGATGATTGTAAATGAATGTAATTGAAACTATAGGAATTTTTACTTTTGAGTACTTCCATGTTCATTTCTTCTTTTTCTTATTTCCTTCCTTATATATTCACTGACTGTTAGGCACATATCATTAGGTGGATGCCTATTGGGATTCATCTGACACCCTATTTGGATTATGCTTTTGGGCCCAAATAGATTATATTTCTGAAGGTATAGATAATGAAACACGTCCTTCTTCTTCAGTTACTTGATTGTTGTGGAGCTGGAGAGCATGGGAACAAGTTGAGGCTTGCGATGCTACTGGAGTTATTTACTTGTTTTCCTTGTACATTGGTTACGTACTGTATTGCATCATTGGGACTTGTTTGGCTGCATTCCAAGATACATGTGACATGCATCATTTTATATATATATATATATATATATATATATATATCTCTGTGTGTGTGTGTGTGTGTGTTCTACAGTTGTTTATTTACTTCCAGTCTTCTACTGTTTGTTGTTGTATGGTATTATTATTTCTTCTGCTACTGTTATCTATTTCTTTCAACTGTATTACTATTACAATGAGGGCATAGTTTTCCCACTATCACACTCAGGTCTCTCACTACTAGTCAGCATCCTCTATCATTTTGGGAAATGCACTTGAGTCCATGTGACCAACCGGGTACGAGGAACCTCTGGGTGGCACCTGGAACTGGGATGTTACACTTATAATCATATAACCAAGTATGTATTTACCAAAGTCATATATTCCGTATAACATAATTTTAACAAAACCATTTGAATCTCTAAGACATTAAACTACATTAAACATTTATGCTTCTAGAAATTAACACTATCTTTAACCATAAAATGGTATAAAATCACACACTGATCAATATATACCACAATCCAATAATGTGATGAACTTCATTAAAAATATCATGAATAAATTTTAAATTCAATGGTTAACCATACTATCTAACTTAATTTTTAAAAAAAATCAATCTACCCTTTGTTATATTAACATCAAGAGTATATTAAACCAAAGATTTGTCCATGCATCAATCATGTTTTCTTTAATAGTTATCCCCAAAATCATAACCTATTCATAAAATCACTTTTCATAGTTATTAAAATTATATATGTTTCCAAAAATATAATGAAAAACTTGGAATAATCCATAAAATTTTCACATAATCCTCATAACTTTTAGTATATACCATAATATCATCAACAAATAACACACACTGATGAAAATAGATAAGGGTTTTAAGAACTAATTTAGATTGAGATATCAACATCACAAACATAAGTAAGACTAGGAAATTCACCTTTTCCATCACAATAGGAATATAAAATTATTATAAACCATTTATTTATGCCCCCTTATTCGGTTATAATACTTAGTGGTTTTCTAGATACATTCCTTTCTGTACTTCATTCCCTTGATCCCATTTCAACCAAATAATAAAACCAAAAAGGTTATGATGATATCCAAAATATGTATATGAAAACATTAATATGAATATTTATTCCTCCATTACACCTTATTACTTAATATATTATAATCTATGTTCAACCTATGACTCTCTTTATTCAATATTTGGTCATCCATGGTTATTTTTTAGGAGGTTATATAACCTAATTAGTTATCATCATACTCATATCCTTAATAAGTATTCATTAAAGAGAAAGTGAAATTTCTTAAATAAAATCACCCCAGAGTATCTAGATAGGTTTGTGATCTTAGGTCCACTCATCATGAACTAGAGTGAAGATTGATTCAGTGCTTGGCCATCCATTTCTAGGGTGATTAACCCAAAGTGAAACTCTTCCACAAACATATCCACTATCTAGTATTAAAATATGTATGTTTTATTAGAGACCAACCTAATATGTACTTTAATAAGACCTTATAATGTTATCCTATATTTATAATTATCTCTAGGGATTTAACTAAATTTATCTTATTTTATTACCCAAAAATATTTAAACTAATCCCAAAAATAATTAAACCCTCCTTTGATAACAACTGTAGATACCCAAGCTAAACATATCTTTATTTTATATCATTCCCATAATTTAAACATTACATCTCACAATAATCTCACATATCTTTGAAAACCTTTTTATTTAGTGCCTTTTAGGACCATTTACATAGGTATCTTATTTTATAAAACTTGTGAAAATTTATCCATAATCAAACACTTTTAGACACCCTTGTAAACTTATCATAAGTTATACATATCTTCATAACCTTGAGAATGAAAATATATGAAATATGTGAGCTAAAATACTCATTAAAGGAAAAGTTAACAACAAGAAGTCAAATTTTAGATCATACTCATGAGAAAAAACATAAAAAGGGACAAAATATCTTATCAAAAATAACTTTCTACAATAAGATTTGTCCATAAGTCATGATAAAAATATATATAAACTCAAAAGGAAAAATATAACATACAAAAAATGTGCAGAAAAATGACATAATAAACATGATCCATGAGAACATAACATAATATTGATAAAAAGTATAAAAATATGTGGCATAATAAGGAAATTTAGTAAATACTGTAATTAAAGTCATCATAGAAATATGGAACATTCATAAGTATATAAAATCTTGTGAAAAAATCATTATGCATTGTGTACACGCAACAACTTATAAAAAACTTTTAATGTATATCAATAACATAATAAACCTGTGAACAAAGATTTTAGCATCCCATTCACACAAAAAATGTGTGAAATTTTTTTCCCACATCTAGTTGACACAACAAACTTGTGAACAAATCCCCCCATATCACATTTACACAACACACTTTTGAACAAACCTTCCCAGTCCTTATTAATTAAAATTTTCGTTGTCTCATTTGCTATTAAATAATAACCAATGAATTAGAGGGATATGTAGGACCCCACATTTCAATCATCCAGACATATGTATACCCCTAGAAAACAAACATTTATCATATCCTATAGAACCCTTGGAAATATAATGGGTTTTTTAAAACCTTCAAAAACATCACATAACATGAACTTAAAGAATCAAAGCTTATCAAAAAAAAGGTCTCATTTTCCAAACTTAATCATATAATAATAACATATATAGCATGATGAAAACATTAATTCAAGAAATATAAACCATTAAGGGTATATATAAGTTAAAATACAAATTTTTTACAAAAACATTTGAAACATTGTTATAAAAGATAAAGTAAAATTTACTTTCAAAATTATTTCTATAAAGAAAAATATAAGAATTTTTAAAACCATATTATACAGATTTCAAAAAAAGATCCTTGGAAAGACATAAATGTTATCATAAAAATGTGTAGTGTAAGATAAAACATTTTATTTTGTATATCTGGAAATCCCTTTTTTTAATTTCTTGAAATACAATTGTTTGAAAACCAACATCATAAAAAGGGTACTAAATTTTGATTTTGAAATGAGTTAAATGTAATTATGAGAATCATATAAAATAATCCATATTACATTTCCCAATAAATAAGTAGAACATTTTTATGATGGAAAAATTGGACTTCAAACAAATAACCATTTAAGAGATGGAGGTTCGTTATTGATAATGTTATACTATTGGGTGAGAGAAAAAAAAGTATGAAATTTGGAATCAAAAGATTTATTTTCCCAAAAAAATATAAAAATAAAATAATATAAAATGGTAAATAAATTAATAAATAGAATATTTAAATTCTAAGTTCAAAATAAGTCATATAACTCAAATAAAGAGATTTGTGTTTCCAATGTTCTTTACAATAATATAGTTCATAAAGTAAGAAACTTTTGAAATGGGGATTATGTGGTAAAAGTATAAATTCCCATATTTTAAGATAAAATACCATACTATAATAGTGTTTAATTTACCAAATTTATATAAAATACAATCAATAAGAATAATTATAACTCAATGAATGAGAATTTTGTTAACAAAAATCTTACAAATTGAAGATAATTTAAACTAGAAACCTATTAAAAGAGTTATAGAATTAAATTAATACTAAATTAACATGAATAAAAGATATTTAATTTTATAATAAATCAATTAGGTATCGTATACTCCACAAAAATAAATTATGTGCCTAATAAAAAAATATGTCACAAAGAGAGGAATTTGATATGAAAATCCATAACTTGTATTCCCACATACTTGAACACACTGTAACCTCTGATATAATCAACATTAATATATTAATAAATTATATTATAACCTTAATATAAACATAATACCCTTTTATAATTATTTTGAAACCATATATTACAAATATATTAACCGGTTATAGATTTTTATTTTCATTATCGGGTGTTAAAACTTTTGATTATTTATTTCATACAAAATTCATGTAGAAATGAATTCTTATCAATAAGTTGTTTCATATTTATCATTAAAAAATCATTAAATAAATAATAATCATCACTTTTTCATGATTACATGATTACAATTTAAATTAGTTGAAAGACACGAATACGACTTGTGAAAATGAAAATCACTATGAACTAGTTTTCGATGTGTTTAATGATCGAAATATAATATATTAATAAATATTTTAAATATTAACAAATACGTTACTAAATAAATAAAATTTATTTAATATATCTTTATTATATGATTTTAACATTATATGAAATCTCATCATCATTTATCACATAATCATTATTGCATCATTTATATAGGTGGTAAAACTGACCCAAATGGTAAAATGTTATAATGTTTCAATGAGTAAGGGATTGTATTTATATAATGATAATATAACATATTATGAAGATTAAACATGTCATAATTTTCATATATCCTTAGTAAATCCATTCTTATATCCATCCAAGATGGGTGGTGATGAAAAAAGAAATTTTTTGTTCATAGAGGTGGCAATCAACATGTACGCACGATTAATGGTATAATTTCCCCATGAATAGATAGAATAATGGTATATGAAAAATGATTATTTAAATTAATAATAAATGGATTTATAAAAAAATAATTTTTTCAATGGAACTTTTTTATTTCATTTGTCGGCTATTTACTCACTTCATAAATTGTTTTATGTAAAATGTGTTAACTTGTTCTTATCCTAATTTCATGTGTTGGGAAGTATCGATGGATTACCTACTGAGTAATATACTCACCCCCTTCTTGGGAACATTATTGAATTTTCATATGTTTTCTACCATGATACACATAAGGTTAAATGTGTTACTTCACTAGTGGTATTCTTTGACACTTTTTTTGGTTGATGGAGCTGGAGTTGGGTATCTTATGCATCTTTTCTTGGTGGGCTACCACTTTTGTGTAAGAGTCTTTATACATTGGGGTCTTATCCGTTCAATATTATTTATTTTTCTGATGTTAGTCTAATATGGTTCTTATACTGGTATCTTATTGAGTTATGTGGTTTATTTCTCATATATCATATTTTTGTCTTGATAGTTATGCATTTCTTGGAAGGTTGTTTGGGTTCATAGGGAAAGTAAAACCCTAATGTTCTCTTAATTCCATAGAATTAATTATCATCCTTTGGTTCCTTAGGGATATAACATATGGTTAGTACCACTACATATATTTTCTATCCAATGAGTTATGGTTTGTATGTTATAAATAGAATCATTCATATTCAGTCCTTGAGTTAGGTTGGTATCATGGAGATAGGAATGGTGAAACTCAAAATGTATAGCTTATAAAGATATAGCTAAAACTTTTATGATGAACTTTAAGTTACCAGGGTGGTTTGGGTACAATCATGTTCTAAGAAACTTCTAGGTAAGTTTTCATCTCATCATCATGTGCTTAGTCAATGAGTGTAACATATCATGAATTAGTACTGAGACTTCCAACTAGGACTGCATTCTTCATATATTATTTTATAATTTTAAAATAATGATTAAAATTAGTAAAATTGTTTATTTTTAAAATTTAAAAATTGTAGTCATGGTTTCTTATAGTGATTTATAATTTTCCAGTCTCATTTTATAGATAGTGATAACTAAATAGTATTTTTTTAGTTATAGAATATGGAACTAGTTAGATGCCATAGAAATAAGTATGAAAAGACTGTTGAAAATTTGGTTTCACCAGAGCCACATGTGAACCAAAAACTTATATAGAGAATTGTGCATTACTTTCAAGCCATCTATAGAGTAAATTGATGTAATGAACCCAAAAATGTGGATGAAACCAACATGAAACATTCTCCATTAGATATATCATAATAAATATATCATATTACATAATATGTGTTTTTATAAGGTTTTATGTCATTACGACATTAACTTCTTTATTTATGGGTGTCTTGGCATGTTTCTAGGCATTAACCTTAGACTTTATCTGGATCCACCTAATGCATCTAATAAATATTCCTATATGGTAATAATAACTATATCTATAACATAAATTACATATTAATATTATTTATTAATTAACATGTTGATGAAATATTATTCCGAGGTGTAGTTTAATAATTATTCGTGATTAAATTTATTTTATATATTCAATAACTAGTTATTAAAGAGAAAATAATATGATTAGAATATTTAATAAATATTTATATTTTTATTTAGTGAATATAATATTTATTTATTTATTGATGAAGAATTTAGTGGAATTTATTTATTAAATAAATCATCATTATTTAAGATATGATAAATATTGTGGAGGAATGGTGGTCTGAGTTTAATTTTCTAGTGAGAAATAATATATATTAAATATTATTTGAATAAATTTAATCTATTTAATCAAAAAATAATATTTAGTTAATTCACTGGTTTTGTGCATGTAAAGAAATAATGTTGTTATTATTATTTATAAATGGGGTTCTGTAAGGATTAAATAAATCATAAGGGTTCATAATAAGTTATTATTTTCAAACACTATCACTATTTAAAATCAATTGTATTATTATCAACAATATAAGAGCCATTGGATTTTAGTGCACAACAACAAGAAGAATTATCTCAATCCCTATAGGTCCCCCTTCTAATAATTCTCTCATGAATGGAGAGTAATACACCTCCACTACACCTCCCAATTATAGAGAGATCAAGAAGAATCTTTCTTGGAAGCGATTCTCTTTGAGATAAAATATGAACAACAATAGTGATAGGATATTTCACACTAGAACCTAGAGATTCTTATGACGATCCTCAAAGGTTCAGAGTACACATGTAGAAACCCTCCAAAGAGAATCTATACTTTATTCCTGTGAGGAAATGAAAATATTTCATAGACACCATGTCATATTCATCAACAAAGAAATAATTCATCACAAAGACATTATTTAACTTATTTAATTAATTGTAGATAATTACGTGATGATCCTGTATTTGGTTCCAAAATTCTCTTGTCAATTAATTTTTTATTCCATTCTATTGATGAAGGAGTTCTTTTTCAATTTAATACATTTATTAATAATCGATTATGGTAAAAAAGATTAGTTGAGCATGCCACATTGGCACTTCCACTAGCTAGAAACCTACATACCTATAGTTGGAAATACTAATGAATGTTTTTTAGAATGAGAATTATTTTTTAGGTCACCAACATGTTGAAAATTTTTGAATATTTTTTCAATTACTTCAAAGCACCAAAAATAGAATATCATAAACTATTTAGTTGAGTAGAATTCAACAATAGAGCCTTCTGGTTGAGAATTATTTCTCCTATATGACTTTAAAAAACCTAAGTTACTAATAGAAAAAATAGTAAAAAAAATAAAAAAAATGTAGAATAATTTGATAAATTTAAATTCATCAATGAGAATAAAAATAATATATTCAAAACTAAGTGGTTTTATGATGGGTTTGTTGAAAATCAATATTGAATTACTAGAAAGTGATTGATGGATATCAATATTAATGATGTTGATAATAAAATTTAACCAAGAGGATGGATTTATTTATAGTTTGGGAATGTTTAAAAAATAAATAGTTTGTGTGTGGGTATTTTAATTTGATCACAGTGGTAATTTGAATAGAATCCAAAAGAGGGTGAAAAGTGGAAACCTAAAGGTAGAGTAATTAGAAATACATGGAGAAAGGATTTTTTGGAAACATTGGATTTGTTAACATGTGGAGACATAGATAATCATGGTGAAATTTTTTGTTCATGTTAAATCTAAGGGCTATAATCATTATGGATGAATCCAATATAAGTTTAATCCATCTTTGATGGATGGTATTGAGTGGTACCATTATGTGTTTTTTTCTTATCATGTTATTAGAAGTATGATGTACTTTCTAAAAGGAATTTGTATAAGGTAAGAATATCTTTCACAAAGAAGGAACAAACTTTGTTGGAATGCATGAGCATTCATTCCATCAAAGAGTTGTGGAGATATTTCTAGTGTTATATGAATTTTTACACTATAATGTAATTCCATCACCAAATAATTGATTTTTTGTAAGAGTAAATGATTTTTATATAAGCCTTTATGATTTCATTACTAGATAAGGTGTCATGTCGAAATATAGTTGATGTTTCACCATGATTACTGAAGTTAAATTGTGATAAATAGGCCCTGGTATATTGAAGTTGCTATGGAATTTTGGTTCACATAATCATAGAACGTTCCATGACATAATTTATTGAAAAGGCATTGATCATGTCAAAATCATGTGTCATTGTATGGCCATGGACTTTTATAAATCAACGAGAATAATTTTTACGCCATAATGGGAGGTGTCATGCCACATTAGGGATGAGATCTGTGTAGATTTTAAGTATTATGTAGAGATTTTGAAGGAACTAAAATAATATTTGATCCATGATTTTTTGAATTATGTCTTGATAGGTATTTTGTAACCACCTTTTTTATGATTTTAAAATGTTATATTAAAAGGAATTCCATGAACCAATGAATAGTATGACACCATGATTTATGAATCATATGTATATCTTAAATATTTTCTTTGAATTTAAAAATACAGAGATATGTCATGATATTTTAGAGATAAACATGACCTAGTTGGATAAATTTGACTAAATTTAAATGTAAGGTTCATGTGGAATAAATACAAAGGATCTCAACAACATGATTTCAAATTAAACATTTAATGAAGGTCTTAGAGATTTAAAAATTCTATAAAATATATTATAGAAATTATATAGCATAGAAAGAATTAACATTTTAGGTTCAGAATTAAAATAAGTAGATAATAGATCCATTATGATTCGATTTATTGACACATCCATTCTATTGATGTAAATAACAAGAGTTATTTGGTTTTGTTGGTTATATTAAGCTTATTATAGAAGAAGATGGAGTGTAATGTAGGTGATTATATTCTACAATTATTCAATTTTGGTTTAGTTTTTATTAATACTATGAAGATCATTTGGATTGTAACAATTCAAGTCTATCATTGAGAAGTTCATCATATACGACTTTGGATAAAAAAATGCAATGGATTATAGACCATATTCACATTAAATATAGAGTTTCTTGATACATGGATAATCAATTTTTATATTGATCATAGAGAGACCTTCATGTATTCAATCTAAGGAAGAATTTCCTAAAATAATGTGAAATGCAAGAAGATTAATTAGTGAACCATGTGAGGTGATGTGACATACCTAAACCCTTTCAAAGGTAGTGATCCATGGCATGGAGTGACTACATCCAAAACTTTAATATACTAAATAGTGAGTTTAATGGTGTATTTTAGTACACTTTCACATCATTTTAGATATTCCCCATATGTGTATCCGAGTATGAATGAAATAAGAAAAATACTTATTTTCTCATGTGCTTTAATTTATGCACAATTTTTTAGTATTTTGTGTGAGAATATTCATATAAAATATAGATTAATTTTTTTTGTTTATAAAAAAGGAATATGATCTGATAATGTGTAAGGGTTTAAGTGTTCAATGTGAAAAATAGTTTGAATTTCCACCCCCAATATTCAACCCCCCCCCCCCCCCCCCCCACATCCATCGGTTACACAAATTTACCCAGTGGTCCCAATAAATTGTATCATAACCTAATGTTTCAGATTTAGATCTTAATATAACAATTGTTTTTGGATTCATTTATATATATGGAATGAATCATGAAACCTTATATTTTTTATAGTCTTTTCTTCCATGATTTTAAAAACAATATTCTTTGTTTTCTACTAGATTTTGGTGATGATATCTTGGATTGAATACGTCATGATGCTGATTTGATAAAGAAAAGTGAAATAATTCCTGAAATAAAGTCATAAAGGATCTTGGTTAGTGTTATTACTATTAATGTGTTAAATAAAACTTTTCATTGTGTTACTACATTTTATTTATGGGAAAAAATTAAGGAAAATTTATGGAAGACCCTAAAAGAAAAATATAATGGTATGAATCTCTATATAAAGGCTCCATTAAAATATTTAGATAATAAATCTCAATTGATAAGTTTATAGAAAACTACCTTATGTCAAAATAGAAAAAATAGGACTAATAAAAAAAACACACCCATAAGAAGGGAATGACCACAAAGGTAAGTGTGATTTATTTTATTGACTAATATGAAACTAATACTATTTTTTAATATTATTTTTAATCTAAAAATGTATATTACACTTGAATATTGAAAACAATGGTGTTTTCAAGGGAAACATGGAAATTACATCTAGTTATAAATCTAAATAATATTCTTATCATTGTAATTACCCTTGGATTATCAAGGAATGTTATTTTTTTTATAGAATAGACTCATCTAACCTACTCATTTTTGGATGAGGTAGTGTTAGGGGAGTTCGAGAGTGATTTCGAGAGGACTGGGATGGAACTGCATCCTAATGCGAGCTGTATGTGGGATTTTAGAGTGTGACATATGTGTTATGTTGTAAAAAATCGTGATAGTGTTCTAGAGGGGTGTTGGACTAAACTTTCATGATGTGAAACATTCATTCATGTTCTGAACTTCTCGTGGTAAGTTTTTTAGGTGTTTTAAATTAGGGTATCTCTTAGAAAAATCCTTATTATCTCCCCTCAAACCCCTTATGGGATTTTATTCCATGGATCTTCCCTTTTGGTAATTTTGGCTCCTCTAAACTTGTTTCATTATAAATCATTTTTTCATTCATTGATATGGTTTCTTATTGGTAATTATAAAACCTTGAATACCGAAGATCCCTTCTTCCTTTGTTGTTTTTTATTTTTTCCTTTATGAAACCTTACTACAGTTATCTTAGGGAATATTTCTCAGAATGTTTGTGTTAGGATCGAATTAGGTGGTGATTACTATTGATTAGTCTTTTTCATACTTGAGTTAGGATTTCCTTACTAAGTAAAATATTTTATATAAATATGTATGACCTGAATTTCATGTGTGTTTATGTGTTTCCCTATGAAAATCTTATTGCATGGTTTGATTATCATGTTGGTGTGGGTGCATCCCTATGAGAACGTTGTTGTGTGATTTGATTATCATGTGGGTACTTGTGATGCCCTATGAGAATTTTTCTATGTGACTTTATTAGCATATGGGTAAATATATAGCCTTATGAGAACTCTTATTTTATATTAGTTTAATGATATGTGCTTTTTTTTATTATATGGTGTCTATCAATCAATGAGATGGTTGAGTCATGGAATAACTTATTCTAATTATTCTGATTATGTCATTTCCATCCAGGAGTAATATGGTTGAATCATGGGATGAAATGTATAACCTTGTTATGATTATATAGTGTTTACCTATCGTGAGATGTTTGATTCATGGGATTATATTTGTAACCTACTTCTTATATTATTATGGTTATCCATTGATGAGATAGTTGATTCATTAGAGGAATTGTAATACCTTGTTTAGATTATGTGACTAGTTTCATATGACATATCTTCCACCATGGTGTCTATACAATTAGGTCTATGGATCATGGAATCTTGGTTATTACATGATGATGCGGTTGGTTATATATTTATTTTTATACCTACTTTCAATGCATACACATTTATATACACATGAGGTATTTATTTTAAGGATGAATTTGTGTTTTCCTATAGGTTTTATTCTTACACCCTACACAGGCATATTTATGAATGCGTAGAATTCATTTATAGGGATTAAGATGAAGGAAAGGGCCTTACATAAGGTTATTTGTATAGGAGTAGACGTTTGGTCGAGGTGATACTAAAACAATATGTAGGGTAATATGATGTAGATTCCGCTTTATTTATTTATTTTTGTCTTTTGATTATTTTATATAGATCTACTTCATGTGGGGATCTCTTGACTTGTTTTACTAGTTATTTTATGTCATTTTATCATAGCATGTGTTGATATTGACATTGCATTTTCTTATTCATTCTAATTCTATTGTTAACTCTAATTATCTTCTTCCATTATTTTATGTCTACTATGATGTTTTATTTGTTGCCATGGGGATATTATCCCAATGATTTCTCTTAGGACATCCCCACTACTCAGTAGCCTCTTGCATATAGGTAGGTTTGTATGAGGCCATCTGACCCTCCATCCTGAACTAGCTGATTCTGGTCAAGGTGTCATAAAATGGTATCAACACCCCTTTTATTTTCACTTAATGTTTATATATTGATAGATTGGATATAATATGATGTTGGAACATGGTATGGAACTCATTCCAAGGTGTAATTGGCCCACGTGTGAGGAAATTCCATGTTTCTGAGGATAATATTTCTTTTTTCTTTTTTCTTTTCCTCTTAATCTATTTCACATCGAGATATGTGCGTGATTTTGGTGATAGTATTTATGGAATTTTCTATTTTTATGATTAGTAATAGTTGGTGAGTTCATGAATCCTTGTCATGCACGTAGGTTCACATTTCATGCACTTGTTTTCCTATGGTTGATAGATGTTCAAGTCAACTATATTCCAACAATGATGTATTCAATGTTTTCCTGAATACATTTTTGTTGAAATTTAATTAACTTAACCTAATAATGTTATATTTGGTTATGAATGAATGAGACTAACATGCAATCATATATGGTATGGACTCAAACCTTCAGTAAGTGGTAAGTTTATTTTGTGTGTTTTCTTCCTTGGAAATTTTTTTGTTGCTTGATCTTTTAAATTGTTTTTAAAAGGAAAATTCAATTGGTATAAAAGGGTATTGAATGGTTTTCCTAGGTTTTTGGGTTAATTAAGGTATTTTTAAAGACATATGTTTGTTAAATGGGATTTTTTTAATTCCAAATTATTTAAAAAAAATGGTTCATTTTGAAAAGGAATTGGAAGTTTCTGAAATGCATTTTACACCATTTGGGTCATGAATTTGGCTGAGTTTGGTTTTTTTGGAATTGATTCAAATTGGTAAAATGGTTTGGTTTTATCAAGTGATTTTAAATAAAAATGAATTCTAATTTAAATTTTTTAAATAAATTAATGTGTTTCTATAATGTTTTGGATAAATATTTGGTTTTAAATAAGATTTCAAAATGGTGTAAATGGATCAATATTGTGAGTATCGATTATGCATGACACTTTAAATTGGGTTTTTATAGTGTATTTGTGGTAATCCCCTTAATAACCCCTTGATTTTTGTGATTGATGGTAATTATGACCCAAGGTTTATGCTTTATATTATTTGTTCTTTGACTAAGTGGTAGTTTTATGAATGGGTAGGATAGTGAGTGGCATCCTTTAGGGGATGGGATTAGATGTGGTTGTCTAGTATAGATTGGATATTTGGTTAGTGATGTACCATTGAAATGGCAAGTTTTATTATGATGTTTCCTTGTGATGGATTTTTTACTCTCTCTAGAGTGAGTAGAGTGGGGTTATGAGAGAAAGGTTGTTGTCAAAGACCTGAGCTAGAAGTTATCCCTCTAATATTTTCCCTAGTGGGTTGGCATTTTAGGTAGAGTCCCATGAGTTAGATGAGTTGTTAGAAACACCATACAATAATAATTATTGTATCTATATGAGTTATCTCCCAAGTTTATTGATGTATGGATCTAGGTTTGAGAGTTAGATTTGTAGAAACGTAGAACAATGGTAGAAATTTTCATCCATTGGTTTTATATAGTTTAGTGTTTTGGTTGGTTTTTCAAGGAATGAAGGGTGTGAAATTGGATGTTCTTTTTTCCTTGATCTGTAATCGAACATAATGTTTTTTGTGTTTATTTTGTGTAAGTAAGTGACCTGGGATATGGGGGCCTTAAGTGGAAATGCTTTATCGATATACACTATGAATATGGATTTTTTGTGTGATGAATTGGTTAATATATCATGACCCCAGTGAGATTTTTGGGGCCTTAGAAGAAACTCAGAAGTGAGTTTTAGGATGTTAAATCAGCCCATAGCTGAAATGTTGTTTCTAATAGGTGTTCACAACATGACCCATGTTCCATGAAATGAATGGTTCATTCCAAAACAATAGACCATATATTGGTAGTTGTTTTGTATTGGATCTCTAAATTATGTATAGACTGAAATAATGACATTATTGGTTCCCTAGAGCGGAAAATACCATGTGAGAGATGGCAGTTCTGATGCATGAAAAGAGGTGGTTTTCTTGAGAGATCCTGTTGAGATGCCCTCAAGGCTTTATCTAGTAAGGCTCAAGGAACCTTGTTTTTTCAGAAAGGTCATTATAAAATGGCCTTCGTGTGATTATGTTGTTGTTTACATGTAATTTAGGTGGATAGTTTCTTCTAGATCCTTAGGTGGGCAAGAAGTGTCTTCAATGGGTAGCATCTCAGTGAACTACCCTAGGAGTGGGAATGTAATGGATACCCATATCTCTTTTTTTGTTTACCTAGATTAAATTGTGGGTGTGTTGTTTAATTTCTATTTAACTTGTCCAATGTTCGTGGATGAGTGTGGGGTGACCATAGTAATCACTGAAAAACCCATTTCTGAGTGGTTGGGATTGATATAAGTGAATTAGTTTTGACGATGGTTCAAAAGTGGAATGTGGATCCTCTATATGGTAGAGTATAATTAGTTTAAGAAAAGTTAATAAGGAGGTCTTAGACAAGTTAGGCCTGGATGGTGATAAGTCTAGTTGTTACCTCTATGAGTGGAGTTTGGTTTATCATTTTTAGTCCTTGAGATATGCATGTTAGTAGTTATGTACCATCGTAGTATCTATTATTATATATATGGATGAGGTTTTATGAGCCTTATGTGAGGTTCCCCAGAACCACACTCATATGTACAGTATGAAAAACACATACTTTTACAAATTTACTTTAATACCAAGTGAGATTATCCAACTAAACTATCAAAAATTTCACATTAGTATTACAAATCACATTAATCTCACACAACACAGATAACCTTTTGGTTTGGTGTCTTCGAGGACCAATTACATAGGAAAATAGATTTACAAAACATGTGAAAATTTATCTAAAACTGAACCATTATAGACTCCCTTAAATAATTCTCATATAAACTCATATTTATAACCAAGATAATTTAAACATAATAAAGGGGTGATCACAAACCCACAGTAAGGAAAAAATTATTGGCATGTCATCAAGGGTTAGATCATAAGCATATAAGAAAACATGGGTATGGAAGAAATTTATTTTTAAAAAGAACATGGAACAATAATAGTTTTTCATAAATAATGATATAAATATATTTAATCTAAAATGAACAAACATATACCATGTAAAAAGTGTGTGGAATCATAAAATGAAAAACATGATCCATGTAGCATAACCATAGGAATATGATGTTGAAATAAACTATAACCTTGAAACATATCATAACAATGAACTTTTCACAAACATTAGTATATGAAAATTAAAACATTATATAAATATAAAATGTTGACTCTTCTTGTTTTGAACAAAAAAAATCCATGCCTCCTATTGTGAACAAACAAAATTTCCATGCTTCCTTTTATGAACAAAAAAATGGTTATAATTCATGTTGTGAAAAAAAATGTCTACACTTAACACCCTATACCAAGAGATATAAATACATAAAAAATGAATTGAAGGGTGATATAAGACCCCAAATATCAATGATCCAGACATATTTGTTCTATTTTAAATTAATCATTATATCATAAAGAACCCATGGAATGAAAAATTGGTTTCACAACATTTCCAAATGGTATCACGAAAACTGTCCTCAATAATATAAATAGTCGATACCCAAAATTCAATCACCCCAAAATAATATTTCATAAGAATATTTAATGGTTGGGTAATGAAATATAACTTCCAAGGAAATAAGTTCATTATAGTTAAAGAGAAAAATTTATGTTAAATCATAAAAGAGTTCATAGAAAAATATTTCATCTTTGGTGTAAACGTTGAAGTAATTATAACTTTTAAAAAATTATTTTTGAAAAGTTTTAGTGAAAATCATTGAAAAATATTTACTTTTAAAATGATTTTTCAATATTTTATCCCTTAAATGGATATAAATGTTTCAAAAATATGAAGTGAAAAATCATTTAAAACCTTTAATTTTAAAAATAATATTTTATAATAGAGCCTTGAAAATGATCAATGGTTTCCAAAAGGTGAAGTACAAATATTTTGAAAAAATATACTTTTAAAAATAATATTTTATAATAAAAATTTTAAATGAAATAAAGGTTATCAAAAAGTAACATTGAGTGTAATATAAAATATTTTGTTTTGAAAGGATGAAAAACCTTTTTACTATTTTGAAATACTCTTATTAAAAATCCACATCATAAAAAGAGGTAGATAAATTTACCTTAGAAGATTGGTAATTGAAAATAGTAAGGTCACATGAGAAAACATGTATTTAGATTTTAAAAAAATAAAGTAAAACAAAATTGGAATAATGAACATGTAAATGGAAAAAACACCATCTTTAAAGGATATGATTTATTTAGAAATTTTTCACCTTTGTGGGTAATAAATTCATATAAAAGTATATTTGATTTAAAAACAAAATTGTCTCATTTGGAAAAAGAGGAATCACATTATGAAATAAAAAATATTATAATTTATCAAACTTATATTATTTATTTTCAAGGTATAATATTTTTACTCGAATAAAGTACATTTGAGTTTACCAAATCCCTTACGAATTTCATAGTTAACGAATCCAGAAACATTTGGAATGTATTTAATGAGGAAGAAATAATAATATATAGTAATAAAATAGAATGTACCACATAAAAATTAAATATATTAATTTTCCCAAATTATGTTAACTAATTTCGAGAATAATAATTAAAACTCAATGAATAAGAAATGAGTTTTCCAAAAACCCTTACGATAATGGTAACGTAAGAATTAGAGGGTTACCATGAAATGGAAATTGAAAAAACTTGAAATTAAATATATTAATTATAATTGAAGTATATAGGATAGTGAATATAAAATATAAAATAAATTATGGTATTAAATATCAAATGTGTCTCGTATAATTGAAAATGAGACAAAGAAACCCTTACGATAGTAAAAACTTTTGATTCAAAAACCCCTTTAATGATATAATTTAAAATGAAACATAAAATACCATGAATAATGAAAGGAAAATGATAAAAAATATTAAATGGTTATTTTATACAGCATTACAAATAAAATACAGTGTATAAAAATAAATATGTCTTTAGGGGTAAACATTTGTGTAGAATAAGAAATATGTCTCTATGGGTGAAAATTGAGACAAGAAATCCTTACCAGAATTCCTAACATCAACTAAAGAACTTGAATTTCATGTTTAAAAAACAATAATAATAATATATTTAGGAACCTTATTCAAATATATAACCTTTTATAAAATTCATTTATAATTATTCTCTACATGTACATTAGTCGGTTATTATATATTTACAATATCATATGTGAGTTATCTAGATATTTTTGTACTAGTTTTGTAATAGTTGTGTTGTTATTCATTATTATCCTAAATTTAAAATTTCAAAGATAATATAATTTCATATAATATATAAGTTAAATTTATTTATAAATATATTATCTCATTAAAAAAGTTTTTTAGTTACTTTTTGTGAGAATTGAATCTGTGTCATCTTATTTCGATAATTCTAACGATCAAATATGGTATTTTAATAAAAAGTTAGATAATGAATATAAACTTTATAGATTCATAATCCAATAATTATTTTCTTATTAAATAATAATATTATTATTATTTAAATTCCTATATTCATCCATGATATATTTTTATATCATTGAGAATGTAGGTTGTTAGACCGACTCAAACATGAGCATACCATGATTTTTGGATGATTATGGTAATGAAAGTGATTCATATTAGCATAATATCATTAATAAAAAATAATAAGGTTATTATTTAAATATTATTATGATTTTTAATAAAATTATATTAGGTTTATATATATAATGAATATATTGATAAAAAATAAAAAAACTATTTTGTGGTGGCAATAGTCCGCCTAAAGCACGGTTAAGGTTTTATTTCCCAAAAAATTAGTGGTAAGGAATGTAGAATATAATTTTTATCTTAATAACCATAATTATATTATATATTTCAAAAAAAATTAAATCCAATCTTATAAATAGTCAATATAGGTGGTGGTGAATAATGGAATACATTGCTTCGTGGAGGTCGTAGTTCGCACAAACGCAAGATCGATGTTCTTTTGTTTTTTCTAAGTGTATGGAAATGATAAAATAATTTTTTTTCTTAAATATAATAAACATTTATTATACTAATTATTATAGGTTCGTTATATTAAAATGTTTATGGTAGGTTTGGAAATAAATATTAAGAAAAAAGTATAAGGTTAAGTAATACTAACTTTGGGACCTTGAACTTTCTCTTGAAAGTCCCCTTAGAAATTTAGGGTTTATGATAAATTATATGGAATAGGGGATTCAATAAGTGTAATTTAATTATATTATAAGATAATTGGGAATTTTTTAAGGTATAATTATAAAGATAAGTGTAACTTTGAGAGCATATAAGTTTTTCCCTTTTATAAGTGAAGAAAAGGGTACTTTTGTGAACACCCATCATTTTTCAATAATGGAATTATGCAATTTTGGGGTAAAAGATTATAAAAGTGATAAATAATAGATTTATTAGTTTTATAAGGTCTATAATACATATTTATATAATTTTAACTCATTTTTTAAACATGATTCACATCATTTATCATTTGGTATTTAAATTTTACCATTTTCATTTTTACCTGGGTAACTAGTTTCTAACTAATTAATATATATTTTACTAAAAATATAGCACAGAACCCATTTCCATATTTAAGATTTATAAACCAAAATTTAAAATTTCTTTAATCCAATTAAATTTCTAAATAATATAAAATTAACTTTTAAATCAAAAACATTTAATATATAGAAAAAATATTTTTTCGAAAAATTTTGTTTATACCATTAAGTGTTCTTAATGTTATTTAGTGTCTATAACCAATTTAATTAGTGATATATATATATATATATTAAATTTATTTTATATAATATTATAATTTATTTAGTTAGAAAAAAATTACACCATTTTAATAAAACAGTTCTTTGAAAATAACAGTTTTACCATTATCATGGTTATTAACTTTAATCTTAGTAATAAAAGTATTATGAAAAAAATATAACTAGATTTATTGAATAATATGATAATTTTTACTTAAAATATGAAATAAATATTTATATATATAATTTCAAGAAGTATTGAAAACTAATTATTAATATATGTAAATAAAAACCTTTTTTATAGTTTAATATTTATTATGTTTCAAAAAACATTACACATGGGTTTAATGAATTCAAAATATTATTTTTAAATGATTTATTTTACTTTATAAATATATATGATTATATATAAAAGGTTTCAAAAACTTTTAAGTCATTATTTTGTTACGATAATTTCATATAAGCGATGGTGTAGGCAAATCTGAATGTTTTACTATTCACTTAAAAATCAATTATTTTAAAAAAAAATTAAAAAATAATCCTTTGTTATTTTATTAGGTGAAATTAAAAAATGAAGTTAAATATTAATGATTAAAATTATTAAATTTATAATCATTACTTTTAAAATAAAATTCAATATATATAAAGAAAAACAGTGTTTAGTGTAAACTGTGTTTTTAAGACATTAATTATTCATAATCAAATTTTGTATGTATTTTCAAATTTATTAAAATATTTTTTTCATTTACTATTGGTTTTATTATCCTTGATTTTATTAATAATAAGTATGTTTTTTCTCATTTTAGTTTGGTGTTGTTTGTGGATTGAGCTACTGAAGATAGTATTAATTTAGAAAAATATATTCCAAAATCGCGTGGTGTTACATTAGGATTTGGTTTGTGTTGTTGACCAGTGATAAAGATTTTTTATTGGCTATAGAATGTGTTGTTTGTTGTGTTTTTTGTGTTTTAAGACTTGGTATTAGAACCTTGGGTATAAGATTTCAATTCTGATGGTAAAATTTCTTATGAAATGAATTCTTATAGAATGTTGAACCTAAGCCGGAGGGTTTATCATAGTGGAAGTTTATGTAATTGATGATACTACTTTTTGTTTCTATTTTATTTGTTATCAATGATTCAGTAAGTTATGAATTTATTGATGTAAATAATTATTGGAAAAAATATCTTATAAGTTTTGATCTTACTACCAAATATTATACTTAGAGATCCATTTATAATTGAAAATGAGATATTTGATGTAGTTGAAGTTTTAAAATAAGATCCATCCCTGAGAAGTTCAAATGTTGTATGTTATATTTTGGATGAAGGGGTTTTTAACTATTCTTAATGCCTAATGACATGTTTCAATTTTACTAGGATAGTGAACATTGTTTATAACATTTAAGAAAGAGAAACCATGATACCATATATTTACAAGATGAAATGTTTAGAATAAGGCCATTAAATATCCAAGTTATTTCATAATTAAATTTGAAGAATTGTTTAAATATTTTAAGAAGAATAATTTTATATTTAAATTTTATTTGAGTATTTTGAAATGAGATTATAGTGAATAATTTACAAACTTGTTTATAAGAGTTAATCTAAAAAATAGGTTATCCCTTGTCCAACTAAGGACCCACACCAACACATAAAGGACAAAGGGTAACCATGTGAGAGGTAGGTCGTCAAGGCTAGCCCGGTTAGTATCTGAGTTGGAATGTATAATTCCCAAAATGAGTACATGGGAGTAGAGGTGGAACCACCCTGTGGGGTTGCATGGCTGCAATGTGGATTCAGCACGGGCCAGTGCCTACAAGACCAGGAGTGAACCCTGTTATTCATAGATTACGGTAAAATATAATGTGTTTCTTTATTAATAGAAGTCTAGATATCCTTAATTTTTATGGGGGATGAAATTCATTCACATTACAGTTCCTCCATATTAAAAAGATATATAAAAAACATGAGCCATCAGTTCAAATGAATTTTCGTCACCCAATAAAAACATTGATCATCTTCAACTTTCGATCTTCTAAGTATTTTCATGTGTGCTTTAGACAAATGCACTTTGACCATCTCCAATGATCGGTACCATCCCCAAAAATTGAGATGAAAAGACATGATCAACATACCAAATCGATGAATTCAATCTCAATATTTCATGGATGCCATTATTTGAGGAATATTATACAACCATGGATGAAACAAATTTGCAGAGAAGAGTTCCACCAAGCTAACACATGAACATCAGAAATCATGAAAGGAGATCACATATATCTATTGAATCATGTGAAGAACAATATTAATGATAAGGTTATATCGTGGATATAATTCATCACATGGACCCTTTGGTATTTGGAGATTGTGTGTCACTTCATCATTGCATGAAGAAGACAAGTTGATAGTTAATAATTTGTGTGACATGTTAATCAGAGATAAACTAAGATATACATATAATTGAAGAGTTTTTGTCTCTCCATGAAATTTGGACGAGAGGAGGTGAAAATATATCTATAAATACTAAGGGAACTAATCTAGGATTTTTTTTCATCCGAGATTTTATTGAGAAATCTAGTTTCCCTTTGAAATAGGGAATTTCTGTTCTTTATTCTCATAACGAATATAATGAGCCCCCATGACTTTTTTATGTGAAAGAGATCCAATAAAGAACTTCTTTATTTCATGAAGGTAGTTAGTATTTTAAAATATTTTCTCTCATGTTCCTTTCATATGAAGGAGAACGATCCCACATAATCATTCATGAGAATGAAGATTAACTATCTGTGAATCACTTTATCTTTTGAGAAGAATCTAAGACATCACATACACAACCTATTGTATGAAGTAGTTTGAATAATTCGTGATAACACTATTTATTGTGAGGTAGTTTCCTTTCACAAAGAAAAATAAGAAATAGATCCTATATATGATGACTTTTATGACTGAAAGACATTAATTGAGACACCTCAGGTTTTATAAATACTTACAAAGGAAATTTTGATTTGGAGATATATAGTTCATATAAAATTATAAGAGTTTTTCAACCTTAAAGTTATGGAAATGAAATGTGCTTACTTTATTCAAAATTTTCATCAACATGAAAGAACAATTTCATGTAAATCCACACTTTCATAAAATAATATTTAAAGTGAACTATGATTCAATTTCAAAAATATTTGTTATAATAAGAATAATATATAAGAACTGATACAATTAAATTTTTTATCATTGTGTATCACGAAAAGAGAAAAAAACACTAATACTCTATTTTATATTTGTTTACGTCTAAGATCATAAAATAAAATTGAGTTGGTGACAGATTTAATATCTACTAATTATCATTTGGGTCACATAAATACTCTAGTATTTCTTGTCCACAAAATATTCATATTAATGTGAATAAATATGTAAGATAGGGTGTTTATTAGTTAATTAAAGGAGTCCCTTTTGATTGCTATATTTTGAGTAAGGTGATCAAATTCATTGGAGTCCATAGAAGAATACTTTTGTTACAATTATTATCTCTTCAAGAGAAGTAGGTTGACATTAGTTAGTTGTGATATAAACAATAGATTTCATTATAACTAGTAGTACTTGGAAAATAAGTTTAAGGTAATACCCTTGTCCATACATTCCTTGATAATAAAAGAGAAGTTATGTAAAAATAGGATAATAACCATCATAGACTAGGGATGTAGTCATCCCCATTAGAGGTGATCCTCATTAACAGACCCTGGTGTTCCTTATACATTTATTCATTATATTCATCCATTCTAACTATAGGTGAAGATAATAATATATCTATCTAATAAATAAGTAATAAAGGTAAATAAAGGTATAAAATATTAAAGTGTTAAAAATTATCCACAAATTTACTCAGCCCCCCCCCCCACCTCCCCCCGTCTTAGTGTGGTCATCCTAAATCGATCAAAATAATTGGTATCAGCATAACAGGGCACACAACCAATTGGATTCTTATATTTTAATCTTATTAATGATTTTAATTCTCATCTATATTCTAAACAAAATGATTACTTGTAAGAGTTTTATCTACTATAGATCTAAATTATATCTTATTAAATACTTTTAAGAAGAAAGAATTAATAATTTTTAAAGATAAAAAAGAAATATCTCTTATTTAAGGAGGAAGAAGAATCAATTTCCCCCATGTGGTAATTCCTAGGAAGACTAGTCTTACATGAAAGTGGAATATTTGGTGGTACAGTCTACCACCAATAAGAAGGAGAATAGTTTTACTACATGTTGTTTATTATCCCCACATGAAGATGATATATCAAAACTCCCTTGGAAAAATTATCCATCATAGGATCCAAGTATTAGTGGGAGTTATCACATGGAATAATAATTCAATGTTGAATATATTGATACTCAATATGATATGTTTCATAGTTTTCCTAAAGGAATGGTCAGTTTTATATGTGTCTCATTAAAAGGTATGTAGGAATGTATCACTAATAATTTAGAAGATATAATATCTTAGAGATATATTTTGAATAAATAATTCAATCCAATATCAATCACCCCAAAAAATAGAGATAAAGAAGAAGAAAATGTTGAAATTGAATAAATATTCTCCAGTTTTTCAGAACAATGTATAAATAAAATTCAACAAAAAGTTAATAAAACTGAGTAATTTGAAGAAAATTTCCATGAATTAGAGGAAAAACAAATCAAAATATTTTACGGAAATAATTCTTGACCTGAAATCAAAAAAAAGATCATGGAGCTTAACACTTTGATATAGAAGAATAAAAAATTAAATGATGTTGAAGCTAAAAAAAATCAATAAATAATGTGAAGATATATTGAATTTAATGGAGGAGTAGAAAAATATCCTACATTTGAAATGTATTGAACATGGAGTTAGACTAGAAAATATTAAAGATGTTAGAACTGAGTCTTCAAAACAAGCTAAAAAATAGATGTTACTATAAGAGTTGTAGTCACACAAACATATAAAGAGGAATCATATCCAAAAACTAATATCTTGTGTAAATAACAGATTAATATCATTCAATGGTACATCTCAAGAAGTATCAAAGAAAAAGGCACCATCCACATCAAATAATAATATTTTTGTTAATTATAGTTTTGTATATAGTGTAGGTAAAATTTTAAAAAAATTTCAAAAGTGGATTATGAAAATTGATAATGATACCCCCATTATATTTTTTTGGAATAAAGATAAGTTTAAAATAAGTTGTTCCCTAAAAGAATCCCATCATAATAATGAATTAAAATATAAACAATGAGCATTCCTTTCAAGATAGACTATTACTCAAAAGAAAATATCAAAAAAAATTACTACTATTTGTGTTCTAATAGATGTGAGTACATAGAATATGATATCTTGTATAATATTTCAGTATCCTAAAATACAATTATTCATGTACCAAGGAGAATAAAAGTAGTTAATAATAAAATAACACAGATAAATGTATGAGTATGCCTATTACAAATATATTTGATAGTTTAAAGAACCACTATGTTATTTTCAAAATAGGAGGTCCAAGATAAGAGGTATTCAAGTAAAAATCTTTCCATAATTCCAATAAAACAATTCATAATAATAGACCACACTAATTGAAAATGTAGATAATACTACCTTGGGAAGATTACAAAAGAAAATTCTAATAAAAACAAACTCATGTAAACAAAAAGGGTGATACGTCAAAGATATAAAGTTTTTTATTTTGTGAAAGAATAGGTAATTCCATGGATCACAGTAACTAGGCCATGTAAATAATAATGAATGGAAGAAATCTTAAATAAAAAAAAGTAGAAACCATTCCAATAGAAATAAAAGGACTAAAATGGTAAATACCACACATGAGAAACTATGTGGAACTATCAAGAATTATATGCATATTCCAAATGATTTTCTTGTAATTTTTTCATCTGTTTTATAGAGAGGAAATAAAATGTCAAAAACAAGGATGAAGGTAGTTGTTAAAATAAATAAAAATATTCCACATGCATAAATTAAATTTTATGAGATGTTTTCAATAATGATAACTAGTAAATATTAGAAGTTCAATGTGGAATGATCAATAAGGTAAGACTCGTCTTAGGTAATTATTTTTTACTAACCCCAACTCAATATGATATTAGTAATAAGATCCAGAAAGTTCCAAATGGTCAATTTTAATTTATGGATAATGTTAATAATAAAATTCAACTTTATTCCCATATACATTGTGATTGTCCCTTATTTATATGTAATTGAAGGTGATTGACTTATTCATGGGAAAAAATGAAATGAATATTATATTATTATACCTGAAATATAGAATATTTATTCAATGATTTATGGATGAAATTATCTTGGATGAGTTCACAACAATTGGTATTCACATTAATTGGAATTCTGAAAAACAACTAATGAAAAGATACATCTTGATTAAGTGAAACTGGATATCATCACATGAGGGAGAGTATCTAAAGATATTCCCCAAGCATAGTATTTTCATTAAAAATAACATATCTTTATGGTACTTGTTCAATAACTCATTGATGGGGTATATGTGAATACTCTATTATCCTTTTTCACAAAAAAATTGAAATTAGTTTTGATCTTAATGGTGAGAAATTAAATCAATCAATGAAATGAATATAAGAATCTTTAAGAAGATATATGAATTATTTCATGAACACCACCTGCCTATTATAATTTTATTTTTTTAATTTGGGTGTTGAGATGAGTGGAGGAATTTCATGATAAATGTATCTTTAGAATTTT
Source organism: Viscum album (assembly GCA_963277665.1). Classification (NCBI taxonomy): domain Eukaryota; kingdom Viridiplantae; phylum Streptophyta; class Magnoliopsida; order Santalales; family Viscaceae; genus Viscum; species Viscum album. Next base: position 828,244,423 of record OY728127.1, read on the forward strand.
ATTTATAAGTTATATCATAAAAGTTACATTTTCATTCTATCAATTAGATTCATTCAAATGGAAGAAACCTAAAAAATAATTAAACAAAATCTGATAATGCTTTCAATTATTCTTATATCACATGGTATCATATTATAAATTGATAATGGAAAACATAGATGTTTAAATTATACCCTCTTATTTTCTAAATCGATCATGCCTCACATTGAATTATATTGGAATAATTGATGTCACATTACTTAAGAAAGTAATGATACCATACCCTCTTAGGTTATTTCTATTTTTTATCTATAATGGGGGAGAAGAATAATGAAATAAGAAATAATAAGAACATATTGACAACTCATTTTCATAATTAGTGCTGATAATAAATACCAAGGGGAGATTGATTATCCTACTTTTTGTTTGTGTTTTTTTTTGTCAATTAGTTGGTAAGTGAGGAGTCTCTTGATGTAAATATATACTGGAAAATAATAATAACTTATAACTTTAAATGTTACTTCCAAATAATGTTCTCATGTATTCATTTATAATTGGAGAGGGGATATTTTAAGTAACTAATGTTTTGAATAGGATACATCCATAAGAAATTCAAAGGTATTAAGTTATATTTTGGATGGAGTGAATGAATTTTGGTGATTTTTGAACTATTTTTAAAGTATAACGACATTTGAAAATTGAACTAGTATAGAACTAATTGTTTATAACATTTAAAAATGATATTACCATGAAATTATTTATTTTCATGAAGAAATGTTTAGAATAAGGCCATGAAATATCCCTATAATTACATAAGAAAATTTAAAGAATTTTTTGAGGATTTTAATAAGATTAATTTTACATTGTGAATTTTATTTGAGTATTTGGAATTGAGATTATGTTAAAGAATTTAAAAACAATTTTAAAAGAGTTGAGACAAAAAAAAAATAGACCGCCCCTTGGCCTACCAGGGACTCGCCTTAACCACTTATGGGGCCTAGGTTAGCCATGTGGGAGATGGTTTGACTCGACCAGCCAGAGAAGCAGTTTATTAGGTATGCATAGCAACCATAAGGAGCACATACAAGTATAGGTTGTTCCTATTTGTAGGTTTTCATGGTGGTAAAGGAGTTACGACATGGTCAATGCCAACAAAACTGAGAGTGGACCCAATTACTCACAGCTAACCATAGAAGTGAATGCATTTATTTATTAATAGGAGTCCAATGCTCTTGAATTATAATGTGTAAATGGATCCACATGTGTTGTTGATCCATTTACATAAAAAAATATGTAAATAATTTGATTATTCTGATCAAATGAATCTATGTCATCTGATCGAAACTTTAATCATTTTAAATATGAAAACCCTTCTCTTTATTAAACATTAATTACTGATTTATTACAAAAAAATACACATAATACAACCAATAATATCAAAAATTATATTTTATTTTTTAATTAGGTACATTACATATCAACTTAAATAGGAAATATATCATCTTTATTGAAAACATTCTTAACATTCTCGTACTTAAAACTGCAAAGGATAACCTGGGGACATACATTAGAAAGGGGTGAGCAATAAAGATCCGTAATGGAATTAATATGTAATAACATGAAGATAATAATATATTTTGTACAATATTAATATCAATAGATCATAAATGGGGTGATAATCATAAACATGAACAATAAGGCATGATATAGCTTGATAATCATAAATTAAACATGGGAAATGTGGGAACAACTTAAAACATTGCATCATAAATATAGGTCAAGGATAGCTTCCATTACATATTAGTGGACAATTTCCCATAAATGAATGAGGTTCCCTCATTTTTTCCATCATGATTTCCCATGATACTAAACATTACCCAATTCATTGGGGTGATTTATAATTCTAGGCACACCCATCACATTCATTCCATTCTCTTGCTTATGTGTGCCACATAGATCATAAATCATGGATTCATTCATCATCATAATTTATTTCGTGATAAAGAAATCTGTAATACATACATGTATGTACTTAATAAAATAAGTGTAAATGTATAAAGGTTAATACCCTTGATTTTAAATGGGTACGGTATTCACTATACAATTGTTTTTTGAATGGTGAAATCATTGTGAAATTTCGACAGTGTAACAGCATCGCATAAAAATTAATCAAATGGGATGATGAGAGAGAAAGGAGTATCTCATAATTTTTAAATAATATTTTAAGTAATAGAGATATGTAAAAACTAATACCAACATTAATAATTATAAAATATAATTCATAATGTAATAAATAAATTTTAATAAAGAGGAGAATGAGAGGATCACTTACTAAATTTCATCAAGGAAACGGGAGTACATAAATGTTCATGGGATAGATTCAATGAGATATAAAGGGGTATATAATCATATATAAATAAAATTTATAATAATGAGGTATATAATAACAAATCCCAACATGAAAAAATGTTAATTAAAAGGCATAAAATAAAATAGGTGCTTGAATGAAAATGAGAAGAGAGAAATCTCTTACCTGAGTGTGTGACTCCAAATGCTTGGTAGGGGATTCTTGGGAGCTTGGGAGTGCCATGGGAGGAATATAGTGAGGATATGGAAGATTAAGTATATTCTAAAATTATTTTTAGTGAAGATAAATGGGATATTGTGTGGGTTTATGTTGGAAAATTGTAGGGATTTCTTTAATATTTCTCAAACTTAGGTTTTGAACACTATATAATAAAATAACCAAAACCACAAAACATTATTTGTGTTTTCCTACAGCTTCTTCAAAATGGGTGTTTTTCTCATTATTTTATAATTACAAGTGATGAACTTGTTAATATAATACCCTTGGTGATATGGCGGTGATTCGTACTCTAAAAGAAGTGATTTTAAGTCTTTAAAATATATAATTGTTTTGGAGGACTCATAAAGGATTTATAAAATTAATATAATAAACATAAATAATATTATTTTAAATTTAAAACATATATATGGTCATGTATTATATTTATATCATTTAATAGATCACTTTGGGGTCATTATTATGTCATAATACACATCAAATATTTATACGATATTTAATTTTTACCTGAAAATTGGATTATCTTAGTAAATTATGAAAAATTCTCTATTTGATAATTTCAACATTATAATTTATAAAATAATATTATTTTTATCAAAATATTTTTAAAAATATGTTTATTTTCACTTTTAAAATTAGAATCGACATTTATTGAAAAATGTTGGGTTTTTTGATAATAACAATTTTCTAACCCTTATAAAAATTACATTTGACTTTTTAAAATTGTTATGATAATTTATATTTAATAAATGTTACCTAATAATAATTTTTTAATAAAATATTATATATTTAAAAAAATTATTAATTCATCAAAATAAATTAATTAAATATGAATATTACCCAAAACAATTTTTATTTTAATGTATCAAAATATAATTTTTATCGAACAATTTAATTAATCATTTATTATGTAAAACCTATAATAAATAAATATAATCATAATTTTAATGGAAATTAAATATAAATTGTCATTATATTATGGTTACATTATTTCTAGTTTTTTGAAAAGTTATTTATAACCTTAATTAACCTATTTTTCTTTTACCATAGTAATTAATATTTACTATATTTACTATTCACATTGTTCAAAAAATAAGTTGAAATTGTTACCTAGTATTAATTATGATGATTCGTAATATTTAATACATTTTTTAAAAATAAATTCATAGAGTTGGATTAATTTAATTTAATATAAAACCCATAAACATGATGGAAAGTGGTTTTATGAAAAATACATTTTTTTAAGAAAAATATGATTTTACATTAAATATATAACTAGTAATATTCATAATATGGATTTTAATTAATAATGACAGATATATAATTAAAACATTTCATTTAGATTATTTCTCATTCGGTTTCATTTTAATTAATTAAAATGTTGAAACATTATTCATTTTAAAATATTTTTCAGAAAAATGTTTATTGAAACCTAAAAAACATGTAATAAAATACATTATAATGATGATTTAAATATAATTTAATGAATTAAATATAACTAAAAAATAATTATGTTACCTTTATATCAAATTAAAATAATAATTTTACTTTTAAATTAAATAATTTGAAAAATAAATAAGAATTTTACATAAAATGGAACTTTTCACAATTCACTGAAAATCTATATTTTCTAAAAATCCCAAATTTTTATCCTAAGTTAATTTTGATATGATGATATCAAAAATTGATTTCTTTTTATCAAATAAATTTTATAAATTTTCTAGAAAATAATTATATCAGTTTTTATAAAAAAAAATAAAAATTAATTTTGGATGAAAATATATTTTGATAAACAAAAGGACATGAAATAGGGGTGGTAGATGGGTGTTTAACACGCCCCATAAGTATACATGAAACCCAGGTTCAAATCCTGGTGGAGGAATATTTTCAGGGTCATTGTCGCATCACTATAGTTATATTGTAGTAGGTACTATAGAGGTACTACAATATCCAGATCTATTAATCTATTTGGGCCTTTGGGCCATAGGTTTGGGCTTACAGATCACAGGGCCTTTAGGCCACTCGAGTCCTTTGGGCCATAGGGCCTTCAGGACACAAATACCATGGATTATCCTAGGAAGACCATGTAGAGAAGGCCCTAGAAGATGATTCAAATAAAGTATCATCATCCAGAACATAACTAACCAGATTGGAAGAACAAGAGGGTATGGAAATCTCCATTTCTACTCGGAACCGTAAAGCTTTGAAAGGGGAATTCTAGCAAATAATTAATTCAATGAGGGGAGCTACTTTTCTTCAATGATGTAGATTCGAGAGAGGGGGGGTTTAGTGTAGTTTGGTTGGGCATTCATTTCATGTATTGGGCATTGTGTCTCTAGGCCTCTGAGTCATGTATTGGTCTATGTGCCACTGGGCCAATGGGTCATGTAAGGGTTCCCTATCAACCCTGTTAAAAAGGTTATTATCCAAAATAAATAAATAAATAATGGCTTTTGGTCCACTCATATAGGAATAAAATGACATAACAAAAATTTGATTCATTATTTACTAAGAATTTATCAATATATATTAGAAATATATATATTTCATAAAGTATTTAATCCTACTCATATCAAAAAAACTAATGTAAATTTTAAAAACACATATTTAAAAATAATAGTTTATTTGGGTTCAGTGTTGCATATGAAATAAACCATCAAACATATTTTTATCTTTTAAAAACATATGGCAGTACATTCTTCCCCCTTTAATAAATTCCATCCTCACAATTTAAACAAGATCTTGGTAAGATATTTTTGGACACTTGAGAATATCCTTATTAAAACCCAGATTGTAAAAATGTATAATAAAGCATCCACTTGAAATAGGTGAAAGAGAAGTATGAATGTCACCACATAACTAGGATTCTAAGTATGAGAAACATAGACATAGAATAGAAAACTAATACCAAAGAACTAATAGTGTCTAATAGATAGCATGGAAAATATAAAGTCAACGAATACAAAACCATAAATCTATGATGGGTTATAGAACCATCAATTCATAAGAAATGATTGTAAAGGGAAAACTTATAAATGTTATTTATTCTTTAACTTATGAATTTATAGGCTACAATCTATGTTATCCATTATCTATTTCTTAACATAGACACTTATGGGAAATTTTATTCCCTTAAAAATGTTTTGTAATGGGATTGTGAATTTACCAAATAACATCCCTCAGGAGTGTCATTCTATTTGTGCAACAAGGATAGTTGTCGTGCACCAGTTCCCGGTTGAGTCTAGATCAACATGGTGTTTTTTGTTTTTACCCCTATGTACATCTGTTCTAGATCCAAATCCACTTGTAGTGTCCTAATAGGGATATATTTTATTCATAAACCACTTACTCTATACTTACCAAAATTTAGGGAGGTTTTCCTATACTTAGTCTTATCCCTAAGGCTTTGTCTAGAGTTTTCTTATCCAAAACCTAAAAAATAATTAACGTTTTCCTTTGATACCAACAATGAAAATACTTCTCTTTATTACACATTAATTTATGATTTATTATATAAAAGTAAAAATAATAAAACTAATAATATTGATAATTATATTGTCTAATGGGAATTAGGTAAAATATATAACAACTTAAACATGAAATACATCATCTTTATTAGAAACTCACTTAACATGCCCATACATAAAACTACTAGGGATAACGTGGGGACATACATAAGAAAGGGATGAGCTATAAATCCAAGTAATGGAATAACATGAAGAGAATAATATATGTTATATTATAGGCCAATAAATGTGGCATAAAATGGGTTAGTATCATAAACTTTTACAATGAGGCATAATATCTGTAGGAAACATGGGAAATGTGATAAAAACTTAAAACACTGCATCATAAACATAGGTCAAGGATAACTGCCAAAAACATCTTGGTAAAAAAATTCCCATAAAGTAATTAAGTTCACTCCGTATCCCAACATGATGTATAATGAGACTAAACATTACCCAATATATTTTAATTCTATATAATTCTTGGTGCACCTGTCACATTCATTTCAGTCTCATGAAAAAGTGTACCACATAAATCATGCCACATGGATCCATTCATAATAATAATTTATTCAAAAATCAAGAAATATGGAATATATACATGTAAGTCCAAAATAAAATAATTATAACTGTATAAAGGTGAATACCATTGAAAATAAATGGTTATTGTATTCACTAAACAATTATTTTGTAATGGGAAATCACGGAGATGTTTTGGCAGCATAACGATGTCACATAAAAATTCATAAAATGGGCTGATGAGTGAGAAAAGAGTCTATCATAATTTTTACATAAAATGGTAATTAATAAGAACATTTAAAGAAATCTACCAAGATTAGGAATTGTAAAATATCAGGCGTAACATAATAAATAAATTTTAATAAAGTGGAGAATGAGAGGATCCCTTACTAAATATCAGCATAGTAATGGGTGTATATAAAAGTCCATGTGAGAGATTTATTGAGATATAAAGGGGTATATCATCATATATAAATTAAATGGATAGTGATGGGGATATGTAAGAACATACACCAATGTAACGACCTGAAATTTTTGAGTAAATTTTGTTCCCTATTTTTGGTGGGTGATTTTATTTTTCATTTAATAAAATGAGTATAATTAAAATGAGACCGTTGGGTTTCAACTGTTATATGATAGTTGGTTAATATGATCGTTGGAAACTAAATGTTAAAATTGTTTTCTATAAATACAAATGATATTTATTAATTAATATAGAAAGAAGATTCTATGGCCCCATCCAGTAGTCTTGGGCCGATCGAAGCCCATCTGACGGAACTCGGGAAGGAGGTAGCACCTTTGGGCTTTGCTCTGGACCAAACCCAAGCCGAACTTCATCGTGTAAAGATGGAATGGAATCAACTTAGCGAGAAGTTCAACCTAATAGAAATCACTACTCAGGTAATGTTGGCCGAGCAACCCCAAGATTTTATCACCCTAGCACACCTTACTCTTAGGTCCTCTGCTGGTGTTATAAGGGGCAATGTAACGAGACCGTAACTGCCTTGTGTAATCCATTGTTTTAAATACAAATTGTGATTTATTCTTATGATGAAGTTTGTGAATCTCAAGTGTCCGAAAAAATATAGGATATATATTATTGATTAATATAAAAAAAAAGGATATTTTAAAATATTTATGTAAACCTAAAATAATTAAAAATGTGTAATGATTTTCAAAAAATGGTCTTCTATAGTTGTTTTCATTATGAAATTTAGAGTCTAATAAGATGGACATAATTTTTGATGAATATTAAATTATGAATAGTGATTTTACACTTAATATTAGTAATGTGACCCAATATATTAGTAATCTAACTTAAAGAAAGTATTAATATAATTTAGGAACCTTGATTAAGTAAGGTGATTCAATAAAATATGTAAATAACTGTTTTAGAAATAATTATTCATGTATTAGTTTTTCTAGGTGAATAGTATTTTTTATTTAAAAATTAAAGTAAAAATATTTAGAAAATTATTTTCATAAAATGGAGTTCATTTTTTAAATCAGAGCATCGATATTTGGTTAAGTTAAATTTTTGGGATTTTTTTGAAACGGTTGAATTTTCAGTGAATAGTGTTTTTATTTAAAAATTAAATTAAAAATATTTAGAAAATTATTTTCATAAAATGGAGTTCATTTTTGACATCAGAGCTCGATATTTTGTTAAGGTAAATTTTTGGGATTTTTCTGAGAAAGTTGAATTTTCGATGAATAGTGAAAATACAGTTCTTAGTTTCGCGTGTTTAATGTCATTATTAAGGATGTAATAATTATGTAAACTTTCTGGTAGACTTATGAATATTAATATAAGGTATTAGGTATCCTAGGTGGCCAATACCATGGGCAAATACCATGGGAAATCCCATGGTTTTTCCAATACCACCGATGAGGTGTCCCTTGGCAATTAATGCTTTGTCCCCTCACTTTTCCTATAAATACCTTGCCTTTATCTCATTAATTTCATTTACAAATCCTTCTGAATGAAGTTATGGTCTCTTAAATCCCAAGGATTTCTCCAAAGGTTCCCTCAAGCCCCCAAGGTCCTGACCTTTGAGTTTTAGGATTTGTGTATCAAGGTAAGGGATCATACCTCTCTCTTTCTTTTCAAGTACTCTTTTGAATGTCATTTCATTTAAGCCTCATGTTCTTATGTTGGGGGATGTTATTTTATATTCCTATTACTTCCCTTTTCATTATAATATGATGATATATCCCCACTTACTCTCATAATTTTGTTTTATTAATGTTTAAGTGGGGCTATTGGGCTGCTGAATTTTTGTAAGGGATTCTTCCACCCTTCTCATTTTTCAAGTTCTATTTTCATGTCATTTCATTCAAGTTAATTTTCTTATGTTAAGGGGTATGATCTTCTATATCTATCATACTTCCATTTTTATTTTCATATGATGAGAGACCCTATTTTCTCACATCAATTCATTTTTTTGAAGTTTTAAGTAAAGTTGTTAGGCTGCCGAATTTTCATAAGAGAAATCTTATTTTTGTCTTCCTTTCAAGTTCTTCATATCATGTGGTATATCATTAAAATTTCAGTACCATGTTCTTAAATCCTTTATATTATGTCCCCCTACTTTTTTATGTATCATTTATGAGTGGGTGACCCATTTCCCCTCTCTTTTCAATGTTTTCTAAAATCCTGTAACATAGTTGTTATGCTGCAGAATTTTCTTCTCAAAATGTCTTTCTCTTTTTCTCAAATTCTCTCATTTTATTAAGTGAATACTCAAATATCTTTCTTCTAAAGGGGTATTCCCATTTATATTAAAATTTTCTATTTTAATTCAGGGGTTTACATACATGAAACCCACTTTCCTTTTTTGTGGGTTTAAAGTGACATAAAGATCATGTCATTAAAGCAGTTTTTAAAACGTTATGATTATGAAATGAAAACAATTTATTTTATGATATATGGGTTATTTATGAAATGTTTGATTATTATATATGTGGCTCACATGATAATAATTACAAATTAATTGTGTGACCTAAAATCACTCCAATGCATTGGGTAAAGATTTAATCTCTAGAGATGACCATTTTAACGATACCTTGGTGAATAACCTTGTTAAATTTTTTAATGAAACCTTGGGGATGGACCTTGGTGATATGGAAATGATTGTATAAGTTAAATGTTATAGCCAAATCTTCAAGTTATGAATCACATTATTTTTATTATGATATTCCTCATTATCTCTTTCTCATGCCTTAAAGTTATTTATCATGACTTTATTGATGTATCTCAAGTTAACATGTAAAATGTTTCCCTTATTTCCCTTACTTGGCCTTCTTCTCACCCTTTCCTTTGATGTATGTCCCTAGGTTATGAGATGCAGTAATGAACTTAGGATGATAAAGTATGAGGAATCCTTTCAAGTGTTTAAGAAGAATGTTTTATGATGTCATGTTTTAAGTTCCTGGTTTCCAAGACACTAAACCTTAAAGATCCTCAGTTTTGTATAATGCAATGAATGTTTATGTGATAAAAAGGCAAGATGCTATAGTTGGTATCAAATAATAGTTTAGTTATTTGTGGATATTAGGATTTGAAAACTTTACAAGGTTTCTTAATGAAAATATTAAATATAGGAAAACATCCTGGTATTTTGGTGAAATATTGAGTCACTGGTTTCCAAAAAGAAAATAAATCTCTAGCTGGATACGAGCAAGTAGAGGTGGCTCTTGAACAGATGTACATAGGGGTAAAACTTGAAAACACCACTTTGAGCTAGACTCGAACGGAAACTGATACATGACAACAGGCCTCGCTGCACTCTTGGTTACAACACTCTCAGGTGATATGTTTGGTTAATCAGAAGCTTTTTATGAATCATTATGAAGGAATTATAGAAAAATGTAATTGTATAAGCCTGAGGATTTAAGACATAAAATCCTTTTTAGTAAAAAGACTCATAAATGAAATAAGTTTCTCACGAAGTATTTATTATTTTAGAAAATGTCCCCATCATCTAGGAATACGTTGACGTATTTCCAGAGGAGTTACCCGAACCTCCCCCAGAAAGAGTGGTAGAGTTATCCATTGAACTCGTACCTGGATATCATCTGATGTCAAAGACCCCCTATAGGACAGAAAATGTGGAGCTAGAGGAATTAAAGAAACAACTCCAAGACCTTTTGGATAATGGGTTTATCTGACCAAGTGTCTCCTTGGGGAGAACCAGACCTCTTTGTGAAGAAGACGGATGGATAGATGTAGCTATGCATTGATTATAGAGAACTGAATGGGATCACATTGAAGAAAAAATACTCTCTTCCAAGAATTGATGATTTATTTTACCAACTTCGGGAGACTCAATTCTTCTCTAAGATTGATCTTCGTTCTAGTTATCATCAATTGAGGGTGAATAATGATGATATTCCAAAAAAACTATCGTCCAATCAAGATATGGGCATTATGAGTTTGTTGTTATGCCCATCAGACTGACTAATGCACCTGCTATTTTTATGGATCAAGAATAAGTTGATTTTGGAAACTTATGTTTTATCACATGGTTATCCTTTATATAGGAAAATTATTTGGTGATTAAATTATAAAGGTTATTTTGGATGACGTTTTCTCTTTTAGATTACTATATTCCTAAGAGAAATAAAATACTACAGGATTTAAATTGTGGAGGAATTGTTTATTTGTTTTTAAGAATTTATGTATTTATTGTGGACATATGGTGATTTGGGTTATTTCTGGAAACTGATGAACCTATCAAAGAGAATATATTAATAGGTTAATTACACTTTAGTGTGAGACTTTAATAGTAGTTGATGTTATTTGGAGATAAACTTTACGATTTATTGGGGAAGACTATGTTATTTAATCCTTTTGAGTTTTGGGTTCCAATCTTATTTTGGATTATTCTGAATAATTTGAAGGATGATTGTGTATTGAATGGTCTTTCTAGAACTTTGGGTACTTTTTTTGAATTTTGGATATTAATAGTAATATTTCTTTTTATAAAGGATTATCCTTTTTGGGGATTATATGATCTCGTACAAAACTTTTAGGTTTTATTTGATGACTAAAGACAAGGGAAATATATAGTTATTATTTTGTGGATTATGTGATTCTCTAGAAGATAATTCTTGTGCTTTTGATGAGACTAAGTCTTTTGAAATGCTCATTGTTTGTAAAAAATATTACTCTTGGTAGAAACTTATTAAAGGATAAAACTATACATGAAGGTAAGTATATTTCCTTATGTTTTTATTCTATGTAGTGAATGAATTCCTCTAATTATGAAAAGGAACATAAAACAAAATTTTTGTTGGTTTACGTTTCCTACTGGGTAATCAAATATCGTTTAACACATCTTATGTTTGTGATCTTCTTGTTGTTAATTTTCTCTTAATAACATTTTCTATCACTCTCCATCAGAACAAGAACCTTTGTTTTCTCTTCCATATCCATGTTATCCAATATGGAATCTTAGTATGGGTTAACTTGGGTGACCTTTGTACTTCCCTTTCCTTATTTTAAAGTAATAGTTTTATTGACTCTTTTTCTGATGTGGGACTTTCAATAAAATTTCCAAGCCCAATTTTAAAATTGTGGGGGTTCAATTTCTTGAGGGGGGAATATTGTAACAACCTGAAATTTTTTAATAAATTTTGTTCCCTATTTTTGGTGGGTTATTTTAATTTTCATTTAATAAAATGAGTATAATTAAAATGAGACCATTGGTTTCAACTGTTATATGACCATTCGTCAATATGATAGTTAGAAACTAAATGTTAAAATTATTTTATATAAATACAAGTGATCTTGATTAATGAATATAGAAAGAAGATTTGATGGCCCCATCCAGTAGTCTTGGCCCGATCTAATCCCATCTGACGGAACTCGGGAAGGAGGTAGAACCTTTGGGCTTTTCTCTAGACCAAACCCAAGCCGAATTTCATGGTGTGAAGCTGGAATGGAATCGCCTTCACGAGAAGTTTAAGCTAATAAAAATCACTACTCGGGAAATGTTGGCCGAGCTACCCCAAGATTCTATCACCCCAACACACCTTACTCTTAGTTCCTATGCTGGTGTTATAAGGGGCTATGTAACAAGACCATAACTGTATTGTGTAATCCTTTGTTTTAAATAAAAATTGTGATTTATTATTATGGTGAAGTTTGTGAATCTCAAGTGTCCAGATAAATATAGGATTTATATTATTTATTAATTTTTGAAAAAGGATATTTTAAAATATTTATGTAAACCTTAAATAATTGAAAATGTGTAATGATTTTCAAAAAATGGTCTTCTATAGTTGTGTTCATTATGAAATTTAGAGTCTAATAAGATCAACATAATTTTTTATGAATAGTAAATTATGAATAGCGATTTTACGCTTAGGATTAGTAATATGACCAAATATATTAGTAATCTCACTTAAAGAATGTATTAATATAATTTAGGCACCTTGATTAAGTAAGGTGATTCAATAAAATAGGTAAATAACTGTTTTAGAAATTATTATTCAAGTATTAGTTTTTTAGGTGAATATTGTTTTTTAATTAAAAATTAAATTAAAAATATTTTGAAAATTATTTTCATAAAATGAAGTTCATTTTTGAAGTCAGAACATTGATATTTGGTTATGTTAAATTTTTGGGATTTTTTGGAACGGTTGAATTTTCAGTGAATAGTGTTTTTATTTAAAAATTAAATTAAAAATATTTACAAAATTATTTTCATAAAATGGAGTTTATTTTTGAAATCAGAGCATCGATATTTGGTTAATGTAAATTTTTTGGATTTTTCGGAGAAAGTTGAATTTTCGGTGAATAGTGAAAATACAGTTCTTAGTTTCCGGTGTTTAATGTCATCATTAAGGATGTAATAATTATGTAAACTTTCTGTTATACTTATTAATAGTAATATAAGTTATTATGTGTCCCAAGTGTCCAATACCATGAGAAAATACCATGTGAAAGCCCATGGTTTTCCCAATACCAATGATGAGGTGTCCCTTGGCAATTAATGCTTTGTCCCCTCACTTCTCCTATAAATTGCAAGACTTTCCCTCATTAATTTTATTTCCAAATCCTTACCAACAATTTTTTGGTCTCTTAAGTCCCATGGATTCCTCCCAAGGTTCGCTCAAGCCCCCAAGGTCCTGACCTTCGAGTTTTAGGAGTTGCGTTTTAAGGTAAGGGATCCTACCTCTCTATTTCTCTTCAAGTACTCTTTTGTATGTCATTTCATTTATGCCACATTTTCTTATGTTGGGGGATGTTATTTTATATTTCTATTACATCCCTTTTTATTATAACATGATGATATATCACCACTTACTTTCATAATTTCCTTTTATGAATGTTTAAGTGGCGTCATTAGGCTACCGAAGTTTTGTAAGGGATTCTTCCACCCTATCATTTTTCAAGTTCTATTTTCAGGTCATTTCTTTCAAGTTAATTTTCTTATGTTAAGGGGTATGATATTATATATCTATAATACTTTACTTTTTATTTTAATATGATTAGAGACCCTATTTGATCTCATCAATTCATTTTTTGATGTTTTAAGTAACGTCGTTAGGTTGCCGAATTTTCATAAGAGAAATCTTATTTTTGTCTTTCTTTCCTGTTCTTAATTTCATATGGTATATATTTCAAATTTCATTACCATGTTCTTAAATCCTTTATATTTTTTCCCCATACTTTTTATGGATCATTAATTATTGGTTGACTCATGTCCCCTCTCTTTTCAATGTTTTCTAAAACCCTGTAACATAGCTGTTTTACTGGAGAATTTTCATCTCAAAATGTCTTTCTCTTTTTCTCAAATTATTTTATTTTATTAAGTGAATACTCAATGATATTTCTTCTAAATGGGTATTCACATATATATCAAAATGTTCTATTTTAATTCGGGGGTTTATATACATGAAACCCACTTTCCTTTTCTGTGGGTTTAAAGTGACATAAAGATCATGTCTTTAAAGCAGTTTTTAAAACGTTATGATTATGAAATGAAACCCATTAATTTTATGCTATATGGGTTATTTATGAAAAAATTTATTATTATATATGTGTATCACATTATAATAAATACAAATTAAGGTTGTTCCCTGATAGCGCTCTAATGCATTGGGTAAAGATTTAATCTCTAGAGATGACCATTTTAATGATACCTTGGTGAATAACCTTGGTAATTATTGTAATGACACCCTGGGGATGGACCTTGGTTATATGGAAATGATTTTCTAAGTTAAATGTTGAATCCACATCTTTAAGTTACGAAACACCTTATTTTTTTATGATTTTCCTCATGATCTCTTTCTTATGTCTTAAAGTTATTTATCATGACTTTATTGATGTATCTCGAGTTCACATGTAAAATGTTTCCCTTATTTCCCTTACTGGGACTTCTTCTCACCCTTTCCTTTGATGTATGTCCCCAGGTTATGAGATGTATTAATGAACTTATGATGAACAATTATGAATAAGCCTTTCAAGTGTTTAAGAATAATGTTTTATGTTGTCATGTTTTAAGTTCCTGGTTACCAAGACACTAATCCTTAAAGATCCTTGGTTTTGTATAATGTAATGAATTTTTATGTGATAAAAAGGTAGGATAATATAACAAACATTATCAAATTGTAATTAAAATGTATAACATAAAAGAGGTTCTTGAATGTAAATGAGAAGCGAGAAATCCCTTACTTGAGTGTGTGAATCAAAATGATTGGGAGGGGATTCTTGAGAGATTGGGGGCACCTTGGGAAAACTTCAGAGAGTGTAGGGAAGAGTAATTATGTACTACATAGATTTATAGTGAAGGGAAATGGAATCTTGGGAGGGTTTATTTGGTAAATGTGTGGGATTTTGTTAGTATTTATCAAACTTAGGTTTTGGACTCTATATAATAAAATAACCAAACACACAAAACATACCATGGTTTTTTCCATGTCTTCATAAAAAAATTGAGTTTTTCTCGTTATTTTATATGTCCAATGGACTAACATAATAAAATAATACACTTGGTGATGTAGAGGTGAGTCATACTCTTTAATAAATGATATTGAAACCAAAAAATATATTAATGGTTTTGCAGGATTCATAAAAGATTTATAAAATTAATATAACAAACATAAAATCAAATTATATTAGAGTTAAAACATATATTTGGTCATGGATACCATTTATAGTATTTATTACATCACTTTTGGGTAATTATTATGTCATGATACACATCGTATATTTATAGGGTATTTAATTTTTATCTGATAATTTAGCCATCTCAAAAATTTATGAAAATTTAATTATTGGATAATTTTGACATTCTGATTTCAAAAATAAAATTATTTTTATAAAAAATAATTATCTGAATATTTTTAATTTCACTTTTAAAATTAGAATCGACATTTATTGAGAAATGTTGGGTTTTTAACAATAACAGTTTTATAACCCTTATAAAAATTATATTTGACTTAATAATAATTATATGATCATTTAAAATTAATACAAATAATTTAATAATATTATTTTTATAAAATATTATTTATTTCAAAAATCCATTATTTCATCAAAAGAAATTCTTTAATTAAATTGTAATATTATCCAACATTATTTTTATATTATAGTATCAAAATATAATTTTCACCAAACTAATTAATTAATCAGTTATAATGTAAAAACAATAACTAATAATTTTGATAATAATTTTAATTAAAATTAAAATTTAATATTCATTCTATTATGGTAACTGTTTTTATAGTCTTTTTAAAATTAGTTTTAACCTTAATTAACATATTATCATTTTACCATGGCAATTATTATTTACTATAATTACTATTCATATTGTTCAAAAATTAGGTTGAAATTATTACCTAATATTATTTATGATGATTACTAATATGGAATCCATTTTATAAAAATAAATTCATACACTTGTATGATTTTAATTTAATATAAAACTCAAAAGGATGATGGAAAGCGGTTTTCAGAAATATGCATTTTTTTAGGGAAAAGATTATTTTACTTTTACTCTATTACTAGAAATCTTCATTATATAAATTTTAATTAATAAAGATATTTTAATTTAATATAAAAATCTCATTTATATCATTTCTCATTAGGGTTTATTTTAATTAATTAAAATGGGGAACATTATGCATTTTAAAACAATTTTCAGAAAAATGCATACTGATTCCTAAAAATAAACTTGAAATAAAATCTAGTGAAAAGTTTATTTAAATATAAAGAAATAATAATTATTTTAACTTTAAATAAAATTAAAATAATACATTTAATTTTAAATTAATTAATTTATAAAAAGAAATCAAATGTTTACATTAAAACTGTATTTTTCACTATTTACTGAAAATCTATATTTTCCAAAAAATCATAAAATTTAACCCTAAGTTATTTTTGATTTGGTTATTTCAAAAATGGAGTTATTTTTATAAAAAAAAATTTAAAAATGTTCTATAAAATAAATATAATATTTTTTTATAAAAATAAATAAAAAATAATTTTTGATGAAAACATATTTTGAACAAAAAAAAGACATTACCAAAATTTGATTCATTATTTATGAAGAATTTATAAATATATTTAGGGAATATATATATATTTCATAAATTAGTTAACCATACTCATATACAAAAAAAAAATTAATGGAATAGTTAAAGTAGTCATATTTAAAAAATCATTGTTTTTTGGGTTCTGTGTTGCATCAACAATATGCTATCAAATAGTGTTTTCTCTTTTAAAAACATAGGGCATTACATTAAAACATCATACATAGAAGGTTTTTTATGAAATATCGATTCAATCACACTCCATCCATCTCTTTTTATTGATGTCATCCTGAACAATAATGATACATGCTTTACACCCCAAAGCCATGCATGAAATCTCTATCTTGCATCTATACCATTATTCAAAGAATATTATACTATTGAGTATTAAAAAAATATGTAAATAAGAGTTCCACTAAGAGAGAGCATGAAAATCATTGACCGTGTGAGGAGACCATGTATCTCTCTGAAATTGAATGACTAAAAGAGTATGTGAGATTGTTTTTCCATGGATATCCTTCATCACTAGAACCCTTCAGTATTTAGTGATCGCATGTCCACTTCTGCATCGCATGAATAATCTAAGTTGTGAGAAAATAATTTTTTATGACACATAACTCTGATATACATCGATATATTCAAATAATTGGAGATATTTTTAATTACCATTAAATTAATAGAATGATAGGTGACAACATCTCTATAAATAACTAGGGAAATAAGCTGAGAATGCTTCTGTGGTTTGAGATTTCAGAGTGACCTCTCATTTCCATTTGAAACAGAGCATCTGTATTATTTATTAGCATGAAGGAAAAAAGGATCCCACATGAATTTTTCATTTAAAGTACACATTTATAATCCATTCTTGACTTTATTAAGGTGGTGAGGATTTGAGAAGCTCGTCTCACAATATCCCTTCAAGCAAAATTAAATTATCATACGCGATCATTCATGCAAAGGAAGATTAAGTATCTGTGAAGCACATTAGATTTTGTGAAGAAGATAAGACATTTAATACACACCCTATTATATAAAGGAGTTTTAGGAATCCATTATCACACTATGTATTGTGAGGTAGTTGATTTTCTTGATGAAAGAGAATGAAAAACTTCTGCATGTTACGACTTGCATGCATGAAATATAGTAAGTGATCAACCTTGGGTTTTATAAATAATTATGATGAAAAACTATGTTTCAGATATACATTTTATGTGAAATTGTAAGGGTTTTTTGAACCTGAAGTGAAGTTATTGTGATTATTCTTGAATTATTTAAAATTTCCATACATATGAAATAACAATTACATGTGAAGTTTCATTGAGTTGTGTAAGGTCATTGTTGCATTAAATAATATTTAATGTTCAGGGTAAATTGGTTTTAAAAAAAATTACAAATAATAATAGAGGAGAACCAATATAATTACAATTCTTGATATTGTATATCGAGGAAAGATAAAATGACATAGCTTCTCTATTGCACATTATTTATTTCAAAGATTAGAAGATAAATATGTTTTGGAGATGAAATTTATTTCTAGTAATTATTAATTATGTAGAATAATAATGTTGATATTTATAGTCTAGTGCATATTTATATTATTGTTATAGGATATCTAAGGCATAATTTTGATTGAGTAATTTGAGTCATCCCTTTTGATTGCTTCATTTTTAGTAAGTTTATTAGATTCGTTGGAGTCTAAAGAATAAGACATGTGCTACACTATAGATCTATTTCATCCAAGAAAATTGACATCCTAAACTTTTTCAGAAAATAATAGCTTATATCATACTTGTTTTGTACCAATAAAACTAGTTCATGGTCATACACTTTCTCATGTTTTTATTGATAATAATAGATAAGTTGTGTATGAGTAAGATAATAACCACCATACATTGGGGATGTAGTTATACACATTAGAGGGGAACATCATTAACAAACCTTGTTGTTCATTATACATTTCTACATTAGGTGCATACATGATAACTATAGGTGAATAAAATAATAGATCCATCTACTGGAAGTAACATAGGTAAAGAAAGGGATAAATTTTTAAAGTGGTGATAATTCACCCCACACTGATTCACCTTCCCTCTTGGTGTGCTCATCCTTAATTGATATTAATATTAATCCCGTGGTGGGAGGTAGTATGATAATGGTGATCCTTATGCAAAGAGTGTGAAGATTGGAATCTAGTTATGTGATGTTGTAGTTGTCTATAATTCCATTTCTTATCATTTAGTTAGAGAAAGTATGATTTGTTTGATGGTTTAATGGTGATATCAGAGTTGATCATTGAGTTTTGAAGATTGCGGGTTGAGAATCAATTATATCACTTAATTTAATTCCTTTATTTTTTTAAATTGGATGGGTTTACAGATAATACATGGGAATCAGGATATGACTTATTCATGAGGTAAGGAATCTATGAGGCAGTAAAGAAACGACCTAATAGTCATGGTGTTATGGGTTTTTGAGATGATTGGAACATCTAAGGAGTGAGCTGTGTCCCATCAATGATTGTATTGTATGGTGGTAAATGATGGGTTTTTAGAGCCATTTTGAAGTTGTAACTCAGTGTAGTGGTTTAGGAAAATGGGGAATTCTCACCTATGATCAGTGATAAGCCATGAAATTATTAGGAACTAATGGAACTAGGTGAGGCTGTGGTAGGTTAGTGTGTGAGATCCTTGTCATAGAGAGTGGATTTGGACCATTAGTTATTTACATTAGGTTTTATTGATGTAAACCTATTCAATATATGTAATTGGTACTCATGAGCATCATCATTCAATTGATTGTGAGCAAGGATCATGCTTACAGATTAGTGCTGGTAGAATTCATTAGTGCACATGAGAAGTGATGTGTGTAGGTGAACCTAAACCATAGGTAGAGGCTTATTATAGTATTTGTGTGTATAAATAGTTGATTATCACTATTAAATGAGATATTCCCATGTGACTGTATTTATTGGAGGTGATTAAGTCTAAACTAGTGATGCTAACCAATGGAGTGAGCCTTTGGTGAATTAGATAGACCTTCATTGGGATCTAGTTCTTTCATAGGGTGATCTATGGGGTGAATCATGGTTCGAGACATGTATATATGGATAAACCATGGTTTGTGAGTTTTTTTAGGGGTGAACCCATGTTTTTTACATTGTTCAAGGGCTAAACCATGTTTTGAAATAAGATTTAGGGGTGAATCATGTGATGAAACATAGTGAAGTGTTGTTTTGGGGTGTTAACACTTGAGGGAGAAAAGTGAAGTCGGTACCATGTCATGTGGGTGGGAGTGATATCCAATTTGTAGGGTATTTAGTGACAATTTTGGGTTAAAGTAATATTTCCCCCTTGTGGAGTGTCCAATGCATGTTGTAAATTGAAGTGGGAAAATGGCTATGAGGAAAGGTAGTGCATCTTGTTCGAGCGTTGTGGTTACATAAACATCTCCAGGAAATAGACTTGTGAATGAGAGTTGGATTTTTAGCGCTAGAGATTACGTTTCTTGGTAGATACCCATATGGATTATTCTGAAGGATGAAAATTCCTTAGAGGGGGGGTTTGTGACACCATAAATACACTTCTTTGGGATAATGACCTCTTAGGTGGGTAGTTTTTAATTCCCCTAAAATTATCATGGCATGTTATGGTTTATTGTTTTCATAGACATATATAATCTATTATATTTTAGCTGAATAATGTTTTAGAAGAGTTCATGAGTGACTTTAGGAGTACTAGGATGGACATATATCCTAACTATAGCTACTGGTAGGATTTAATGATATCATTTATAAGTCATACCATGGAAAAATTTTCAAGGGTTCTAGAGGGGTCTTAGCCTAAACTATCACACCGTGAAGAACAATTTTACACTATGACCTACCCATAAGAAATTTTTTATGTGTTTCAAAATAAGAGGTCTCTTATAAGGCCCCTTATTTCCTCGCATAAAAAAATATTATAGTATTTTATCCCATAAAGATATATTTTTTTGGATATTTTGGCTTCTTTGACTTCGTTTATTCACCAATCTAAGATTAATTAATTATGATGGATTTCTCTTGGTAATGTTAACCCCATGAATTCCATATATTCCTTATTTATTTATTGTTATTTTTCATTTTTGAGACCCTGATATGATAATATTATATCTTTTTCTCAGATTTTATGTTTCA
This sequence comes from Viscum album, assembly GCA_963277665.1. Classification (NCBI taxonomy): domain Eukaryota; kingdom Viridiplantae; phylum Streptophyta; class Magnoliopsida; order Santalales; family Viscaceae; genus Viscum; species Viscum album. The sequence continues at coordinate 828,265,727 of OY728127.1, forward strand.
GGATCAAATTGGGTGGAAATTCTTGGCAATTAGAATATGTCATGCTTGGGGTCAGAATTCATTTCCAGGTTATAGATTTTAAATAAATATGAATGACTTGAATTAAATTTTTTCATGTGTATCCCTATAAGTGTACATTTCTGTGATTTTATTATCATGTGGGAGTATGTGTAGCCCTATGAGAAGTCTTATATGAGATTTTATTATCATGTTTGTATGTGTGTAGCCATGTGAGAATTCTAGTGTGGGATTTTATTAGTATGTGGGTGTGTGTATAACTCTATGATAACTATTCGTTTTTTTCTAATGTAATGATATGTGTTTTGTATTGATTATATGGTGTTTATCCATCAATTAAATGGTTGAATCTTGGAATAACTTGTTGTAATTGTGTTAATTATATTTTGGTTATCCATCGGTGAGATTATTGAATCATGGGATGAAACGTGTAACCATTTTTGATTATATTGTGGTTATCCATCATTATATCGTTGATTCATGGGATAATATATATAACTTGGTTCTAATATTATTATATCTATTAATTGAGGAGATGGTTGAGTCTTATAACAAATTATTCTACCTTATTTAGATTATGTGACAAGATTTATATGACATATCATTCATCATGGAATCAAAGCAGGTAGAAATGGGGTTCATGGTAGCCTAGTTAGCACAAAATTATTCAGTCGGTTGGATTCTTATTTTCCTAATTACTTTAGGTCAATGCGTAAAAAATTATATACATATGTTGCATATATATTAGGACACATTGGTGTTGTCCTATTGGATTTATAATTTCACCCTATATAAGAATCTTGGTGTGCATACAAGAATTATGACCATGGATTTAGATTAGGGAAATGGACCTAGTTAGAGCATTTTTATAGTAAGAGTGAGTTAGTCGAGGTGATATCGAAATCGAATTCAGAGTCATCTAATAGAGATACCCCATTATTTATTTATTTATTTTTATTATTTTATATAGATGTGACACATTGTTGGAACTTTTGACTCATTGTAATTGGTATTATATGTTATATTGTTAAAGCATGTGTTGATATTGATGTTGTTATTGCTTATGCATATGGGTCCAACTATTTACTCTAATTATTTATTTCCATTATTGTATGTTTACTGTAATATTTTCTCTATTGGTGATGGTATAGCCTCCACATGGTTCCCCTTATTCCCTCATCGCTATTTTGATACCTTCTACATATGGGAAGGTGGGGATGGGGACATGTAACCCTCCACTATGAATTAAGTGATTTGTGTTAGGGTGTCACAATGGTAATCAAGGAGAGGTTAAATAATTATTTTAATAGGTGTATAAATTAAATATTATTCATGGATTTCACTATATATTCATGGTAGATTTTTTTTGAAAGAATAAAATATTGAACCATGAGGAGTTGAACATAAATGATTATATTATAATAATGGGTGGAAGTATAAAAAATTGATGTAATTTACTCGGAAAAATTTCATATGAATTTGAAGTTCAAATGGACTTGGGGAAGGAAATAAAATCTAGTTTTATTCCTTTCAAATCAAATCTTGAATGGGGGATATAAATAAGAGGAATAGTTTATTCTAGAATGGAGTACATGGATTCTTAATTTAAAGACAGTGATATGAAAATCAAGGATCTTGAAATGAGGTTTAAATCCTTGAATGTAATGTTATATGTAAATCATGTGACTTTTCATACATCAATATTACATATTTTAGAAAAATATTTAATACATTTAAAAAAATCATGCTCGAGGACCGTAAAGGTTTAGTTTATTTAGAGACTAGATTCACAATATTTTTATTTCAATAAATATCTTCAACATATCCCATAAAGATCTCCCTATTTAGTACATTTCGTTGGCATACCCTACGTAAAACCATTATTCATAACAGATCAGGAATCAACACCTTTTCCCATATCAGATCAAGAATATTGAATTTTTCCGATAAAAGATCAATCATTTTTGCATGTTTCTCATAATAGATCAAGAACGTCAATTTTTTACATAATGGATCTAGCACATTGACTTTTTTCCCATTTCTTATCAAGAACATCGACTTTTTTTCCATAACAGATCAATAACATCAACTTGTTTCCCATTAAATATTATGACATATAACAATTTACCCAATTAATTAGAGATATATATAATTCCAGGACCGCCCATAAAATTATTTGAATAGTACATATGTGTACAATAAGATCATAATAACATTCATTATATCATCACATCATAACTCAAGAAAATAAAACAGGTTTCAAAATCATCTCATCAATTCAACACATAAAAACCCATTAAAATAAATGAGCCTCAAAAACATCTCATAATAAAAATAATAAACCATCCAAATAAATAATAATTATGGTATCATTGGATCAAATTCCCATTAAAACATTATTAACTTCAAATGATTTTATCATAAATATAAATTCATTTAAAATTATCAATAGAATATTTCCTAAAGAAAATTATATTTTTCATTTAGAAATAAATTATTTAAAATAAAAAAATCTGAAATATTAATTAAAAATTATCTTTGAAAATAACCTTGGTAACATGTAACTAAATCTTCAATGGATTGAGCAGTCATGATAGTGGTAAATTCTGTTCATTCCATATAAGTTAAAAGAGAACATTTCATTTACACTTTTGTAAAAATTAAAAAGGTACCCCATTCTGAAAATGATATTAATATTAATTTTTAAAAAAATTAAAAAGTAAAACTTGTTAAAAATTAATTTAAACAATAATTATAGAATATTAAAAAAATTCTTGAAAACATTTTAAGAAAACATGGACATAGAAGTGAAAGGATTCTTGACCAATGATAGAAATAATGTTGATTTTTCATTAAAAAATATTTCTCTCTCTTGAGTAATTAAAGGAAGGAAAATAAAATGAAAACATGTATTGTAAATAAATATATTAAAATAAAAATCGATTCATTTATCAGTTATGGATTATTTAATTTTCTTAATGTAAATTAAATCCTAAACAATCTCGATTAAAACGGGATTGAAATATAAATCCCTTACCTCAAGTCTCATCCATATTTGTACATGATAGAATAACATGTATAATAAATATAGATTTATTATATATGTATTATAGAACAATAATCACATCTATCATACAATTCATGATTTTATTATAATATCTTATCACCTATTTATTAAAAAATTGTTATTAAAATCGCATTTCTAGGTCATAACTCCATTTTTCATGCATGTTTAGATTCAGTATTCCCAATACATGTACTTAAATAATATTTAAATAATATTCATAAATTTAATCATGATATAAATACCAAATATATTCATTATATATATATATATATTCATCTATAAAGGATATAAATAAGAAAAATGAAATACACCTTTCACAGAGGCGGCATGTCATACATCTGTATAAACTTTTTTTCACATTTCATCAGGTAGAACAAAAGTAAGGTAGAAAATGATTAAATTTTATAGAGTCATTATTATATCATATATATTCTATAAATATATAGTTACTACCATTCAAGTAAAATTTAAATGAAAAACATATCGCATTGCTTCGTAGAGGTGGTGGTCTGCATGTATGCACAAGCAATGTTATCATTTTCCAAGGGTTTGGAAGGTAAGAAGATAGAAATTATATTATCATTAAAAATCATAATTATGTAATAAATATAATATATAAACATTAAACCTATCATAATTACCATCCATAAAAAAATAGTGATGGAAAATGAACTGCATCGTTATGTAGAGACAGAAAGTTGTACAGACGTATGAATGATACATTCACTTCCCATTTGATAAAAAAGAGAGTGAATAAATATGGTTTAATAATAATAATAAAATTTAATTATATTTATGATACTTGATTTATTATTTAATAAAGAATATAACATATTTGGAGGAGGTAAAAGAATAATTAAAAAGGAAGTGATCAGTTAAGGTGATTACCTATTCTTTGAAGCAACTCCTTTAGATATCCTCACAAGGATCATAAGGTTGGTATTTTTGGAAGAAAAGAAACTCTAGAATGTGTATATGGATATTGGAGAGGGATTTTGTTTTGATCTTGTTGAGATAGATGGCTCAAAATGTGTAAATAATTGAGGTGAGGAGGTTCCCATCTATAATTAAGTTGAGGGACACTTTTTGTATTTCATAAAAGTTTAAATTATAATGAAGACATTATCTATAAAATTCTTCAAAATAAACATATATTATAATATAAGATATTATTGGGTTTATATATCATAAACCAGTAGTATTTAGATTGGTTTAAGTGGTTTTTTAGACCTAATCTTTTGGTTTAACCCCTTTGTTAACTCATTTTAACCTTAACCGCGATAATAAATTTTTCACTCTTAAAAGTTTATAATTTTACATATAAGATGTAAATTATAATATAAATATCCAAGGGATGAAATTTTAAACCAAATATTTTTTGTATTTTAATATTTTTCTGATTTATAAAAAATTTAATAATATATTATTTTGAAAAATTACCATTAATGTAAATTTTGACACTTTTCAAATAATTTGACTTAAATACATAAATAAAAAGTTATAATTTGAATAAAATTATTTAAAAAAACACTAATATTTCGTATTAATATATAAAATTCTTTTAACACCAAAACACAATAAAATTATATTACTTTAAATATTTTTAAAAACATTTATTTTATTTGTCTATTAATGGAAGAAATATTGAGTCGGTGTTGCATAAGAATTTAAGGTAATTATATAATTACTCAAAACTATAAATAAATTTCCATAATGAAAATAATTTCATCATTATAAAAATATACATTTATATTCAATAACAACTTACTTTTTCCCAATGTAGACACATTATATATATTTAAAAGTAATAGGGTTACATTTTAAATTTTTCTTACTTTAAAATATTATATATGTCATTTCCATGGAAAAGTTTCAATTTGAAAAATAAATTTTGAACCTAAGGTGATAATGGTAAAATTACCTTCACTAAATAATTATTATTATTAAAAAAATTGGTCTTATCGCTTATTTTTAACATAGATTAACCTGATTTACCCTTTACTAAGGTGATAAATTTTACCACGATTACTATTCATATTGACTAAAAATAAAAGGGATATATTGATAAAATTTAAAACTCATAATTAAAAATTTTGAATTCATTTTATCAAATTAAATTTATATAATTAGTATAAATTAATTTTAAGATAAGTATGCAAAACATGACGAAAACAGGTTTTTAGAAAAGTACATTTTTAAGCAACAAAAATGAATTTATTCTAATCCCAAACGTAGAAAAATATTACATCAATTTAAAACATTTTTTTGAATATTTAATATATAAAGTTAATTAAAATAATTCGATAATAGTGATTTATTTATTTTATTAACAAAAAAACACATTACAAATAGTTCTTCAGAAAAATGCATTTTAAGTATAGAAATATTTTTATTCTAAATTTAACCATGAAATTGATTTCAATTAACTTTATTTGATTATTCATAATATAATTTAATTAATTTTACTTTGAAATAATTTTAAAATACAATATATCTTTGGGAATTCTTGAAACCAAAATACAATTTTCAATGAAAATTAGTATTTTCCACTAATCACCTGAAAATTAATATTTACTGAAAAATACCAAAGAAACATTATAAACTAATTTTGACTTCAAAATTTTAAGAAATTATTTTCATTTTATCAAATATTTTTTCTAAAATTTCTATAAATTAATTATAATATTTACTCACAAAAAGTAATAAAAATCATTTTTTATGAGAACATATTTTTTAAGCACAAAATAACATTAAAAAAAATGAGTTGTAATTTCCTAATAAGTAGTCAATACAATTGTATCGAGTAATACCATTATATATATTTCATAATATGGTTGATCTTATTCATAGCAACCAATTTAATATCTAGGTTATAGCGGTCATATTTAAATAAAATTATTGTGTCTTTCATTTAAGATTACTGTTACATGTCTTGCATGATATCAAATATATTATTATTTTAAAATCTCAGGGTCTTACACCCCCCCCCTAAATAAATTAATCCCTCACAATTTTTTCCAGTCCATAAATTCTTTTAAAAATTCATTTTCTAAAACCCACATCGTACAAAGGAATAATAAAACCTCCTTTAAAAAGGGATAGTAGTAAACATAAAGGTTACCTGAAATAACATAAAATTGATTTCCCAAATAAGGAGAACAATGATGGGAAGTCAAAATAAGAATATGGAATATAAAACTAACTCTCAAGGACTAATATAGAGTAATATAGAACATAGTCAATATAATGTTAAAGACAAAAAACCATAAATCTATGATAAGTGAAATGACCGTCGATTCATCAGAAATGATGGTAAAAGTATAGTATTCTTATTTAAAGATAATTTTCCTAAAGCTGGTGAAAAATTTTTATATCAATATAAAGAACTTTAGAAAATATAGTTATTTCATTTCTTTCCATGTCATATGAACAATTTAATCCTTTGGTTGTGCTTCGATAAATTTTCACTTCATATCTTGCCCCAATAAATTAATAATCATGATGATTTTTTCATGCCCGAATAACAAAATATATTTTTTAATATATAATAAGATCCATAAAATAAAAAACAATTAATTCCTACTGTCTATATATTTTTAACAAAACCAATATGATTAACACAGGTTATCTAATATGATAAATCATACTTTAATCTCTAAAATATCATCCAAAGTTTAACTTAAAATATTCCATAAATAGTTAACCTGGTAACCCTTAAAATCATTCTGGATAAAATCAAAATCCAAAAAATTATGAATAGGGTCACTAATTTTCCAAAATGTACTTAACATTAATCCCCCAAATAGCATAAAGTAGCTTTTACCTTCACATACCAAATAAATAAATACCTTGATTATATATTCTCATAGAACATGGTAATAACTTGAATTACCATAAAACCATAAGGAAAACAAGCATGGTTTAAATAAAATAACTCTCTATCCTAAATAATAAAATAAAATAAAAATTATTAAATATATTCCATAAATCATTAAATGATGTAAACTCCATAAAAGATAACATAAACCAGTTTTTTGTAAAATCACTAATCAGTTAAAAAATAATAAATATTATCTTATTAAATTTATTATAACAAAAAATATATTTATCTTTTATTATCTCAGAATCAAAAAAAATACTATGGTTTATATTTCTCTTAATCATGTATTCTCCAAAAATATATCATTTCCACTAAATCACTTTTCTTGTTCATTAGTATAATTCAGCACATTCTTGATAATCCGTTATGAAAAACCTCTATATAATAATCCTTAGAGGTTTTATGGAACTTATAAGAATAATATCATTATAAAAAAACATAATTCTTAAAAATAATTCTCTAATTCCAATACATAAATACTTCAATCATCCCACTTAAAAATCGACATAACATACACCATTCCTTAGTCTAAGAGTTAGCTCCCAGATTAGGGAATTGACTAAAATAACAACCATGTTCTCCATATATAAGACATTAAACTATAAATGGTACATTAGGATTAAATTTATATCTGTAATGTCCTAGTTCCAAAAGCCACCTAGAGGCATCCCGTACCTGGTTGGTCACACGGCCTCAAGTGCATTTCACCAAATGCCAGAGGCTTCCAACTAGTAGTGAGGACCTTGGGTATGATAGAGTGGAAATTATGCCCTCATTGGCAGAGTACACATCGGAAGTAAAAAAATACATGCAATAGCGGAAATAGTAAATATCCAACAACAGTAAGTAGTGGAAGATTGGAATAATAAAACAATTGGAGCACACATATAAATGATGCATGATACATATGTCTAGAAAAGCATCCAAAAAAAGTCACAATGCTGGAATACAAATACTAAGAAACCAAAGTACACAAATAAAAGGTAAACATCTCCTCAACATCTCCAGAATATTCTTGGTCCCATGCTTTCCAGCTTCATGACAAGTCATGTACATGAAGTATAAGGGTGCTTTCCCTTATCTATACCTTTAAGATTATAATTTTTTTGGGCCCAAAAGCATGACCCACACAGGTTGTGAGACTAAATCCCAGTAGGAAACCACCTGAAGATCTGTGCCTAACAGTTAGTGAGTATATGGAAGGTAAAAGTACAGAAACAGTAAACAGGAAATCACTCCATATTAAACAATCCATAGTTTAAAGCATTCAAAACACCACACAGCATGCAACAGAAAAACAGATAATAGAAAAGGTAACCCTTTGGGAAGTATCCACAACCTATCCCCTCTAGACCTACCCATTAACACAAGAAAATATCTAAACACAAGGTAACCCTCTAGAAAGTACTCACAGCCTATCCCCTCTGGTCCTACCAAATAAGTACAAACAACCCTATGGGCAGTACACTCAGTCTAACCCCTCTGGTTTAGCTTAAGCATAGACTCTCTAAGGAAGCACTCACCATCAATTCCCCCTGTAGTCTTGTATCAGTACTAAAGGCGCTTTGGGGAAGCACTCAATGTCTCATTCCCCCTGTGGCTCATGTTGAGGTACTACAAACACTCTGGGTAAGCACTCAACGTCAATTACCCCTATGGTCTCGCATCGTAAAATTATAAGACACTCGGGAGAAGCCCTCAATGTCCATTCTCAGTATGGTATATACACCAGGTTCTCACGGACCTATGTAATTCAAGCAGGTGTAGCAGCACGTAACAGCCAAGCTAAACCTCACGAACTACTTGGATATAATTATACATCACAACTGCATACTTGAACAACAGTCACACCATCCTATAATACTGGGCATGGGAATGTAAACAGAAGCCTAAAAGGAAACCAAGACCCAAAGGTCAACACAGGAAAACATTCATGGGAAATACATCCAAATCACAACAATTCACCCTATTCACAATCACTAATCATCTTCTCAGGAATACCAGCATAGAAGAGAAACAATAGGGCCAAAATGGTAAATGTGAAATACCTCGTTCAAGGGTATTGGGAAAATTAGCACATAAAACTCAAATACATTTAACAGTAGGGCACAAACCACCTACCTCGGGGTTAGTAGATCACTATAAGTGAAGCTAGAAGCTTTAATCTTCTTATAATGTAGTAGATATAAGAAAATGTCTCAAACGTTCAACCCACGATAACCAGGAAAAGAAGAGAAATCATAAAACGAGGCTCTAGAAGAAGAGAGAACTCACCCAAGCGATTCCAACACAATCAACTGTATTCGAATCGGAGGATAGACAGAGGATCGAGGGCTCGTCCCAGATCCATGGTCGTATGGGTTCTCTCAGTCGAACAGAACCTAAAAGAAGTGAATTTTAGAGATTAGACGTGAACCCAATGCATTTAATGAAAAAAACAAAATACACAGCGTGTACTTTTGGAGTACACGTCGTGTACTTGATCTTTCTGTACTCCGCATTAGGCAGCCTCCAGGTCATCATAGATGGCCATGTGCAAGGCCTCTACACGGCCATCACACGGCTACCCACAGTAACCGAGTAAACGATGTGTACTCATAAAGTACCCAGAGTGTACTTCAAAAATTTCTAGAAACACCTCTTTTCTCAAAAACTCCAGGAAAAAAAACATACCTGAAAAGATGATTTTGGTTTTTACAAACTTCCCCCCTTAAATAAATTTGTCCCCGAATTTCCCTATAGTAACATAGAAGAAGAAACCCCAAACAACTCCGGCCACTGAGCTTGTACATCGGCCTCGCTCTCCCAAGTATCATCATGCACTTGCATGTGCTACCATAGCACCCATACCAGAGGAACAGACTCGCCACAAAGAACCTTTTTACTAAGATCCACAATCCAGATTGGATGCTCTTCAAACGATGTATCCACTTCGAGCTCAACCTCCATGGGTTGAAAGACATGAGACGGGTCCAAAAGGTAACATCGAAGCTGAGAAATGTGGAAGATGTCATGCATAGGATGATACCTCTGATCCAACTACAACCAATAGGAAATTGTCCCAACTCTCTCAAACACCTCAAACGGCCTGATGCACCTCGATGAAAGCTTACCCTATCCTTGAATCCTCTTGTGTCCCAACCTCGGTGTGACACGCATGAAAACCTGAACCCTGACCTCAAACTCCAGAGGTCATCCCCACTGATCAGCATAAGAATTCTGTCGAGATTGTGTAGTATAAATCCTCTTCCGAATCAACTCTATCTACTATGTGGTCTCCTGAACAAGACGTGGTCCCAGCAAAGCTCCCTGTCCTGCCTCCAGCCAACATAAGGGTGATTGGAATGGCCTACCGTACAAAGCCTCATAAGGTTCCATCTGAATAGTTTCTTGAAAATTTTTGTTGTTGGTAAAATCCACAAGAGGTTTATTCTTCTCATAATAACCTCTAAAATCCAGAATGTATGCTCGGAGAATATCCTCAAACACCTGAATCATACACTTGGACTGGCCATTTGTATGGGGGTGGAATGTTGTACTTAAAAGTACCTGTGCACCAAAAGCCTTTTGAAGCCCCTGCCAGACCCAAGAAGTAAAACGTGCATCCCTGTCTGAAAAAATGGAGTGTGGAACTCCATGTAGACATACAATCTCATGGATGTACAACCATCCTAGCTCATCAACACTAATGGTTTCCATGATCGGCAAGAAGTGATCAACCTTCGTGAGTTTGTCTATAACAATCCAAACTATGCCATTCCCACTAGTAGACCTTGGAAAACTGGTCACAAAGTCCATCGCGACATCATTCCACTTCCACTCGGAAATTGGTAACTACTGTAAAAGTCATGCTGGTTGCTGATGCTCCGCCTTCACATGCTGACAAGTGGAACATCTCATGATGAAACCAGCAACATTCCTCTTCATACTTGGCCACCAATACTGACAGTGTAGATCATGATACATCTTGGTGATGCCATGATGAACTCCCCAAACCGGGGAATGAAAACCCCACATCATCTCCTCATGTATGTCTTCTTCTACCCATATGCTCCCCTGGAAACGCAAGATCTCATCCTTGTCTATGGTCCATCTAGTCATGGGGTCCTCTCCTGACACACTCTCCCATAGGGCTAGGCCTTCAGAATCTGATAGCTGCCGCATTCAAACTCGATCCAGAAGAGCAGAGGTAATGGATATTGAAGAAATAAATGTATTCCCCTGACTGTCATGCACCTCCAAATACATCTCAGAGAATAGAGCCATAAGCTGCCACTTACTGTTGGCCTCCTGAACTGCATGTATTTGAGTCCTCCTACTCAATGCATCAGCCACTAAATTTCCTTTCCCAGGCGTATAGGCAAGATCAAAGTCAAATGACTGTAGGTACTCAACCCACATGTGTTGTCTCAAATCCAGATCATGTTGAGTGAATATGTACTTGAGACTTTTGTTGTCAGTGAAAACCACAAAATTATCTCCCATAAGATAATGTCTCCAATAGATTAAGGCATGAACAGCAGCTGCCAACATCAGATCATGTGTCTGGTAATTCCTCTCATGTGGCCTCAACTGTTGAGACCCGTATGCAATGACTCCATCTCCTTGCATAAGCATAGCTCCCATCCCAATACCTGATGCATCTTAGTAAACATTATAACTCTTTCCCAACTCTAGAAAGACTAGTATCGGTGCTGAAGTCAACCTCCCTTTCAGCTCATGAAAGGCTGACTCGCAAGAATCTGACCACATGAACTTCGCACCCTTCTTGGTCAGACCTCTCAGTGGTGCTGCTAATCTTGAAAAGTCATGTATGAAACATCTCTAGTATCCAAACAGTCCTAGAAAATTACACACCTCAAATACGTTCTTCGACTAATCCCAGGAAACTATAGCTCTCACTTTCTCTGGGTCTACTGATACTACTGCCTCTGAGATAACATGACCCAACAAGTTAATCTGATCCATCCAAAAGTGGATCTTTGAGAGCTTAGCATATAAATGATGCTCCCTCGGTGTACTCAAAATGATCCCAAGATGGGTATCATGGGCATGTCAAGTGGGAGAGTACACCAAGATATCATCCATGAAGACCACCACGAAGGAATCCAAGTATGGATGGAACACTCGGTTCCTCGGTGCCATGAAAACTGCAGCCTCATTCGTGAGACCAAACAGAATAACCAAGTACTCGTATAGACCATACCTACTCCTGAAGGCTGTTAGAGGTATATCTGATGGCCTAACGCACAACTGATGATAACTGGATCTCAGGTCAATCTTCAAGAACACTCAGGATCCTCGAATCTGATCAAAGAGATCATCACTCCTCAACAAGGGATATCAGTTCTTAACCGTTTACTGATTCAACTTATGATAATCCACACAAAGCCTGAGGGTACTGTATGCCTTCTTCGCAAACAGGACCAGCAAACCCCAAGGAGAAGTACTGGGTCGGATAAAACCCTTTTTCTGCAACTCATCCAACTACTTGTTAATCTCCTGAAACTCAGGTGTAGCCATCCTGTAAGTAGGAATGGACACTGGTGCCTCTCCTAGTAAAAGCTCAATCGAGAAACCTACCTCATGATCTGGAGGGAAACCTGAAAAGTCCTCTGGAAACACATCTCTGAAATGATCCACCACTGGTGGAAAGTCTAACTGTGAAGTCCCCTAGTCATCCAGATAAAGACTAGAAATCTGGGTTGTAACTCCTCACAATCCATGATGCTCTGGACCCGCTCTACTCGCCCGGATATCCCATTCGCCCTTATGAAGAAAAGATCCACCTTCTGGTGATATGAAACTCCCCCTACGGCGATAACAGTCGACGACTTCCTAGAATGGAACTAACCCGTCCATCCCGATAATGACATCATAGCCTGTCATCTCTAGTGCATAAAGGTCCCACAGAAAGTGATATCCACCAACTTGTAGAGGGAACTCTCAACACTAATGTATACTAGCCGTTCTAGTCCCCAATGGAGTGTCTAGATTCAAGATATCAGTAGATGAAAATATGAAAAGCCCAAGGCTCTCCACGACAGCAATAGATATAAAGATATGGGAAGCCCCTGTATCAAAATGATCAGAAGATAAAACTAAGGCTACTATGATCGTACCTCAAACTATAGAAGGTCTGGGATCCTACTCCTGCAGGGTCTGCTCCACTACAAAAGTATGGCATGTATCGTGACCCTGTGACCATGCCTGACCACTCTAAGCTGATCCACCTTGATGTCACTAAAAACTGGGTGACTGGCTACCACGACCATGACCTCCACCTTGGCCTGAATGGCTAGAAGAACTCCAATTCCCAAAATGGTGAAAAACAAGTGGTTCTCCTCCTGAACGAGGAATCATAGAAGAACCCATGTCACCAGATGTTGGAGAGAAGATCTGATAGAAGAGCTAATGATGACACATCTTGCCACAAGATCGGCACTCCACTAGGTCTCTCTAGAACTGTGGTCCTGTATGCCCAGCCCTTCCACACTGGTAGCATACCACCAGGCTACCTGAAGGTGTCTCTTGCCTTCTTGGATCATTGTACGAAGACTCCCTGCGGTGCTTCCTATGGTCAGTAGGAGGGATGCTAAGTCCAGATGTTGAGCCGCCTGGGCTCACTACTCTGGAATCCCTCAGATCGTGCTCTTTCATCAACACCTGGTTGACTATAGAAGTGATAGAAGTCAACTAGAAGATGTTCACCTGTAATTTGATGTCATGCCTCAAACCATCCTCGAACTTCCTTTCCATGAACAACAGATCAACTCTCGGAATAGGCATAAAGTGTTGCAGCTTGGTAATGCGGGAGTAATACTCCATAACAGAAAGAGTACCCTACTCCAGACTCATAAACTCCCAGGCTCGATCAGCCCTCAGGGTCTCCGGATAGAAGTAATCAAAGAATATGCGCTGAAACTCATCCCATGTCATAACCTACTGGCGACCCGCCAGCGAGATAACATCCCACCACCTCTTGGAAGAGTTCCGAAGCATATAGGTAGTGAGCTTGACCCTCCTCTCTGGAGGTGTCACAACCCATCCTCGAGGCCCGTGTCGTGACTACCCCAAATCTGCCTTTCATAGGCCAGGGGCTGGTGACTAGAACCAAAGGTGTAAATCCCAATAAAAGGGAAGGAATTTCCTTTATATAAGAAAAAAAACACCACAGAGTACGCAAGTAGAAGTAAACACTAAGTAAACTGAGTACAAAAGTAAGTGCTGGAAAGTAAATGGGCCAGTATACAAACCCAATTGAAAGTATAGTACAACTGAGAAAAGAATGTACAAGAGCTTAAAAGTAAAGAAGCAACCACCAAGATGTCCTCCGGGAATCCCACCTGAAGGGTGGGTACAAATGGTCTCATCAGCTCCTTGAATCTGTCGGTCCGCTCCATGGACATCCCGCCTGATAGTCCACCTACAGATACTATCTTTCTACATAAGCCTCAACCACAATCAGAAATGTCCGTCATCTACAACCAACACAACGTAGTGTGGTCATAGCCCATGCAGGGGTGAGTATAGGATACTCAGTAGGGACCCCGAGACCCCCGAAGGCCTCCCAGAATCCACTAAGGATAAGCCACAAAGGAAGATACAAACATGAAGTATCAATCAACTCTACTTAGTTATATTCCCATACATATACATAAGTCATCAATTCTAGTTTGGCTCCAACTCCTGAGCCCAAGTATAACCCAGTCCACATAGGAATGAACAACCCATTCCACAAAGGAAAGTAGAACTCAGTCCACCAAGGAAAGCAAGACAATCATATCGAAGATAATGATTGAAAGTGAAGACTCATCTCACATAGGTATACTACTCACGAATAGGGGTGGAGATTATAGATGTAGCCTCTGAATCATCTCCCCTGCCGAACCCATGAAGGATCCATGTACATAACTCATCGCTGCCAAAACCACATAGGATCCTAGTAGAGTAACCATCACTGCTGAACCCACATAGGATCCAAGTACAGTCGTCGTCGCTGCCAAACCCATGGAGGATCCAAGTATAGTCATCCTCACTACCGAACCCACGTGGGGTCCAGGTAGAGTCATCATCGTCGTTGCAGTCACAGCCAGCTCTAGGGTTCCCGCACACAGCACGCTCGATCACCAGAGGGTCCACTCCTCAGGTCAAAGATCGATACATCAACTGTCACGAAGTCCATAGTTGATGTATCTCGTAGTTTCGTCCCACGTCATAGGAGAAAAACCAAGGAAAACGTGCCTAAGTCACGGAGAACAAGACAAACAAGCCATTTCCCTAAAGTACAGGGCGTATAGGTAAGCGATACATTCCGTGTCATAAGACACCGGGTACTACCCATGTGAAATGGCCCGGGTGGCAGGGCTGGTCATGTAGATTAGTAAGTACACGGCATGTAGTATGGTTACACGTCGAGCCTCATGAAGCTGCTTCTACCTTTCTATGAAGATAATACACGATGTGTTACTTGGCCATGTATTACTGTCTGTTTCCGTGTATTTTAGCTGAATACATGCCATGTACATCGAAGTTTCCTCTGTCAAATAGTGTGGAGAGTACACGTCATGTGTCTAGAGTCACACACCGTGTACTACATTTCTAACGTCTGAAACAGAAAATGCGGTATTCTTGTAATACATGGAGTTTTCTCCTGGAGGAAATGCTATGTATTCTAGAATTTTCCAGAAACGACACCTCTAGCCAACACACCTCCTGAGGTGTCCGTTCTTCATTCTGATGATCTGATTTCTACAAAACATCTGCTTCTTGGTCTGCACGGTGCTCTGAGGCCGTTTAAGATGTTTTCAGGCCTCCGATCGACTCTGAAAACATAACTTGATTCACCACTCAAGAACGCTTGAAGAACTCCACATATTCACAAGAACGATAGAAGAATCTGTCCGTGTTAGTTTGGTCCATTCCCTTCTCCATTAGTCCAATAACAAGTGGTTTAAGAGAAACAACAACATGGAAGGAAGCCAATCATTATCAAATTCAAACTCACCCCTAAATTGAAGGAAGATCACGGTTTTCAAGCATCGTGGATGATGGAATCGTTTCCATCATCGTCGAGGTCTCCTCCCATGTCGTAGAGGAAGAAGAGGATAAAGAAACCGGGGCCGCCGAATCAACGTTCTTCTTCGAAGAGTTGGCGTTCTTCGTTGAAGACAAAGTTATTCAAAAGAAACTAGAGCTCTCTCCTCTAATTATCAACACAACAAGCCAACCCCAAATAAAATAAGGCTCCTCTTATTTTATTAAAACATGTCATGCATTCAAATTAAAAAATTTAAACACTTAATTCAATTAATTGATTAAGTGTGTGTTGGCATGAATTAATGTGGTAGAGTGGGGAGAGTTGGAGTCACCCAATTAAATACATGGGGTTTAATGGGAGGTTTAAGGGGTTTAGGGAATGTGAATGGTTGGGGATCGTGGGGGCCCCACCTCAAAATTATCCTTACATGGGTAGTTAGGAGTTTCTGGGTCCCATCCCAACTACCCCATGTAGGATATAACCACTTAAGATAAAGAATAAAAATTGTTCTACAATTTTTATTCAATTCTTATTTAAACCAAAAAATTATACTCCTTATCCCATGAAAACGCATCTATAGTGAAAGTACTATTAAGAAATTACCAGTGTTGAGGTTCCATCGGTGCCCTTAGATTTCAATTCCGAGCACCAGTTCAAAAGATAGAAAAACCTGCTCGTTCATTCAATGAATGTACCTGAGCTAAACTTTGGAAATTTATTCCGGGAACACCAGGCCTTGGAATTAGGTGTCGTCAGAAACTGCGTACTTTTAAAATCCCAAATAATTAAGAAAAAAATTTCCTTGAGATTTATGAGTCTTTACATTACTCCCACATCAGGGCTTTACGTCCCCATAAAGCTACATCATAATGTAGGGAAACAAATAAGGGTACTGTGCACGCATCTGAGCCTCCCGCTCACATGTTCTCTACTGGAGGTTCCCGTGCTGCCACCTGATGCGCACTATAGGAATTTACCATCCATGAAGGACCCACTCCTATTGATCCTTGATCTCCACTAGGAACTCCGAAAAAGATGCCCTGTCATCGATGTCCATCTCCCCATGGTCAATGCTATCCGTCAGGTCGTGCCCGTATCTCCTCAGTTGAGATACGTGGAAGACGGCGTGCACCTGGTGCAACTGAGGTGGAAGAGGCAGGCGATAAGACACCTCGCCTATCCTGCTGAGAACCTGGAATGGTCCGATGAAGCACGGAGATAACCTTTCGCCCCGGCCAAATCTCCATAATCAACATCTAGGTGAGACCCGTAAGAAAACGTGGTTGCCATCATAGAACTCTAGTGGTCTTCGCCTCCTATCAGCTTAGGACTTCTGTCGGCTCTGTGCAGTCCTCATCCACTCCTGGATGATCTGCACATTCTCTGTTGTAGCCTGAACCATCTCTGGTCCTACGAGTGCGGACTCCCCAGGGTCAATCCAGCACAGAGGTGATCAGCAAGGTCAGTCGTACAGTGCCTCATATGGTGCCATCCTGATGGTGGAGTGGTAGCTTTTGTTGTACGTAAACTCCACCAAAGGTAGGTGATCCTACCTTCTGAGACCAAAGTCAAGGACACATGCACGGAGCATGTCCTCGAGAGTCTGAATGGTCCTCTCTCTCTGTCCATCCATCTGAGGGTGAAAGGCGGTGCTCAGGCGTAGCTGCGTCCCAAATGCCTCCTGCAACCCCTTACAAAGCTGGGAAGTAAAGAGAGAATCTCTATCGGAGATGATAGATGATGGAACACCATGAAGCCATACAATCTCCTCAAATTATAGGTGTTCCAAGTTCTCTACTGAGTTGTGCTCTCTGATAGGTAGAAAGTGGGCCGACTTGGTGAGTCAGTTGATGATCACCGAGATAGAGTTGTTTCCTCTGGATGTACGTGGAATCCCTATCACGAAATCCATTGATATACTGTCCCACATCCACTCCAGGACCTATAAGGGTTGTACCAAGACTTCTGGTACCTGGTTCTCCGCCTTCACCTGCTGGCAGGTGAGGCATCGAGAAATGAACTCTGCCACAACCTTCTTCATACCCAGCCACCAGTGTTGTCATCTGAGATCTTGGTACATCTTCACTACTCCTGGATGTACCTCCAAAGGAGAAGTGTGAAACTCCCTCATCACCCCCTCCTGTAATGCAACTGGTACCATGTAACGTCCTCTGAAAAGGATTATGTGCTCTCCTCCTACAGAAAATCCATCAGGTGCATGTCCTGTGGATATCTGTGCACGTTGCGTCTCACGGTCAACATCCTCACACAGTGCCTCCCTGACCCACTAAAGTAGGGGAGGATTGACTGTGAGGGAATATAGGAAGGCTTCCCCATCTCTATCCATTAAGGATATCTGCAAAGCGGCTAACTGCTCTATCGCCTCTCCAAGTATCTTAATGCCTGACCTCCTACTGAGAGCATCAGCTACTACGTTCCCTTTCCTAGGAGTATAAACTATCTCAAAGTCATAGTCCTGGAGGAACTCGAGCCATCACTGTTGCCTCAGGTTCAGGTCCTTTTGCGATAAGATATACCTGAGACTCTGGTGGTCAAATTAGACTGTAAAGCGCTCGGCCATCAGATAGTATCACCACATCTTCAAGGCGAAGACCACTGCTACTAACTCCAGGTCATGGGTAGCGTAGTTCTACTCAGGCTGCCTAAACTGTCATGAACCATAGGCAATAATTTCCCACTCCTGCATCAAGACACACCCGAGTCTAGTCCCTGATGCATCGTAGTAAACTGCATACCCCACGCCCTCCTCCGGCAGCCTTAAGATGGGTGCACTGGTCAGTCTCTGTCTCAGCTTCTGGAAGCTCTGCTGACATATATCTGACCACATGAAAGGTTTCCCCTTCTTCGTCAAATTTGAAAGCGGTGCTGCAACTCTAGAGAAGTCATCTGCAAATATTCGATAGTACCCTTCCAGACCTAGGAAACTTCGCACCTCCATCACACTCCTGGGTGGATCCCAAGCGAGTACTGCCTCGATCTTTGCAGGATCCACCGCAACTCTCACCTCAGAGATGATCTGCCACAAGAAGTGGACCTCTAGAATCCAGAACTGGAACTTCAAGAGCTTACCATAAAGCTGGTGCTTTCGGAGTGTATCCAGTACAACCCGCAAGTGGTAGGCGTGCTCCTCCTCTCTAGTCGAGTAAATAAAAATTCTGTCGATGAAGACTATGAAAAACTGATCAAGGTAAGGCTGGAAGATCCTGTTCATGAGACTCATGAACACTACTGGAGAGTTGGTTACACCGAAAGGCATAACCAAGAACTCATAGTGGCTATATCGACACCTGAATGTCATCTTCTACACATCCTCGTCTCGAACTCTGAGCTGATGATAGCCTGACCTAAGTTCTATCTTCGGGAACCATCGTTCTCCCTTGAGCTAATCGAAGAGTTCTTCAATCCTTGAAAGTGGATACTTGTTCTTCACGGTCACCTGTTTCAGGAGACGGTAGTCAACACACAGTTGCAAGCTCCTGTCTGCCTTCTTAGTGAAAAAAATCGGGGAAGCCCAGGTTGAAACACTGGGTCAGATGAATCCCTTGCCCTGCAAGTCCTCTAGCTATACCCGTAGCTCATGAAGCTCAGCAAAAGATATCTGATATGTTGGAGTAGAAATCGGTGTTATCCCAGGGTAAAGGTAAATATAGAATTCTACCTCTTTGCGAGGAGGGAGTCCTGGAACATCTTCTAGGAAAACGTCCACGTACTGATCCACCACAACAGGAAAACTCGGACTCCGCACATCAACCGCTCTGAGGATGAGACTATACATCTGATGTGTGATCGGCTACCCTCTCCTCTACGTATGTCCATCCTATGCTACAACGTCTCCCTTCTCGCTAGTGAAGGTGAATCTACTCCCATCTGTGTGGACACACCACACATTGCGCCTAATACAGTCGATCTGAGCATGGACTGTAGATAACCAATCCATGCCCAATATTACATCGTAAGGCCTCGATGCCGCTACAAGAAGATCCCAGCTGAAGCTATCGCCTCTTAGAGTAAGCTCGCACTGCCGGCACCAGTGCGTAATCATCGATTCTGCTCTCGTAGGAGTATCTAGCCCTAAGGATCGACCCAACGGCTCTGTCAGAATCTCAGAGCTCCGAACAAGGGCCGCGGCAATTAAACAATGACTCGCTTCTATTTCTATAAGAACTGCAGCAAGGGTGGAGTTGACATAGATAGTACCTCGAATCATCTCAGGTACGTCGTGGTCGTAAGCCTCCACTGCCTGAAGCTGAGCCTGCCTCTGTCCGCCACCTCCATGTGGTCGGGGTGGACCTCCTGGTGGTGGTGGTGGTATAGCCTCGATGCTTTGTCCACCACCTGCTTCTCGGCCAGCTCCTCTACCTCGTCCGCCTGCTCCCCTGCATGGCGGGTAGGGAAGTCACGAGCCATGTGGCCCTGTCCGCCGCATGCATAGCACTGCCTGTCTCTCGTATGACTGGCTCTAATGCGTGTGCCCCGCACATCCGAACCAATATCTTGAGGTTTCCCACCTGATGGCCTGGTCTGCTTGGACCTCTATGTCATTTGTCTACTGTTGGCTGCATAAGACTCCGCTATGTGTCGCCCTGCGGTATGCCTCACTACTAGCGTAGGATCCGCAAGGAAGATCTCCACAAGAAGGGCTCGCTCCAGTACTCCTTCCTACATCAGAATGCTGAGGGAGATCATCGAAGCCCTAATCTCATGCCTCAGTCCCTTATTGATGGTCTAGGCCCGGAAGAATGGGTCTCGTACCATGTTCGTGGAGTAGCACGAGAGATCGGTAAATCTCACCGAGTACTGGGCTACTATCATGCTGCCCTACCGCAATTGTAGTAACTCCTTGATCTGCACCGCACAGAGGGTGGCTGGAATGAACTCCGAGAGGAAGAGGCTATCGAAGTCAGTCCAAAGTAGTGATGCCTCATCGTGAACCTGGAGAATCAGGCTCCAGCATCTACCTATTACTGCGTGCAGGAGACTCACTGCAAGGATCACCATAAGATCTGCTAGTGTCCCTGCCAATCTGAAGACTCAGACAATAGCTTCTAGCCAATCCTCGGCTTCCTGAGGGTCCATCTCTCTGCGGAACCTAGGTAGATTCTGACGCTGAAACTCGTGTAGTGCACTCAGGCGACATGCACTCTCAACTGCTGGGGCTGGTGGCATTGGTGGATCAGCAGGTAGAGGTACCGCTGGTGCCTCTGCTATAATGGGGCCCTTCACCGAGGCCTCGTCGCTCAGTGGGCTTCCATCTCGCACAAAGCTCGGTACCCTAGATGGCTACCATCCTAGGGCCATCCTGAAAATAAACAGGTGTTCCTAGGTTAATACAATATACTTGCTGAGCTGACACAAATTAATCAAAAATAAAACTTTTAAAACACACATGCAACCAGTGTTTTCATTAACTGAGTCAGAAATCAGAATTCATGGTCCTGGTGTATGGATACGTCGGCCACCGCACCAACACTGGACTCCCTGGAGTAATAACCACACTCAATAACCTTAACTCTATTTCCTCACATAGAAGAAATTATCAAAGTCCTGAGTTCCGTGGTAGAACCGACTCCTCTTATACCAATTTTTCACGACCCATCCTCAGGGCCCGTGTCGTGACTACCCCAAGTCTGCCTTCCATATTCCAGGGGATGGTGACTAGCACCAAAGGCGTAAATCCCGATAAAAGGGAAGGCATTGCCTTTATATAAGAAAACAAACACCATAGAGTACGCAAGCTGAAGTAAACACTATGTAAACTAAGTACAAAAGTAAGTGCTGGAAAGTAAATGGGCCAGTATAAAAACCCAAATGAAAGTAAAGTACAACTGAGAAAAGAAAGTACAACAGCTGAAAAGTAAAGCAGCAACCACCAAGACGTCCTCCGGGAATCCCACCTGAAGTGTGGGTACATATGGTCTCCTCAACTCCTTGAATCCGTTCGTCCACTCTGTAGACGTCCCGCCTGATAGTCCACCTCTAGATACCATCCCGCTACACAACCCTCAACCACGATCAGCGATGTCCGTTGTCTGAAACCAACACAACATAGTGCGGGCATATCCCATGCAGGCTTGAGTATACGATACCCAGTAGGGACCCCGAGACCCCCGAAGGCCTCCCAGAATCCACGAAGGATAAACCACAAAGGAAGATACAAAAACAAAGTATAAATCAACTCTACTTAGGTATATGACCATACATATACCGAATTCATCAATTCCAGTTCGGCTCCAACTCCCGAGCCCAAGTACAACCCAGTCCACACAAGAAAGCACAACCCAGTCCACACAGGAAAGTACAACTCAGTCCACACAGGAAAGCAAGACAATCATATCGAAGATAATGATTGAAAGTCATGACTCAGCTCACACAGGTATACTACTCATGAAGATGGGTGGAGATGATAGATGTAGCCTCTGAATCATCTCCCCTGTCAAACCCACGTAGGATCCATGTACATAAGTCATCATTGTCGAACCCACGTAGGATCCTAGTACAGTAACCATCACTGTTGAACCCACGTAGGATCCAAGTACAGTCATCATCACTACCGAACCCACGGAGGATCCAAGTATAGTCGTCCTCACTGCCGAACCCACATAGGATCCAAGTACAGTCTTCATCGTCATCGCAGTCGCAGCCATCTCTAGGGTTCCCGCACACAGCACGCTCGATTACCAGAGGGTCCGCTCCTCGAGTCAAATATCGATACATAAACTGTCACGAAGTCCAGAGTTGATGTATCTCATAGTTTCAACCCACATCATAGGAGAAAACCCAAGAAAAACGTCCCCAAGTCATGGAGAACAAGACAACCAAGCCATTTCCCTAAAGTACAGGGCGTATAGGTAAGCGATACACGCAGTGTCATCAGACACCGGGTACTTCCCATGTGAAACAGCCCGTGTCACAGGGCTTGTCATGTAGATCAGTAAGTACATGTTGTATAGTATGGTTAAACGCCGTGTCCAAACCTCTAGGGTCGGTTCCATGTGTATTGGCCATGCCTGGCCTTGTGGTGGAGTACATGCTTGTGTACTCCACCCTGTGTCCGTGTATTTTACAGAATACACGCCGAGTCATCACGAAGCCGCTTCTGCCATGGTGAAGGTATTACACGTTGTGCCTCTTGGCCGTGTGGTTCTACCCATGCCTGTGTATCTCCCAGATTACATGTCGAGCCTCGTGAAGCCGCTTCTACCTTTCTATGAGGAGAATACACGTCGTGTTACTTGGAAGTGTGGTTCTTCCCGTGTCCGTGTATCTCCCAGATTAAACACCGAGCCTCACGAAGCAGCTTCTGCCTTTCTAGGATGAGAATACATGCCGTGTTACTTGGCCGTGTATTGATGTCAGTATCCATGTATTTTCCCGGAATACACGCCATGTCCATAGAAGTCTCCTCTTTCAAACTATGTAGAGAGTACACGTCGTTTGTTTAGAGTCACACACTGTGTACTACTTTTCTAACGTCTGAAAGAGAAGCCACAGTACTCTTGTACTACACAGCGTCTGCTCCTAGAGTACACGCCGTGTATTTTGGAATTTTCCAGAAATGACGCCTCTGGATAGCACGCCTCCTGAGGTGTCTGTTCTTCATTCTGATAATTTGATTTCTACAAAACTTCCACTTCTAGGTCGCCCTGACGCTCTAAGGCCGTTTATGATGTTTTCGGGCCTCCAATCGTCTCCGAAAACATAACTTGATTCACCACTCAAGAACACTTTAAGAACTCCACATATTCACAAGAATGGTAGAGGAATTGGTCCATGTTAGTTTGTTCTGGTCCCTTCCGAATTAGTCCGATAACAAGTGGTTTAATAGAAACAACAACATGGAAGGAAAACCAATCATTACCCAATTCAAACACACCCCTACCTCGAAGGAAGTTCACGGTTGTCAAGCGCCACGGATGATGGTTTCATTTACTTCATCATTAGTTTATCCTCCCTTGTTGCGGAGGAAGAGGAGGATAAAGAAACCGGGGCCGCCGAATCAACATTCTTTGTTGGAGAGTTGGCGTTCTTCGTTGAAGACAAAGTTCTTCAAAAGAAACTAGAGCTCTCTCCTCTAATTCTCAACACAACAAGCCAACCCCAAATAAAATAAGGCTCGTTTTATTTTATTAAAACATTTCATTCATTCAAATTACAAAATTTAAACACTTAATTCAATTAATTGATTAAGTGTGTGTTGGCATGAATTAATGTGGGAGAGTCGGGAAAGGAGGAGTTACCCAATTAAATACATGGGGTTTAATGGGTGGTTTAAGGGGTTTAGGGAATGTGAATGGTTGGGGCTCATGTGGGGCCCACCTCAAAATTATCCTTACATGGGTAGTTAGGAGTTTGTGTGTCCCAACCTAACTACCCCTTGTAGGATATAACCACTTAAGATAAAGATTAAAAATTGTTCTACAATTTTTATACAATTCTTATTTAAAACAAAAAATTAAACTCCTTCTCCCGTGAAAACGCATCTACGGTGAAAGTCCTCTTAAGAAATTACCAGAACTTTGGTTCCATCAGTGCCCTTGGATTTCAATTCTGATCACCGGTTCAAAAGATATAAAACCCCGCTCATTCGTTCACTGAACATACCCGAGCTAAACATTCGAAATTGATTACGGGCACACCGGGCATTAGAATCAGGTGCCATCAGAAGTTGCGTACTTGTGAAATCCCAAAAAATTAAGAAAAAATTTCCATGAAATTTAAGGGTCTTTACAGGAGGCGTCTCCATATGCTCCAAGATTTTCAGCATGGCTTCTATCCAGGACTCTGCAGCTTGAGGTCCTCCTTTCCTTGAGAAAGTGGGAGGATGCTGCTGCTGAAAGACCCGCATCAAATCAGCCATCAACAGGGAGGATTTGGTGCTCCCTAAAAGGTCAAAATCATCCTTAAGAAGCCCTTACTGAACTTTGCATCAATAGATACGTCATGTACAGCGGCTGGTGCCAAGGCTGGAACAACTGGAGGATCTGCAGGTAGTCCCTAATTGGCCATGTCTGGTGTTTGGTCACCATCTGGTAACTAGTACACAACTGGGGGACGTCTCGGTGGCATGACTCTTCTAGGTCAAGAGAACACCTTAGATCAAGATATAAAAGACTAAAAACAAGGATTTTAAGAATGGAACAGGATAATGAAAGCACTCAATTTTAGAAAACATGACTACATGACGTGTACATTTCCTACACGGCATGTTCCCTTAAGTCATTTACATGGGTTTGTACTCCTGCCTAAACTAGTCGTGTAACACCCCAAACACACGGTGTGTTGTCCTAACATAGGGTGTGTACTTGAATCCTCATACCCTGCCTGATTCCTTCTATATAGTTAAGCTACACGGCTCTCTTAAGACAAGACTACACGGTGTGTACAATTCCTATACGGTGTGTACCATACAAGATTCACTTGGCCCGTGTTGTTAGTGACATGGCCGGACACATGGATCACACTACACTACGTGTTCCAAACGGACACAACATGTATGAGATAGGATAACACCAACCTGTGTTGTTCGTGACACGGTCAGGTACCTGGGTCAGACTACATGGCATGTTCAAGGCGGAAACGACATGTACATTAGAGGGTAACACCAACCCATGTTGTTTGTGGCAAGGCCTGGTACCTAGGTCAGACTACATGGCATGTTTAGATGGAACACGACATGTATTAGACATGACTTGGGCAACCTATGTTATTGTTGACACGGGTGGGCACAGGGTCGACATGACATGACGTGTATGGACGATACACGACATGTTCACTCCAGGTTTTCCCCATCCCGTGTCTCTACCCACACAGCCTATGACATGGTTAGAGACTAAACAGCATGTACACAAAGTACATGGTGTGTACTTAACAAAAATAGTTTCTTCCCGAATATAAGAACACACAGCGTGTACTTAATATTACACGATGTGTATTCTGGGTTTTTCCGGACAGTAAACCTCAGAAACTACTCCGGAAACAAGAAATCACTGAAAAGAGCATTGAAAGTGCCAAATTTTGATCCATGAGGGCCCATACTCCCTGCGAATCAAAGTTTGGCATCTTATACAAGTTATAACAAGGCAAACAAAGGAAATATCCACCAAATTTCGGTCCATGAGGGCCCATAACACCTCAAGAACCAAATTTTGGTGTTCATTCAAGCAAATCTCTACACAAACAATACCCTATCAAATAATAGGTATTTCTATCAATTAAACTATCACAATAGCATTCATATTTTACACATCATCTATCACAACATCATGAAATCACTAATGCATCCTAGATGGCATGGCCAAAATGCATGACATGTGATTTCTAGCAAGTGCCTATATGATTGAGGAGATGGAATACCCTCATCTCATCAGTTTGCAACAGAAATAGAACCTCAATAACATCAAAAATAATAGTACAATTCTTGTGAATCACTCAAGGTGAAATCAAATCAACTGTAATATTTGAAAAACAAGAAAAATTGCAATTAAAACGAGGTAGATTGGTTTTTCCCTATACACGAGTTAGCTACTCCTGGGCACAACTTAATACCAAGTACCTATTCCTTCCTACCCCTGGATAAAGGCTCAAAATAGTAAATCAAGAGAAAATAATTCCTCTGATACCACTTTGTAATGTCCTGGTTCCAGAATCCACCCAGAGATATCCCATACCTGGTTGGTCACATTTCCTCAAGCACATTTCCCCAAACACCAGAGGCTACCGACTAGCAGTGAGGGCCTCATGTGTGATAGTGGGAAAACAATTCCCTCATTGGCAGAGTACACAGTGGAAGTAAAAAAATACATGCTATAGTGGAAATAGGAAATATCCAATAATAGTAAGCAGTGGAAGACTAGAATAATAAAACAACTAGAGCACACATATAAATGATTCATGATACATAAGTCTAGGAAAGCAGCCAAACCAATCACAATGCTGATATACAAATAGTTTGAAACCAAAGTACAAAATAAAAGTAAACAGCTCCTCAACATCACATGCATATTCTTAGTCCCATGATCTCCAGCTCCACGGAAAGTCAGGTACCTGAAGTAGAAGGGTGCTTGACCTTATCTATAGCTGCAACAATATAATCTGTTTGGGCCCAAAAGAATGACCCAGACAGTGTGTGAGAATAAATCCCAATAGGAAACCACCCGAATATCTATGACTAATAGTCAGTGAGTATATGGGAGGTAAAAGTACAGAAATAGTAAAAAGGAAAGCACTCTGTAGTAAACAATCTACAGTTTAAAGCATTCAAAACACCACACAGCATGAAACAGAAAAAAAAGATAACACAACAGTTAACCCTCTAGAATTATCCACATCTTATCCCCTATGGTTCTACCTAGCAATACAAGAAAACTTCTAAACACAAGGTAACCCTCTGGGGCGTACTAACAGCTTATCCCCTTTGGTCTTACCTAACATGTCCAAGCAACCCTCTGGGTAGTACACTCAGTCTAACCCCTCTGGTTCAACTTAAGAATAGACTCTCTGAGGTTGCACTCACCATAAATTCCCCCAATAGTCTTGTATCGGTACTAAAGGAATTATAGGGAAACACTCAACATCTCATTCCCCCTGTGTCCCACATCGAGGAACTACAGAAACTCTGGGGAAGCACTCAACATAAATTCCCACTATGGTCTCACATCGTAAAATTATAAGACACTCTGGAGAATCCCACAACATCCATTCTCCCTATTGTCTATACACGAGGTTCTCACGACCCTATGTAAGTCAAGTAGGTGTATCATCATGTAACGGCCAAGTTAAACCTCAAGAACTACTTGGATAGCATTCTACATCACAACTGCATACTAGAACAACAATCACACCATCCTATAATACTAGGCATGGGAAAGTAAACAGCAGCCTAACAGACAACCAAGACGCAAAGGTCAAAACAGGAAAACATTCATGGGAAATAAATCCAAAACAAAATAATTCACCATATTCACAATCAATAATCACCTACTCAGGAATACCAGTATAGCATAGAAACAATAGGTCCAATATGGTAAACGTACAATACCCTGTTCAAGGGTATTTGGAAAATTTTCACATAAAACACAAAGTCTTTCAACAAAAAGGAACAAACCACCTACCTAAGGGTTAGAAAACTTATATAAGTGAACCTCAAATGATGAATCTTCATATAATGTCATAGATCTAAGAAAACATCTAAAACATTCAACCCACGATAACTTTTAAAAGAAGAGAAATCATGAAACGAGGCTCCATCAGAAGAGAGAAATCACCGATGCGATTCCAATGCAATCAACGATGTTCGAATCGAGGATATACAGAGGCTCAGGGGCTCGTCAAAGATCTGTGTCCATATAGGTTCTCTCGGTCAAACAGAACCTAAAAGAAGTGAGTTCTAGCGATTAGATGTGACCCCGTTGCGTTTAATGAAAAAAAACAAAATACACGGTGTGTACTTTTGGTTACATGGTGTGTACTTTCTATTTCTGTACTCCCCATTAGGCGGCTTCTAGGTCATCACACTTGGTCATGTGCAAGGCCGCTACATGGCCAACACACAGCTACTCGTGGTAACCGATTACACAGCGTGTACTCAGAAAGTACGCGGCATGTACTTCAAAAATTTCCAGAAACTCCGCTTTTCTCAAAAACTCAAGGAAAAAAGAAAAACATATCTGAAAAGAAGCTCCGGGTTCTTAAAAACTTCTCCCCTTAAAGAAATTCATCCCCAAATTTCCCTAGCGCATCATAGAAGAAGAAATACCAAATAGCTTCATCCACTAATCTTGTACATCGGCCTCCCTCTCCCAAGTCTCGTCCTGAACCCGCATGTGCTGCCATAGCACTCGTACCAAAGGAACTGACCTGCCATAGAGAACCTTTGTACTACAATCCACAATCTGGATAGGATGCTCTTAAAATGACACATCCACTTCGATCTCAACCTCCTTAGGTTGAAATAGATGAGACGAGTCCAAAAAGTAACGTCAAAGCTAAGAAACGTGGAAGACGTCGTGCATAGCTCAGTACCTCTGAAAAAACTGAAACTGATAGGCGAGTATCCCAACTCTCTCCAACACCTCAAACGGCCCGACATACCTCAGTGAAAGCTTACCCTATCTCTAAATCCTCTTTTGTCACAACCTCAGTGTGACATGTAGGAAAACCTAATCCCCAACCTCAAACTCAAGAGGTTGTCTCTACTGATCAGCATGAGACTTCTGTCGAGATTGTGTAGTATCCATCCTCTTACAAATAAAATCTATCTACTCTGTGGTATCTTGAACAAGACGAGGTCCCAGCAAAGCTACCTCTTCTGCCTTCATCCAACATAAGGTTTATCAGCATGGCCTACCGTACAAAGCCTCATAAGGTTCCATTTAAATTTTTGTTTGAAAAATGTTGTTGTAGGAAAACTCCACAAGAGGTGTATGCTTCTCCAAAGAACCACAAAAAACCCAGAATGCATGCTTAGAGCATATCCTCAAGCACCTGAATCATATTCTCGGTCTTGCCATCCGTCTAGGGGTGGTATGTTGTACACAAAAGTACATGTGTACCCAAAGCCTTATGAATTCTCTGCCAGACCCGAGAAGTAAAGCGTGCATCCCTTTCTGAAACACTGGACTGTGGAACTCCATGTATACGTAGAATCTCACAGATGTACAACTGTCCCAGATCATCAACACAGAAGGTTTCCTTGATCGGAAAGAAGTGATCCACCTTCATGAGTCTGTCTATGACAACCCAAACTACATCATTCCCTTGAGGCGACCTTAGCAAACCGGTCACGAAGTCTATCACGACGTCATTCCACTTCCACTCGGGAATGGGTAAGTTCTGTAAAATCCTTATTGGTCGCTGATTCTCCGACTTCACATGCTGACAAGTGGAACATCTCACGAATAATCCTGCAACATCCCTATTCATACCTGGCCACCGATACTAATGGTGTAGATCACGATACATCTTGGTGATTCTAGGATGAAATTCTTAAACTGAGGAATGAAAATCATGCATCATCTCCTCGTGTATGCCTACTGGCACCCATACACGCCCCTGGGAACGCAATATCTCATCCTCGCCTATGGTCCATCCAGGAATGGGGTCCTCTCCTGACACACTCTCCCATAGGACTAGGCCTTCAGAATCTGATAGCTGCCTCATTCAAACTTGATCCAGAAGAGAAGAGGTAATATCTACAGAAGAAATAAATGTCTTCCCCTAACTGTCATTCACCCCCAAATGCATCTCAGAAAATAGATCCATAAGCTGCCACTCACTGCTAGCCTCCTGAACTTCCTGTATATGAGTCCTCCTACACAACGCATCAGCCACTACATTGCCTTTCCCAAGCGTATAGGTAATCTCAAAGTCAACGGACTGTAGGTACTCCACCCACATGCGTTGTCTCAAATTTAGATCATGCTAATTGAAGATGTACTTGAGACTTTTGTGGTTGGTGAAAACCACCAAATCCCCTCCCAGAAGATAATGTCTCTAACAGCATAAGGCATGAACAACGGCTTCCAACTCCAGATTGTGCGTTGGTTAATTCCTTTCATGTGGCCTCAACTACCGAGAAACGTACGCAACGACTCCATCTCCCTGCATAAGCCTAGCTCCTAGCCCGATACATGATGCATCATAGTATATAGTATAACTCTTTCTTGGATCTTTCAAGACTGGTATTGGTGCTTAATTCAACCTCCCTTTCATCTCCTGAAAGGATGACTTGCAAGAATATGACCACATGAACTTCGCACGCTTCTTGGCCAGAACTGTCAGCTGTGCTTCTAAGCATGAAAGTCCTGTATGAAACGTTTTTACTATCCAAACAGTCCTAGAATACTCCTCACCTCAAATATGTTCTTCGGCTACTCCTAGGAAACTACAGATCTCACTTTCTCTGGGTCTACTGATACTTCTGCCTCTGAGATAACATGACCCAAGAAGTGAATCTGATCCATCCCAAAGTGGCACTTTGAGAGCTTAGCATATAACTGATTCTCTCTCAGTGTACTCAAAATGATCCCAAGATGGTTAATGTGGTCGTGTCGAGTGTGATAGTACACCAAGATATCATCCATAAAGACCACCATGAAGAAATAAAAGTATGGATGGAACACTCGGTTCATCAGATCCATGAAAACTAGAGGCGTGTTCGTGAGACTGAACAGCATAACCAAGTACTCGTATAGACGATACCTACTTCTTGAAGGCTATAAGAGGTATATCTGATGGTCTAATGTGCAACTGATGATAATCGGATCTCAGTTCAATCTTTGAGAAAACTCAGGCTCCTCGAATCTAATCTAAGAGATCATCGCTCCTCGGCAAGGGATATTGGTTATTAACCATCAAATGGTTCAACTTCCGATAATCCAAAAAAAGCCTGAGGGTACCATCTGCCTTCTTCACAAACAGGACAAGAAAACCCCAATGAGAAGTACTGGGTTGGATAAAACCGTTATCCTAAAACTCCTCCAACTGCTTCTTGAGCTCCTGCAACTCAGTTGTAGCCATCTTATAAGGAGGAATGGACACTGGCGCCGCTCCTGGAACAAGCTCAATCAAAAATTCTACCTCACACTCTGGAAGAAAACCTGAAAAGTCCTCTAGAAAGACATCTCTGAAACAATCCACCACTGGAGAAAAGTATAACTGTGAAGTCCCCTGGTCATCCAGAAAAATACTAGCAATCTAGGTTGTAACTTCTCCCAACCCATGATGCTCTAGACCCACTCTGCTCACCTGTACATCCCATTTTCCCTTATGAAGAAAAGATCATCCTTCGGGTGATATGAAACTTACCCTGCGATGATAACAGTCCACTACTTCCTGGAATTGAACTAACCAGTCCGTCCTGAGAATGAAATCATAGATTTTCATCTCTAGGACCTAAAGGTCCCACAGAAAGTGACATCCACCAAACTATAGAGGGAACTCTCTGCACTAATTTATACTAGACGTTCTAGTCCCCAGCGGAGTGTCTCGCATCAATATATCAGTAGAATAAAAGATGTAGAGCCCAAGGCTCTCCATGACAGCAACATATATAAAGCTATGGTAAAACCCTGTATCAAAAAGAGAAGAATCTAAAACTGAGTCTACTAAGATCGTACCTCGAACTGTAGAAGGTCTGGGATCCTGCTCTTACTGGGTCTACTCCACTACAAAAGTATGTCCGGTACCGTGGCCCTGTGACCCTGGCTGAACACTCTGAGCTGATCCACCTTGATGTCACTGAAAACTGGGCGACTGGCTACCAGGTCCACAACCTCCACCTTGGCCTGAACAGCTAGAATAACTCCAGTTCCCGGACTTGTGAGAAACTAGTGGTGCTTCTCCTGAAGGAGGAGTCATAAAAGAACTCCTGTCACCGGCTACTGGAGAGAAGATCTGACAAAAACACTAAAGATGACCCATCTTTCCACAAGATCGGCACTCCACTGGGTCTCTCTAGCCCTACGGTCTCATATGCCTAGCCCTTCCACACTGGTAGCATACCACCTGGCTACTTAAAGGTGTCTCTCACCTTCTTGGATCACCGTGTGAAGACTCCCTGGGGCAATTCCTACTATCAGTAAGAGGGATGCTAACTCCAGATGCTGAGCCGCCCTATCTCACAACTCTTTAATCCCTCATATTGCACTCTGTGATCAGCTCCTGGTTGACTATAGAAGTGATAGAAGTCAACCGGAAGACATTCACCTGCGATCGGATTTCGTGCCTCAGACCACCGTCGAACTTCCTTTCCATGAAAAACTGATCAAATCCCAGAATAAGAGTGAAGCACTGCAGATCAGTAAAGTGGGAGGAATACTCCATAACAAAAATATTACCATGATCCAGACTCATAAACTCGCTGGCTCGATCAGCCCGCAGGGTATCCGGATAGAAGTAATCAAAGAAGATGCGCTAAAAATCATCCCACGTCATAACCTGCTGGTGTCCTTCTGGTGAGATCGTATCCCACCACCTCTTGGAGGAGTCCCAAAGAATATAGGTATCGATCATGAACCTCATCTATAGAGGCGTCTCCATATTCTCAAAGATAATTAGCATGGATTCTATCCATGAATCTGCAGCCTAAGGTCCTCCTTCCCCTGAGAAAGTGGGAGGATGCTACTGCTGGAAGACTTGCATCAAAGCATCCATCGATGGGGAAAGAGGAGGCGCTCCCTAAAAGGTCTGCATCATCCTTAAGAATCCCTCCCTGAAATATGCATCAGCACCTACGTCAGGTACAATGGCTGGTGCCAAGGCTGGTACAACTGGAGGATCTACATGTAGTCCTTGATCGGCCATGTCCGGTGTCTGGTCACCGTCTTGCATATGGCACACAACCGAAGGACGTCTCAGTGGAATGACTCTACAAGGTTAAGCACACACCATAGATCAGGATATCAAGGACTGAAAACAAGGAGTGTAAGAAGGGAACAAGAGAAAGAAAGCACTCAGTTTTACAAAACATGACTACACACAATGTACATTTCCAACACAGCATGTTCCCTTAAGTCATTTACATGGTCGTGTACTCCTGCATAAATTGTTCGTGTAACACCCCAAACACAAATCATGTTGTCTTAAAACACGGTGTGTACTAGAATCCTCTTCCCCTACCCGAGTCCTTCTACACGGTTAAGTCACATGACTCTCCTAAGACAAGACAACATGGCGTGTACAATTCCTACACGGCATGTACTAGACAAGCTTCACTTGTCTCGTGTTGTTAGTGACACGTCCTTACACATGGCTCACACTACACGGTGTGTTCTAGACAGAAACGACATGTATAAGAGAGGATAACACCATCCCATGTTGTTCGTGACACGGCCGGGTACCTGGCTCAGATTACACGGTGTGTTCAAGGTGGACACGGTGTGTACGTGAAAGGGTAACACCAACCCGTGTTGTTCATGACACGGCCGGGTACCTAGGTCAAACTACACGGTGTGTTTAGATGGAACACAACATGTATTAGACATGACTCAGCCAACCTATGTTGTTGGTGACATGGTTGGGCATGGGGTCGACAAGACACAACGTGAATGGACGATACACAACGTGTTCACTGCAGGTTTCCCTCATCCCGTGTCTCTGCCCATATGGCCTATGACATGTTTAGAGACTAAAGGGTGTGTACAGAAAGTACACAGTGTGTACTTAAGAAAAAAAAGTTTCTTCCCAAACAAAAGAACACACGGCGAGTAATTAACAATACACAACGTGTATTCTAGGTGTTTCTGGACAGTAAGCCGTAGAAACTACTCTGGAACCAAGAAAACACTAAAACGAGCATTGAAAGTGCCAAATTCTGATCTGTGAGGGCCAATACTCACCGTGAATCAAATTTTGGCATCTTATAAAAGTTATAACAAGGAAAACAAAGAAACTATCCACCAATTTCTGGTCCATGAGGGCCCATAACACCTCAAGAACCAAATTTTGGAATTCATTCAATAAAATATCTAAAAACAATACCTTATGACACCTCATGTATTTATATCAAGGAAACTATCACACCAGCATGCATATTTTACACATCATCTATCAAAACAACATGCAATCACTAATGCATCCTAGATGGAATGGAAAAAATGCATGAAATATGATTTCTAGAAAGTGCCTATATGATGCATGAGATGGAATACCCTCATCTCATCGGGGTGAAATATAAATATAACCTCAATAACATCAACAATAACATCACAATTCATGTGAATCACTCAAGGTGAAATCCAATCAATTGTAATAATTACAAAATTAGAAAAATTTCAATTAAAATGAGGTAGATTGACTTTCCCCTATACATGGGTTAGCTACACCCAGGCACAACTTAATACCAAGTACCTATTCCTTCCTATCCCTGAATAAAGGCTCCAAACAGTAAATCAATAAAAAATAATTCCTCTGATACCACTTTGTAATGCCCCGGTTCCGGAAGCCACCCAGAGGCGTCCCGTACCTAGTTGGTCACAGGGCCTCAAGCACATTTCTCAAAATGCCAGAGGCTGCCGACTAGAAGCAAGGGACCTGGGTGTGATACTGGGGAAAGTATGCCCTCATTGGAAGAGTACACAACAGAAGTAAACAAATAATGCAATAACGGAAACATGAAATATCCAACAATAGTAAGCAGCGGAAGACTGGAATAATAAAACAACTGGAGCACACATATAAATAATCCATGATACATATGTCTAGAAAAGACTCCAAACAACTCACAATGCTGGAATACAAATAGTATGAAACCAAAGTACCAAATAAAAGATAAACATCTCCTCAAAATCTCAAGAATATGCTTGGTCCCATGCCCTCCATCTCCACGACAAGTCAAGTACCTGAAGTAGAAGGGCGCTTGCCATTATCTATACTTGTAACAATATAATCTGTTTAGGCCCAAAACCATGACACAAACAGGGTGTGAGACTAAATCCCAGTAGGCAACCACCCGATGATCTGTACCTAATAGTCAGTGAGTATATGGTAGGTAAAAGTACAAAAACAGTAAATAGGAAAGCACTCCATAGTATACAATCCACAGTATAAAGCATTCAAAACACCACACAAAATGCAACAACAAAACAGATAACACAACAGGTAACCCTATGGGAAGTATCCGCAGCCTATCCCCTCTGGTCCTACCTATCAACACAATAAAATAGCTAAACACAAGGTAACCCTCTAGGAAGTACTCACAGCCTATCCCCTCAGGTCCTACCTAACAAATACAAGAAACCCTCTATGAAGTACACTCAGTCTAACCCCTCTAGTTCAGCTTAAGCATAGACTCTCTGAGGAAACACTCACCATCAATTCCCCCTATAGTATCATATCGGTACTAAAGGCACTCTGGGGAAGTACTCAACGTCTCATTCCCCTTGTGGCTCACATCGAGGAACTATAGAAACTATAGGTAAGCACTCAATGTGAATTCCCCCTGTGGTCTCACATCGTAAATTTATAATACACCCTGGAGAATCCCTCAATGTCCATTCTCCCTATGGTCTATACACAAAGTTCTCACGACCCTCTGTAATTCAAGCAGGTGTAGCAGTGTGTAACAGCTAAGGTAAACCTCAAGAACTACTTGGCTAGCATTCTACACCACAACAACATACTAGAACAACAGTTACGCCATCCTATAATACCAGGAATTTGAAAGTAAACAGAATCCTGACAGGAAACCAAGACCGGATGGTCAAAATAGGAAAACATGCATGGGAAAGACATCCAAAGCACAAAAATTCACCCTATTCACAACAAATAATCATCTACTCAGGAATACCAGCACAGAAAAGAAAAAATAGGGCCAAAATGGTAGACACAGAGTACCCAATTCAAGGGTATTGGGAAAATTTGAACATAAAACTCAAATACTTTCATTAGAAAGGCACAAACCACCTACCTCGAGGTTTAGAGATCAATATAAGTGAACCTCGAAGCATGAATCTCCTTAGAACGTCTTAGATATAAGAAAACATCTAAAACTTTCAACCTAGAATAACATGGAAAAGAAGAGAAATCATGAAACGAGGCTCCAACAGAAGAGAAAACTCACTGAATCGTCGGTGTTCGAATCAGAGGACAGATGGAGGCCGAGGGGCTCGTGAAAGACTTGTAGCCATACGAGTTCTCTCGGTCAAACGGAACATAAAATAAGTGAGTTCTGGCGATTAGATGCAACCCCATTGCATTTAATGAAAAAAACAAAATACACGGCATGTTCTTTTAGAGTACACGATATTTACTTTCTATTTCCATACACTGCATTAGGCGGCCTCCAGGTCATCACAGATGGTCGTGTGCAAGGCCTCTACACGGCTAGCACATGGCTACCCTCGGTAACCGAGTACACAGTGTGTACCCATAAAGTACACGGTGTGTACTTCAAAAATTTCCAAAAACCCCTATTTTCTAAAAAACTTCAGGAAAAAGAAAAAAATACCTAAAAAGAATATTCGGGTTCTTACAATATCCCCCCATAAAACTCTTTATTTTTTCTTGTAAATTACTTTCTTTATGCCCTTCTTCTCTAGACATAAAATATTTTCTCGTTCCTTAAATTAATTCCCTTGATTGCTTCTTCCAACATTCTTGACATATGGAAAATTGAATCTTCTTTACTATATGGTCTCCACGACACAATATCTCATAAAACTCTATCATTATCTTCTTCTTCTTTCATCTAAGTGTTGGTTGAGGTGAATGTTTTTAATCATATATTATGATAACTGATTAGGAATAATCACAATATCCTTCACTCTAGTCACCAAATCATTTTTTTCTCATCAACACAGTGTCCATCATATTCATTTTTAGCCCAGTTTCTTATATTACCCTCCATCGATTAAAACAAAAAATCAGAGTGTGATTAATATTAATCATATTTGAAACCCACATAATTATGAAAACCCATTAATAGTATGTCTAAATCATGAAACATTATTTTTAATATATAAAACCTTATGTTTATCTTAGGTAATCCATAATCATTATCTATTCAAATATTTCATAATTTTTCATAATGGAAATGTGAATTAACCTAAGAATATCCCTCAAGAGTATCAAACCAGGTGAACAATAAGGGAACACTCTTTGTGAACTAGAATGAAAGATGAGATATAATCAACCACATCTTTTCAAGGTTATTACCCAAATATCTATATGTGACAAAACTACATTCATAGGGATGTATTTCTAGTAAAATCACATAATAACTTCCTTACGAAAACATTAGGATGTTATCCTATAATTTGAATTATTTATATTGTTTCATTGAAATTTTTCTAATACTAATCTATAAATATTGACTAAACCCTACTATCAACTGTAAATGCATTAAATTTTCATATAAAAATATTAAATATTTTTAGATGAATATTCAATATATTTCACAAATAAATACCTGAGGACCATAAATCTTTCATGTATTTGGAGTCTATACACACAATATTATTATTTCATGAAATATCTTCAACATTTACCAAAAATATATCCCAATTTATTACTCTTTATAGACATACCTGGGTTAAAACCTTTCTTCATAACATGTGGAAATGAAACATAAGAAAGGGTGAGCTTATATTATTAGTATGGGTAATTGTGGGAGATATAAATTTATGGTCATATTAAAGCATAAAATAATCATAAGGGTACGATATCATGACTATAAAGTAAAAAAATATACCCAATCATTCAAATATCACAAACATGATTCATGTCATAAATTATTGTTATTTCAAAATACATTAATAATAAGAGTGAGAAGTCTTCATAAATCAATCATGAACTATAATTTCATGTCATAAAAGTGTGCCACCATCATAAGTATAAATACTATTTCATATGTCAAGGTTAAATAACAAGAACACCAAATTATAAAGAATTAGGAAAAAACACTTATTTATTATAGTTAATCAAGAAAATTGACTTTTTTTACCATAAGAGATCTAGAACATTAACTTGTTTACTATAATGGATTAATCACATTGACTTGTTTCCCATAATGGATCAATCACATGGAATTTTTTCCCATAATTATCTCCTAATATAAAATAAGTTACCCAATGAATTAGAAGGATATATAATTTATGGCCCACCCATCACATTATGAAAACCATATATATATGTTCCAAAATATCATAAGAACATTAATCATATCATCACATCATAACCCATTAAAATTAAATAGGTTTCATAATCATCTTATCAATTCCACATTTTAAAACGCATGAAAATAGATGGGTTTCATAAACATATAATCATCATAATCATAAACCATTCAAATAAATATTAAGGATGGTATCATTGGGTCACATCCCTTGTAAAACATAATTAACATAAAAAGATTTCATCATAAATGGAAATTCATTTAATATAATCAATGGAATATTTCCTGAGGAAAATACCCTTTACATTTTGAAATCAATTATTTAAAATATAAAAATTTCCAAAATATTAAGGAAAAAATATATTTAAAAAGAATGTTTGAAACTTGTAAAGTAATCTTCAAATCATTGAGTTTTCATGATGGTGGGTAATTTTTTCATGATTTATAGGTTAAAAGAGATCATCCCATTCACACTTTTTAAAAAAGTCTAAAAGTAACACATTTGAAAAATGAGAAGAATATTAATTTTAAAAGATTTTTTGAAAAGTTAAACATGGAAAAAATGACTTTAAAAATAATTTTATAGTATTAAAAACATTCATTAAAACATTTTTAAAAAATATGTTCATGTAAGGGAATGTTTTCTCTACCAAAGAGAGAAATAAATATTATTTTACTTAAAAAAACTATTTATGTAACTTGAGTACTTAAATTTTAAAATGAAAGGAAAACATGTGTTATCAAGAAATAATCAGAGGATAATAAAAATTAATGGTTTTATCATATAAGTATCATATAATTTCCTTAATATAAATTAAACCATAAACAATATAGATTAAAATGGGGTTGAAACATAAATCTCTTACCTCAAGTCTCGTACATATTTTTATGAATTTTAACCTCCTATATAATAAATATAGATTTAATATAAATTTAGTAAATAACCATAATATTATATATCATAACATGTATGATTTTATTATTAAATCTTATCACCCATTTATTAACAATTTGTTATTAAAAAACCCATTTCTGGGTGATAAATGCTTCGTTTTTCATGCATGTTTCAATTTAGTAGTCACAGTCCTCATACTTTGATCTTGGTTCCATCATATCCAAAAATTTAATAATGTTATAAATATAATATATAATCATTATAAATATATATTTAAATTCATTCATAAAGGATATAAATAGATAAATGAATTACACCGTTCTTGGAGACAGTAGGTTGTACATACACGTGAATGTTATTTTCACTTTTTTGAAAGACGGAATAAAATTAAGTGAAATAATTATTTACCTTTAAAAAATAATTATTTTATCATATATATTCATTAAATTTATATTTATAACCATCCAATTTAAATAGAAATAAAAAAAGGGCATCGCTTCGTGGAGGTGGTAGTTCACATGTGTGCACAAGCGATGTTATCCTTTTGCAACGGTTTGGAAGGTAAGAAGTTATATATGATGTTATCATTATCGAATAATATTTATGTCAAAAATATAATATATAAACTTCCATAATAATAACTATCCATGAAAAATTATGATGAAAATGAATTTTATCACTACGTGGAGATGGTAAGTTGTACCTACGCACGAGCAATACTTTTGCTTCCCATTTGATGGAAAGGATGGTGAAAAAATAAGTTTTTATAAAAAAAATAAAATTTAATTATAACTAGGATACCAAATTTATTATTTATAAATAATAAAACATATTTATAGGAGTTGAAATAAGAATTAAAAAGGAAGTGATCGGTTATGGAAGTAACCTCTTCTTTGAAACAACTCTTTTAGATCTCCTCCTAAGGATCCTAGGGTTGGTATTTTGGGAATTCCTTCACATCTATAATTTTTATAAAAATGTTGGGTATTTATTTTTGTAGGGTTTTTTCGAGATATATGGCTCAAAAGGTGTCAATAATTGAGTGGAGGAGGTGACCTTTTATAGTTGTGTTGAGGGGAACTTTTGAAATTTCTTAAAATATTAAATTATAATAAAGTCAATATTAAGATAAATTATTCAAAATAGTAATATATTTAAATATAATATATTATTTTTTTCAATACCATCAAAACATATAATTTTAATAGGCTTATGTGGTGTTTTAAACATTATATTTTGTTTTCACCCCTTGGTTAACACATTTTAACCTTAACCACGAAAACATCTTTTTCACTCTTAAAGGGTTATAATTTTACTTATAAAGTGTCAATTAGTTCATAAATATAAAAGAGATGAAATTTTCAAACAAATATTATGATCCTTTTCCTATTTTAATATTTTTATGATTTTTTAATGATTTAATAAAATATTAATATGATAAAATATCATTAATGTCAATTTTGAAAATATTTTTAATTTGATTTAAAAATACATAAATAAAAAAGTGTAAATTTGAATATAGTATTTTAAAAAAAAAATATTTCATATTCATCTATAAAATTAGTTTAACACCATAATTACTCAAATTATGTTACTTTTAAAAATTTTAAATATATTTATTTTATTTTTCTATTAATTGAAGAAATATTGTGTCGATGTTACAAAAGCATTTAAGGTAATTATATAATTACTAAAAATTATAAATAAATTTATATCATTAAATTAATTTAATTATTATCAAGATTGACCACAATATTCTTTCATAACTTAATTTTTTTTCTCTATGTGGTCACATAATATAAATTTAAAGGTAGGTGAGTGACATTTTGAATTTTTCTTTGCTTTAAATATTATATAATTAATTTTCATGTAAAATTGTCCATTAAAAAATAAATTTCAACCCTAAGGTGATAAGGGTAAAACTAACATCATAAAATAAGAATTGGGATGAAAAACATGGCTTTATCACTTAGTTTTGACATAGATTTACTTGATTTACCCTTTACTGAAGTGATAAATTTAACGATGATTACTATTCATATTGAATAAAAATAAAAGTGTCCTATTTATAAAATATGAAAATACTAATTCTAAATATGGAATAAATTTTATTAAATTCAATTTCTATAGTTTTTAAAAGATATGCACACAAACAATGATAAAAACCTAATTTTTGAGAAAATTATATTTTTAACCATAAAACTAGATTTATTCTTATCTCCTGACTTGAAAAATATTAGATGACTGCTAAAATTTTTATGGAATATATAATATATAATTATAAATAAAATAAATCATAAATATTCATTTATAAAATTTATTAATAAAAAAATACATTTCATACATAAAAAACAGTTTTTCATAAAAATGACTTCTTAATCTAAAAATATTTATATATCAAATTTAATAATAAAAATGATTATAATTAACATAATTGTATTTTTCAAAATATAAAATAACTAATTTTACATTTAATTAATTTTAAAACAAAATTAATCTCTGTATATTATTGAAAAAAAATATTATTTTCAATGAAAATCAATATTTTTC
Organism: Viscum album; assembly: GCA_963277665.1. Lineage (NCBI taxonomy): Eukaryota > Viridiplantae > Streptophyta > Magnoliopsida > Santalales > Viscaceae > Viscum > Viscum album. The sequence continues at coordinate 828,307,807 of OY728127.1, forward strand.
ACTATTCATAAAAAATATTCATAAAAATCCCAAATATTCACTCTAAAATAATTTTTACATTATGATTTAAAAATATTAAGTTCATTTTTTCAAATACATTTTCTATGATTTCCAAAAATGAATTATAATATTCACTCACAAAAATAAATAAAGCTAATTTTTGAAGAAAACTAATTTTCTAAGAATAAAATAACATTAATAAAAATTGAGTTCTTATTTACTAATAATTAGTCGATAAATTTTTATTGGGGTGGAAATTTATATATATTTCATAATATGGTTGATTCTATCCATACCTACCAATTTATAATATAGCTTATAATGATCATATTAAAATAAAATTTTTCCATTATTCGTTTAATCTAAGTGTTACTTGTCTTGTACAGTATTGAACATAGTATTATTTTAAAATCTCATGGTGTTACATTAGAGATATATCTCTTGGAAACCTAAAAAATTAGAGTTCACAATGTTTAAAATCGATAATTGGTGAGTAAGTTGAAGTTTCTTTCTAAATTAGGAACCAGTGATCCTTGAAGGAATGTTTTAATAGGAAAAAATTTATTGTGGAGCTGTGGGACACACCATGTATGTGTGTCTAGAAGACAAATATTTCTATAATATAAGAACTTTATCATTATCTCAACCAATTAATGACTACATGATAAACAATTTATCAAGAAATGTTTTATATGTTATAACCATAGACAACTAAAAAGGTATTATCAAAATAAAAATAATGGGGATTCAAAGAGGAGAATCCTTATTATCATATTCACGGGTAGGTTGGTATAGAAGGAATTAAAATATCTTACATAATTAGAAAATTTTATGGAATTTGATAATTAAAATGATGTAATGAAACAAAGAGTGAATCATGCACCAGGCGTTTCTTATTCATAATAACTATCAGGGGAATAAAGAAAGTAAATATAGATAATGAATAAAGAATTTTCCCGTACTTAAAAAAATAACAAAGAATTTTTAATGAAATACTGACTAAGGATAAAAAACTTTGAATAATTTTTAATGGATATCAAATAGGTGAATAAAAAAATTCCTAATTGGTCTCCTAAATGCCACTACAAGGAAAGAGATAAAGAACAATGCAAGATCGCTATTATGGTAGAGTAATCATGATGAAAGATACAACAAAGAAGCATCGGTATAGGAGACAAGTACAAGTGGGATTATTCTCATTGTAAAGTTATATCCTTTTCCCAGAAGGATGGTGGTTGTAAAACAAAATATCTTGTAATTAGTTTATAAAAATAGCATTTCTCAATAGAGATCCATAATGAAGGTTTAAAAGGAATTTGGAGCAAAGGGTTGGCTCACTAAGGCTAAAAACATCCCTTGACTTGAGGATGATTGGTAAGTACCCATATCCCCATAAAATTAATTTCATTAATTGTTATTTTAGTGATGTAGTTTTATGGTGCATATGCAATCCATGGGGTAAACATATTGGAATTAGGTTAATATATAACATAACATGGGCTCATTACAAGTGGTATCAACGATAAATCTCAAATTATGAAGAGTGATGAGACATGTTTTGTCGAGATTAATCTAGAAATAAATTGCTTTTAAAGCATATTATAGAATATTAATTGGTATCAAGATAAATATACTAGTTAACAAGTTGTATCTTTTATATAACAAGTTGTTTTATACTTTAAATAAGGATAAAATACTGATGAAGCAACAACAACATTCAATTAGGATCAATATTGTATATATTTTGAGCTAATATGTGATATCGATTAATTTTTTTAAGATATTTTATTGCTTGATGATATGTATAGTCAAACTAAAAGTAGTATGAATCAGTGTGAACCAATTTTACTAGATTATTTTATATTTTAATTACCCCTTTTAATATTCAAACACCTACACTAGTTAGGATGAATGGATCTACTTATGAATATTTCAAACACAACACACCATATATAAAATATTAAGTAAATAAGAACATCAACACAAGATATTTTTACAAGTGTGTCCCCTGATGTGGATGAATATGTCCTTTTTTATTAGAGTCCAGTATAGGGAACAAATATCCACTAATATAAAAAAGAATACATATGGGGAATTATCATCCTTAACCATGAGGTTATCTTCTGAAGACTCTTACTGTATCTCTACTACTTCTTTATATAGTCTCTTTATAGTTTACATTGAAACTCCAAACCTCACTAATGAAGAAGATCTTAGGTGTACTACTGGATTTCATAGTATCAACAAGATAGATCTTTATCCTCACTTATTGGGTTTTCAAAAGAAATTATATATCCAGTAACACAGTATACATGTCATCCTTCTCTTAAATATTCAAAATAATCAACACATGAATATAATAGTTACCTTCATGTTGTCTTCTTCCTCCTTAATGGGAATAATTTTAACAAAAAAAAATATATTCTAGAAATAGTATCATGTTGGTCTTTCTCAAATAATATTATTATTTTTCTAAATCCTCGACCCACAAAATCTATATAGGTAGTAGCAGTGTAGACCTTATTCCACTCTCTTCTACATTCTTATTATTCTTACTTTTCTTATAGCTTTATGATATGTGGGTATCATAGGTAGGTTTTCAATTATCCTAAAACAATGATAAGTTATAAAATATTATAACTTCATCAACCTCCTTAGCCATATCGTCTTCTTCATTATAAATGATAATGGAATATTCAGGAGAAATTCGTCATCGAGATCTCTCACTCTACGATGCCTTCTTCTTATTCTTAATCTTCTTCTTCTCCTTTCTCACCATTATATTTTCAACATAGAATCACAATTATTTCCCATAATTAAATTTTTTAAATTAAAATTAAAGTGAAATTCATGATTCTAGAGTTTATTATTCCTCAACAGATCTATGTGAATTTGTTCCCCTTGATCCTCAATATTTAACAAATTCCTCAGTTGATCAAATGAATTTTTTCCAACAAACTCATCTTCTTCCTTAGAAAATATTCCTCACTAAATTTCCACAAATACCATTGATATTATCATTCAAACAGGTTAATAATATCATTACGAAATATATCGATTTTGTATAAATGAGTTTCAAATAATTGAATTTGAAAATATAAATTTATCCTGAAATAACATCTCAATTTTTCATTAAATTCTCCACGATATTTTCTCATTATTACTCATTAAATTATTCCCCCAATCTCATATTCAAATTTCCTACTCTTCTTCAAGCTTCCAGGAAGTCCATATCATTTTTATCTATGAAACCATGCTTTATCATAGCCTGGATTTATACCTTGTAGGTAAATATCCATTTTTCATATATTGGAAAAAATTATCATGAATTATGAATAATAAAAAATAATTTTATTTTTTAATCAATAAATAATAGTAATGTCCTTTTAAATCCTTTAAAATTTTCACATTTCTCAAACAATAATATCTTAAGTAAGAAATATAAAATTCTATGTCTCACTTCAATGACCTTAATTATCTTTTACATTCTAAAAATATCTTTTATATATAACGATCTTACATATTTAAATGATATTTATAATGAATGTTACATACCATTTTAAATATATTATATATAACTTTACAAACATTTTATATGATATGAATTATCTTATGTATTATAGTGAAACATTGAATTTGTTGTATCTCAGTTTTACCTTTAATATTTATCTTCTGTATGAGTTAATAAAACTTTTTTTAGTTGAATTTATTATCATGTAATTTCAATATAATAAAATATTATCTTGGATGATTAGTTATTCCACCCAAGTTATTTGTATTGGTTTTCAAAACTAATAACAATAGGGCTTTAACAGTGCTAAAAATGGCCTTTATCAATGCTAGATAAGTGGTGACTATTGGAGCATGATTAAAATCCCTATGATTTTATCAGTGATAAAAAACACTGATAAAGGGGTCCTTTTTCAGTGCTAAAAACATTGATAAAGGGGTACTTTATTGGTGCTAAAAATCACTGATAAAAGACCACATTTATCAGTGATTTTATTTAACGGTGATAAAGGGTTCCTTTATGACAGCTTGTAAAATCAAGGATAAAGGGGCTTACTGTAGTGTCTTGTAATAGCACATTGTAGCACCAGTGTAGTGTGATAGAACAGCACCAGTGCAGTGTGTTGTAACAGCACACTAAAGCACCATAAACACCACCATAAATAATTAAAATCAATTACCAATACATAATTTAAATGAAATAAAATATAAAAAAACTAGAGTATAAACATTTCAAACATTTTATTATACAATTACGTAAGTACAAATTATTACATACATTCAGAAACATCAATGTTCCTTTTACTTTTGATCCGGACCCCGAAACATGTTATCGTTGAACTAACCACCCCTACTCGAGAAAAATAACTCACCTATATATGAAAATAATTCTTATGTTAGTAATAATATATTGAAATTAATTAAAAAAAGTGAATTTTTAAAATAAACTTTTACTTATACAAGGAACATTGTGTATCGGATTGAGTTGTGGTTGATTCTTGCATGTCCCGAAATTTCTTGTTCATCTTCAAGAATTATCTTTGTGAAAATTAACTTAATAATTATAAGATAAGAATGATAAGGAAATTAATTAATTAATAGAATATATAATTGTGATAAAACAATTTAGGCTCATTTTCTTGGCTTTTGTGATGTGATGCACAGTTTAAACTAAAATGAAACTTATATATTGAAAAGACACACTTTGAGTCATAACAGTCACACTATGAATCATATTGAGGTTTGAATACTTATTATAAATCCCAATTTATTTATGGAAAATTTTCCTAATGTATAAAAACAATCTGATTGTGTTTTCTCAATTTTGAGTACGTCACATATTTGTTTACTAAAATGTCATTTTAAACAGGAAACATGAAATTTGTGTCATACTTCTCACATCATGTTTTGGTTTGATGTGATAATCATTCTTATACATCAAAAAATAGTTTTTAATCCTTTTCCTAAATTATGAAGAAAAGCCAAGTGTGTTTTCTTTGTTTTCAGTGAGTGACACATGTTAAACTAAAATGTAAATTTTAAATTGATAACAGATACATTAAGTCATATTGGGAACATAGTGTATCGTATTGTGGTGAAGATGATTCCCACACTTAAAAATGACTTATGGATCATTTTACTAATATATCAAAACATTCTAAATAAATTTTCTCTATTTTTAGTATGTCAATTGTCTTTTTTACTAAAATTATTGTTAGTTTTAAATAAAAAGACACACTTGGAGTTATACCAATCACACCATATGTAAGATTGAGTTGAAGAAGATTCCTACACATCCCAAATGGCATATGGATATTTTCTATAAATTATCAAAACAATCTAAACGTGTTTTCTCAGTTTTGAGTACATCACATGTATTTTTTACTAAAATGTCATTTTAAAATGTAAACATGCACTTTGAGTCATACTGGTCACATCATGTGTTGGTTTGATATGAGATTTATCCATACACATAAAAATTAATTATGATTCTTTTTCATTAATTATTGAGACAATATGAGTATGTTTCTTGGTTTTTAGTGAGTGACACTTGTTGAATTAAAATGTTAATTTTAAACTGATAACGGAAACTTTGAGTCATACCATGAACATTGTGTATCAGATTGACATGAGGTCGATTCCTATACATAAAAATGAACTATGGAACATTTTAATAAAGTATAAAAACAATTTGAATGTTTTTTCTTGGTTTTGAGAGTGTCTGTTTTCTTTTTTACAAAAAATAATTTCAATTTTAAGGGAAAAACACTCTTGGAGTCATATCGGTCATATTGTGTGTCATATTATTCTGAATCTAAGTCATAAATTTATAAAATGACCTATGGATTTTTTTTCTTAAAGTATCACAACAATAAAAATGTGATTTATCATTATTGAGTACATCACTTGTCTTTTTTACTAAAATTTCATTTTAAACTAGAAACATGCACTTTGAATCATACCAGTCACATTGTGTGTAAGTTTGATGTGAGACTAATTCCTAAACATCAAAAATGAAATTTTTAATAATTTTTATAAATTATCAAGATAATCTAAGTGTTTTTTATCAGTTTTCAACGAGTAACACTTTTTGAACTAAAATGTCGATTTTAAACTAATGATTGATACTTTGAGTCGTACCAGGAACATTATTTATCGGATTTAGGTGAGTCTGATTCCTACACATCATAAATGAATTATGGATCATTTTCATAAATTATAAAAACAAAACTAATTCATTTTATTGGTTCTTAGAATGTCAGTTGTATTTTATACTAAAATTAATTTCAATTGTAAATAAACAGATGCACCTAGAGTCATACTAGTCACACTGTATGTCAGATTGAGGTGAATATGATTCTTATATTTCACAAAATACATATGGATGGTTTTTATAAAGTATTGAAACAATTATAGTGAATTTTCTCATTTTTATGTACATAACTTTTCTTTTTTAATAAAATTTCATTTTAAAATGGAAACGTACACTTTGAGTCATACCAGTAACTTCATGTGTTGTTTTAACATGAGAATAAATCCTAGATGTCAAAAATGACTTATGAATCATTTTCCAAAATTATCAAAGAAATTCGAGTGCATTTTCTCAATTTTGAGTGAGTGAACTTTTTGAACTAAAATGTCAATTTTAAACTAATAACAAACACTTTGAGTCATATCGATAACATCGTGTATCGGATTGAGGTGAGGATAATTCTTAAAAATATAAATGACTTAGGGATATTTTTAATAAAGTATCAGAAAATTAAAAATGTTCTTTCTTGATTTTGAATATTTCATTTTTCTTTTTTACTAAAATTAATGTCAATTTAATATAAAAAGTCACACATGGATTCATATGAGTAACACTCTGCATCAGATTGAGGTGTGTCTGATTTATACATGTCTAAAATGACTTATGTATCATTATCATAAAGTATCAAAATGATATGAATGCATTTTATTGGTTTTTAGTATGTCACTTCTCTTTTTTACTAAAATGTCTTTTTAAAATGGAAACACATACTTTGAGTCATACCTGTCATATAATATGTCAGTTTTATGTGAGTACAATTTATACATGTCACAATTTACTTATGAATAATTTTCCTAATTATCAATAAAATCCAAGAATGTTTTATTATTTTTTAAAAAGTGATTATTTTTGAATTAAAATGTCCATGTTAAACTGATAACATACACATTGAGTCATACAAAGTAAATCGTGTGTCGAATTGAGGTGCTGCAAATTCCAACACATCTCAAATAACATATGGATTGTTTTCATACAGTATAAAAACAATATGAATAGGTTTTATTGGTTTTGATTATGTAATTTTTTTACTAAAATTAATGTCAATTGTAAATATAAAAAATCACGTGGAGTCATACCGGTCACACTATGTGTCAGATTCAGGTACAGATGATTATTAAACATCCAAAAATCTCAAAAACAATCTCAAATGTATATGTTATCATACTTTCGATTAGAATTATTTTTCCAAACTTCAACACTACATATTGAGTCGATGTTATTCACTGAAAATGTTTTTTGGCTGAGAACCTTTAATTAATATATATTATTGTAGTTCGATAAAGAAAGAAAATGGAAAGCATGGAAACATTGGCATAAAGGAACATATTATCTATTTTTTAACTTATTAGAGATAGTTGAAAGTGAAATATGACTTCCCAAAATATCTCTGAAAAAATTAAATAAGTATTAGATAAAAATGATAAGGAAATTAACTTACAAATTGTAGATAAAATAATGAAATAATTAATTAAATAGGTATTATTAATTTACCTTTTCGGGATGGTTTTATACATTCTTGACTAATTTCCTTATTTTCATTATCTTAGTTTTACTTTCAAAGTCCAATCTCTCATGAACATGAGTAGCTTCAAGAAAATCTCCCCAACTCAAACAAAAGAATTGAAATGTATAAGAAAACAATTATTATATGAGTAATACTAAAAATAAATAAATTAAAAACAAATATAAAACAATACATTATTTCTACAGATAATAATTTTACTGCGAAAACATCAATATTGCCTCTATAATTGAGAAGAGGTTGTGTCGTTTCTCTTCTTGCAAAGGTAGTGGATGGAACATGAAAGAAAGTGTTAAATGCTAAAACTATAGGGTGAAAAAAATTTCAGGGAGAAGAAATCTATGGAATTTTTGGTTCATAATGGCATAAAATATTAATAGAAATATTAAAAAATAAATGAGCACTATAAGGAATAATGAAAATTAAATCAATGTTTCATTATATAATTTTTATTAAAATAGTGAAATTATATCATAAAATTACCTTTATATATTCCCCAATGGTTTCCTTCATTATAGTTTATTATTATGAGGGATTAGTGACATCATCATGTGAAGAAGACATTGTTTGTAAGAGTAGTCAAACATTTAATTTAGATTATGGTGATACAGTAGATAATATATAATATTATGAGAAAAACATTTTATATTAAAAAACAATTTTACCATCTCATTAAACTATATTAATTTTTTTAAATGTTTTATGGATTTGGTTTCTCTATTGGGAATCCAAATTCCCTATTTTTAGTCCCCTCTAATGTAAAATACATTTCTTGAATTAGGACTAGTATGAACTATTTATGATCTCCCAATGAAACGGTCATCTTCAATTGAATTTTCATTTCAACCAATATTTGTTTTGGTTTCGAGTAGTAAAATCAAACAATTCTTGATTGTTGGATCTAAGATATAAAGTACAGACACAGCTTGTAATTCCATTATGAATGGATCATATTTTCCCCTTTACACACTAAAATTCACCTTCATAAAGCCCATTTCATCAACTTTTACTGCACTCGTATTGTCAACCAATTTGAAATGAAAAATAGGAACATGAAATTTTTTATGATCTAACTTGTATATCTATTGAATAATGAAACAAATATGATATATTTTCATAAATTGGATTTCTATACTTGGAACAAGATATGTGCATCACTTCCTCCACAAGCATAACACCACTATTTTGAATCATACTACAATCATCATGTTATTTTTTATAGAATATATAATAATTGATTAAAAACATAATGTAACATATAACATTTTCATGTGTCCACTGGATAGACATCGAAGTCTTTCAGCAATTGAATTCATATTTTCATATAAATCCTTAGAAATTTTATCTCAGAAACATCCTATGAACTATTGATTATGTGTATTTGATTTCCATCCTTTATCCCTTGATGGATTAAAATATCTCAGATTTTATTTGTGGTCTTCAAAGTAAGAATCAACATTTTCACTATTATGTAAAATGTAATGGTGTACTTTCTCATGCTCTGTCAAGGTAATTGTAACAGAATCTCTCCAAAAAATCCCTTCACCCATAAGGAATCCACTATGATGAGAATTTGGGAGAGCTATGTTGTCAACATATGATAGGTAATTGGTACATAATTCAATAGATTCTTCAATAATAATCATTCTGCAATAAAACCTTTTGGACAACATATATTATTAACATACACTTTCAAAACCTTTAGTTATAGTTCAATGGTGTACATCCATATATAATGAATAGGACTATATAGTTGAACCTATTTAACCAAGTGAACCATCATTTAGAAAACCATATCAAAGAATTATGATGGTAATAACATCTATAATTCACATAATATGAATGAAACCTCTTTATTCATGATTAGAAACATTGTTGGGTCTATAACTTTACTACATATGTCTTTGAAAAATAAGAAGAGTCAGGTTTATGTCATACTCTTTGAGGTAGAATGTAACATAAAGCAACATGAATCAAATCGTATATCAAAACATGATAGTCATGGGATTTCAGTTCCTTTAACTTCAAATTAGTCATTGACATGACATTCTTGATATTTTATGAATACCCCTTTTTAACATTTACACTATTAAGGAAAAGTAAAAATTAAAATTTTTTCTATCTGGATAGAGTGTAAGATATTGTAGGAATAAAATTATTCCCTTTACCCTTCACTGGTGCCAAATCTTCCCTTATCCCCTTGTCAATCATGTTCAACAAAGCCTTGATGACGTCTTTTATTTATTCAAGAACATTTAGTAATTTGAAAATAACACTATCAAATACATTTTTTCTATATGTATGACATCAAGAAAATGTATCACATACAAACAATTACAATATGGTAATTCAAATAAAATTTATCTCTTCTTATAACCAGATTTCATAATGTTTATCAAAAGTGGTTTACCACAAATAGTGTCAATATATTTTATTTTATTGAAAAATTGATCACCTTTTAGTGGATATAGTGTTGTAACTTGTTTGATATTCATATTGAATGTTGTTATCTATATTCGGTATTTATGTCTTCATGGTAAAAATTTTCAATATCCTAAAAGAACAGTATTCAAGTAATGTTTCAACTAAAATGAGTGTGTACATTCTTCAGAAATGGGATACCCCAACATTCCATTAATGTTACTTCCTGATAAATTTCCATAATAAGGGAATTCATTTATCATCCTATACAACATGGGCCCCAATGTTAAATCACCACTTCTATGAGAATCATACAATGTAACATTTGTATCCCAAATCAATTTTAGATCTTTGATCAAGGGATCAAAATAGACATCAATATCATTACCTGGTTTCTTTGGCCCAGATATCAGTAGAGAACATAATTTATTTGTGTTTCATGAATAACCATGGTGGAAAGTTATAATTTACCCACATGACAGGCCGTGTACTGTGAGTAGTAATTTATACACCAAAAAGATTTATTCCATCTTTATATAATGCAAGATGAAATTTTCTCATCTCATTTACAAATTTAGGATACTCATAATAAACTTTCTTCTGCTGAGGATAATTATTTGGATGATGTAGGTTCCCAAAATCAACTCTTGTATTTTCATTCCTCCTAAATTATCTCACAATTTCCTAACATTGATATAGTCTTATAAACCATGTAATGGTAGGAAATTAGTATACATATTTTGAAGTAATTGATTCATTTTTCTTGTATCGATATGTACCACACATAGGGAATTTTATGAGTAATTAATGGTCCTTGTAAAACAATATGTGATCATTTTGAAAAACATGTATTTTTTATAGATCATTACCATTGAACATAGAATTCATTTAGCATCATATGTTTGATATGGTAGATCATTTTCTTATATTATAATATCATCCAGGATATCAAGTAGTTATATAAAGCTAGTGTCACACCATCCTCTTCCAACTTTCAAATTATATAACTTCAATGAAATTGAAAATGCTATGTATTTAGTAAAAATGGTATAAAATGGTCTCTTCGCATAAATATTTAACTTCTCAAACAACTTTGGACAGTCATGAATGTCATATTCAAATGGAATTTTGATTTCTTCCTTGTGATCTCCATCATAATTTACACTAGTATTCATATCAAATGATCCATAAATAGTAGTATCATCCTAATCAGTGTTCACATTCAGTTTTCCCCATGTTGAGTACAAAATTTATTTCTTTGATCTATTCCCTGAAAAATCAAAATTTATTCCAACTCTTACAGACTAATTTTTCTTGAATAACAACAATGTAAACATGGAGAAAGGATTTCAGAAGGTTTGTATGCATGCCCTATTGAAAACATGATGAACTATTTAACTCCATATTCATAATATTTTTTCAAATAATTAGTTTCAATCCATTTTCAATTCATATCCATCCTATTGGGTTCATAAAATATTCATTTTTTAAAATAAATAAATAAATACTCATAAGATAATCATTATCGTAGGGGAAAGTTATATATAATTCTAATAAGGGAAACCCAAAATTTTATTATTTCAAAGAATTTTAGTATGCTTTGAAGAAAATGGGTAATTTAATTTAAGAAAATAATTAATCCTCTATGGTAGTTTTTATCTTATGATTTCACCCGAAAGTGAAAGTTATAGATAACTATCATCCTCATTAGCTTATCTCCTGAACAGTTATCAATGCATTTTTTTTGTTTAACACTCTTCCTCCATACCTTGTGTACATGCACCTATGTTTCTTTAAATACTCTAAGAATTAGTCATATTTGGGATGAATATTGTTAATAGTAGTAAAAATAACTTTAAAGAGATGGGGGATGAGTATTAGGAAACAAATTACAATAATAATTGTTTGGGAGATGAAGCTGATGAGGATGACAATTATACTCCATTATATTATCTAAAAGGGGAAATGCCTTACATTGGTGAGAATTACACCACTAGCACTAGTTATTAACTCATGGCCTATTTAAGGTGATATTTTGGGGAATATATGTTATTTATAGTAATTCAATGAGTCTCCATGGGGATATGTTAAGATATATGAAACCTTGGTAGATCTATGAATTATATACTTATATGATAAATCCCACTTTTAATACTTTCAATCCTCTAATAAAGACAAGAACTACCTCTATTAAAATGAGCCATAAAGTATTTCTTAAATCTCCTAATAAAATAAAAATATAATATAAGAAGTTCAGGAGTAATAATAAACCCAGATTTGATAAATAAGAAGAATAAACTCTAATTCCATCAACTAGAAGATACACAAATGTATTGATAAAAAAATTTAATAAATAAAGATTTATTTCATGTATATGGATGGTAATAAGAGATTCTTATGGTTGGAAGCAATACATGTATTCCTAAAATTATGAATCCCTAAAAATAAGTTTTAATAATTATTCCAACATATATATAATTTGATAACCAACGTTCAATTTTTTGGAACAAGTGATGTAACAACCAAAAGAATTATTAAATTTAATATTAGTAGTATATCAAATATTTGAAAACATCTCAAAACTATTAAATCAATTTCAATTAAAAAACAATAATGAATAGAAAAAATAATTTTAGGAAAAGAATATTCCTAATAACAATAATGGCTTTAAACATCTCAAAATGCCTAGTTGATAAATAAATTCATGAATTAAATCTAAATAGATTGAAAATAAGAATTATTTCAAGTAGACGAATAGTATGCTTTATAATAAAATTTCATTTTCATGGACTTTATGGGTTATATGGTGATTTTGGGCACATAGAATAATATTTTAGTCATGATGAGAGAGATAATAGTGATTGTGGGGGATATAGAGGTTTTAAATAAAAGGGGGGCTGGCCCACTCTTACAAAAAAAATTGTTTTGAAGTGAGATGAATCTTCATAAGTAAAATAGGATGATGAATTTCAAATATTGAATGAACTCTATCAAACATGTGACAAATTAAATGATTGTATGAAGGATTTTCAAGATTTTCTAAAAATATATATGAATGTGAAGAAATAATTGAAAATGTATTATATGAAAAAGAATGGAATGTAATAAGAATTTATTATTGATGTCACACTAAATAATTTAAAAAAGAAGAATCCTTTCATATTAGATATTGGTTTTTCATATCACATGATTGGTAAAATGATATAATTAATGATTTTTGACAACTTCAAAGGGTAATTATTATTTTAAAAATGGTGGATCTCTTAGGATAAAATTTTTTCATTTAATATATGTTGGAAATAAAAGGAAATATTAAATAATGATATGTTTTTAAATATATTAATGTAAAACATACATAGTGTTTATTAGATGTGTGATAAATGAAGTTAAGTGATTTTTAAGAAGTATTACTGAGTGGGATATCATTTCAAATATGGATATATTTTTAAAAAGGTATATAAAAATATCTAAACCATATTCTAATTTGGGGTCACTAAAAATTTATAGTAATTATGTTTAAAGGAGGAAATTGGTTTTTAGTAGTGAAGAATTGATCATATTAAATAATTAGTCATAAAAATACTGATTAAAAAGGGTGGGTTGAGATATTTTTAGGATTAAAAGATAAAATTGATATATATATTTTACTAATTAGAATTGGGAGATTTTTAATAATTAAAATAATTAATTATAGATTTAAATGAGACAATCCTTGGAGTTTATTCTCTATGATATATATGGACCCTCAAAGTATAAATCAATGAATGTAAGGAACTAGTGAAATACTACCACATGTTCATTAGGACTAGTATTTCCTGAGTCCAGTGGTAGAAGGCATCCCTTTTTTGAGTACAATAACCATTGGCTTCCACATCCATTTGGATAAATGAATGAAGAGAACCCCATAGTACATGTCTAGTGGTCATTAAGTCATTCCCTATATTTTGAACAATATATATCATATTCAAGGTAAATTTGAAAGGGGAAGCATTTATCAAAATATAATGTGAGAAGAAATAGTTTTTTAATGAATAAAAGAAAGAATGATGATAAAAAAATGAAAATAGATATCGCCAAACAAGAAATGAACGAGTGAGGAGGAGGAGAAAATATCATGCCTTGGATTGAAGCGTTAAATCGTCCGAGAGAGAGTAGGGATATCACAAAACCTGGAATTCCTTCGAGCCTTTGAATTGTTCGAACCTTGATTAGAGCCTTGGTTTGAGCTTAGATTTGACGACAAGGGGCATCGACAACAGGTGGACTTTGTGGATAGCTTAAGATATCGCGATTGGGTTCATGATGGGTTAGGGTTCTTAAAATAAATCCGGACATGTTTATGAGCACTTCCAAAAAATGATGATAAAAGGCATCTTTACCAGCATTTTTTTAGCACTGATAAAGGAATTATAATTATGGTTAGAAATAAAAAAATTATTATATTTATATAATTATATATATTTAATAAATATATATATATAAATATAGTAAATATATTCATTATTTAAATATATTTATTATAATTATATAACTATTTAAATATATAATTATTATTTATAATTATATAAATACTTTTTAAAAAATTAATATTTATATATTTATATATTTATATCATTATATATATTTGTATAATTTTATATATATAATATATATATAGTAAATATATTAATTATTTAAATATATTTATTATAATTTTATAATAATTTAGATATATACAATTATTTATTTATAATCATTTAAATATTTTTTGAAATATAATATTTATTTATTTATAATTATGAATATATAAAAATATAAATATAGTAAATATACATTTATATATATATTTATTCAAAAATATTTATTTATAAATATATTTTTTACATTATTAATTAATATTTAATCTTAAGTGCGTCGATGTTAAAAATGAGTGAAATCGAAAAATGAGTACACATTAACAATATTAAAAAATAGGTAAGTTTTATTAATTAAATATAAATTATTAAAAAATATGGATATATATTGTAATAAATATGAATACATAATGAAAATATTAAAATATATTAAATAAATACATATGAATAAATAATAGAAATTGATTAAATTCCTAAAAAAATAAAAAAGTCAAAAAGTAAAAATATTAAAAATGAATTAATACCCAACTGTAATAAAATTAAAAAAAATAAAATTTACCAATTAAATACATGATATATTAAATCTATAATTTTCTAATGAAATTCTAAAATGAATACTGCAATTTGAATAAATTACATAAATTTTAGGTGCATGTGTTTCTATATAATATTTCATTAATTATGTAAATATTTGTGTTTATGTGTTCTATATAAAAATTCATTAAATATGTATATGTATTTGAAATAAATATAACACATATTTTACATGTGCTAAATTTAAAAAACAAATGAAATTCAATTATTTCAACTACTTGATACAATTAGTCAGTATTTTTAATTAATAGTAATTTTTATTTTAGACCATTCTTCACTAAATATATATATAACTATTTAATGTAAATCATAAATATTTTTTATTATATAAATTATATTTATATACATTCATATATATCTACATATTAAATATATATTATTTATTAATATTATCAATAATTATTTAATTAATAGAATTTTTACTAATTTTCTTAATTTGTTTGTTTTTAATTTTTATTTGATTAATTTCCATTTTACATATATCTATATATTTAATCTATAATATTTATTAATATTTATATTTTATATATAGTATAATCAATTTATTCACATTATCAATAATTATATAATTAATCAAATTTTTAATATTTTTTTAATAAACTCATTTTTTATTTATCTAATTATTTCATTTTATTTAGGACCTTTATTAGTGCTAAAAATAAAGTACTGATATAGGGTACCCTTTATCAGCGCTAAAAATAAAACGCTGATAAAGGGTATCTTTTATTAATTCTAAATAAAAGCACAGAAAAATTTTACCCTTTAATAGTACTAAAAAAGCGATGATAAAGGGTACATTTTATCAGTGCTAAAAAAGAACTGATAAAAGGAACCCTTTATCAGTGCATGTTTTAGTACTGATAAAGGTTAGTAATATTAAAGGCATGTTTTGTATCATTTCAAGGAATTTAATTTATGGTGTCACATTTATTGGTGAATAAATATTGGATTACACATCTTGGAATATTAGTTTTGAAGTTGTCAATCATATTTTAAATGAAAAAAATTGTAACTTTTGAAGAATTGTCATCCATTTTTATGACAAGAATCAATTTGCATGGATGATGTTTATAAAGATTAAAGAAGATGTAAAAAGGATGGTATTATTTATTTCTGGAAATGATGACGGGTTATTTTTTCAAATTAAATATTCAAGGAGTTAGAAAAAATTCTCTAACTCCTAATCCAGTTCAACGCCTAAGTAGTTATGCCTCTATATGGGAATCTCGGCCAGCATATTTAGGTGGATCTATATAGAGTGGCTGTGAAGAGAGTCATATCATGAACAGGGTTTGTATTGTTTAGGAATAGCATCACAGGGTTATCATGTGTAGTAGTACAATAGGAACAACATTTGTGGATTTTAGACTCTCATGTGTGGGGTAAAATTAGAGGTTGAGGAAAACACAGGTGCCCTGGTGGTCACGAATGACCAAAAATTAAATGACTTTTTTTATTAAAGAGTGGAATGATGAATTAGTTTTTAATGATGAACATAGTTTTTCACTACACTATTTATATGTAATATGTGGTGTCTGTGGGTTTCAAATGATGTCACGTTGAAATAGATCCCACCACATATGTCATCTTCAAGATCTAGCCACTTCTGAGTTGTGCACAATTCAATTGACTACATTCCAAATTTCTTGATCAACCATAATAGACAACATCAATCATAATATATATAATCGATCATAAGATCTAGAGTGACCACATAGTGAAGAACCAAAGTGACCACATGGTGATTAACCACATAAAGAAAGAGGGACAACACTTCAAATGATCATCCATGTGAAGGGTATGATGATCAGCCGTGGGCATGCACAGTAGGCTGAGTGGTTGTGAGCCACACATGGTAGGTAGAGATTCCATGAGAATTAATGGTAGGATGATCAACCATAGACTTTACAATAGGTTGATCAACCAAACAATCAACTACATGGAGGATCGAGTAGAATAAAAGGATTAATCCAGATGATGTAATGCGAGAAGTGAATTTTGAACATTTTCTCTATGAGGAAATCTTTGAGATTCAAAATCAAAATTAAAATGTGGAAAATTGAAATTGATATGATAATTCCAAATGGATAAGTACCATATCCCAAGGAAGTCACTAATTATCCATATTAGAGTATCATGCATTTTGAACATATTTCACATTGACATGTCAAATATTTAAAAACTATCCTTCTATAATTCATGAAATTATTCAATTAGAAGCTGAAAAATATACATCAATGTCATTTATGAACATTTTAATTCTTAGAATATTCTTCTAAAATGTCACTAATCAATATGTTCTAACATCCAACTCGACACCTGACCCAACCCATGACGAGGCCTGAAGGGAATTCTAGAACCCCAAGGGCTGGAAACTAGTTCATATGCATCAAGCATCACGTTTGGGAATGCTTTAAACCATATGAATCAACCATTAACAACCCATAAGAATAATCTATCACATAATATTAAATAACCATAAACAAAATCATAACTAACATGAGTTAATAATTTTAAATTTTCTTATAACAGCCAAAATACCAAAACTAGAAGGCGAACCAACTAAAATAAAAAAACTCCACGTGAAATGTGGGTCAACACCACATGCCACCACCACCAACACTTTCCAAGAGATAAACCACTAGAAACTGGATCCACCATCACCACCATGGAATGACTTTCCTTAAACTGGGTCAAACATTACAAGGTATGCATATACTAGTGGGTGTATATAGGGTGTTAGAAAACATGCCATGTAGGTAACCACTAAAATAGATTTCATGAAATGAAATTACATATCAAATTAACATGCTATTTTTTAAATAAGGTAAAAATAAAATTTAAAAGGGGAACATGATTTGATATTAAAAGCAAATTAAAGACAATAACAAGTTTAAAGGTAAGAATAACATGAGTACCATGTGAAATTCCTAAGGCACAAGGTTTAGTGGGGTCCTATAATCCTTGTACTATCTATGATCAAACTATCTCTTAGGTGCAATGGATATTCTCAAGCCTCCAATCCCCATCACATATATGTTTATGTAGTGTTGTTACGTCAATATTGTTAGGGAGACCGGGCCTCATCCCTTCCGACTTTCCAAATGTACTAGACCTAGATTACACACCAACATACCTTGGATTCCCTTATTCTCAAATCCATTCTTAATTCCACATTAACCACCTTTTAAACATATACACACCCAATAATAGAAAATCACATGAAAGTCAACTATTTTTCAAATTAATATTATCATTTAACCCATATTCACATTAAAACCCTTTGAAAAAGTAATTCTCACTAGCCCAAAAATTTATAGAACTCATTTAGAAAGAAAGTTAATCATAAAAAACTCATCAAAAAATGTCAAATCATTGAATCCCCAATATATATCTAGGAAACTTCCAAAAACCGATTGGAAAACACAACTACACCAAAGAGAGGCTCTATAAAGGAAACAACACATCACATCCATCAATATTTCACCCAAATAATAATGGTTGAAATCACATTAGGTCAACCAATCCACTATATAATATAGAAACCAAGAAATAAAGAGAAAGAGATCAAGAAAAATGTGGAAAATAGATGAGGAGAGTGTTACTTAATGACTTCCTGAGGAATCCACACCAAATTACCCACAAAAATGGAGCCTAATGGAGAAAATATGGAGGGGAATGCACACATAGGTCTAGGGAATCTGAATTGGGGAGGAAGTGGGGTGATTTGGGGATAAAATTGGGGATGTGAAAAGTGTAATTTCAAACTATTCAATGATTAGGAAGGATGCATGATTCAGTTTCACGGTCTACTAGACCATCTTCTAACCATGTGGCACCTCTATCAAAAGATAAAAGAGGCCACATGGTTCTAGAAGGGTGTAGACGCTCATCTGAATTACCATGAAGATCTGAAAAAATCCATTTTCCTAATATTAGGGTTATCCCATATTCTCATGTGCTAGGTTGTGCGACCTGGGCAATGGATCTGTCTAGTGTGCATAGTTTCCATTGAGTAAGAACATGGTTTCTACTAATCATGAAAAAACCATGAACCACATACTTGATAACCCAAAAACGACCATTTTTCTCCAAAAACATTCATTAAGGACATAAAATCAAGATAAATCAATATAAAAAAGAAACATATCTCAAAATAAAACCATAGATTTGACAATTCTTCCCACCATGAAAACTATTTTTCCATGGAAATTAAAAGAAATATTATTATAGAAAAAATATTGATAATACTCTTCCACCAAATATTTACACTCACATGTCTCATGATCATCATTCATGTGCTTTTAAAGGATCTGAACCAAAGGTATAGACTGCCCCTAAATAACGTTCTCTTGGGAATCCACAATCCAAAATGGTTACTCAAATATAGAAAAATTAGATTCCAACTACAATTCTTCCCAGTTCAGCTCATGATATAGGTTTATATTATACTTATTCAATTGAGAGACATGGAATCTTTCATGGATCAATGATAACTGAGACAAAAAATCTAACTAGTATTCCACCTTACCAACTCTCTTGGTAACCTCATAAATACTAACATACCATGGTGTCATCTTCCCTTTTTTACCATGATGATGGTGACCCAAGAGAGGGGACACCTTCAGAAACACATGATAACCCACTTAGAACCTCAAGGACCAGTTCCACTTATCAGAATAAAAATTATGGAGGCTATGTACTATCAAAAAAATTTCCAGATGAACTGGAATTTATTTAACTTCTCTTACAGAAGGCACGGTCCTAATAATAAGGTATCCCCAACCTCATCCTATAACAAAGGAAAATGACAAGTCTAACCATAAAGCACCTCAAGGGATACATTATTATTGAGGATTAGTAACTATTATTATTTAAAAAATCCACCAATCCCAAATGGTTATCCCATGAGCCTAGAAAATCTAAACTTATGAATGAATAATTTCTTCAAAGATATAATTCGCTCCCTCTACCTGACAATCCATTTGAGAACGGTATGTTATACTCAACTTGACCAGATATCCCATTTCATTCTGAAGGCCTACCTATATTCAAGAGGTAGAGTTGGTATTCTTTTCTGAAACAATATCTAATAGAATACCATGAAGCCTAATTATCTCTTGAACATACAACCAACTCAACTCATCCACCTTAGTAGAATCCTTGATTGAAATTAAACGGGATGATTTGTCCAGACAACCAATAACCACCAAAATCATGTTCCTTCCCCAAGGTGTACAATGAAACCCAATGATAAAATCCATGGTGACCTCATCCCATATCTAGTTAGGAATGGGTACTGTCTTAAACAAATTGGATGACTTATGGTGATCGGATTTAACTTTTTAAAAAGTATAACACATGGATACAAAGTTAAATATATCCCTCTTTATACATGGCCAATAGAACTAATGGTACACATCTTAAAACATCTTGGTGGTCTCAAGATGAATGAACCACTAATACTGGTGGATACCCTGTATTACCACATTTTTTTAATGAAAATGACACTATAAAGTGATCTATGAAACAAAGAAATCCCTCAGAAGACAATGGAAACTCATCAGGAACCTCCCCACCATTTATGAGCTACTGGGAGTTCTGTCACAGCTCATCACAAGGTTGTTCTTACCGAATAAGCTCAAAAAGTGAGGTCATAAACTAAACATTGGCCATAAATACACCTATATTATGGTCATTGAATTCAAGATTAATCTTGTAAAAATACCCCATTAGAGTACACTTATCACTATATTATTTTATGTCTTTCACTGGCACTTTCATACTCAAATAATCTACTAGAATATTACCTTTTCCCAGGGTATAAATGGTTTCAAAGTCAAACCCATGAAGGTACTTAACCCATCAGCATTGTCTCAGGTTTAGATCCTTCTAGGAGAAAATGTAGGCCAATATCTTATAATCTTAGTAGACCAAAAACTTCTCCCTGGAGAGATAGTGATTCTAATTATTCAAGTCATGCATCATCACTTCCAAATCTAGGTCTTGGTTTAGGTGATTCTTTTCGTGTGGTCAGAGTTAGAGAGAACCATATGCCACCACATGGTTATCCTGCGCCAACACACACCCAAGATGCATAAATAAATCTTCATAATGACCACATATCCCTTTCTAAATTCTAGAAATATTAAATAGGGGAAGTGTTCAATTACCACTTAAGCACCTAAAAATATGGTTGACACCTTAGTCTCTGTTCAAACCTTACCCTATTTTCGGTAAGTGCGGTAATTGGTGAATCAAGACAAAAGAGATCCCTGAAAAACCACATGCAGTACCCTACCAAGACTAAAAATGTCATGATTTCAAAGACATTCCATGTTTTCTCCCATGAAATCACCACTCGGATCTTCTTGGGGTCTACTAAAACCCCACATTCTAATATCACATGACCTAGAAACATTACCTACCTAATCCAGAAATTATACATTGCGATCTTAGCATAAAATGGTGATCTTGAAGAGTTTCCAACATGGTCCTTAAATGCCACCACGCTCTTCCATGGTCCCAATGTAGACGAATTTACCATCCATAAACATGACAACAAAAGAGTCTAGGTACTGATGGAACACCATGTTTATAATATCTATGAAGACCGCATGAGAATTCATCAACCTGAATGGCATGAATAAATACTCAAAGTAGCCATACCTTCTTTGGAAGGATGTCTAAGGAAAATCTGACTCCCTAAACCTGACCTGATGATTCTCATAGTGTTTTCTAATCTTAGAGAATCATCTTTCCCCATTTATCTAATACAATATGTCATCATTGTGTGGTAAGGGGTATTTTTTCTTAATGTTTACCTTATTCATCTTTTGAAATTCGATGCACAACCTGAGATATTTGTCACCATTCTTATAAAATAGAACTGGGGAAGACCAAGGTGAGACACTCAGGTGAATGAACCCTTTGCATTCCAAATTTTCTAAATCTATCTTCAATTACCTCAACTAATTGTGGGATATATGATATGAGGTAAGAGATATAGGTTATGTTTTTGGTACCAAATCTATGGTAGACTCAACATCGCTCTCTAGTGGAAAACCTAAGAAATAATCTACAAACACCTATGGGAACTCATCCACTATAAGAGGCAATCTATCCTTAGAACCTCTATCATCATCATCCAACATGAGTGATGAGACCTAAATAACAATATTTTCAAACTCCTAAATTGGAGGTCCAGCTCGCCCTAACCAAGGATCCCACTCTCCTTGAAAACCTAGGTTGCTCCCATGAGATGCCACAAATCTCCCCCATTGATGGTAATAATAAATGTGGATCTAAATATTCACCATCCATTTTATATCTAAGATCTCACAAAAGATTTTTATTTCTGTAACTATAAAATCTCGTTCTAACATGACCCTTGAGAAAATAAGTGCACATGATGGACACCTAAAACCCTATTCCCTCTTCTTACCAAGAGGCATCACCAAATCCATTACATAAGTAATAATATCGGTTGGAAAATTTAATAATTTATTGATAGTGGTAGAAATAAAGGAATTAGATGAACCTATGTCGAATAATGTTATAGATATAAATTTCATAATAAAAACAGTACCTCAAACTATTACGGGCCATGAATCTATTTCCACAGGCACTTGATCCATATCATGAAGGTGCTTCATCTTTGAAAAATCCTATGGTGTATTACTATCCTAAGGTTCTTCCTTGAGTTGGATCTTCGAGTAAGAGGATATCTCCTTTCCACCATTACCAATGAACTGAGAACCCATATCCCTGGATGCCCCTAACTAAGCTAGTAATTCCTTGTGGGATGAGGAACCTTCCCCACTCTAATTCAGCACATTACTATTACAAAATCTATGAAATTAACCCAAGAACCCACACTCTTGGAAGGGTCTAGGAAGATCTAGATACACTTTCAACAAATTCCATATCCATCCACATTGGTATCATATAACTAACCCACTACTAATGGCCATAGAAGAAGGAGTTCGAGAAAAATGGTCTGAGATACCACCTCCCTTTTTCTTCTGCTCATCACTCTACCTTTTATTTTTTGAAAAACCATTTCTACCCTGAACCACTAATGAAATTACCCCAGAGAAACCTGACATGACCATGCAATCTACCTTCACCATCAATTATTGATCCACTATCTTAGTAAACGTATTCAGCTTAAATAACAAGAACTGGGACTAAATGTCCAACCAAAACCCCGTTTCAAAATGATTAGCCTTCAACTTCTCATTAGAAACCACCATGGGTGTGAAATGGATCAAATCTAAAAAGAGGATGGAATATTATAACCCATTAAAATCCCATGATGGAGATCCAAAAACTCACAGGTCTTAAAATGGATCAAAGGATCAAAGTATCAAAGAAATGACACTCATTAAAGATTACTTTGAAGTCCCTTTAACCCATATACACATGGTTCCCAGCACGGAACACTGAGACCCACCACCTATGACTAGATTCTTCGAACATGGAAAAATAAAACCTCACCTTAACCACCTCAGGATTGTCAAGAAACCCAAAAATCCACTCTATTTTTTTAATTCAATCCTCAGTTTCCTGGGAGTCTGTGGTACCCCGAAAGGAATAATGTTTTTTTTTCGAGAAAATCCTAATATTTTTCATTTTTTGGGTCTAGTTTTTCTTCCTTGGCATGGCTAGTACTAGAGCTCCCTCCCTGATCCATTTCTCATATAGTTCAAACCACTACTTCCAGTAATCTCTGGTTAACTAGTGAGGAAGAACTCTCTCTGTCCTCTTCATTTGGTTTCATGGGATGTCTCTAAGGAGGATTGTTGTTACAACCATCAATAAACACAAAGAGACCATTAACATAGTATCAAGAAAATTTTCAGAAACCATAAAACTAGAACACTTCCATAAATCAAAACAAAACCATAACATGCACAATAACAAGTCAAACTACTCAACCCTTTCTCGGTGTCCATTAATTTTCTATAGCCTATACATCCTACCTGGATGAGAATTCAAAGAAATTACCAAACATCCCATAGTGACCCAAGGCATGTCATAAGGTATTTTGGAAAGAAACCCCACTCGCAACCAGCACCTCAATCCCCAACAGTCCTAGATCTAGTCTATCCAAACTATCCCAAATAACATGACCCAAATAAAGGAAAAAACACAGCTCTAATACCATTGTTTCACAAACTATGATAGGATTCCATCCAAATCGACACCTAACCTAGCCTGGGGAAAGGCCTGAAGGGAGATCCCAATACTCATGGGCTAGAAACTAGTTCTTGGGATTCCATCTTCAAATTTGGGAATAAATTTTTCAATATGAATCAACCATAAAAAATCCACAAGAATAATGTTTCACAAATTAATAAATAATGATAACCAAAATCATTACTATCATGAGTTAAACATTTTACATTTCTAGCCAACAACCAAAATACCAAAACAGAAAGGGGAACCAACTATACAAAAAAACCTCCATGTGGAATGTTGGTCAACATTCCATGCCACCACCACCAACACCTTCCAAGAGAAGAACCACGAGTAGCCAGATCCACCATCACCACCATGAAATGACTTTCATTTACCTAGGTTAAACATAACAAGATCTACATGGACACAAGGGTGTATGTAGCATGTGATCCAATTTTCCCATTGGATACCACCAAAAGATATTACATGAAATGAAATTACATGAAAAATTAACATGATAGTTTTTAAAGAAGAGAAAAATATAATTTAAAAAGGGAACATGATTTGATATAAATAGGAAATTAAAGAAGAAAAAAAGATGAAAAGTAATCATAACACGATAACCATGGGTAATCCCTAAGGAACTATTATTAGCGAGGTCGAAGGATCCTCGTGCTCTTTGTGATCAAACCATCTCTCGGGTGTAATGTCCCTACTAGAGCCTCTAATCCCCATAAAATATATGTCTAGTTAGTGATGTTACATCAATCCAGTTAGGGAGACTGGGACTCAGCCCTACCAACTCTCCTAACATAATAGACCTAGTCTACCCACCTATATACCTTGGATTACCTTATGCTCGCTTATATTCCCTATGTCACATGAAAAACCTCCTACAAATATACACACCTAAGAATATAAACACACATGAGATACAACAATTTTTTAAAAGTGAAATTATCATTTAACCCATACACACATTAAAACCCTTTGAAAACTTAATTCACAAACCCACATAATTCATATAACTCATTTAAAAAAAATTCAAAGCTTACTAAACTCATCAAACAATTTAAAATCATGTAAACACCAACCTATTTCTTGGAAACTTCTAGAAAATAATTGGAAACCACAACCTCACCAAATAGAGGCCCTATAAATTAATTAATGCATCACATCCCTCAATATTTTGCCAAAATAATCACGGATGAACCCACATTAGGTCAACCTCTCTACAATAGAAGAGAAAACCTGAGAAATAAAAAGGAATAGAGAAAGAAGGGGGAGGTAATGTGGACAGGGGAGGCTTACTTGAAGACTTATTGGATCATCCACACTAAATCACCCACAAAAATGGATCCCAAGGGAGAAAATAGGGAGGGGTGTTCCTAGGATTGGGGAATCCGAATGGGGGAGAAATAGGGGTGATTCATGTTAAAATCGGGGAGGATAGAATTTCAAACATTTTAATGATATGGATGGTCACATGGTTTGGCAGCATGGTCAACCTGAGCATGCTCCAACCATGTGGAACCTCTATCCAAAGAGAAAAGATGTTTCACAGTTCCTAGATGTGATGTATGCCCATACACCTTAGAAAAACACTCTATCCTAAGAACATGATTATCTTACACGCTCGTGTGCTAGGTTGTACAACCTGGATAGTGGATCTGTCCAAGGAACACAGTTTCCACTAGGATGGCACATGGTTTTTACTAACCATGCTCCAACCACGAACCACCTTCTATATGACCCATAAACTAGCATTGTTCCCCAATAACTCCCTGGAAATCCATGCAATCAAGATAAGACCAAAAGATAAAAACATGCATCAAAATAGAACCATATATGTGACATAAAATATGAAATAATTTTACTATATACACATATTGGGAGGTAAATTTCCTGGGATCAAAGTAACATTCCATATTCTATAATTGGTGTTTAAAGTCATGAAATGGTTAAAACCATCATAATCCAATCCCAAATGTATATTCCAAGGATCCAAAGGGAAATTTGGATATGATGAATATAACATTTTACATGATTTTTAATTGTATATATATCTCATGAAGTCATCATTTTGAATTTATAAATCATGTTACATCATGTATTATGTGGTTTTAGATGATCTGAATAATATTTATGAATGTGGTTTTAGAGGAAATTAATGTAATACCTTGGTATAAGTTTTATTATTTTTTTTATTCTTAGTTTTACATTCATTATTACTCCCATCATTACTCAATGGTTTCCATATACTTATATGACATCTTATACGTTATTATTTATCATAATATTCTCTCCAATAAAGCATACAATTATTATAAAAATCATCTATTTTTATATAATCAATGCCAATTTTTTTATACTTTTTTTAACTTGTAGAAAGATACATGGATATTAGCTTCACCAAATACATAACTAATCAACTCCAATATCATGGAAATTATTTTACAAGTAATTTCATAGAGATTATTGATATCAAAAAAATTTACTAAAAAGACATCTTTGAATACTTGGCATAACCTTAATAAAATTCTTGCTTTTTATCTTCAATTAATCATAAAACATTCTTATTTTATCACTAAAATTTTAAGCCATGTTGACCTTATTAGGATAAACCAAAGGCTCTATTGATCTATTAAAATATTTTATATGGTTTCTTATTAATTCAAATTCATCAATTAACATGTTTTCACTAAATGTTTTTCTAGCGGGTCGATATGTGGTTCGTTCACAATTTAATCACTATTTTGATTCTCTATAACATTTGATTCCCCATGCCAAATCCAATGTACATATCAAGAAATAAATTTTTTGAAAATTAAATTCTCATATTTTTTATATTAAACTATCATATAAATTTATAATCATTAGGTAAACATTTTATTTTACCATTCACTGATCGATTTTTAGTTGAAAATTTTCAATATACCTCCAAAACCTTAGCATACTGAGGTTTGATTTAGGATAAATTAAACCAACATTTATCCATAGGTAATATATTACCACTCATCATCATATAAGTTAAAAGTATAAATATAAATATTTAATCCAAATTATACCTCCAAGTATTAGGGTACAACAATGGATCAAATTATTTTTTTAATATAATTCAATAAAACTAAAAGATAATTTTTTTATTTAAAATTTAAAAAACATATTTATGTGTTTTTAAGGATATTAAAAACACTTATCTTTTAATTTATAATATTATTAAAAATAAAAATTTATCTGTCCATATAATCAATATAATTTATTCTCATGAATTTCACTAATACAGAAAAAACATGTCATCGTATTAACATCATTCCACATATTTCATTCCTAACATAACTATCCTGTAAAAAATCATGTCTATATCACCAATTCAAAAAACCCTAGTCAATCACAACTCAAAAAAATATTATTTTAAATTAAAAAAGAAATACATTTTAGTTTTAAAAATTCTACTTCTAAATACTCTTCAATCTAAGAAAATTTTAAAAACATCAAAAGTGTTTCAATTTTATAAAACAACCATTTAATCCCCAAAAAATATTATTTCATCCAAAAAATATTTCAATTTCTATAAAATGAGATTTTTTTTAAAAATAAAATATTTTAACTCAAATTCACCATTTAAAATGTTGATTTAAAAGTTATATATATTTTAATAAACTCAACATTCAAAAAATTTAACCAATGTTTTATCATAAATAAAAATATAGAATGGTCTTAAATAGAAAATATATAACAAAATATATCTATAAATTATAAAATAATTAAACTAAAAAGATAGAAAACATATTGTGGAACTGGGCATGAAGAATTTATTCTTTAAAAGTCCTAAACTCTATTTCAAATATTTTCCAAAAAATAAATCCAATTTTGTAAAACCATACTCAAAATTGATTAACAAAGGGAATGAGTATAGTGCATGGAGGGGAGAGGCCCATTGTCCAAAAATATAGGGATGGTATGGGGGTCGACATCACACAAATTATATAGGGGGTCTGTGTTGAGTGACCGTAATGAAAGAGGTAGTGGATTGCAGTGAGCGGAGGTGACGGTGTGCAGAGGGGAGTGCAGAGGATGACGTCAGTCAGGCAGTACAACGTAGGAGAGAGATGAAAGAGGATCGAGGTTGGGATCTTTAATATATAGTAGTGTTTTTTAATAATTACCCATGAATTTAATATTTAGTTTATTGTTGAATAAATCTTCCATGAAATTTTATTTTATTTTATTTTATTTTAAATATAGTGATTTTTTTAAAAATCAATGTTATACTCAAATATAAAAAAATAATTACCATTGATAAATAGTTTTATAAACTTACAATAAATTATTTGTTATTTTTTTAGTGTCAAAAGTGTTATGCACACCCCTTTTGTGTATTTTTATGCACATTCATCCTTTGTACTTATGTTTTGGGTTTGATTATAATGCCTCAAAAATCTAAAGTAGGAACATTGTATTCGATAATGTGTATGACACGCATCAGCAAGAGCGTAAGGGAATATAATATCCTGGGAATTTATAATATATTTAATATTTTAAATAAATTCAATGTAGTTTATTGTTTAAAATACAAGTGATAATAAGTAAGCATGAGACACACACAACAACGAATTTCTTCAATAGCTTGTGTTATACGCAAAACCGAGTTTTACCAAATAATAATACATTAATTTAATATTATTATTTAATATAATAAGATAAAACTAATAAATCGTGTTAGTAGTTATTAATATCATTAAATAACTTATGGATATATATTATTTACACAAATATAAAATGAATTCATTGGTTACAAATTAATTGGAAAGGGATATAAGAACAAATTAAATGTAAAGGGAATATTTTATAGAATTTTCTTAATAAATTAAATTAATTAAAATTAGTGAGTGGTACAAATGCAATATATATATATATTATTAAATAAAATATTTTTTTATATTTTTTCCAATATATTTTATAAGAATAAGATAAGAACAAACCTAATATTGCACATAAACCCTATATTTTATTTATGCACTTTTAGTGCCTTTTAATGGAGAACCTATTTTAAATCCAATTTTTTGAACTTTTATAGATTATATATGTCAAAATAAACTTAATATTTGAAATAAAAACTTAAAAATTTGGTTAGGGTAAATTGCTTGTATTTTTATGTGAAATGTTATTTTTTAATAAATAATGAAAAATATATATTTTTAATTCAAAACTGCATTTTCATATAATTTATTTATATAGATAAATTATATTTTAAATTTATTTTAAAGTATAATTAGTTCAATTATACATCAATAAAAGAAATTTAGGTCATTAGAATCCATTTTACATTAAAATTAGATTTAAAAAATTTCAAGCATTTGAATGTTTCACTATATTAACCTGCTTTTTCGTTTTGTCTGCAGAATTAATTTTAAATCTAATTATTCAAATTATATGAACTGAATTAGGTAGAATTGATTTTGTATTTGAAATAATAAGTTCTAAATTAGGTTTTATGGTCAATTTCATTTTTAGGTATAAAAAAGTTACCATGCTAAAAAAATATTTATTGCGATATAGGTAAAAAAATGAAACATGTTAAAGTTAAAAAGGTTAAAGGCATAAAATACCTAAAAAATACATCATTTAATTGTTTCTTGAGGTGTGGATCAACCCTATCCATCCTAAAAAATATTAATTTCTATCCAAAGCTTTTTAATTTAATGCCACCTAGAAATGGTTGTATTTAAATATAAAATATTCATTATTTTATCACTTAAACCCACCTCTCCTAAAATATAAATATCACCCATCACCACCCAATTTCGACCCAAAAATCATTGTTGCCAGGACCCAAACCCGGGGTCCCATGTCGTTACTACCCCAATCCCACCCCCCATAGGCCAGGGGATGGAGACTAGCACCGAGTAAGCATATCCCAAACAAATGGGAGGCATTTTCCTAAGTACCTATACACACGCACACAACCCCAAGCCATAGATGCTGGAAGGTGAATACACTAAGTAAGAAAACACAACATATAATATTATAAAACAGAAGGTAAATGGGACCAGAATACAAGACCAACTGAAATAGAAAAGTAAAATACAGGTATCAGGAACACCTCTACAGAAAACCCTACCTGAAGGGTTGGTGTAGAAACAACTGTCTGAAGTCGTTGAAGCACGTATCACCTACCAGGTCACTCTAAGAGCCACCTGGCCCAGGTCCACCAAGGACTTTGTCAAAATGTTGATCCTCTACATAAGACATGGCACGTGTGGGTGATCCCTGTTCAGGGGTGAGTAAAACAATACTCTGTAGGGACCCCAAACTACAAAGGTATACCACAAAGCAATACAGAAAGAAGACTACCAAAGAGATACATAAAGTTTAATCTCTAAGAAGTATAGTCAAGAGAGTTACTGAAGTTATCTCACATAGGTATAACCTAATGTATAGAAATTAAGACTATCATTTGTAAGACTGAACATCTTGTACTAATGAAGGAATCATACATAATGAGTCACTGAGGTCTGTCAGCCACTGAGGTATTCTAATTTGTCGGGGCACTAGGGTCTCCTTGACTACCGAGCCAGTGAGATACACTCATATATTAGGCCACTAAGGTTTTCTCGGATACTAGGACACTAACTTCCACTTGTCTATCAGGACACTAAGGTCTTCTCGGCTCTAAATCCACTGAGTTCTGCTCATCTGTCAGGCCACTAAGGTCTACTTGGCTACCGAGCCACTGAGGTCCACTCATCTATCAGGACACTGAGGCCTTCTTAGCTGTCAGGACACTAAGGTTCAATCGTCTCTTCCTTCTCTTCACAACCAGATGTAGTATTTCTACTCGTAGTGTTCTTGATTACAGAAGAATCCAATCCTCAAGCCATCAGTCATAACTAAACCTCCATGGAAACTAACGTGGAGTATGTTAAAAGGACCACCTCATCATGTGGGTCCCAACATTGTAAACATATCATCAATTGGACCCATGGTTTGGTAGTTATGTTTGTTTTACTTAATAATGGATCGGTTGGGTCTGGGCAATGTCTGACCCAGTCGGAACGACCTGACCCAACCCGATTTGTCTGACCCGACCCACCCCCATCAGGTCTGGGCTGACGTGTTCCAACCTTGCCTAAGGGCCTTCTCAACACTTCCCATTGGGCCGCAGGTCCATCCCAGTGGACCACCCAATGGCCCGGTCCTCCACTAGCCTAATCCACGCCGGTGGATCGTTTTCTGCCCAGCTAGGCTGCCCAGCAGCTCGGTTTCCCCCTGGCCCGGCCCACACTGGTAGTCTAGTTTGGTCTAGCCCGGACACGACAGTTGCCATGTCTTCCATGTGTCGCATGGCCAGATCGGCTGGCCACATCTCCCACACATGGTCCTGTGGACCTCATGTCTCCCGAAGTGAATCAGCTCCCTACTAGAACCGCAGTTCCACACTGTCGCGACCCGCTGGCCACAGCCTCCTCCGCTGTGGCGCGCTGCCAACGATTTTTTTTGCACGGGCCATCAGACTTTCTTAGATGGTCCATTTTTTGATCTATGATCACCTACATAATCATTGGGTCATCTTGTTCACTTCTACATGCTCCATGTCATCTTTCCATCGATCTATGGGTCTGGTTGTGCTCGAAACCTCCAGGAAAACTCTGATGTGTCAACGTGGGTCTATCGGTGAAGAACTGTTTAGACAAGGTTAGGAAGAGAACCAAGAACACTCGAGGGATAGATGATGGCCTTGTTCATTCATCCTTCTTTCATCCCAATATAAGGAAACTGTGAAGGGATTAATTACCAAGTTCCTAGCCTTCAAGTCCCACAATATTTAACACATCCCGTATGAATGAACAGCCTGCAGATCAACCTGTTAGTGGTTTGATCCGCATTCATCATTTTGATTTAAAGAAAATGGAATACAGATCGCAAAGAATAAAACCCCTACCTAGAATCAGATCACTCATCGATGAAGAACAGATGTGTTCCACCATCATTCATCAATTATTGATCAATAAATCTCGTCGATGATGGGTTCTTGTGAAGGGGAAGGAAGGAACTTGTGGTAATATATTATTCATCACCATTCACCACTTTCCAACACCACTCCTCTAGAGACTCATAGGCAATATAGGATTGTGCCAATGATCCTATATCTCTATTAAACAATTAAATGGAGGAAACCCATTTCAGTATTTCTGTTATGCTAAGTTGCAACGTCTTTATGCTGTTTCATTTATAAAATGAAATAGGTGGCTCGACATTGCATTACAGTGAAACATTTTTGGCTAAAATAAACTTTCTTAAGTTTATTTTTATTTTTTTAATCGCCCAAAAATTAACTTTTACCCTCGACCCACGCCGGTTGAGGTTAGGCCCCTAATAAGGAAACAACACCCCCACGAGATCAATAGTACTCTTGTATTTTCAATTCATGTTACCATCTATGAGTTATAAGGATTTGAAAATAAAATAATCTTTATTTAATTATTTTATTTATAGTCACGTCCCAAAAACAAATTTCCGCTGTTTGTTCATGCCAGCTAATGTTATGCTACACCTAAGGATAGAATGCCCTCACGAGCTCAACAGTGGTCTTATATTTTCAATCCAAATCACCTTTTCTTGAGTTATAAGTAATTGAAAATAAAATAATCTTTATTTAATTATTTTATTTACGGTTATGTCATTTTCGGGTTTTCTCACTGGATTCTTGCACTGACTAAACATAAGTTGCGCCTAGGGTAAACCCTCCTTCCTGAACCCAAAGGTGCCCTCATATTTCTGTTTCAGGCATCTTTTTAAGATTTATTCCACTTTTCCATGAAAACTACTCATGCGCACTATTTAAAAACTTAACATATTTTTACATATTATTTCAGATACACTGGGCCATGGAATTGAACTCCGTCTTAGTGACTGGTCTCAGAAATTTACTAGAAATTTTATAAAAATAAAACCAAGAAAATCCAAGTCATTACATATTCCCCACCTTAAGGCTTTATGTCCTCAAAAACGAAACCATTGGATTCCCAAATAGATGAGAGTGTGAGCACGAACCTGAGCCTCTTTCTCCCACGTGATCTCTAGGAGATTCTTGTACTTCCACTGAACATGCAATGGATGAATTGATTTCCCATGGAGGGTCCCTTTATTTTGATCCTCTATCTTTATCAAAAACATTTAAAAAGTATTTCCATAGTTAACATCTAACTCGCCCTAGTCAAATCTTTTTATCCCACGTCCAAGAGAGACCCAATAAACACATGGTCTACCTCCTCAAACTCCAAGGGTATCTATCACCTATCAACATAGGACTTCTGATAGCTCTATTTAGTCTTCATCCAATCCTAGATGACCTGCACCATCTCTGTAGTTTCCCACACAAACTCCAGTCCCATGAGCGCTGACTCTATGGGGTCATTTTAGTAAAGTGGAAACCAACAGGGTCACCTATACAAGGCCTGGAATAGTGTAATAACGATGGTGGAGTGGTATAATATTTTTATGCAAACTCAGCAAGAGGTAGTGATCCTCCCAAATATAGTCAAAATCGAGAATGTAAGCACGTAGAATGTCCTCTTGGACCTGAATGATCTTCTCCATCTATCCATCTGTCTGTGTGTGGAAAGTTGTGCTAAAACATAGCAGAGTCTCAAACGCCTCCTACCATCCCTTCCACAACCAGGATTCAAATCATGCACCTTGATCTGATTCTATCATTGATGTGACACCATGGAGTCTAACTATTTCTTGCACATAGAGGTATCACAAGCTCTCTATGGGACTTAGTTTCTAAAAATATAAGAAGTGACTAACATGATGAGTTGCTCAATGATCAACTAGATGGTACTGTGTCCCCTAGATGTATGTGATAAACCTGTCAGGAAGTTTGTTGATATTCTTTCTCACTCCCTTCTTAGCACCCCATGGAACAAAAGTGAAACCCCTTCCAAGAACCTGGGCTTGACACAGTGTATCGACAGACCACAAAACTGATTAAACTAGCGCTCAACTTTTATATCAATAGGTAAGCCTATCTTCAAACTGTTATATCATCCCTGGTGTCCATCTTGACACCCACATGCATATTCCAATGCGTCATGTCACTCTAGGATTACACTAGTACTATTGTGAATCCTCTGAAAGGAACAACATGTTCCCCACCTTTAAAATATTCATCAGGGGTATTTCTTGTAGACAATTGAGAACTTAAAGACTCACAGTCGGTATCATTGAGTTTTTCCTCCCTGATTCACTTTAAGATTGTAGGGGTAACAACCAACAATTTGAGGTAAGTTTCATTATCTTTATAAATTAAGGATAACTATATCAAGGACAACTTCTATGTTTCCTTGTTCAGTAACTACGAATTGGATCTCCTACTGAGAGAATCTACTACCAAGTTCCCCTTACAAGAAGTATAGACTACTTCGAATTCATGGTTTTGGGGGAATTCTAGCCATCATCTCTATCTCAAGTTCAAATCCATCTAATAGAAGATGTACTTGAGACTCTTGTGGTTAGACTATAAAGAAATCCATTCTCCCATAAGGTGGTGTCACCAAATCATCAATACGAATACTACCACTGCCAAATCAAGATCAGGGAACTCATCAAACTCTGTCTGAACTACTAAAAATTCTACTGGCACCTTTCCATCCATGCGAAAGGATACCCCTTTCAATTTATTCACATGTTCATCACCCCTTTGATAGTGGGTACTCGTTCCCCATGTCACCTTGTTAAAGTGTCAGTAATACACACATAAACTCGAATGTTGGGTCTTACTAATCCCCATATCTAAAACTCCCCCCACCTACACCCTCATCTCATGAAGCTCTAATAAAGTCATCCGATATAGTGATGCTGATATCAGTTCCATCTCTCTAAAACCCTGAACCTGCACTTCCAGATTCAGTACTAAAACATGTCGTGTAATTTTATAAAGGATAAAAAATGAGCATTAAATTATACGTTTTATGACCTTTTACGATCTAGGTTTTGGAGGATTAGACAAACCATATATAACTTTTACATAATAAAACATAAAAAATTATTTAATTCCTTCTTCTCTAGCTTTTTATTGGCCCTTGAATACTCCTTAGTACATCTAACCACCTAAGGATATACATCAAAATGGGTGAGATAAAAACCTAGTAAGAGGATTGATAAGAACATGAAACAATATAAAGTGAGGTTAGCATCATCATCATAATCATAAAATAGGCATATGATCATAATACTGAGAGAAATCATTAAGAAAAGTATTGAGTTGTGGCAATGCATAAAAATGAAACATCTTGTCTTAGTGGTTAACTAACACACATACTTATGAACAATGATAGCACAATGTTCAAACATAAATTCACATTAAATAATTATATTTGTCACTTTACCCAATGAATTTTATCACTATATAATTCCAGGCACACTCGTCATATCATAACATTCATATTGTGCTATATAATTTTGGGTGCACCCATCACATCATGACATTTACATTATCATGCATGCCACATAGAACATATGTCAAACTTAAACATAAAATAACCCATGGAAAGGAATGGGTTTAAAATAATAAATAATACATTCATAAAAATTTTGATCCCACAATAAAGTGGGTATAACATCTTGATATAGAACAATCAATGATGAGTGAATTAGAAACAATCTTTGAGAAGTAAAAAATAGGGTGTTATTTGTAAGAAGAGTTCTTTTGGAAAAACATTGGGTTAGTAATAAAATAAATTAGAAAACATTTATACCCAAGAATAGATAATATTAGGATGAATAAATCTTTCTTAAGTAATATCCATACTGAAAATGGGTTGAAAGAGGGAAAACCCAAAGTATGAGAGTTGGGTTCGATAATTTCTACTTACCTTGTATCTGAATGCTTTTTTCAATTTAATGCCCTGTATAACCACATTATATTATTTAATTAACAATTAAATATCCTTTTATAAATTAATAATATTCATTATGTTTTTATTAAGTTCACTTATTGGCCTTTGGATGAGTTATAGAGTTTAAATTCGTTGTTTGGGAACGTTTGTTTTTATAGTTTTCTTAAACGGTTCACTTGTATTCATGAATAGAAGTTCGGGTAGAACATGGATAAATATAAAGAACTTATATTTCATGTTATTAATGATATTACATGATTTTAAATGAATTATGATATATACCATGTGTATGAATCTTTTGATAATAATTTAATGTTGATCGTTTGGGTTAATTCATACGGTTTTTCGACCACAACGAACTTGTTTTGTTTAATAATTTAGTAATATGTACATAAGTTTGTTCTAGAGAATTATATAGAATATAATAAATATTATATAATCTGTTTCAACCATAAAATTACTAGATCTTAATTCGTTATAAGGAAAATTAAAGCATTTAATTCTTGAAGGTGATAAATTAACACCTCCCAAAAAACATTTTCCAATCTAAAACAAAAAGATGTGGAGAAGGGGGTTGGATGATATAGGATATCATTAGTATCATAAAATTACATTATATGTAAGATAATGGAGTTTACATACCATTTTTGTGAGGATGGGTGGGGAGAGATTAAGAATATAAAATTAAATTGAAAGGAAATTAACGGAAAAGAGAGAGAGGGAGAGGAATTACCCCTTGAATCCTCCTCTTGAGATCCTCCTTATGGAACCCAGGCTATGTCTTTTGATGAGACCATAAGCTCTTGTAAGTTTGGGGTCTAGTTAAGATGTTTGGTTATATTTTATATAAGTCTTTAAGCACTATAGGTGTTAGGAGATGAGTGTGTGAGGGTGGTATTTATAGTGGAGAGGAGAGGGATTTTATCAATATCGCAATCATTAATTTATTATTTCTCCACAAGAAAAGTAATAATGATTATTATCTGGCCAATAATAGTAATAAGTGCATTTTAGTTCGAACCAATGTCCATTTACATCATACATGACTCAAGAATTATGCATAAATTCATTTATTTAGCATATTTTATAAATTATTGAATTTCACTATTCACCAAAAATTCATGTATTTCAGAAAAATCCCAAAAATTCACCCTAAATTTTTTTCGATGTGTAGAATCCAAAAATGAACTCAATTTTTTTTAAAAAAATCTAAATATGTTAAATTAAATTTTAAAATAGAATAATACCTTATTCTAAAAATAAAAATTTAAACTCATTTATTTACTTATTCCAAGATATAGGTATATCATACTTTCACTTAAGAGCGAAAGGTGTCCTGGAACCTTTAATCTGGCTCTCCTCAACATTTCTATGTTGTTTGGAGAGATGATCGGTCACGTTGTGCTGCCAGCATGATATAACTTCTTGACAGAGGGGGTGACACATTCTTTTGACTGATCTCACTGGTGCATTGTCTGGCGAGGGGGGCGATGAGACTTTCAAGTGCCTGCTTGGTTTTTTGATTCTTTTGAACTTGTTGGATTCACATGGCCAATGTTTTAAGGCTTTTTCCCTTCTTGTAATAGTTTCCTCTTTCCCAGTTCCAAAAGAGGTCTCTCTTTTTCATGATCAATAAAGGGGGCTTGACTCCTAACCATTTAAAAAATTCTTTCACTTAAAATCGTATATATATACTATAATATGTAAGGTTACTATTCATAATGGTATGTTAATATATATAAGGGTATGTCACTATTCATAAAGTTTGGTTACTATTCAACAAAAAATAAGTTTGTCCTATCGGACTCCAAACATCTTACTGATCACAACTGTGTATATCCATTTTTTGAAATTCAAAATAGAGAAGTAGAAAATTTGTGTTTAATGGTTAGGTTATAATTATTACTTAGTATTTAATAGTTCATTTGATCATGACATGGAATTTTTTAGTTTTATTAAAATATATGGATGTTACATTATCCTACCCTTAAATGAATTACGCCCTCGCAATTCGTTCATTGTACTTATATTTCTGAATTTACATATCAATAATTAAGAAAAACTATTTTCTTATATGTGAATAATTAACAAGAAGTTTAAAATTAAAAACTATAACTTATTTTTTTCAAAAAAAATAACAACGTCTAATCTCTAAAGTTTTCTAGACCGTTCCTCTCATACCAACTGTAAAGTCCTGAACCTAAACTTATGGATTCAGTACTAAAACATGCTGTATATTTTTTTTATAAAGGATAAAAGAAATATAAATAGTAAATTATACATTTTAGGACCTTTTTTGGTCTAGGTTTTTTAGTATTAGACAAACCATATATAACTTTTACATAATAAAACATAAAAATTTATTTAATTCCTTCTTCTCTAGCTTTTTATTGGCCCTTGAATACTCCTTAGTACATGTAACCACCTAAGAATATACATAAAAAGGGGTGAGTTAAAATCCCAACAAGAGGTTATATAATTACATGAAACAATATATCATGAGGTGATCATCATCATCATAACATAGGCATATGATCATAATCATGAGATAAATCATTAAGAAAGGGCTTGAAATGTGGCAATGCATAAAAAATGAAACATCGTGTCTTAGTAGTTAACTGCCACACATAGTTTTGAAAAATACAAGAATCATGTTCATGCATCATTTACCTTTAACTCATAATATTCATCACATTACCCAATGCATTATAGTTCTTTATAATTCTGGTTTCACCCATCACATCATAACATTTATATTGCGCTATATAATTCTGTGTGCACCCGTCACATCATAACATTTACATTATCATGCATGCCACATAGAACATATGTGAAACTTAAACATAAAATAAACCATGTAAATGAATGGGTTTCAAATCATAAAGAATACATTAATGAACATTTTTCTCCCACAATAAATAGGGGATAACATTCTGGACATAGAACAATCAATAATGAGTGAAGTAGAAACAATCTTTGAGAAGTAAAAAAGATGGTGTTATTTGTAAGAAGAGTTGTTTTTTAAGATCATTGGGTTTATCATAAACTCAATTATAAAACATTTGTATCTTGGAATAGGTAATATGAGTATGAATAAATTATTCTTAAGGAATATCTATACTAAGAATGGGTTGAAAGAGGAAAAACCCAATGTATGAGAGTTGGGTTAGAGAATCTCCCCTTACCTTGTATCTGAAATCTCTTCTCACTTTAATGTCCTGTATAACCACATTATATTCATTAATTAAAAATTAAATAACCTTTTATACATTAATAATATTCATTAAGGTTTTATTAAGTTCATTTATGGGCCTTTGGATGAGTTATAGAGTTTAAATCCATTGTTTGGAAATATTTGTTTTTATAGTTTTCTTGAACGGTTCACTTGTATTCATGAATGGAAGTTCATGTAAAACACAGATAAACATAAAGAACTTATATTTCATGTTATTAATGATATTCCATGATTTTAAATGAATTATGTTATATACCATGTGGATGAATCATTAGATAAGAATTTAATAATGATCATTTGGGTTATTCGTGCGGTTTTTCGACCGCAACGAACTTGTTTTGTTTAATAATTTAGTCATATGTATATAAGATTAGTTATATAAAATTAAATAGGATATAATACATATAACATAATCTAGTTAAAACATAAAAATTACCAGATATTAAGGAGGTAAATGAAAATGAAAACATGTCATTCTTGAATGTTATAAATTAACACCTCATGAACAATGTTTTTCATTCTAAAATAAAAAGAAGAGGAGAAGGGGGTTGGATGATATATTATCCCACTAGAATAACAAAATTCCAGCATTTTTAAGATATTGGAGTTACCATACCTTGTTTATGAGAATATGTGGGGAGAGATTAAGAAAATAACTTGAAATTGAAAGGAAAATAAAGGAAGAGAGAGAGAGGGAGAGAGGAATTACATCTTGAATCCTCCTCTTGAGATCCCACTTAAGGAACCTGGGCTTGGTCTTTTGATGAGACCATAAGCTCTTGGACGTGGGGGATGGTCTATGTAATATTTTTGGGTAGATTTTAGTCAAGGATTTATTCTTGAGAGTTGTGAGGAAATGAGTGTGCGAAGGGTGGTATTTACAGTAGAGGGGAGAGGGATTTTCTCAATACTATAATCATTGATTTATTATTTCGACAAAAGAAAATTAAGAGTGATTATTCCATGATAAATAAAGGTAATAAGATCATGTGAGTTCTAACCAATGTCCATTTAAATTATCCATGACTCAAACATGATTCAAAAATTTATTTATTTAGCATATTTTGTAAATTATTGAATTTCACTATTCATAAAAATTCAAGTATTTCAGAAAAATCTCAATTATTCACCCTAACCATTTTTCAATGTGGGGATTCCAAATATAAACCCCATTTTTTCAGAAAAAAAATCTTAATATGTTAAATTAAATTTTTTTTAAAAATAATTGTTTATTCTAAAAATAACAATTTAAAATCATTTATTTACTCACTCCAAGATATAGGTATATCATACTTTCACTTAAATTGTGTATATATATATATATATTATCATATATAAGGTTACTATTCATAAGGTTATGTTACAATTCATAAGGGTAGGTCACTATTCATAAGTGTAGGTTATTATTCATCAAAATATTATCTTTTTTCCATCAGACCCCAAAAATCATCCTGGACGCAACCATGTAAGTCAGATTTTCGAAATTCAAAACACAAAAGTAGAAAAATTATGTTTAATGGTCACATAGTATTTACTATCATTATATGTCATTGGGTTTCCTAATGTGATTATACTTTAAGGAATTATTGTAAGAATGGATTTCCATTGATAAAACTTTGGGTCATTACATTCTTCCCCCCTTATGAAATTTCACCCTTGAAATTGTGTTCACACAAACTGGTGAGGTTACTTCTCCTTCATCACCTCCTCAGGTTCCCATATTGCATCTTCAAACTTATGTTTCCTCCACAACACTATAACAATATGGGTTGTCTTTTTGCATAGAACATTCTCTCTAGTCCAGAATCTTCACTGGCTACTCCTCATAAGATAGACCATCTTCCAGCTATACCACATCTGAGTTCAGTACATGTGAGGGATCTGGTATGTACTTCCTTAGGATTGATACGTGAAACATGTCATGAACTTGAGCCATATTTGGTGGAAGTTCAACCCGATTGGCCATGACTCCTCTTCGGTCATGGATCTCAGAAGGGCCAATGTACCTTGGTCTTAGCTTCTATTTCCTTCCAAACTACATGACTCTCTTCCATGGTGATATTCAAAGGAAGAATTTATCTCCAACATAAAACTCTAAGTCCCTTAGATAGTTTTTAGCATAGCGCTTTTTTTTACAATGAGAAACTTTGATATGTTTATGGATGACTTGAACCTTCTCTGTCATCTCTTGCACAAGATCAAGTCCAAGTAGCTTTCTTTCTCCAACATTATCCCAACAGGTTGGAGTTCTGCATCGCTTTCAATATAGAGATTTATATGGATCCATCTAAATAATCAAGTGAAATCTATTGTTGATATTCTGATCCCATCCACCTTTTAATTCTAAATATTATGATCTTAACATATCTTCAATAATCTTAATAGTTTTTTCATATTGGCCATTAGTTTGGGGTGACAGGTCGTGCATAAATTTAATTCAGTATTCAAAGCATGTTAAAGAATCATATAGAATTTATATGTGAACCTTAGATCATGTTCAGAGACAATCGATAGTGGAATACCATGAAATCTCACCACTTCCTTCACATATATCTTTACAAGTTGTTCAAGAGAAAGATCTTCCCAAATAGAGATAAAATGGGCAGTCTTGGAGAGTCTGTCAACCACCAAGTATATCATATTTTTTCCATTACACATGGGTATAGGCAATGGTTGAATCATCCTTCAGGACGTTTTTCACTCTGATTTAACTTTCTGACATACCAAGCACCTTGAGATGTATTCTGCAATCTCCTTCTTCCTGTTATCCCACCAGAATTGTTTTCATAGATCTCGGTACATCTCGGTTCTACAAGGATGGATAGAGGATGTTCAGCTATGTTCATTATCCAATAGATCATTATTTTTCCTGGGTCATGAAGTCACATAAAGCCACGTTCCAAACAAAATCACACTATCATCATCGATATGGAACTCTTTCATCTTTCCTTCCTTTACTGAATTCACCTTCTTTTGTAACTCTGGATCATCCCTTTTTGCCTCCTTAATAATCTCTTAGATTAATGGTTTCTCAATCATTTGGGAAAGGTAGGATCTATCCCTTTCCCTTATTATTTCCAAATCCATCCATTTCATATCCAATAAGATATGGTCTTTCTCAATCCATAACATGGATAGAGTAGTAGGTTCTTTTCTTACTAGAGCATCAGCTACCTTGTTCACATTTCTAGGGTGATAGTGAATAGAGAAATCGTAATTCTTGATTACCTCTACCCATCTCCTTGGACGCATGTTGAGATCCTTTTGTTTGAATATATACTTTAGGATCTTTTAGTTGGTGTATATGTCATACTTCTCATCATAAAGGTTTTTCTTCCAGATTTTCAAGGGAAAATCACATCTTCCCGCTCTAGATCATGAATTGGGTAGTTCTGCTCATGTATCTTCAAATGTCATGTGGAATAGGCTATCACATTATCATTTTTCTTGAGTACACAAGCCAATACTTTACTTTAATCCTCATTGTATATCACAAATCATTCTCCACTTTTTGGTAATGTGAGCATAGGTGTAGTGATCAGCCTTTTCTTTAACTCCTTGAAGCTTTCCTCAAATTCTTCCATCCAGACATACTTTACCCCTTTCCTTGTTAACTTGGATAGTGGGCTTAAACATTGTGAGAAATTTCTCACAAAACATTAGTAGTACCTAGCTAATCCAAGAAAAATACTTATTTCTGTGATAGTAGATGGTTTGGTCCATTCCTCAATCGACATTTTTTAAGGGTCTATAGAAATTTCCTCACTTGTGATCACATTCCCCATGAATGTGACTTGATTCATCTAAAAGTCACTCTTGATGAACTTTGAGTACAACTTTTACTTTATCATTGTTACCAACACAAGTCTTAGATGTTCTTCCTATTCCTCCTTTCTATTGGAGTAGATGATAATATCATCGATAAACGCTACTTCAATTTTGTATAGGTAATATCTAAAGACAATATTCATCAAATCCATGAAGGTTTCAGGTTCATTAGTAAGTCCGAAGGGAATCACTAGAAACTCATAGTTCCCATTCCTTTTATAGAATTCGGTCTTCTGAATATCTTACTTATTCCCCTTTAGTTGATGATATCCATAATGAAGATCCACCTTTGAAAGTATTGATCTCCTCTTAACTGGTCGAACAAGTAATCTATCATTGGAAGACGGTACTTTTTTATGGTGATCTTGTTGAGTTATCGATAATTGATAAACATCTGCATTGATCCATCCTTCTTATTCACAAAG
The DNA here is from genome assembly GCA_963277665.1 of Viscum album. Taxonomy (NCBI): domain Eukaryota; kingdom Viridiplantae; phylum Streptophyta; class Magnoliopsida; order Santalales; family Viscaceae; genus Viscum; species Viscum album. The sequence goes on from OY728127.1 coordinate 828,351,856, forward strand.
AGCACTGGCACGCCCCAAGGTGATTCACTATAGTGTATAAACCATTTGTCCAAATTCTCTTGTAGCTGCTTCTTTAACTCCTCTAGTTTGATAGGATCCATTCTATGTGGACACTTTGAGATAGGTGTAGCTCTGGGTATGAGTTATATTGAGAACTCTACCTCATGATATAGGGTAAGTCCATGTAACTGTTTGGGAAATACATCACTGTAATCCCTCACAATGGGAATTTCCATCAGGTTGGAACTTTATTTTGACACAGCCATTTGGGAGAGGTATACTTCTTCACATGGAATCAACACCCACACCGTTGAAAGATTTTTCAAATGAGATTAGTGATCTTCCTTGACTTTGTAGAGGAGCATGGGATGGTTTGGAAAATGAAAAGATATTTTCTTTTCCAGATAGTTGATATATACTCTATGTAAAAAGATCCAATCCATTCCCATTATAGCATCAAAATTCACTAAGGAAAGTATTACAAGATTCGCTGGAAGAATCTTCCTACATACTCCATTAGAATAAGATTCAAACACTTTGGTTGCAATGATTTCACCACTTGTAGTTTTTATAGATATCTCTACTTCAAGGTATTGGGGATTTGATTCTATAGTTCTAGAAAACATTCAAGATATAAAGGAATGTGTAGAACTAGAAAAAAATAATACTTTTTCCATTATTGATTCAATAGAAAGTGTACCTTGTATGAATTCATTATCTTGCTCAACTTCAACAGTAGTGATGGAATAATCCTTCCCTTGTTCCTTTGGAATTGGTGGCTACTAACACTAATTACCCTCTAGGACTCGAGGTTTAGTACACTAGCTTGCATAGTTCCCTTTCTCCATACAGTTGTATCATTGGACCATGGGTGGTTCTCTCCTTTCTCCCACCACATTCTCTTTCCTTATCATGTCGTTTCGATGCTCTTGATCATGGTTTACTTCATTCCTACACTTGAATAATTTCCCCCTCCATTTGAGATAGTTCTCATGATACATATTCCCACATTTTTTGCATGTGGTTCATTGACTTTTCTTCCCACATTTATCATTAGATCCTCTAGAATGAAACTCCATATTTCTTTTCTTATCAACATAGCCATGGGACCATTCTCAAAACTCCATCTCTACTTTGATAGAACATCGAACAACTCCTTCATAAATCACAAAGTCTCAAATTTCAAGAGACTTTTGATGTTGTGGTTTTAATCTACTAAAGAATATATCATTTTTTCGATCATTTTTTATAACAAAACCCAAAGAATACCTTTCAAGACTTGTGAAACTCACTTCGTAGGTTGTGACAGATTCTCCTTCATTTTTCATGAGCTCTATTAATTCTCTCTCCATATTCATATGAAGTGTTCATGGTAAATACTTGTTAAGAAACATGATCTTAAATTATTCATATTCCATCTCTTTAATTTTGTCCCTTGTATTGGTGTTATTAATCAAATCCCACCATTGAACAGCCTATCCCTCTAGATGATAAATAGATAATGTCACCTTCTCTGTCTTTGAACCGTGAAGAACAAAAAAGATCTTCTCCATTGATTTTACCCACTATTCCACAACTAGTGGATCATAAGATCCACTAAATGTTGGTGGTCGTTGCCGCATAAAACACTCGATAGCCAAATTCTCCCTCTTAGGTGGAGGAGGAAATTCCCCATTATTCTGGTTGTTATTCATAACCTGAGACAGCTGGGTAAGAATCGCCATGAATTTTTTAACTCCACCTCCCAAGTAATTGGGGATGTCATTCGGGCAATTGCTGCATTGGCCCTCGCACAGGTTTTTGGCCTAGTTTCTCCTGGTTCCTGCCATTTTCTAAAATAGAAAAGGTAGGAACAAAACATAAGTCAACGAGAAATGATTAAATTTTACATTTTTGAAATTTAAACTAAAATAATAACTTATGGGGTCCCTCTGTTTAGAAAATATTCTTGTGTGCATAATTTTACTTAGTCACATACTAGAGGTTTTCTCTAGGGTTCAATAATCCTAATTCCCAAATTAACTAAACATTGCCTCTGATACTAACTATAGCGACCCTAATTTTATAAATTTACATTTACATGATTTTAGTGATAAAAACATAAAAAAAATTACACAACGAGGATCCAAATTTTTAGTTTCAAGGCCAAAATGGGACCATAAATAACATTTACAACACAAAACATAAACATTTATTTAATCCATCCTTATCCAATTTCTTATTGTCCCTTGAAAACTCTTTAATACACATAACCACATAAAGATATACATCAAAAGGGTGTAAGAAAAAAGTCCAGTAAGATGATAGATATAAACAATATAGAAATGGGTGAGCATAATCATAACATAGGCAAGGGGTCAAGAACATGAGAGGAAGTATTAATAAAATACTTGAAATGTGGAAATGCATAAAAAATAAAACATCATGTCTTAGTGGTTAACCACCATACATAGTTGTGAACAATTCTAGCATCATGTTCACACATAATTTCCATTTAACTCATTAGTTTCATCACTATACCCAATTTTTTGGAGCATTGTATAACTCTAGGCACACCCATCACATCATAACATTCATATTGTGCTATATAATTCCAGGAGCACCCGTCACACCATAACATTTACATTACCATGAATGCCACATAGAACATATTTCAAACATGAACATAAAATAAAACATTGAAATAAATTGGTTTCACATAATAAGTAATACATTCATTAACATTTGGTTCCCAAAATATAGAGGGAATAACATTTTTGACATAGAACAATCAACGATGAGCGAAGAAGAAACAATCTTTGAGAGTGTGTTTATTCAAAAAAAGAGTTCTTTTGAAAACATTGGGATTGTCATGAACTTAAGTAGAAAACATTTATATACTATAAATGGTAAGATAATTGTGAAAAAAATTATTTTTAATGAGTAACCATACTGAAAATGGAGTGAAAGAGGGAAAACTCAAAGTATGAGAGTTGGGTTCAATAATTTCCCCTTACCTTATATCTGAATGCATTATTCACTTTAATGTTATGCACAACCACATTATATTAATTAATTAAAAAATAAAGAACCTTTTATACAATAATAATATTCATTATGGTTTTATTAAGATCATTTTTGGGGCTTTTGATGAGTTATAGAGTTTAAATTCACTGTTCGGGAATGTCCATTTTTATATTTTTCTTGAACGGTTCACTTGTATTCATGAATGGAACTTCATGTAGAACATGGATAAACATCCATAACTGATATTTCATGTTATTAATGAAATTACAGGAATTTAAATTATTTATGTTATATACCATGTGGATGAATCATTAGATAAGAATTTAATGATGACTGTTTGGGTTAATTTGTGTAGTTTTTCGACCACAACGAACTTGTTTTGTTTAATCATTTAGTAATATGAACATAAGTTAGTCCCAGAACATTAAATAGGATAAATTAAATATAAAATAATATGTTTCAACCATAAAAATGGCTTCATGACCATATCTGAATGTGGTAAAGGAAAATTAAAATATTTCATTCTTGAAGGTGATAAATTAACACCACACGAACAACGTTTTCAATTCTAAAATAAAAAGAACAAGAGAAGGGGGAGTGGATGATATATTATCCCATTAGTATCATAACATTACAGTATATTTAATATATTGGAGTTTCCATCCCATTTGGATTAGGATAGGTTGGGAGAGATTAATAAAATAACATAAAATTGAAAGGAAATCAAAGGAAAAGAAAGAGAGAAGAATTACCTCTTGAATCCTCCTCGTGAGATCCTCCTTAAGGAACCTAGGGTTGGTATTTTTATGAGAAAAAAGGCTCATTGAAGTTGGTTAGGTTCTAGGGAATATTTTTGGGTAGAGTTCATACAAGTATTTAAGCTTTATAGGTCTGAGGAAATGAGGGTGTGAAGGGTGGTATTCATAGTAGAGGGGAGAGGGGTTTTCTATATATTATAATCATTAATTTATTATTTCTCTACATGAAAAGTAATAGTGAAGATTACATGACCAAGAATATTAATAAGTTCATGTGATTTAAAACAGAATGACATTTTAATCATCCACGACTCAAGCATGGTGAAAAAATTCATTTATTTAGCATATTTTGTAAATTATTGAATTTCACTATTCACCAAAAATACAAGTATTTATGAAAAATACCCAAAATTCAACCAAACCATTTTCTGACGTGTATAGTTCAAAAATGAACTCCATTTTTTCAGAAATAAATTTCTAAATATATTTAATTAAATTTTTAAATAAAAAAAATATTTATTCGAAAAATACCAATTTAAAATCATTTATTTACTTACTCCAAGATATAGGTGTATCATACTTTCACTTAAATCATATATATATATACTATCATATGTAAGGTTAATATCCATAAGGGTAGGTTACTATTCCTAAGGTTGTTCACTATTCATAAGGGTAGGTTACTATTCACCAAAAATTATGTTTGTTCCATTAGACCCCAAAAATCATCCCGGATGAAATCGTGTATGTCAGAATTTCATTAATAAGGGTAGGTTACTATTCACCATAAAAATAATTTACACAAACAGGTGAGGGTACTTCTCCTTCAACACCTCCTCCAGTTCCCATGTTGCTTCTTCAAACTTATGGTTCCTCCACAATAATTTTACAAGTTGGATTGTCTTGTTGTGTAGAAACTTATCTCTCTAGTCTGGAATCTTCACTAGCCGCTCCTCATAAGAGATATCATCTTACAACTATACCAACTTTGATTTTAGTACATGTGAGAGATCTGGTATATACTTCCTAATGAGTGATACGTGAAACACATCCTAAAATTGATCCATATTCAGTGGAAGTTCAAGCCGATAGGTCACAGCTCCTATACGGTCAAGGGTATCAAAGGGGCCAATGTACCTTGGGATTAGCTTCCCTTTCTTTCCAAACCACATGACTCTCTTCCATGGCGATATTTGAAGGAATAGTTTATCTCCAACATCAAACTTTAATTCCCTTCAAATGTTGTCAGCATAGATATTTTTCTAAATCTGAGAAGATTTGATATGTTTCTGGAATACTTGAACCTTATCTATAATCTCTTGTACTAGATCAGGTCCAAGTAGCTTTCTTTTTTCAACTTCATCCCAACATGTTGGATTTTTACATCACTTTCCATAAAAAGCTTCATATGGGGGAAACTGAATGTTTGAGTGGAAGATATTTTTTCATGAGAACTCAACCAATGGTAAATGATGATCTCATCCACCTTTGAATTCTAGAGAAAAATATCATCAAGAATCTGAATAGTTATTTCAGATTGGCCATTAGTTTGGGGGTTATAGGTCATACTGAAATTTAATTCAATGCTTAATTCATATTTAAGACTCCTCTAATATATAGATGTGAACCTTGGATCATGATCAGAGACAATTGATAGTGGAACACCATGCAGTCTTTCCACTTCCTTCACATATACCTTTGCAAGTTGTTCAAGCAAGTGATCTTTCCAAATAGTGATAAAATGGGTAGTCTTGGTGAGTTGGTCAACCACAACCCATATTGCATTATTTCTCTTGGACCTCTTCATGAGACCCATGACAATGTCCATAGTGATATTCTCCCATTTTTACATGGGTATAGGCAATGGGTGCATCATTCCTTTGGAATTTTGTTTCACTGCTTTAACTTGCTGACATATCATGCACCTTGAGATATATTCTACAATATCATTCTTCTTGTTATCCCACCAGAAGTTTTTTCATAGATCATGGTACATCTTAGGGCTACCATGATGGATAGAGAATTTTGAGCTATGTACATTATCCAATAGCTCCTTCTTTATCCGGTATAATGAAGGAACACAAATCCACGTTCCAAACCAAATAACACCATCTTAATAAATATGGAACTCTTATAGGTTCCCTTCCTTTATTTAATTCACATTATTTTATAACTCCATATCATCCATTTGTTCCTACTTAATCATCTCTTAGATTGATGGTTGTGCAATAATTTGGGAAAGGTAGGATGTATCTCTTTCCCTTATGATTTCCAAATCCATCCTTTGTATATCAAAGAAGATAGGGTCTTTATCAATCTGTAACATGGATAGTGTAGTAGTTTATTTTTTTATAGCATCATCTACCTTGTTCGCCTTTCCAGGATGATAGTGAATAGGGGAATCATAGTCCTTGATTAGATACCATCTCATTTGACGCATGTTGAGATCCTTTTGTGTGAATATATACTTTAGTATCTTGTGGGCAATGTATATGTCACACATCTCAACTTTCCTATAGTTACCCTAGCATGTGGATGGGGATTGGTGGGGAGAGATTAAGAAAAGAACTTTAAATTGAAAGGAAATTAAAGAGAAAGAGAGAGAGGGGAATTACCTCTTGAATCCTCCTTAAGGAACCTTGGATTGGTATTTTGATGAGACCAAAAGATCATGGACATGGGGGTCTAGGAAAGATGTTTTTTATAAGTTTAGATAGGGATTTAACCTTGAGATTTTTTAGGAAATGAGGGTGTGAAGGGTGGTATTTGTAGTGGAGGGGAGAGGGTTTTTCTAAATATTATAATCATTAATTTATTATTCATCCAAAAGATAAGTAATAGTGATTATTCCATGACCAATAATAGTAATATGTTCATTTGAGTTTGAACCAATGGCCATTTACAACATCCATGACTCAATCATGATGCAAAAAATCATTTATTTAGCATATTTTGTAAATTATTGAATTTCACTCTTCAACAAAAATTCAAGTATTTCAGAAAAATCCCAAAAAATAACCCTAACCATTTTTCTATGTGTATAATCCAAAAATGAACTCAATTTTTCAAAAATAATTTTCTAAATATGTTAAATTAAATTTTTAAATAAAAAAATAGTTTATTAAAAAATACCAATTTAAAATCATTTATTTACTTACTCCAAGATATAGGTATATCATCCTTTCAATTAAATCGTATATATATACTATCATATGTTATGTTACTATTAATAAGGGTAAGTTACTATTCATAAGGGTAGGTCACTATTCCAAATGGTAGGTTAATATTCACCAAAAATTATGATTGTTCCCTCAGACCCCAAAAATCATCTTGGACGCAACCGTGTATGTCAGATTTTTGAAATTCAAAACATAGAAGTTAAAAAATTATGTTTAATGGTCACATAGTATTTAGTATCATTATATGTCATTGGGTTTTTTAACATGATCATACATTAAGGTATGATTATAATAATTTACTTCCATTGAAAAACATTGTGTCCTTACATTCTCCCCCCCATATGAAATTTCACCATCAAAATTTCGTTTACACAAACATGTGAGGGTACTTCTCCTTCATCACCTCCTCTGATTCCAAAGTTGCTTCTTCAAACTTATAGTCCCTCCATAACACTTTTAAAAGGTGGGTTGTCTTGTTCCATATAACCTTATCTCTCCGGTCTAGAATCTTTATTGGTTTCTCCTCATAAGAGAGATCCTCTTCCAGCTATACCACCTCTGAGTTTAGTACATGTGAGGGATCTGGCATGTACTTCCTCAGGAGTGATACATGAAAAACATCATTAACTTGAGCCATATTTTTTGGAAGTGAAATCTGATAGGCCATGGCTCATATGAAGTCAAGGATCTCAAAGGGTCCAATGTACCTTCGGCTCAGTGTCCCATTCTTTCCAAACCACATGAATCTCTTCCATGATAATATTCAAAGGAAGACATTATCTCCAACGTCAAACTCCAAGTCCCTTTGATGGTTTTCAGAGTAGAATTTTTCTGAATCTGAGAATCCTTGATATGTTTTTGGATAACTTGAACCTTCTTTGGCATCTCATGCACACGATCAGGTCCTAGTAGATTTCTTTCTCCAACTTCATCCCTATATGTTATATTTGTACATCACTTTCCATACAGAGTTTTATATGGAGCCATCTGAATACTCGTGTGGAATCTATTGTTGTATGAGAACTCAACCAATGCGAGATGTCAATCCCATCCACCTTTTAATTCTAGAGAGCAGTATTTTAGCATATATTCAAGGTTCTTGTTATGTCATCATGTTAAATAAGAGAAAAAAAGTCCAAAGGTATGATGCAATAATTGTCTAGACTCATGTGAAAATGGGAGAATATCACTATGGACATTTTCATGGGTCTCCCAAAGACATCAAAGAGAAATAATGCAGTATGGGTGGTGGTTGACCGACTCACCAAAACTGCTCATTTATAGCTATTCGGTAAGATCTCTCACTTGATCAACTTGAAAGATGTATGTGATGGAAGTGGTGAGACTGCATGGTGTTCCACAATCAATTGTCTATAATCGTGATCCAAGGTTCACATGTAAATTCCAAAGAGTCTTGAATATGTTTTGAGTACTGAATTAAATTTCAGCATGACCTATCACCCCCAAACGGATGGCCAATTTGAAAGAACTATTAAGTAACTTGAAGATATGCTAATAGAATGATCTCTAGAATTCAAAGGTGGATGGGATCATCATCTCCCATTGGTTGAGTTATAATATGACCATAACATACACTAGAGTATTCAGATGGCTCCATATGTAGCTCTGTATGGAATGCGATGTAGAACTCCAAGCTGTAGGGATGAAGTTGGAGAAAGAAACCTACTTGGACTTGATCTTGTGCAAGAGATGATAGAAAAGGTTCAAGTCATCCAGAAACATATCAAAGCTGCTCAAATTCAGCAATAGAGCTATGCTGGAAACTATTGAATGGACATGGAGTTCGACGTTGGAGATAAAGTATTCCTTCGAAAATCACCCTGGAAGAGAGTCATGTAGTATGTAAATAAAGGGAAGATAATCCCAATGTAAATTGGACCCTTTGATATCCTTTACCACATAAGAGTCATGGCCTATCGACTTTCACTTCCACTGAATATGGCTCATGTTTATGATGTTTTTCATGTATCACTCCTGGGTAAGTAAAAACCATATCCCTAAAATGTAATAAACTCAGTGGTGGTACAACTAGAAGATGATATCTCTTATGCGAAGCATCCAGCAAAGAATCTAGACCAGAGAGATAAGGTTCTATGAAAAAATAAAACCAACCTTGTAATAGTTTTTTGGAGGAACCATAATTTTTAAGAAGAAACTTGTGAACTGGAGGAGGTGATGAAGGAGAAGTACCCTCACATATTTTTCTAAATGAAATTTCGAGGGAGAAATTTCAAAGGGGGGGAAGAATATAATGCCCCATAGCATTATCAATGGAAATCCATTCTTATAATCATTCCTTAAAGTATAATCACATTAGAAAACCCAATGAAATATAATGATACTAAATACTATGTGACCATTAAACAGAATTTTTCCACTTCTGTGTTTTGAATTTTGGAAATCTGACATATACAGTTTCGTCCAAGTGGATTTTTGGGTTCTAATGGAACAAACATAATTTTTTTGTGAATAGTAACCTACCCATATGAATAATGACCAACCCTTATAAATAGTAATTTACCATTATTAATAATAACCTTACATATGATAGTATATATATACGATTTATGTTAAAGTATGATATACCTATATCTTGGAGTAAGTAAATAAATGATTCTAAATTGGTATTTTTTAATAAACTATTATTTTATTTAAAATTTTAATTTAACTTATTTTGAAAATTATTTTTGAAAAATTGAGTTCATTTTTGGATTCTACGCATTGAAAAATGGTTGGGGTGAATTTTTTGGATTTTTCTGAAATACTTGAATTTTTGTTGAACAGTGAAATTCAATAATGTACAAGATATGCTAAATAAATAAATTTCCACATCATGCTTGAGTCATGGATGATGTAAATGTCCATTGGTTCGATCTAACATGAACATATTACTATTATTGTTCATTTAATCGTCAATATTACTTGTCTTGTGGAGAAATAATAAATTAATGATTATAATATTGAGAAAACCCCTCTCCCCTCCATTATAAATGCCACCCTTCTCACCCTCATTCCCTCACACCTATAAAGATTAAATCCTTGTATAAAATCTTCCAAAACATCTTCCTTATCCCCTCCCCCATGTCCAAGAGCTTCTTTTATGATCAAGAGACCAAGCGTGGGTTCTTTAAGGAGGATCTCAATATGAGAATTCAAGAGGTAACTCCTATCTGTCTATCTTTTCCTTTAATTTCCTTTCAATTTAAAGTTCTTTTCTTAATATTTACCCACCTATAATCATCCAAATGGTTTGGTAACTCAATTATCTTACATATTATGGAATTTTATGATACTAATGGGATAATATATCATCTGACCCCCTTCTCCTCTCCTTTTTATTTTAGAATGGAAAATGTTGTTCATGAGGTGTTAACTTATCACCTTCAAGAACAAACTTTTTCATTTTCCTTTACTGCCTTTAGATCTTGTAACACCCCAAAATGATAAAGGGTTAAATGAATAAATTATATGACTCATGTCAACAAGGGGAACCATCATTTTTGGGAGCCTACCTGATTAGAACTCCATAATAAAGCATCTTTGGCCTGGAGTAGTGGTCATGATGGGTGACCTTCTGGGAAGTTACACAGGGTGTGTGTGAGTGAGGAAAAAACACATTGGAAAGGACATGTGTTAGCCTGTGAGGACTATCGTTAGTCAGATTACCCGTTCAGGCACGTGGGTGGACCCGAGGGTGGGGACTACGTGTCTGTGGGGAAACTGATGGTACCTAGTGGGCAAGGACCTGACAGCCATGTTAAGGTGTGGTGATTCTTCTGTCATCGAGACCCAGTTTTTACCTTTGGTATCAAAGGATGAACTTAGCCTTAAGTGCGGTGCACTGCCTGGGTTGAGATGTAGGGCCCACAACAAGGATGTCGTACTCGAAAGGGGGGTGGTTGTAACACCCCAAAATGATAAGGGGTTAAATAACTAAATGATATGACTCATGTCAACAAGGAACACCTTCCTTTTTGGGAGCCTACCTGATTAAAACTCCATAATTAAGCATTCTTGTCCTGGATTAGTGGTTAGGATGGGTGACCTTCTGGGATGTTACCCAGGGTGTGTGTTCGTGAGGACAAAACACACTGGAAATGACATCTATTGGCATTTGAGGACTATCATTAGTCAGACGACCCGTTCAGGCATGTGGGTGGGCCCTAGGGTGGGGACTACGTGTCTGTGGGGAAACTGATGGTACCTGGTGGGCCAGGACCCGACAACCATGTTAAGGTGGGGTGACTATGCTGTCATCGGGACCCTGTTGTTACCAATCTGTTCATGAAACAATTTTTATTATCGAACCATATTTTTATATCATTATTATATCATATTTAATTTTTTGGAACTAACTTATGTACATATTACTAAATTATTAAACAAAACAAGTCCGTTGTAGCCGAAAAACCGCACGAATTAACCCAAACTATCATCATAAAATTATTATCTAATGATTAATCCACATGTTATATAAAATAATTCATTTTAAATCATGTGAAATTATTAAATATCAGTTATGTATGTTTATCCATGTTCTACACAAACTTTTATTCATGATTAAAATTTAATCGTTCAAGAAAACTATAAAAATAAACGTTCTCGAACAATGAATTTAAACTCTATAACTCATCCAAAGGCCCATAAATGAACTTAATAGAACCTTAACAAATATTATTAATGTGTAAAATGTTCTTTTATTTTTAATTCATGAATATAATTTGGTTATATAGGACATTAATGTGAAGAAATCATTTGGATACAAGATTAGGGGAAATTTTTGAACCCAACTCTCATACTTAGATTTTTCCCTATTTCACTTCGTTTTTGGTATGGTTACTCCTTAAATATAATTTTTTAATCATTATATTACCTTTTCTGGGATATACATGTTTTCTACTTATGTTCATGACAATGTCAATGTTTTTTAAAAGAACTCTTCTTTCAAATAAACACACTCTCAAAGATTGTTTCTTCTTTACTCATTGTTGATTGTTCTATGTCAAGAATGTTATTCCCTATATGTTTTGGAAACCATATTTTAATTAATGTCTTAATTTTTATGTGAAATCTATTTCTTTCCATGGTTTATTTTGTGTTAAATTTTTACACATGTTCTATGTGTCATGCATGATAATGTAAATGTTATGATGTGTCGGGTGTGCCCGGAATTGTATAGAACTCCAATGCATTGGGTAAAGTGATGAATCTCCTGAGTTAAAGGGAAATGATGTGTGAACATGAAGATATAATTTTTCACAACAATGTTTGGTAGTTAACCCCTTAGAAATGATGTTTCATTTTTTATGAATTTCCACATTTCAAGCCTTTTCTTAATGATTTCTCTCATGATTATGATTATATGCCTAGGTTGTGACGATGATGATGATTCTCACCTCATGTTATATTGTTTCATGTTCTTATCTATCCTATTAATGGGATTTTATCTCATCCATTTTTATGCATATCCTTAGTTGGTTACATGTACTAAGTAGTATTCAAGGGCCAATAAAAATCTAGAGAAGAAGGAATTAAATAAATGTTTATGTTTTATTATGTAAAAGTCATATATGGTTTGTCTAATCCTCCAAAACCTAGACTGAAAAAAGTCATAAAATGTATAATGTACTGAATATTTTTCTATTATACTTTATAAAAAAATACACTTCATGATTTACTACTAAATTCAAAAGTGTGGGTTCAGCGTTTGGATAAGTTATAGAGTTTAAATTCAGTGTTCGGGAATGTTTATTTTTATAGTTTTCTTGAATGTTTCACTTGTATTAATGAATGGAAGTTATTGTAGAACATGGATAAACATAAATAACTTATATTTCATGTTATTAATTATATTCTTGGATTCTAAATGAATTATTTTATATACCATTTGGATTAATCATTAGATAATAATTTAATTATGATAGTTTGGGTTAATTCGTGCGGTTTTTGACCACAATAAACTTGTTTTGTTTAATAATTTATTAATATGTACATATGTTAGTTACAGAACATAAAATAGGATATAATACATATAAGATAATCTTTTTCAACCATAAAAATGACCAGATCTGAAGGCGGTAAAGGAAAATGAAAACATATCGTTCTTGAATATGATAAATTAACACCTCACGAACAACATTTTCCATTCTAAAATAAAAAGAAGAGGATAAGGGGGTTGGATGATATATTATGTCATTGGTATCATAAAATTACATTAAATTTAGTATACTAGAGTTACCATACCATGTGTATGAGGATATTTGAGGAGATATTAAGAAAATAATTTGAAATTGAACTGAATCTAAAGGAAAAGAGAGAGAGAGAGGAATTACATCTTGATATCATCCTTAAGGAACCTAGGATTTGTCTTTTGATGAGACTAGAAGATCTTAGACATGGGGGAGGGGATAGGGAAGATTTTTGGGTAGAGTTTAGTCAAGGATTTAAGCTTACAATGTGTGAGTAAATGAGGGTATGAGGGTGGTATTTATAGTAGAGAGGAGATGGGTTTTTTCAATATTATAATCATTAATTTATTATTTCTCCACCAGACAATCAATATTGATGATTCCATGACCAATAATAGTAATAATTCCATGTGATTTAGAACCAATGGACATTTACATCATCTATGACTCAAGAATGATGCATAAATTCGTTTATTTAGAATATTTTGTAAATTATTGATTTTCAGTATTCACCAAAAAATCAAGTATTTCAGAAAAATCACAAAAATTCACCATATCCATTTTTTTACATGTAGAATCCAAAAATGAAATCCATTTTTGAAAAATAATTTTCTAAATATGTTAAATTAAATTTTTAAATAAAATAATAGTTTATTTGAAAAATACCGATTTGAAATCATTTATTTACTTACTCCAAGATATAGGTATATCATAATTTCACTTAAATTTTATATATATACTATCACATGTAAGGATACTATTCATAAGGGTAGGATAATATTCATAAGTGTAGGTCACTATTCATAAGGGTAGATTAATATTCACCAAAAATCAAGTTTGTCCTATCGGACTCGATATATCTTACTGATCGCAACTGTGTATGTCTTTTTTTCGAAATTCAAAACCCAGAAGTGGAAATTTTATTTTTAATGGTTAGGTTATAAATTTGATATAGCATTTAGTAGTCAATTTGAGGATTATGTGGCATATTTTTTACTTTTAAAAAAATATCAAGAAGTTACAATCTTGGGGTATAGAATGATGCAAAAGTCCATCAACCTACGGGGATGTAATCCTGGAAATATCTTCTGGAAAGATTTCCTCGTTCTCTGCCACTACTTATAGAAACTAAAAACACAAAGCAACTACTACTAAGAGGGTAATTTTGGCCGACTCAAGTGTGATCAGATACACCCTCCTATGCATAATTTTATCCCATGCTGCCTGGGTTTCCTTTTTCACTGACCATGGAAAACCTCATTTCAAAGTTGCGGACATACCGCATCCTTTTTCCTAAAACAATCAATTTGAGCATGAATTGTGGATGACCAGTCCATACCCAAACTAACTTCATAAGGCCTCGACACTTCCACTAAGAGGTTCTAACCAAAACTCTCACCTCAAGGGTCCGATCACACCATCAGCATAAGTGTGATTATTGAGTATCCTCCCATAGGTATCTCACGATGTAAGGGTCAAGTCAACTATTTAACCAGAAGCTCTAGGTCTTAAACAAGATTCATGAAAAAAGGAATGACTATAACCTGTTTCTATTATTACAAAATCTAAGAGTAGACACAGGTCATACCTCGAATCATCTCTAGATATCTTGGGTCATATTCCATGACTGCATGCAGTTACTCCCTTCCCATATCCTCTAGCTCCCTATGCCTGGTGTGGACCACATCGGGGTGGTGGTTGTAACATGACAAAATGTAAACCAAAAATTGTTTATCTCCTAGCTCCTCTACCACATCTGTCTCCCTTCAGATTCATTTTTTCCTTTCACTGCCTCTGCCCCGGTGGCCCATCCACCATTTCACTATCAACACGATAGGCTGGAAAATCTCTAGAGATATGTCCCCTTCTGTATTTTTAAAATTATTACCTCTTTCTAAGACTACTGGGCTCACCCTATGAGCCTTGAATTGTAGATCCGCAGTCTTGAGACCACTTCTTGGAACGTCTCACATGTCCAAGTCTCTAAGACTAACATCGACTTCCTTTTTTTCCACTACAAACATCCATTGGTTGTATCCACTCATCTAAAGGACTTTCAACCACAAAGGTTCTCCCTATCACCCAAGAATATGTAGGAATTCATATAGGAATAGTGATAAATCGGATGTCCCTAAACACACATCTCTCAGAGGTCCGAGCCCTGAAGCACTGGTCGTATCATATTCTTAGAGTATCTGGAAAGGTAAGTACGCCTCGATTAATACTAAACTATTAACATTTCATCCTTTTGAATCTGTAGAAGCTCTTGGGAAGGCATATCCCTTAGCTTTTATGGCAACAAACCCTTCTCTAAGAAAGTTTCTCAAGATCTTTCCACAGAAGAGTCACCTCATCGTAAGATCAGGTAATTTAAACCCCACCATAGCCCTACTGAGCCATGTAGAAGGCTCACTGCCAAGACCATCATCTGATCTAATGGATTCCTAGATAGATTAAAAACTCAGTCACCACCTTAAGCCGGTCCTTAGAGACATGTGAGTCAGTCTTGCCTCAGAACCTGAGGGGTCTCTATCGCTGAAACTCGTGAATTGCGCTCCTCCCACACATCACATCTAGTTGTACTACAAGTACCATGTGATACCCCACAGGTGGTGGTATAGCTAGTACACCTCCTGGTGGTTCTATCAATGGTAAAAACCCCTATACCCATCTCATCAGCCTGAAATTCATCCACATGATCACACGGTGGAATCCTAGCTGGCTGTCTATGTGGATGAATCTTGAAACAAAACAATAAGTACCACGATCAATAGAGTATACCTAGTGCGATGACTCAATAAGGACATGGAAAACTCAACCCACTCTTATATGATACATGAAACATTATTTTTCCCTGAAAATAGTGTTTTCATGTGTTGAGTCAAAAAACACAATTCAGGGTCCTAGTGTATGGATAGGTCAGCCACCACACCAAAAATGGATTCTCTGGCCTAAAAGTCAAACTTGAAACACTTAACATTGTTTCCCCAAACCAAACACATAGACATTGGGTTCATAAGGTATAACTAACCTCCTTCGATACCACTTTTTCAAGATCCATCCCCCCGGGGCCCGTTTTGTGACTACCCCAAGCCCACCACCCATAGGCCAGGGGATGGAAACTAACCCCGAGTAGGTATATCCCAAAAAAATGGGAGACATTTTCCTAAGTACCTATCACATGCACACAACCCCAATCCATATATGTTGGAAGGTGAATACACAAATTAAACAAACACAAGTTACGATAGTATGAAACTACAGGTAAACGGGGTTAGAATACAAGCTCAACAGAAACAAAAAATAAAAAGTACAGGTCTCTAGAAATCCTCCAAAGAAAACCCTACCTGAATGGTAGGTACAAAAATAGCAATCTGAAGTCACAAAATCACATATAATCTATCGGTTCACTCTAATAACCACCAAACCCCAGCCCACCAAGGACTCCATCAAAGTGTTGATAATCTACACAAGACACAACACGTGCGAGCAAAGCCTGTGCAGGGGTGAGTAAAACAATACTCATTAGGGACCCTAAACCACAAAGGTATACCACAATGAAATACACAAACAAGACTAAAAAATAGTTACATGAAGTGTAACTTCATATAATTATAGTTAATAGAGTTACTAGAGTCATCTCACACAGGTATAACCTAAAGTATAGAAAATAAGACTATCTGTTTGAGGATTGAACATCTTGTACAGCTAAGGGACTCATCCATGATGAGTCACTGAGGCATTTTAGGCCACTGAGGTCCGCTCTTCTATCAGGAAACTGATGTATGCTCAGCTACCGGGCCACTAAGATCTTCTCATCTGTCATGATACTAAGGTATGCTTGGATACTAATCCACTAAGATCCGCTTGTCTATCAGGACATTGAGGTTTGTTTGGATATTGGGAAACTGAGGTCCACTTTTCTACCAGGCCAATGTGGTCTACTCGGCTATCGGGCCCCTGAGGTCCACTCATCTTCTGGGCCACCGAGGTCTTCTAGGATACCAGGCCACTGAGTTCCTCCCATCACTTCCTTCTTGTCAAATCCAGGCGTAGGATTTTTTCTTGCAGGATGCTTGATTCTAAGAGAATATACTCCTAAAGATATTATTTATAACTCAACATCCATGGAAACTCACTTGGAGTATTTCAAAAATATTGCCTCGTTGTGAGGGTCCTAATTCTACAAACAGCTCGTCAATAGAGCACAGGGTTTGGAGGTTTAGTCTGTTTTACTAAAAAAGGGTCTGGATGGATCTAGGCCTGGGGATGACCCAGTTGGGCCGAACTGACCTAACAATATTTGTCGGACATTGCCCAAACCAATTGGGTCTGGGCCTACCAAGTCCTCCTTCGGCCCGGCCCGTGCTGCAAGGAAGGTTTCTACCCAGCGTCCAGGTTTTCCCATGGCCCAACCCATGCTGGCGAGCCAGTTTGGTCTAGCCCAGACATGATAGGTGTCGTGTTCGACCTACATCGTGCAACTAGCTTGGCCATCCACATCCCCCGTACGTTGTCCTGAAGACCGCATGTCTGTACCATCTCACAGCCCGACTATGGGTCTTCAACCTGACACGGTGCCCTTCTAACACTGATGTTCTGCACTGCCATGGCCCATGGCCTCCTCCGCTGCATCGCACTACTGGTACACACCACTTCCCACGTGCGGCCTCCACCATGTGACACCTCTGTCCATCGTCAGTGGTTCATTTGGCAGGCCACCGGACATGATTCATTGGTTTTTTTCATATCCATGAGCACCTATAGAATCCTTGGGTCATCACCATCACTACTACATGCTCCATGTCATCTTTCCATCGATCCTGGGGTCTGGTCACACTCAGAACCTCCCAGAAAAGTATGATGCGACCATGTGGATCTGTTGGTGAAGAAATATTGGGAAGGGGAAGGAAGATCACACAGAAAACATTAGAAGGATGGATGATGGCCCTATTCATTTGACCATCGTTCATCCTATTAGAAGAAAACTGGGAAGGGAGTAATTACCATGTTCCAACCCTTCAAGTCCTGTAATATTTAACCCATCCTGCATAAACGAATGACCCGCAGATCAACATCTTAGTGGGTAGATCTACATTATTTGTTTTGAAAGAAATAATAGGGAATCTGGATAACAAAGAATAAAACCACTACCTATAATCGGATCACTTATCGATGAATAATGGAGTCTCTCCACCGTTATTCATGAATTATCGATCCAAAACTCTCTTCGATGATGGGATCCTTTGATGGGGAATGAAGGAACTAATGGCGATCAGTAGTTTCTCACCATTCGTTGTTTTCCAACCCCACTCCTCCAAAGCCTCAGAGCTAATCCAAGATCATTCCAATGATCTCGTATCTATACTAAATAATTAAATGAAGGAAATATGTTTCAATGATTCTGTTATGCTGAGTTGTCATGTCGTTACTCTATTTTATTTATGAAATGAAATAGCATTTATGTTATGCTTGTGTTTCAGTGTCATTACGTTGTTTCATTTATGAAATGAAATAGTTGGCTCGATTTTGCGTTGTAGCAAAACATTTTGGGATAAAATAAAATTCCTCAGGTTTATTTTATTTTTCATTAAAATTCCTAAAAATTAACATTTACCCTTGACCTACACCGGTCAAGATTAGGCCCCACCTAAGGAAAGTACACCCCCATGAGCTCAACGATAATATTTTATTTCCAATATAAGTTACCATTTATGAATTATATGGTATTGAAAGTAAAATAATATTTAATTAATTATTTTATTTACAATCATGTCCCAAAAACTACTTTCCACAGTTGGCCTGCGTCGGCCAATGATAGGATCTTCCTAAAGAAAGAATGCCCTCATGACCTCAATGGTTGTATTAGATTTTTAATCTGAGTCACTGTTCGTGAGTTATAAGTATTTGAAAACAAAATAAACTTTATTTAATTATTTTATTTATGTTTATTCCATTTTTGGGTTTTCTTGCTGGAGGCCTGCGCCAACTAAACTTAGGTCTCGCTTAGTGTAAACCCATCATCCTGAATGCAACGGTGCCCTTATCTTTCTATTATGGGCACCAATTTAAGATTTATTCTACTTTTTCATGAAATTTTCTCATTCACACTACGTAAAAACTCAACATTTTTCTATGGACCATTCTGGGCACACTGGGCCTTGTGATTTCACACCATCTCAGCGCCTGGTCTCAGAATTTCCCTAGAAATTTTCTAAAAATAAAACAGGGTAAATCTGAGTCATTACACTTTTATCTACTCAGATATCTTCCAAAAAATCTCCTATGCACTCTCTCCACATACAAGTTCTTCTGGTTTCACAAAAAAAGAACCAATACAGGGTCCTCAAGCGTATCTCAAGGAGGTGATATTCAAGAGGTAATTTTCCAAAAGTACCTCTATTTATTTTATTTTTCTACTTTATACTCACCTCATTCATCCATAAATTCATGATAAATCTAAAATAATTTATATACTATGGTTTTCTATTTCTAATATAATATCTCATATCTATTTCATTTCTCATATCCTCTTATTCAATGAAATGAATTTATTGTCCAAGTTATGTAAGTTAATAACCTCTCTGAATAATGTTGTTGTTCTTTTTCCATTACCGCCTTCATGGATTGTATCAAAACTATTTTTATATATAAATATGTTTTATTATTTATATTATAACCAATTTAATATTCTATAAATTTTATATTAAAAATACCTTCATGATTTTTATATTGTGGATATATGATAACATCGTTTGTGGATGTGTGGACTATCACCTTCACAAAGTGATGTGATTCGTTACAACATCACATGGAATATATTAAATTTTGTTTTAGTAAAAATATATTATATAATTTACATATTAATTATAATGAAATGATATTATATATATAAATATTTACATACATTTCATTTAATTTCATTCTTTCAATACGACGGGAAAATGTAAATACCATTCATTTATACGTATGGACTACCATCTCCATAAATGTTGTTTTTTGTTTATATTTAAAGATTATTATAAATAATTATATATTGTATATATAAGATATTTATATCATGTTTATATTCTTGAAATAATTAAATCTTGGGAATCAATAATAACAAGTCAAAACACATATTATTAACAAAAAAATATCACCTAAAATGTAAATTAAACATGGAGTTAATTATAAAAAAGACAATATAATGTCTTATGTAAATCATATATGGTTTTATAAATATCAATATGGTTCTTTTATAGATTAATAATAAACTTATACTTATTATATATTACTTTTCAACACGTTTTAAAGAATTTGAATGTGAGGTAAGGGATTTCATCTCGATTTACTTTCCATTGAGACTTATTTGTTGTTATGCACCTATTTTATTTTATATGGTGTGTATACTTCATTATAGCATGTTATATCATTAGTATATGTATTCTCATGATATTATAAGTTTCATTTAGTGTTATCTCGTCATGAGGATTATTATTTAAAATGTTTCAAAGTGGTATGGGACACTTTGGAATGTTTAATGATTATTTTCCTCAAGAATAATTTTAATGATATTCTATTTATATTTGAGGAAATTATATAAAAATTGTTCAATAAACCCTTTAATTTATTATCCTCTGGTTATTCATGACCTTTTTCAAGTATTAGTATCATTTTTCCACTCTTTGGTACTCAAGGTGTTTTAGATTTTTTTTAATAAAACCCATATTCATTTCTCACTTTAGTCGGAGAACCTGTTTTCTTCTAAAAACCATGTTTTGTTAAAAACAATTCAAAAATGTTTTTAAAATGATTTGTTAAAGAAATTTTTACCCTTTTTTATTTATCTAATCTTTTCAATGGAATCTTTTTTTCACCTTCCAAATAATTCATTTTTCTATCCTTTTTTGCATGTGAAAGGAATAGTCTTTTTACCTCATACGACATGTATAGATTAACCCACTGTCATACCTTAAATATTCCTTTGCATTTTTAAAAGGTTAATTTTTATTGAAAACATTTTCAGAAGTGATTTTCAAAGAAAATGTTTTTCATAATGTTTTCCAAAATAAATGATATTTTCCTCAAGATTGTTTTTGAAGTTCTTCTTCTATTTCATCAACGACAACAACCCTTTATTTTAGTCCACTTGGGATATTTTTTATTGACACCATCCATATTCTTCCTATGGATGGTTTATGAGTTGGCCATGTATAGTAATCACATTCACTTCCTTGGTTCATTTGTTAGTCCCCTTGAAATATTCAATATCCTATGATCATTCAACATTAATTTTTCCCTAAATTATCCATTTCATTTATAATGTATATTACTATTACCAAAACAATATACCATTTTACATATGGTGTATAATTTGATAGTTATTTCATTATTTATGGAATTATTAATAAAACTGTATTCTTTATTCAATATAGATATTTGATGTGGCATATTATTTATTTTTATTATTTGATATGAGGAATGTTTTAGAATAGAAATGATGGGAGGTACCAAGACTTTATATAGCTCCTCAATGCATCAATGGGTTCTCATGTGACAAATAAGTTGTGCAAATTAAATAGGTTTCTATTCATATTTTTAAACCGTATTATGAAAGGACTTGATGGTATAGGTTTTCATGTACCTTAAACATGACGTCTAATAATTAGGAATTTCCCTCATTTAGATTCATTTATTATTCATCCCTGAGATTTTTTGTTGACATATCTATAGATTCATTTTATTTTCAATTCATTGATTAAATGTCATGTGTTTCATTTTTTTACCTTTACATAATAATTTTTCCTTATCTAGTTATTTAAATGGAATTTTTTTATAATTATTACCAGTCCATAATATTTATGCACTTCCTTCTATTTTTTTTGATTATATGGTATGTGTGTTCATTTATTTACCATACCATAATTATTATTCTAATTGATTAATTATTTCTTCCACTATACTTTAAACGTACTAGGAATTTTATCTCAACCATTATGTTTACCTTCCCCAAGATTACAAGAAGTGTACTAAGAAAGATATACAAGGATATTCTAGATTGAATAAAGTTGTTGTCCTTGAAGTTATTTTGAAAAAAAATGTGTCTTAATGATTTTATTTAGTTATAAGATAATAACCATATATGTATCTTCATTAACAAGAAAAATTAATTGTACAGTCCTTTGGGATGTGATTAAATTATATCTTATAAAATTTTAATTGATAGAAACCACAGGCTTCGGGTAGGTTTGGGTCATTATAGTTGGTATCAAGGAAATTTTAGTACCAACCTTGGGAACTGGATTTAGGGAAACATAGATTAGATTACATAATTCTAAGGTATAATTTGAGGATATGTGTAGAATAACACCCTATAAATTTGGTGAAGTAGAGATTATAAGGGTCTTACTTGAAATACATCACTATCTGGACACTACAAGTGGACATGGTTCTTGCATATATGTACCTAAGAGTAACAACTATGATAGGCTGTGTTGGGAATGACTCGGTGTAACTTGGTACACGACAATGGGACTTATTGTGAATTTTTTTTGACACTCCCATAGGATACACTTAGTATAATTCAAATTTTATTTACAAACTATCATGAAGAAATTTAATATGTGATGAAATTGAATAACCAAGGTTTAACTTGAGGTGTTTAGAATTTAAGATAAGGTGTCATGATTAAAAATCCTACAAATGATAATATGGATAAACCTTAGACCAAGAAAGGACCTATGTGGAAATAGAATGGATGAAGAATTTATGTATTGAGGTTGTATTGAAAACCTTAATAAAAATTATATTTTGATATTAACCTTATTTCAAGGATTTCCATCATATTTATTTTGAAAATTATATTAATTTTTTTTAAAAACAAATTGAATGTCATGTGGCAACCAATCACGTCTGGCAAGGTCGCAGGTCTTGAACCCATGATTGAAGGATGATAAGGGTTTTAGTACAACCACTAACCTACACAATGTCCTAGTTAAAATTTAATTGTTTTTAGTTAAACAATTTGAGGAATAAATATTAATAATGAAACAGAAGTGTTTATTTATAGGTTTAGAAATTAATGTCTTAACCATATATGTTTTATTGAATATATAGACATAAATGTAAAAACTTTTCAATATTTTATGGGACTTATGATCCGTAAAATGTTTATTTGGGTGCTTTAGGCCTAAAAGTTAATTTTTGGATACCCATTTCTTGATGTAAGGGATAAATTGGAAATTGATTGAAGAACAACCAAAAGATGAAATTGTTTTTATAGAAATATATCAAGTAAATAAATTTCCTTATATTTTTAGGTAGTAAATGAATTATCCAACATTAGTAAAATTATCTATAAAAAATATATTTTCCTAATATATTAACTTTTTTGAAACGATGCTTCCTAAGTCATCAAGGATTTTTGGCTTTGAGGACCTCAACTTTTACGCTTTTCATGTATGTATGTATCTCTACTTTCCACTAATGTACTTCTACGTAGACACCTGGTTATATGTTATTCCATGCGATCTTTGTACTTCTCATTCTCTCTTTTTTAGAGTATTTTTTATGAACCCTTCTCACTATGTGTGATTCTGAAATAATAAATATCGAACAATATACTAGAAAGGTTGATTTTAAATTGCGATGATGAAATTTAATTAAGGTGGGAGAATGTAACGCCCTGAAAATATAAAGTAGTGTTGGTTGGGGTGGAAACTCAAGAGGGGGAGGGGAATTGAGTTCTTAATTAAAATGTTTGTTAAAAACATTATGATAAAAATCCCCCAACTTTAAACAGCCCAGTTAATTAAGGTAGGAGAGATATAAATTTTCAATTGGTCAAAAAGTTTCTCAAATGTTGATTAGTCCTCAGTTGATTCAATGGAAAACACTTATCTAACTTTTGAAATAGGTTTAATGAATTAAACGCATATACACACTAACCAAAACTAACTATCAGAGTTCCTGTAAAACGGTTTTCTATTTTTTAAATTATAGGATGTGGAAAATAGAAAAATAGAGTATTGCAAAATATAGTACACAATATAATTAAAATGAGGTTCAGTCTCAAGCTGAGACTTAATACCCTCCACTTGGTGATCACCTACCACCAATCAGGTTATCTAAACTATAAACTTGATACACAGCCTATATCAGGCTTTACAATAGTTTTCACAAACTGTCTAGGGTTCATAACCTCTACCATAGTTCTTCAGGGGAAAAACAAATAAACAGGCCACACATGGCCTCTTCTATAGTTATACGTGGGAAAAAAGTTTAAGTAATGTTTGGAGTGAGGATTTTCTATATCCTCCAGTTTAAGAATAGAATATAGTGTGTGTATAACAGACAAACACACACTGCTCAGAAATGTAATAAAAAGGAAACAATATAGCTAAAGTTATAAAGATTGAGTTTAGAAGGCTCTATGTGTTTGCAGTTTTTCTCTTGACTCCTTGGAGTGAAGAAATTGCAACAGTTTTTCTCTTGACTCCTTGGAGTGAAGAAATTGCAATTCGAGTCCTTCTCTGGAAGTTGTCTCCAAAACCAAGTTTCGCAACTCCAGGTTCTATCATCCGAGTACTAAAGTGTTCTAATTCTTGGTTTGAAAGAGATTAAATGAAGAATAGTAAGGCAGCCTTGAATTTTTTATCCCAAAAGATCTTCGTGAATCTCTTGGGTTCGCAGTGGAAGTGCTAGTGTTCTATTATTTTACAGATCTTTCATACAATGTTTTCTCCCAGTATTCTCCTTTTTAGCTTGATCATCTATTCTATTTTATATTCTTGAGTTTTGATAGTAGGAATTATAAAAATGTGTGTGGTCCCCCTCATACCTCATACTGTCTCCAAATACGTTCTCCAAATATGTCTATAATCAGCATTAATTAATTTTAGAAGCATTAAATTTACCAAATATAACCATTATAATAATCTCAAGAAAATTGACAATGTATATAGTATAAGGGTATAGGTATCAGTATACTGTTAGTGGTAGACTTCTTAATTGTAGGCTTCATTGGTAGGCTTCATCGTTAGTCTTCATCGGTAGGCTTCATCGGTAGGCTCCAATGGTAGGCTTCATCGGTAGGCTTCATTAGTAGGCTTCATCGGTAGGATTCATCGGTAGGTAGGCGTATGAATTCCAAAGGTTCTTCCAACAGTAACCTTTTAGCGGTAACCTTCATCGATAAACTTTATCATTAACCTCTATTGGTAACCTCTATTGGTAACCTCCATCGATAACCTCTATTAGAAACCTATATCGGTAACCCCTATCGGTAACCTCTATCGGTAACCTCTTACTTCGAAAATTTTACACTATAAAATTGATCAAGAAATTAGTGAGGTTGAAAGTAAATAATTTTTCATGATAAAAACTATAAAAACTAATGAAACATTATTTTCATATAAATGAAACTTGATTTGGGATTATCAAAATAGGTGAGTCCAACAATCTCCCCCTTTTTGATAATCACAAATTATGTCACTAAAATTTATATTTGAGTATTATTGAATCCGGGTTAAGCACATTTGTTAATCTATTCATGGAACCACATTTATTATTGAAAATATATCAGAGCATAAATATATAAAGAAATGTCATATATTCAAGTGTCATATATTCCAGTGTCATAATATGATATATTTAAGTGTCATAATCTGAAGCATTCTCCCCCTTTATGATTAGAAAAAAGAAAATAAGGCAAAAATTAGACAAAATGATATTTTTTATTAATGATACTAAAGTAAAATATTAAAAAAAGATTACAATGATCCCTATCAAATAAGACAACCAACATTAAATCCATGTTAGAGATGTCCAATTGAGCTTTGTCTTTGGGAGCTGAGGAGGCAGGTTCAGAAGATGGAGGGGCAGACTGAGTTATAGCAGTAAGAAAGGTAGGAGGGGCTGATATAGAAGCACCAGCATACTAATAATGAGAAGAGATGTAAGGAACTGTAGGATTCAATCTTCTGATGTCCTGTGCAGGAGTCATCAAAAGGGAAGAACTGGTAGATCCTGATGAAACTGAGGAAGAAGGTAAGGCTGGAGGGACAATAATTAGAGTACAGTCCGCATAGAGAAATGGAAAAAAGAAGATTCTTGAGATCCATAATGATTCTTCCTCCTCTTTTTACAGTTGAGATGAAATAATCCTTATTCTCTATGAACTTTTCAAAACATGGAGTCAACTCTCTAAGCCTACTTACTTGATCCTTAAAATCATGAGTGATATGTGGGATCCTCATGTTCTCCAATAGTAGCTTGAAGTGACCCTCCAACTGATTCTTAGTGTAAACCCATTTATAATAGAAGTCAACCTACTCTTTGATGGCCTTCTGTTATTGGGAATCCTCCCTCAAGTAATATCCTACAAGCTTATGAATGTCTCTGGTAGTGGAAATGACCTGAGTCATAGACTGAGGGTATGAGGTAATTTCACCAGATATCATCTCCAATTATTCTCTAACAACTGATCTGAAAACTTCTAGATCAATAAGAGTATAGGATGATGAGTAATCAGATGCACACAGAGGTTCCATGGTGAAATCTATTGTCTCCTTAAAAGACCTGGTCAATCTACTGATCAACCTCTTCACATAATCATCCAAACCACTCACATGTGTCTCCATGGACTTCTTAATGTCCTCAAACACAGTTACCATCTGTTGAACGACACTCTTAACATACTTAAGGTATTTTCTACTTGAGATCTTTAATCCATACATGAGTCTAAAATCACAATCGACTATTTATCAAACTCCACAGATTATGCCAAGGTTATGACTTGATTCTGTCATTCCTTCACTACATGTATCAAGTTGGAGTGAAAGGTATATATTATTCATTCCGAGGAAGATTCCACAAGCTCTTGATTGAGATCCACTGATATCTCTATCCCAATAGATCTATCATCAAGGTGTCTCTTCAAATATGATTTTAATGACTCTAAGTCATCATTCTTTACATAATACTAAGGTAGAAGAACCACCAGTTTCACTATAGTGGTATTTGAAATTGAATGAACTGGATGTATTCTATTAGGTTTGAAATATTTAGAATCTTCATAGTCTAATCCCAACACAATGAATCCATGGTCTTCTGACCAATCTTCTATTTCATGAGAAACAAAAACTGAACCTGTGGAAACAGGTTCCTCCCCCTCACTTGGAGCATCCTCCTGGATAACTGCATTCTCCTTTTCAAATATTCCTTGATCAATTGAACCATCAAGACAGTCTACTCCTACTTCTTCTACAGAATCTTCAACTACTTCCATTGAAATTTCTGCTCCCACTGATTCAACATCCTCTTCCTCTTCACTCTCGAACATTACTGTTTGTCATATAAAAGGACTAAGTCTTAGTCATTCTTCTTCACTTTCATTAATAGTTGTCTCAAACTCCTCATGATCAGATTCAACTTCATCCTCCTCCTATAAGGTCTCTCCAACAGTAATTCCTCTATATACGATCTCTTCTGATTCTTCTTTAGTGGTTTCCTCATCATCACTATCTCTTAAGACAATCTCTCTTCTGGGTAATCTCTTTGGTTGACTAGTCTCTCTAAAGGATATAGCATTAACATGAGGACTTGAGGGAAGGTCAGGATCACTTCTACCATCTACAAGAGAATCCTCTTTGGCACACCAGCAGCCTCCTCTTCTACATCTGAATACACTGGCTCCACTTCATCGGGTTTTAAAACTGGATCCCTTTTTTCCTTTGTCCTAGTAGAATTATAAATAGGTTTGAAGTATTCATATATATTATCCTCATCATTCACCCATTCCCTTTTCCAATTATTCCAGTTTATCTTTATAAAATTTCAGATCATTTTAGTAATACATAATTTTTCCCTTACAACTATTGTTTCTTCCTTATTTCTAGCAAATCCTTTCACTTTAAACATCAAAGATATCAAATTGAAATTAAATAAGGCATTTGACATGGAACTGTTCCTTGTCATATCCTCTAACCGAATCATCATCAACCGGAAAATATTTATCCTTTTCCCAAGCTTCAATAGATACAACAAAAATATGTCTTGATACTTTAAATTAGCAAAGTCCCCCCTCCTGGGACTCAAGACATGTTGGAAAATTTTAAATAGTAATATATTTTCCCCATCCATATCATTAGAAATTACCTTCCTAGGGATTCCATTCCCTGTCATTTCGGCCATGTCATCCTCATAGAAGAAATACTCACTAGTGTGAGGCATCACTCCAGAGTAATAGTCAAAAATGACTTCATGTGGGAATCTTAAGCATTCATCCCATTCAACAGAAGAGAATCTCACACTTACTCCATTTACCTTTGAATACATTCTAATCTCATCCGCAGACTGTTCGAACTTTAGAAACTCATAAAATTACTTGACTAGATTCGAATAATATGGTCCATTGTTTTTTGCAAAACATTCTACCCAATCCTGAGCTTTGAGTGCCTTCATCACTAGTGACCTACTTGACAACAGCCATTCCAAACTTTATTCCTTTTTTACCATGATTTACCTCTTTGAAAAATGTGGATTGATCAGATTTACTACAACCTTACTTCCACTACTAGACCCATCTTGTGGTCTCTTAGGGTTCAATGTGTCTCCTTTATCACCAACCATCGGTCTCTTCAGACTTTCCATTGCGATCTGAAGTGGTTCAAGGATTTTTATAGAAGTGTAGGTTCAACACCTCAGGAGAACGAGGTTAAGAAGAGGATTAAAGTGGGTCGAAATGTGTCTTTCACGTTGATTTTATCATTTAGGGATCGAAAAAAAAATCGAGTAAACAAAAAAATAAAAAATAAAAATGTTTCATATTCTAGTAGGAAAACGCTAAGTTTGGGACCTATCAGTAAGGTCGACTAATGATAAGGTTCCAACAGTGAGCTCTAACAGTGAGTTTCAACGTTGAGGTATCCTAATGGTGAGGTCCAATGGTGAGGTTTCCTAATGGTGACGTCCAACAGTGAGGTGTCCTAATGGTGAGGTCCAATGGTGAGGTGTCCTAATGTTGAGGTCCAATGGTGAAGTGTCCTAATGGTGAGGTCCAACGGTGAGGTGTCCTAAGGGTTTGGTCAAACAGTGTGGTGTCCTAATGATGAGTTCTAATGGTGAGGTTTCCTAAACTAAAACATTATCATACCTTACTCATGTTTTATGTAATTTAACCTCTAAAAATTTAAAGGCTTTGTGAATATATCAACCAATTGATGTTCAGTGGAAATGAATTCAAGAGTGACATCACTTCATTGATAATGATCTCTCAAAAAGTGATGTCTCACATCAATGTGCTTTGTCCTAGCATGAGATACTTGATTTATAGATATTTTAATATCACTTGTGTTATCAAAATTTATAGAGACATGTTGGAATTGATAACGATAGTCTAGTAAAGTCTTTTTCATCCACAGAATATGTGTACAACAACTACCAACAGCTATATATTCAGCTTCAGTAGTGGATAATGCAACAAAATTCTATTTATTACTAAACCATGATACTATTGACTTTTCCAAAATGTGACATGTTCCAGAGGTTATTTTTCTAACTAAATTGAAACCAGAAAAATAAACATCATAATAACTCATCAAATCAAACGATTGTCCTCTTGGATAAAATAGTCCCAAATTTGTAGTATACTTGAGATATTTAAAAATCCTTTTAACATCAGCTAAAAGGGACTCTTTTGGATTGGCTTGAAAATGAGAACACATACATACACTGAACATAATATCAGGTTGGCTAGCATTAAGGTAGAGAAAACTCCTAATAATACCTTTATAATTGGTTTGATCCACTGGTTTACCAGTTTCATTAGCATCCAACTTACTAGTGGTACTCATAGGTGTATCACTACCTTTATTACTATCGAAACCAAAACATTTCAAAATATCCTTAGTATATTTAGTTTGGTATAAAATAATACCATTTTTATTTTGAAAAATTTGAAATTCAAGGAAAAAATTAAGTTCCTCAATTAAACTCATTTAAAATTCATTTTGCATCATCTTTGAAAAATCAATACATAATGAATTTTTAGAAGATCCAAAAATAATGTCATCTACATAAATTTGTACTATTAAAACTTCTTTGGAAATCCTTTTATTAAAAAGGGTTGGATCATTTATGCCTTTAGTGAAACATTTTGAAATAAGAATAGAACTGATTCAATCATACCAATCTCTAGGATCTTGTTTTAGACCATATAATGCTTTAGACAGTTTAAAACATGATTTTAAAAATGGGTATTTTAAAAGATGGGGGGTTGTTCAACAAACACATCCAAAACTATATACCCATTTATAAATGAACTTTTGACATCCATTTGATAAAGATTGAAATTCAGATGGGCTGCATAAGCAAGTAGTATCCTAATGGATTCTAGTCTAGATACAGTTGAAAATGATCCCTCATATTCTATTCTTTCTTCTTGGCTATATCCTTGTGCAACTAATCTTCCCTTGTTTCAAACTATATTTTCAGACTCATCAGATTTGTTTCTAAACACTCATTTAGTTCCTATGGTCAAAGTGTCCTTAGGTATTTATACTAATTCTAAAACTTTGTTTCTTTCAAACTTATTTAATTATTCATTCTTATCTATCACCCAAAATTCATCATTGATAGTATCATTAGTATTTTGGGGTTCAAGCTGTGAAATAAAATCATCATGTTAAACCTGGTTTCTTAGAGAATCTCAAGTTTGTGTCTCTCTATTTAGATAACCTACTAAATCATCTAAAAGATTATTTTTGAGAGGTATAATACCTTGATAAAGGGTTAGACTATACACTTCATGGTTTTCTACAGGTTCAAATTCAACAGGCTCAGATTCTGGAAAATTTCCTAAACTAGTTTTATTATTGGGGGTTCACTGTTTTTATCATTAAGGTCTAAAATTGACATATCTTCCTCAAGATATTCAAGATTGGTTTTAGGTTCATGTGGATAATTATCATCAAATTTGAAATGAACTAATTCATACACACATTAGGTTCTCTTATTGAATACTCTATAGGCTTTAGTAGAGATTAAGTAACCCAAGAAATTTTTTTCATCACTTTTGAAAGAAAATTTGTCAAGATTATCCCTAGTGTTAAGGATAATGACTTTCCAATCCAAAAAATAAAGTAATTAACCTTAGGTTTTCTGTTGTTCCATAGCTCATAAGGGGTATTCTTAATAACATGTCTAATTAAAACTATATTGATTATGTAACATGCTGTATTAACAGTATCAGCCCAAAAATAGATAGACAGGTTATACTCATTAAGCATAGTATGGGAAATCTCTTGAAGTTTCTTATTTTTTCTTTATACAACTACATTTTGATGAGTTGTTCTAGGAGCAGAGAAATTGTGATTATATCCATTATATGAGAAAAAATATTCAAACTCCTGATTTTCAAACTCACATCCATGATCACTTCTCAAGGTATTAATTCTATTCCCACTAATATTTTCTACAGACTTTAAATATTTAATGAAGTAATAACATGCTTCACTTTTGTGATCTAGAAAGTATACCCATGTGTATCTAGAAAAAAACATCTACAAGAGCATAGACATAGTGCTTCCCATTTAAACTTGAAACTCTTGATGGTCCAAACAAATCCATATGAACCAACTCAAGCGGTTGAGATGTTGAAACTTCATTATTTGGTTTCAAAGAATCTTTGTGTTTTTTTCCCTTTTGATAATGATTATAAACATTATTATGTGGGAATTCCAATTTTGGTAAGTCTCTAAATAAACCATTCCTATCTAGTTTCCTAAGTTATTTCACATTTCAATGTCTTAATATTCTATTCCATAACCAATATTCATTATGAAAAGCATTTAAACAAGACACATTTTTCTTTGCTAAAGAATTTAAATCATTATCAAATACATTTTAATTTCTAAGAGCCGTGAATATTAAATAATTTTTTAGAATTAAAAACATTGTACACATCATTTTCAAACTTAAAATTAAAACCATAATCACACAACTGAGATATACTAAGTATGTTGTAATTTAATTCATCAAAAAAAAGTACATTTGAAATTAATATAGTATTAGGGATACCAATTTGGCTTAAGTCGATGATCTTTCCCTTAGAATTATCACCAAAAGTAACATGTCCACCATCAACTTTTATTAGGCTCTTGAAGAATGAATATTCTCATGTCATATGTCTCAAACATCCTCTGTCCAAGTACCATAGATTTTTACAGGAGCTATTTAGACAATTTTACTACAAAACTGATTAAGAATAGGGTAACATTGGTACATAGATTTTCTTAGCTCTAGAGAGGTTATTTACTAAAGCTTTCGGAACACATATTTATATTATAGGATTCCTATAATCAACAGACATGTTTTGAGACATAAACAATTTTTTAGGTCCTTTTGATTTTTCTTTTCAAGAGATGATCCAGAACTTGAACTAGTGGTGAATTGTCCATATTTCGAACAAATTTATTCTTAATAATCCTTCTTTATATTGGATGATATCCTAGACCAGTTGTGTATTTTGGAGAAATTTATTTCCCTAGAAACTGAGTAAAGGTATCTTTACCAGCAGTGAACTTATCAAGATATATTTTTAATTTATCATTTGATAATTTAAGTTCAGTATTTTATTTTAACAACTGAGCAAATTTTTATTTTTAAATATCCAAATAAAACTTATAATTTACACTTAAAGCATGTTGTCTTTTCAATAATTTATATTTATCCTTGAGTTCATTAAAGGTATCCTCAAACATTCCACAACATTCAAAGAGTTCATCCTTAGTCATATTTTCATCATTATTAGATTCCCTTTCATTCCCAAAATAGTAAGTATTATGTATAGGAGAATTAGGTGTTACCTCATATGTTTCTGTCATGAAACACAGGTTTTTATGATAGTTCTTTTTAGTATCAGAAGTGTCAGATTCACTGAAGTTGTCTTCTGAAGCACTCTAACTATATTTCATAGACTTTTTATATCCCATGCCCTTGTCTTCATATATCATCTTAAATTTCATCTTGGGGCACTCATCCTTCACATGACCTTTTCATTTACACTCATAGCATATTATCTCATTTGTGTTGTCATTCCATTTTCTGTTGTTTATCCGATGTCCTTTATTATCATACCTTCCAATATAGTTTGAATTTCTAAATAAATTCTTCTTTTGGTAGAACTTTTTGAATCTTTTAGAAAGATGATACATCTCATCGTCACTATCAAAATGTGAACCTTTACTGGCAGAACTGTCTACAGGAACTTGAACATTTTCATTGTCTTTGCTCTTTGATGTAGCAGTCTTGAATTCTATAGATTTCTTTCTTGGTTTTCCATATACTTCTTGATTCACCTTAAGCTCTTCTTTTTACATCATAAGTTTTTTAATTAGTTCCTTCACTGGTAGCTAGCTTATGTCAAATTATTCTTGGATAGAAATAGAATTTCCTCTCCATATGTCTAGTAGGCATCGAAGCAATATCATAATCTGATCCCTTTTGTCCACTGGTTTCCCAAGAACACTCATGGTATTTACTATTTCATTGAACCTAAGATAAATTTCAGAGATAGGTTCATTAGGCTTCATTTTAAAATTATCATATTTAATAGTATAAGTATTTAATCTCATTTCTTTATCATTAATTTTTCCCTCATGGTAAACATCCAAAGTATCCCAAATTTCATAAACAGTTTTACGGGAAGATATTCTATTGAATTCTTCATCATCTAGAGAACAATAAAATGCATTCATTTCATTAGAGTTGTTATTATATGTAGATTTAGTCAACTGATACTGTGTGTCCATAACAGTATCAAGTAATGTATGTTGTTCTTCAATTGTTTCACAGATTTCTGGACTCGTGCTCTCTAGATAAATTTTCATTTTCAATTACCAATTATCATAGTTATTACTATTAATTAAAGGTGGAATTTTAGTAGTCTCACCCTCAACTCGGTTATCCGTATCTAATTGGAGAGAACCGGAAATTTATATATAACAAAAATTTTAAGATCTTTAAGATAAAACTATAATCACAGTTGAAAAGAAGTTTAAAAGCTTTAAATATAGTTCTGATGGTAGAAATAAACAACCCTTTGATACCAAATGTTGGTCAGGGTGGAAACTAAAGAGGGGGTGAATTTATTTCCTACATAAAATTTCATTTAAAAACATTATGATAAAAATACCCCAATTTGAAATAGCCCAGATAATTAAGGTGATAGAGATATAAATTTTCAATTGGTCAAAAAGTTTCTCAAAGGTTTCTTAGTCCTCATTTGAATCGGTGAAAAACACTTATCCAACTTTTGAAACAGGTTTACTGAATTAAAAAAATATACACACTTACCAAAAATAACTATCAGAGTTAATGTAAAATAGTTTTTTTTTGAAATTATAAGCACCAGAAAATAGAAAATAGGGTATTAAAAAATATTTTAAACAACAGAATTCAATAAGAGGTTCAGTATCAAGTCAAGACTTAATCCTCTCCACTTGGTGATCACCTTCCACCAAGCAGTGTATATAAACTATAAACTTGATACACATCTTGTATCGGTCATTACAACAGTTTTCACAAACCTTCCAAGGCTCGAAACCTCTACCACAGTTCTTCATGGAAAAAACAAACAACCAGGACACACATAGACTCTTCCATAGTTATACGTGGGAAACAAAAGTGTAAGTAATGTTTGGAGGGAGTATTTTCAATGTCCTCTAGTTTAATCACAGGAGAAAGTGTGTGTGTAATAGACAAACACACACTTCTCATAAATGTAATAAAAGGAAACAATAGATCAAATATTATAATGATTGAGTTTAGAAGTCTCTATTTGTTGAATTTCAGCTCTTGACTCCTTAGAGTGATGAAATTGCAATTCAAGTCCTCCTATGGTGGTTGTCTCCAAAACAGAGTGTCGCAAATCCAAGTTCAATCTTCCAGGTACTAAAGTGTTTTACTTCTTGGTTTGAATAATATTTTATGAAGCACATCAAGGCAGCCTTGAATTTGTTCTCCCAAAAGATCCTCAAGAAGCTCTTGGGTTCACAGTGAAAGTGTTGGTGTTCCCCTTATTTTACAGATCTGCCGTGTAATGTTTTTCTCCTAGCATGCTCGTTTTTTATCGATCTTCTATTCAATCTTATATTCATCAGGTCCGACCGTAGGAATGATAAACCATGTGTGGTCCTCCTCGTACCTCATACTATCTCTAGATATGGTCTCCAGATATGCCTACAATCATCATTAATTAATTTCCGAATCATTAAATTTAACAAATAAGACCGTTAGAATAATATCAAGAAAATTGAAAAATTATAGAGTAGAAGGGTGTAGGTATCAGTAGACTGGTAATGGTATCCTTCCCAACGGTAGGATTCATCGATAGTCTTAATCGGTAGACTTCATTGGTAGGTAGGCGTATGAATATGAAAGGTTCTTCTGGCAATAACCTTTTAGAGGTAACCTCCATCGGTAACCTCCATCGGTAACCTTTATCGGTAACCTCTATAGGTAACCTCTATCAGTAACCTCTATTGGTAACCTCTATCAGTAACCTCTATCGGTAACCCCTATCGATAACCTTTATCAGTAACCTCTTACTTAGATAATTTTACACTGTAAACTTGATCAAGAAATTTGTGAGGTTGAAAGTACATAATTGATACATGATAAAAACTATAAAAACTAATGAAAAATTATTTTCATATAAATTAAACATGATTTGGGATTATCAAAACAAGTGAGTCCAACAATTGACCCCTTTTTTATAATCACAAATTATGTCACTGAAATTTAGATTTAGGTATTATTGATCTAGGGTTAAGAACATTTGTTATTCTTTTCATGGAATGACGTTTATTATTGAAAATTTATCAGAGCATAAATATATATAGAAATTTCATATATTCAAGTGTCATATATTCAATTTTCATAATCTGATATATTCAAGTGTCATAATCTGAAGCATTCTCCCCCTTTGTGATTAGAAAAAAGAAAATAAGGAAAAAAAATACAAAAGAATATTTTTGTATTAATGAAACAAGAGTAAAATATAAAAAAGATTACAATGATCCCTATCAAATAAGACAACCAAAATTCAATCCATATTAGAGATTTCCAATTTAGATTTTTCTTTGGGAGTTGAGGAGGCAGGTTCAGAAGATGGAGGGACAGACCAAGGTATAGCAGTAAGAAAGGTAGGAGGGGATTCTACAGAAGAATCAGTGGACCAATAATTAGTGGATCTATGAGGAACCATAGGAGTAAATCTTTTGAGGGAATATGAAAGACTCATCAAAGGGGAAGCACCGGTAGATCCTGATGCAGTCAAGGAAGAAGGTAAGGCTGGAGTGACAATAATGCGAGTACATTCCACATGGAGAAATGGAAAAATGAGATTCATGAGATCCATAATGAAGCGTCCTCCTTTTTCCATATCTAATATAAAATCATCCTTATTCTCCATGAACTTTTACAAAGAATGATTCATCTCTCTAAGCCTACTTACTTGATCCTTAAAATCCTGAGTGACAGGTGGGGTCCTCATATTCTCCAATAGTATCTTTAAGTGACCATCCATATGATGCTTAGTGTAAAACCGTTTATAATATAAGTCAAACTTATCTTTGATGGCCTTCTGATATAGGGAATCCTCCCTAAAGTAATATCCTTCAAGATTATGAATGTCTCCAATAGTGGAAATGACCTGAATCATAGACTGAGGATCTGAGGTACTTGCACCAGAAAGATTCTCAAATTCTTCTCTAACAACTGATCTGAAAACATCTCAATCAACAGGAGGAGAGGCTGAGGGGGAATCAGATGCACATAAGGGTTCCATGGTGAAAGCTACTGTCTCCTTAAAATAATTGGTCAATCCGCTAATCAACCTCTTCACATAATCATTCTGACCACTCACATGTGTCTCCATAGACTTCTTAAAGTACTCAAACACAGTGACCATCTGCTGAAAAACACTCTTAACATACTTAAGGTATTTTTTCACTTGAGATATTGAATCTATATATGAGTCTAAAATCACAATTGACTATTTCAAAGACTCCACAGATTCATCCAAGTTTCTTACTTGATTCTATCATTCCTTCACTTCATGTAGAAAATTGGAGTGAAAGGTATATATTATTCTTTCCATGGAAGATTTCACAAGCTCTTGATTGAGAGCCACTCATATCTCTATCCCAATGGATCTCTCATCAAGGTGTCTCTTAAAATCTTATTTTAATGACTCTAAGTCTTCCTTCTTCACATAATCCTGAGGTAGAAGAACTACCAGTTGCACTATAGTGGTCTCTGAAATAGAATGAACTGGATGTCTTCTATTAGGTTTTTCATCTTCAGAATCTTCGTATTCTAAGCCCAACACAATGAATCCATGGTCTTCTGACCCATCTTCTATTTCATGAGAAACAAAAACTGAACCTGTGGAAATGGGTTCCTCCCCCTCACTTGGAGCGTCCTCTTGGAAAAATTCATGCTCCTCTACCAATCTTCCTTGATTAATTGAACCAGCAGGAGAGTCTACTCATACTTCTTTTATAGAATCTTCAACCACTACCATTGAAATTCCACCTCTAACTGATTCAACATCCTCTTACTCTTCACTCTCAGTCATTACTGTTTGTCCAATCAATGGAGTAAGACTTAGGCATTCTTATTCACTTTCATCAACAGCCGTCTCAAACTCCTCAGGATCAAATTCAACTTCATCCTCCTCCTCTTAGTTCTCTCCAACAGTAATGTATTTAACTACATTATCTTCTCATTCTTCTTCAATGGTTTCCTCATCATCACTATCTCTTAGGACAGTCTCTCTTCTGGGTAATCTCTTTAGTTGAATAGGCTCTCCAAAGGATACAACATTAACATGAGGACTTGAGGGAAGGTCGGGATCACTCCTGTCATCTACAAGAGAATCCTCTCCGGAATACCAGTAGACTCCTCTTTTACATCTGAATACACTGGCTCCACTTCATCAGGCTTTAAAACTGGATCTCTTTTGTCCTTTGGCCTAGTAGTATTAGAAATAGGGTTGAAGTACTCATATAGCTTATCCTCATCATTCACCCATTACCTTTTCCAAGTATTCCAGTTTATCTTCATAAACTTGCAGATCATTTTAGTAATACAGAAGTTTCCTTTTAAAACTATTGTTTCTTCTTTATTTATAGAAACTCCTTTCACTTTCAACATCAATAATATCAACTTCGCATGAAATAGGGCATTTGACTTGGAAATAGGCCTAGTCATATCCTCTAACTGAATCATCAACAACCTAAAAAGATTTATCCTTTTCCCTTGATTCAACAGATACAACAAAAATATGTCTTGATACTTCAAAGTAACATAGTCCCCCTCCCCGGACTCAAGACATGTTGGAAAAATTTAAACAGTAATCTATTTTCCCCATCCATCTCAGAAGAAATTAACTTCCTAGGGATTCCATTCCCTGTCAGTTCTGCTAGAGCCTCTTTATAGCAAAAATACTCACTCATGGGAGGCATCACTCCAGAGTAATAATAAAAAATGGCATCATGTGTTACTCTAAGAATTCATCCCATTCAATAGAATAGAAGTTCAGACTTACTCCATTTACATTTTAAGACATTTGGTTCTCATCCTCAAACTGTTCGAACTTATGAAACTCATAAAATTCATTGACTAGCTTTGAATAATATGGTCCATTGTTGTTTTCAAAACATTCTACCCAATTCTGAGCTTCGAGTGCCTTCAGCACTAGAGACCTACTCGACAACATCCATTCAAAACTTTATTCCATTTTTACCATGAATTCCCTCTTTGAAAAATATGGATTGATCAGATTTACCACAACCTTACATCCACTACTAGACCCATATTGAGGTCTCTTAATGTTCTGTGTATCTCCTTCATCACCAACAATCGGTCTCTTCAGTCTTGACACTGTGATCTGAAGCAATTCAAGGATTTTAGTAGAAATGCAGGTTTAAGGCCTCGGGAGCATGAGGTTAGGAAGATGATTGAAGTGGATCGAAATCTATCTTGCAATTTGTTTTTATCATTTACGTATCGAAAAAGAATCGAGTAAACGAAAAAAATAAAATTAAAAACGTTTCAGATTTCAGCAGAAAAACACTAATTTGAGGACCTATCAGTAAGGTCGACTAATGGTAAGGTTCCAACAGTGAGGTATAATGGTAAGTTCAAATGGTGAGGTGTCCTAATGGTAAGGTCCAATAGTGACGTGTCCTAATGGTGAGGTCCAACAGTGAGGTGTCCTAATGGTGAGTTCCAACAGTAAGGTGTCCTAACGTTGAGGTCCAACGGTGAGGTCCAATGGTGAGGTGTCGTAAGGGTGAGGTCCAATGGTGAGGCGTCCTAACGGTGAGGTCCAAAGGTGAGGTGTCCTAAACTAAATATTTATCATACCTAACTCATGTTTGATGTAATTTAACCTCTAAAAATTCAAAGGATTTTTGAATATATCAGCCAAGTGATGTTCAGTGCCAATGAATTCAAGATTGATATAACCACTTTGATAATGATATCTCAAAAATTGATGTCTCACATCAATGTAATTTGTCCTAGAATGAGATACTGGATTTCTAGAGATGTTAATATCACTTTTTTTATCACAATTTATATTTACATGTTTGAATTGATATCCATAATCTATTAAAGCGTGTTTCATCCATAGAATTTGAGCACAACAACTACCAGTAGCTATATATTAAGCTTCGGCAATGGATAATGCAACGGAATTCTGTTTCTTACTACACCATGATACTAGTGACTTTCCTAAAATTCAACATGTTCCAAAGGTTCTTTTTCTATCTAACGTGAAACCAGCAAAGTCAGCATCATAATAAATTATCAAATCAAATGATTGTCCTCTTGGATAAAATAGCCCTAATTTTGTAGTATACTTGAGATATTTAAAAATCCTTTGAAGAGTAGTTAAATGGGACTCTTTGGGATTGTCTTGAAAATTAGAACACATACATACACTGAACATAATATCAGGTCGGCTAAAAGTAAGGTAGTGAAAACTCCCAATAATACCTCTGTAGTGGGTTTGATCCACTGGTTTACCAGTTTCATCAGCATCTAACCTACAATTGGTACTGATAGGTGTACCACTACCATTATTACTATCCAAACAAAAATGCTTCAAAATATCCTTTGTATATTTAGTTTGGTTTAAAATAATACAATTTTTATTTTGAAAATTTTGAAATCCTAGGAAAAATTTAAGTTCCCCCATTAAACTCATTTTAAATTCATTTTTCATCATATTTGAAAAATCAATACATAATGAATTTTTAGAAGATCCAAAAATAATTTCGTCTAAATAAATTTTTACTATTAAAACATCTTTGGAAATTCTTTTATTAAAAAAAATTAGGATCAGTTATTCATTTAGTAAAACCTTTTGAAATAAGAAAAGAACTGATTCTATCATACCAATATCTAGCATCTTGTTTTAGACCATATAAAGCTTCATACAGTTTAAAAACAAGATTTGAAAAATGGGGTTTTTTAAAGATGGGTTGTTGTTCAACAAACACATCCTCAACTATATACCCATTTTGAAATGCACTTTTGACATCCATTTGATAAAGTTTAAAATTCAGATGAGATGAATAAGCAAGTAGTATCCAAATGGATTCTAGTCTAGCTACAAGTGCAAAGGGTTCCTCATAGTATATTCTTTCTTCTTGACTATATCCTTGTGCAACTAATCTGGCCTTATTTCAAACTATCTTTCCAGACTCATCATCTTTGTTTCTAAACACCCATTTAGTGCCTATGGTCAAAGTGTCCTTAGGTCCATATACTAATTATCAAACTTTGTTTCTTTTAAACTTATTTAATTATTATTTCATACATATCACCCAAAATTCATCATTTATAGCATCGTTAATATTTTTGGGTTCAAGCTGTGAAATAAAATCATGATGTTCAACCTGGTTTTTAAGAGAAGATCTACTTTGTGTCCCTCTTTTTTGATAACCTACTACAAAATCTAAAGGATTATTCTTAAGAGTTTTAATACCTATAGAAAGGTTTGGAATAGACTCTTCATGGTTGTCTATAGATTCAGATTCAGCAGGATCATATTCTGGAAAATTTCCATAACTAGTTGTTTTCAGTGGGGGTTCACTGTTTTTATCATTAAGGTTCAGAATTGACATATATTCCTCAAGGTATTCAAGAGAGGTTTTAGGTTCATGTGGATCATTTTCATCAAATTCTATATGAAATGATTCTTACACACATTTGGTTCTCTTATTGAATACTCTATAGGCTTTACCAAAGATTATATAACCCAGGAAAATTCCTTCAAACCTTTGGAAAGAATATTTGTCAAGATTATCCCTAGTGTTAAGAATAAAGACTTTACAACCAAAGAATATAAAGTAATTAACCTTAGATTTTCTATTTTTCCATATCTCATAAGGGTTATTCTTAAGAACTTGTCTACTTAAAACTCTATGGATGATGTAACAAGCTATATTAACAGCTTCAACCCAAAAATAGATAGGTAGGTTATACTCATTAAGCATAGTACTGGAAATCCCTTGAAGTTTCCTATTTCTTCTTTCTACAATTCCATTTTAATGAGGTGTTCTAGGATCATGTAAATTGTGATTATAGCCATTATATGAGAAAAAAGATTCAATCTTCTGATTTTCAAACTCACATCCATGATCACTTCTCAAGGTCTTAATTCTAAGTCCATTACGATTTTCTACATACATTGAAGATTTAATGAAGTAAGAATATGATTCAATTTTTTGATCTAGAATGTATACCCAAGTATATCTATAAAAAATAATCTACAAGAACATAAACATAGTGCTTCCCATTTAAACTTGAAACTCATGATGGTCTAAACAAATCCATGTGAACCAACTCAAGTGGTTAAGAAGTTGAAACTTCTTTCTTTTGTTCGAAAGAAACTTCATGTTTTTTTACCTTTTGAAAAGTATTACAAACTTTATTAAGTTGGAATTCCATTTTTGGTAAGTCTCTAAATAAACCTTTACTAGTTAATTTTCTAAGTGAGTGCACATTGCAATGTCCTAATCTTATATTCCATAACCAAGATTCCTTATGAAAATCATTTAAACAAGAAACATTTTTCTTTGCTACAGAATTTAAATCATCAGCATATATATTTTCATTTCTAAGAGAAGTGAATATTAAATAATTTTTTAGAATTAAAAACATTGAATGCATCATTTTAAAACCTAAAATTAAAACCATCATCACAAAACATAGAGATAATAAGTAGGTTGTAATTTAATCCATAAAAAGGTACTTTTGAAATTAATATAGTATTAGGGTTACCAATTTTTCCT
The DNA here is from genome assembly GCA_963277665.1 of Viscum album. Taxonomy (NCBI): domain Eukaryota; kingdom Viridiplantae; phylum Streptophyta; class Magnoliopsida; order Santalales; family Viscaceae; genus Viscum; species Viscum album. The sequence goes on from OY728127.1 coordinate 828,394,359, forward strand.
AAGCCGACAACCTTTGCCTTAGAATTATCACCAAATGTAGCATGTCCACCATCAACTTTGATTAGGTTCTTGAAGCAAGAATACTCTCCTGTCATATGTCTCAAACATCCACTGTCCAAGTACCATAGGGTTTTACATGATCTATTTAGACAATTTTCCTGCAAAATTGATTAATCATATAGTAACTTTGGTACCAAGATTTTCTTGGGTCCAGAGAGGTTATCAAGTAAAGATTTGTTAACCCATATTTATCTTATAGGTTTACTATAATCAACAGAAATATTTTGACAAATAAACACTTTATTAGGTCCTTTGGATTTTTTTTCAAGATATGATCCAGAACTTGAACTATTAGTGAACTGTCTAGATTTTGGAACAAATTTCTTCTTAATAATCATTCTCTTTCCTCGTTGATATCCTAGACCAGTTGTGTATTTTGGAGAAATTTGTTTCCCTAGAAACTGAGTCATGGTATCTCTACCGACAGTGAACTTCTCAATATATATTTCTATTTTCTCATTTGATCATTTAAGTTCAGAATTTTCTTTTAATAGCTAAGAAAATTTTTCTTTTCCAATATCCAAATCAAACTTATAATTGACAATTAATGAATGTTGTCTTTTAAATAATTTATATTTATCCTTGAGTTCATTAAAGGTATCCTCAAGAATTCCACAATATTCAAACAGTTCATCCTTAGTCGTATTTTTATCATTATTTGATTCACTTTTATTCCCAGAATAGTAAGCATTATGTATAGGAGAATTAGGTGTTACCTCAGGTGTTTCTGTTATGAAACACAGGTTTTCATGATAGTTATTTTTAGTATCATAAGTTTCAGATTCACTGGAGTTGTCTTCTAAAGAAATCCAATTAGCTTTTATATCCTTTTTATATCCCATTCCCTTGTATTCATATTTCTTCTTAAATTTCATCTTGGGGTACTCAGCCTTCACAAGACCTTTTCATTTACACTCATAGAAGACTATCTCATTTGTGTTTTCCTTACATTTTATGTCCTTTATCCAATTTCCATTACTATCATACCTTCTATTATAGTTTTAATTTCTAAATAACTTCTTATTTCAGTAGAATTTTTTGAATCTTATAGCAAGATGATCCATCTCATCATCACTGTCAGAATATGAATATTTACTGGTGGAAGTATCTACGAGAACTTGAACCTTTTCCTTGTCTTTTCCCTTTGAGGTAGTAGTCTTGGATCCTATAGATTTATTTATTGGTTCTTAATCTTCTTCTTGATTCACATTAAGCTCTTCTTCTTAAATCATGAGTTTTCTAATTAGTTTATACACTAGTAGCTTGATTATATCAAATGATTCTCAGATAGAAACAGAAGTTCCTCTCCATCTTTCTGGTAGGGATAGAAGCAATATCATAAACTGGGCCTTATTGTCCACTGGTTTCCCAATAATACTCATTATATTTACTATTTAATTAAACCTAAGATACATTTCAAAGATATATTCATTAGGATTCATTTTAAAGTTATCATATTTAATAGTATAAGTATTTAATCTCATTTCTGAAACATTAGTTGTTCCCTCATGGGAAACATCCAAAGTGTCCCAAATTTCATATGCAGTTTTATAGGAAGATATTATATTGAATTATTAATCACCTAGATAACAATACAATCCATTAATTTCATTAAAGTTATTATTATATGTAGCGTTAGTCAACTGAGACCATGTGTCCCTAGCAGTAGCAGGTAATGCATGTTGTTCTTCAATTGTGTCCCAGATTTCAGGACCCATGCTCTCTAGATACATTTTGATTTTCATTTTCCACTGAGCATAGTTATTACCAATAAAGAAAGGCGATATGTTAGTTATCTCACCCTCAACTCCATTATCCATATCTAATTAGAGTTCAATGAACTGAAAATTTAGTTATAACATAAATTTTATGATCTTTAAGATATAACTACAATCACAGTTGAAAATAAGTTTAAAATCTTGAAATACAATTCTAATGGTAGAAATAAAAAACCCTTTGATACCAAATGTTGTTCAGGTTGGAAACTCAAGAGAGGGTGAATTGAGTTCCTTATTAAAATTTCTGTTAAAAACTTTATGATAAAAATCCCCCAATTTGAAATAGCCTGGTTAATTATGGAAGTAGAGATATAAATGTTCAATTGGTCAACAAGTTTCTCAAAGGTTGATTAGTCCTCAGTTGAATCAGTGAAAACACTTATCCAAATTTTGAAATAGGTTTACTAAATTAAACAAATATACACACTAACCAAAACTAACTATCAGAGTTAATGTAAAACAGTTTTCTATTTTTGAAATTATAAGCAACGGAAAATAAAAAAAATAGAGTATTACAAAATATTGTACACAACAGAGTTCAATAAGAAGTTAAGTCTCAATTTGAGACTTAATCCTCTCCAATTGGTGATCACATTCTACCAAGAAGTTTATATAAACAATAAACTTGATACACATCTTGTATCAAGATTTACAATAGTTTTCACAAACTTTCCAGGGATCATAACCTCTACCACAATTCTTCTTGAGAAAAAAAATAACCAGGACACACATAGCCTCTTCCATATTTATACATGGGAAAAAACGTGTAAGTAATGTTTGGAGTGAGTATTTTCAGTATCCTCTAGTTTAAGCACAGGATAAAGTGTGTGTGTAACCGAAAAACACACACTTCTCATAAATGTAATAAAAAGGACACAATAGATCTAATGTTATTTTTATTGATTTTAGAAGGATCTATGTGTTTTTATTTCATCTCTTAACTCATTGAAGTGAAGAAATTTCAATTCGATTCCTTCTCTGGAAGTTGTCTCAAAAAAAAGTGTCGCAACTCCAGGTTCTAGTATCTAAGTACTAACGTGTTTTAGTTATTGGTTTGAAAGAGATTCGATGAAGCATAGCAAGGTAGACTTGAATTTGTTCTCCCAAAAGATCTTCATGAAGCTCTTGGGTTCACAGTGGAAGTGATGGTGTTCTCCTTGTTTTATAGATCTGTAGTGTAATGTTTTTCTCCCAACATGCTCCTTTTTAGATCAATCTTCTATTCTATTTTATATTCTTTAGGTCCGACATTAGGATTGATAAAACCATGTGTGGTCCTCCTCGTAACTCATACTGTCTCTAGATATGGTCTCTATAAATGTCTATAATAAGCATTAATTAATTTTATAATTATTAAATTTACCAAAAATAACAGTTAGAATAATATCAAAAAAAATTGACATAGTATAGAGTAGAAGGGTATAGGTATCGGTAGACTGGTAGGAGTAGCCTTCTCAACAGTAGGATTCATCGGTAGGCTTCATCGATAGGTAGGCATGTGAATTTTAATGGTCCTTCCAACAGTAAACTTTTAGAGGTAGCCTCCATCAGTAACCTCTATCAGTAACCGCTATCGGTAACCTCTATCAGTAATCTCTATTGGTAACCCCTATCAGTAACCTCTATCGGTAACCACTTAGAAAGTTTTATAGTATAAACTTGATCGAGAAATTATTGAGATTGAAAGTACATAATTTTTAAATGATAAAAACTATAAAAACTAATGAAACGTGATTTTCATATAAATGAAACATGATTTGGGATTGTCAAAATAGGTGAGTCCAATAAGTTGTAACATTATATTCGATAGCATATATGAAATGAAACACCAAACATGTAAGGGAATATAATATACCGATAATTTATAATATATTTTATATTTTAAATAAATTCAAATTAATTTATAGTTTCAAATACAAGTGAAACTGAGTTGGCGTGGGACACACTCAATAATGAGTTTCTTCAATGGCTTGCATTACACGCAAGACCGAGTTTTACCAAATAATAATATATTATTTAAATGTTATTATTTAATATAATAAGATATAAACAAGATATCATGTTAGAAGTTATGAATAGTATCAATAAACTTATTAAAATATATGGTTTACACAAATATAAAATGAACTCATTGGATACAAATTAATTGAAAATGGATATAAGAACAAATTGAATATAAAGGGAATATTTTTTTTAAAAAAACTAAATTTTTAATATATTAAATTAATTACAATTAGTGAGTTATATTAATGTAATATATATTATATATTCAATAAAATATTTTTAATATTCATCCAATAGATTTTATAATAATAATATAAGATCAACCCTAATATTACACATTAAAACATATATTTCTATAAAGTCATTTTAACACCTTTTAATGGAGAACCTAATTTAAATATAAATTTTCAAACTTTTAAATATTATATATGTAAAACTAAACATAATAATTAAAACAAAAACATAAAAATTTGTTTAGGGTAAATATTTGGTATTTTTATGTGATGTTTCATTTTTTAATAAATAATTAAAATTTACTAAAGTTTATTTCCAAACTATTTTTTTCATATTTTTTGTTTATATAGTTAAATTATATTTTAAATTGATTTTAAAGTATATTTTGTTCAATTATACATCAATAAAACTAATTTAGGTCATTTTAATCAATTTCACATTGAAATTATATATAAAAATATTTCAATCTTTTGAATGTTTCACTTTAAAAACCCTGGTTTTCATTTGGTCTAGGGAATTAATTTTAAATCTAATTCATTCAATGCTGTGAATTGAATTAGGTAAAATGGATTCCATTATTGGAATAATAATTACTAAATTAGGTTTTAATTTCAACTTAATTATTATTTATAAAAAATTTACTATGGTAAAAAAAATTATTTACCGCGGTATAGGTAAAAATGAAACATGTTAAAGTTAAAAAGGGTAAACGCTTAAAATACCTAAAAACTACAACATTTAAAGGTTAGTTGAGGTGTGTATAGACCCTATATAGACTCCACAATATTAATTTTCCTCTAAATTCATTTAATTTAATTCCACTTTAAAATAGTTGGATTTATATATAAAATATTCATTATTTAATCACTTAAACCCACCTCTTCTCAAGTATAAATATCACCCTCACCTCCAAATTTTTCACCCAAAAAAACCTTTTAGATCCTAAAATATCTACCCAAACCCATCATACTCACTATTCCCACGTCCATGTTCTTATGGTATCACCAAAATACCAAATCCAAGGTCGTCAAGGGTCTCTCAAGGAGGTGGTATTCTAGAGGTAATTTTCCCAAAGTACCTCTCTTAATTTATTTTATTTTTCTAATTTCTACTCACCTCATTCATCCATAAATGAATGATAACTCCAAAATAATTTATATATTGGAGTTTTATTCTTCTAATGGAATATCTCATATCCATTTCATTTCTCATCTCCTCTTATTAAAAGAAACTAAATTATTGTCAAAGTTATGCATGTTAATCGTCTCCATGAATAATGTTTTTGTTCTTTCTCCATTACCGCCTTCATGGATGTTCGTAAAAATATTTTTATTGATAAATAATATTTTAATATATATATATTATAAGCTATTTCATATTCTATAAATATTATATTAAATATAAATTCATTCTTTACATATTTTTTATTTATGATAACTTTGTTTATGGATGTGTGGACTACCCTATCCTCAAAGTGATATGATTCGTTCACACATCACATGGAATGTATTAAGGATTGTTTTAGACAAAATATATGAAATAAATTACATATTAATTTTAATATAATTATATTATATATAAATATACATATTTACATACATTTCATTTACTTTTTTTCTTTCAATATGACAGGAAAACAAAAATAGCCTTCATGTGTACGCACAGCCCACCATCTCCATGAATAATATTTTTCTTTTACCTTTAAAAATTATTATAAATACATATATATTGAAAATATAAAATATTTATATTATTTTTTATATCTTTAAATAATTAAATCTTGAGATTCAATAATAACAAGTCAAAACGCGTATGATTAAAAAAGAAAATATCACCTGAAACGTAACTTAAAGATGGACATAAGAATAAAAGGGTAATATAATGTCTTAAGTAAATCATATATGGTATTATAAATATGAATATGGTTCTTTAATAAATTAATAATAAACTTATACTTATTATACAAGAGTTTTGAACATATTTTAAGGAAGTCAAACGTGAGGTAAGGGATTTCATCTAAATTTATTTCTATTGAGACTTATTTGTTCTTATGCACCTAGTTTCATTTATATGGTGTATATACTACCATTTGACATGTTGTATCATGAATATATTTATTTTATTTATATTATATTTTTCAATTAGTGTTATCCCTTCATGAGGCTTATGATTTAAAATGTTTCAAAGTTGTATGGGACACTTTGGAATGTTTAATGATTATTTTCATCAAGAATAATTTTAATGATAATTCATTTTAATTCGAGGAAATTATATGACCATTTTTCAATAAACCCTTTAATTTCATATCATCACATTATTCAGGAAATTTTTAAAGTATTATTACCATTTTTTCCACTCTTTGGTACTCAAGGTGTTTTAGAAATTTTTTTAATAAAACCTGGCTTCATTTATCTCTTTAGTCAGAGAACCTGTTTTCTTCAAAAAATCAGGTTTTATTAAAAAAATTCAAATATTTTTTTTAAATTATTTGTTAAATAATGTTTACCCATTTTTTATTTTACTAATGTTTTCAATGTAATATTCTTGTCACTTTCTGAATAAGTCATCTTTCTAAACTTTTTATTGTGCAAAAGGAATGGAATTTTTACCTCATACGACATGTATGGATTTACCCACTGTCATTCCTTCAAAGATTCATTTTCATTATTAAAATTTTAATCTTTAATGAAAATATTTTCCAAAGTTATTTTAAAATAAATGGATTTTAAAAACAGAGGATATTTTCATCAAGAATGTTTTTAAAGTTCTTCTTATATCTCATCAATCACAACAACCCTTTATTTTACTCCACTTAGGATACGTTTTGTTGATAATATCCTTATTTTTCATATGGATGGTTTATGATTTTGATAAGTATAGTATTAAAATTCACTTCCATGATTCATTTTTTAGTCCTTATGAAATATTTAGTCTCCAATGATCATTGAACAATAAATTTCCCCTAAATTATCAATTTAATTTATCATCGATATTACTATTTAATAAACCATATACCATTTTACATATGGTGTCTACTTTGAATATTATTGATTATTTGGGGAATTATTGATAAAACTATATTCTTTATTCAATATTGATATTTGATGAGGCATATTATTTAGTTTGATTATTTGATATGAGGAATTTTTTGGAATAGAAATAAAGGGTGGTGCTCAGAATTTATATAGCTCCTTGATACATCAAAAAGTTCCCATGAGATAAATAAGTTGTGAAAATTAAATGGGTTTCAATCTATATTTTTAAACCATCTTGTCAAAGGTATTTACAGGATAAGTTTTCATGTACCTTATACATGACGTCCAATAATTAATCATTTCCCTCATTTAGATTTATTTATTATTTATCCATGAGATTTTGCACTAACATATCTATGGATTCATTTAATTTCCAGTTCATTGATTAAATGGCATGTGTTTCAATTTATTACTTTACCAGAAAAATATTTCCTTATCTAGTTATTTTAAAGGCATGTCATTCTAGTTTTTACCTTGCCATAATATTTTTGAACTTTCTTCTCGTTTTGTTGATTATATGGTATGTGTGTTCAGTTATTTACCATGTCATAATTATTATTCTCATTGATTCATTGTTTCTTACATTATACTTTAATCTTAATGAGTATTTGAGCTTAACCATTTTATGTTTCCTTTCCCAAGGATTTGAATAAGTACACTAAGAAAGTTATGAAAGGATATTCTAAATAGATTTATTATCCTTGATGTTATTTAGAAAAAAATATGTTATAATTATTATATTCAGTTGTGATATAATACTCATGTATGTATACGGTTTACTAATACTACTAAATTTTTAGGCCCTTTAGGATGTGATTTACTTGTATCTTACGCCAATGTAATTGATAGCATATATTAGCTTCGGGATTTATGGGGTCAGGTTATTATAGTTGGTATTAGAGAAAGTTTAGTAGAAACCTTGGGAACAATATTTAGAAAAACATAGATTAGGGCACATAACCTTAAGGAATAATTTTAGTATATGTATAGAATAACACCCTAGAACTTTGGTGAAGTAGAGATTATGTGGGTGTAACAGCCCGAGATTTTATAAAAAAATATTCTTTTTAATTTCATTAATGTCTTGTGTTGTACGCTACACCAAAAGGAGCTTGCTCAACCCGCATCCTTGACTTGCCTTGCATTACACGCAATCGCGACCTTCCTCGATAGCGTGTGTAGTACGCAATACCGAGTTTCACTAAACAACGATATGCTATTAAAATATTATTAAAACTAGCCGTTATGAATAGTAATAACCACCTTTTAAAATTTTAGAAATTTTATCTCTCAAAATGGAATTCATTTTTGGATTCGGAGTATCAAATTTAGCCTAAGGTGAAATTTTGGTACTTTTCGGATAACTTTCATATTCTGATGAATAGTGAAAATTACTAAATTTTAATTAAAAACAACTTTTTTAATCGAAATAATTAATAGTGATAAATTATTAATTTGAGTGGTTTTATAGTATATTTAGAATATATTTTTACAATTTAATACAATGTTGGTCATTGGATGTAATTTTATATTTAAACCAGTTATAAACAAGTGTCAATCTTTTGATAGTTATTATCTCTTAAAAACACGCTATTTGTTTTGACGACGGGAATTAATTTTTAAATTAGTTAATGTAGCTGATATGTTTTGAATTTGATAAAATAGACATCATTTTTGAATTTATAATATCAGATATATCTTAGATCTAATTTTTGGTATTTTTCTGGAAACTTTCATTTTTTGATGAATAGTGAAACCACTAAGTGGTAGTTAAAAAACTGAATTTTTCATAAAACATAATTTTACCGCTTCTGTGAGTGGAATTTCGAAAATCTAAGAGACACGGTTGATGTCAGTAAGTAAAATTTGGTTCAATGAGATGAAAATAATTTTTGGTGAATAGTAACTTTTTACTTTTTTACCACGGTTAAAAGTAAATACGGTAATTAAGGGTAAACATGATATTATTATTACCCTAAAACATGTCCTAATTCTATTGGACAAATTTAATTCGACCAAAAACAACCTTAGGAATAAAATTTGACCATTTAGGCCCACTTGGATTAGATTAGGACATTTATTATTAATTTATTTAAAGAATGGTTAAAATAGTTAAAATCAAAGTTTAATAAGTAAATCATTTTTAATATGGGGTTATACATAAGATAAATTCAACTATAAATATTAATTAGAAATCTAAAAAGATTTAATACATAATGGTATTTTATTTGTAATTTTTAGACATTAAATAATTTAATTTATTTATAACACAAACATGATGCAGTAATTATCTTATTAATGAAATACTGACATAATTGATATTATAAATACCTAAATAAGTCTAATTTGAGACTTTTTATGAATTAAACTAATTTTATAGGTTAATATGACATGTTAGGAGTAAGATAATTAACTTTGGTCGAAGTAATCATTCTGTTATGAGTTTCAAAAAAATCAACTATTGAATAGTGTCAAAATTGACATAAAATAGTTTTTAAAACAAATATTATATTATTAATTGTTATTTTATTCCTAAAAATCTAAGTTTCTTCCAAATTACTTGGATAAGGTTATATATATTAATAAAACTCAACTTGGGGTCTCTTGGATGTATATGGTAAGTTTATTAACTATATAATATAAAAATATAAAGTGACATGGTAAATGTCAATCTAATTAACTAAGAGTTAAAACTAAAAGATAAGGTTAATATCATGACCTAAACATGTTTAAATTCTATTGGATGATAGGATTTCGACCCATACCTACCTTATCTTCGAAATAACTCAATTTGGAGCTATTTAAAACCGAACTTGACTTTATAATAAAATAATATGTTTAGTTATTCCCAAGGTGCCCCTCTCCTCCCTTATAAAAGGGCACCTCCTCCCCCTCTTCCTCACACCACTTTGAGCCTTCAAGCTCGGCCAAACCCTGACAATTTCTTCTCTCCGCTTCCTTAGATAAATCCTAGAGGTTATGGTATTCTTCAAAGACCTATTTTAGTGCCCTAAAAGGAGGTCTCAAAGAAGTACTTCAAAGAAGAGGTAATGTCTGTTACCAATTCTTTCATCTCTATTTCTTCTTCCACTTCTTCTTCTTAGGTTGTTTCATTATGAAGTAATAAAATCAGTATCAATTATATACTGATATGTTATTATAATTATGAAACAACCTTATTTCACCATCTATCCATCCTACGGAAAATGAAATCACCGCGCGTGCGTACGTACGGAATATCGTCTCCACGTCGTGGTATAATCTATTCTCCACCACTACATTACTTGGATGGGTATAATGGTGTAAATAATGACTATATATGACTATTATAAAGTAATATTGATTATTAAATAGTATAAATACACTCCAATAGAATTCCACGATCATAGGAATGATATCATCACTCGTGCGTACGTACGGAATACCGTCTCCACGATGTGATGCGACTCGTTCTACATGATCTTCATTTCATAATGATTATATAAATGAATTTAATGAATTAATATGATATATATTACACTAATACAATTCTGTAAATGAGGTATCTATAACCTAAAGAGAAGAATAAGAATTTATTCGACAAAACACGCATAAGAACAAAATGTAATAAACACCCGAATAACAAGAAGTAATGAAATATTACTAATAATAAGCTAAGAATATGACCATATATGATATCATAAAAATAATTATGATTCTGTAATAAGTCAATAACATTATTTAAATCATTATACAGGAGGTTCGGACACGTACAAAGCATATCGGACCAAAGTTAAGGGAAATATCACAATCTCATTTTTATCCGAGATTGTTTATACTTTGGTATTTACTGGGGTGTATTTTATCATCCACATCCATGTTTCCTCAATATGTAATATTATTTCCATTCACCTACAATTGGGTAAATCCTATTTTACCCTTCGGTGAGTTTTTAGTAAAAGATATGAAAGGAATCTTTTGTCGTTTTTCGTACGAGGTACGTTTTTGACTTTTCTGACAAAAGTACGAGAAGAATGTTTTTTTTAACTTATACGGCATGAATGGATTTTTAAAACATTATTTCCAAGAATATTCCTTTACAATTTTTCAAGTTTATTTTTAATCAACTACTTTTAGTTTAGAATTGTACGACATGTTAAGAAAGGAAAAGTGTTTTTGAAGCAGAAATGATATTTTCCTCAATAATGGAGTTCAAGTGTTTTATCAAAATTATTTTCCATCTAAGATAATAAAGGGTTATGTTTCTATCCCTATTATTACATTGATTTGAATATGTTGTGATGGAATTATATTTTCATGAATCCCTTTATCTTATATGAATTTTTTTATGATGTCACGATGTTTAAGATTCCCATTTTTATTATATGGGTTATGCTATGATGTATGGTTTATGATTTTGTGGCACGCATAAGAATGGTATCATTATGAGATGGGTGGGACCTATATCTCCCTCCAATGCATTGGGTAAAGATTATATATCTCATGAGATAGACATGGCTGGAACGGTAGGTTATACCGGTTCAGTGAAACAGGACTGAAACGAGGGTGACTCGGTTCAGAAATGGACTTTGTCCACTAAGATAGTCTTGGCAATGAGTCTTGACTAATAAGATATGATTCTCTATGATTATGTGTGTATGCCACAAAGTTTCATATTTTATGTTATGATTATTGGGATTTTAATTCACTACTATGATTTATCCCATGTTATGAAATTATGATCTCTTTTGCAGGTTAATATTTCCAAAAGATATGTTCTTATGAATATGATGTGATTGATATTTCTTTTGTTTACCCTTACTGAGAATTTGAGCTCACCCTTTTATGTTTTCTTTTCCCCAGGATATAAAGAAAGGTTTTAGGTAGAAAAAAAATAAGATCTTTATGGGAGATGTTGAAGATCTTTCACCACGATTAGAAGATTATTTTCCGAGTTTCCAAAGACATTAAACTATTACGGTCCTTGTGTGTGTGTTTTTGTTATGAACTAAGTATTCCACAAAATTAATGTAATGTCCATGTACGTTAAGCTTCGTGTCTCTACAGTTGGTATCAGAGGAAAGGTTTAGTCAACCTTTGGAAAGTAGGATGCGAAAACGTTAGTGAGATCCCTAGAGATATTTCTAAGGTATGTCTAGGGATGTCCCTAAGGATAAGTATACGTATAGGATACAGTCCTAGAACTATGGTAACGGTCATAGAATTTAACCTATGATGTTAGATATTGAGGATACTTCCCCTTTATTATGTTGTTTTCCCTTGCATGATTTTTTCCTCTCACACTATTCTTTTTGGGTTTTAGATGATGGCTGGAACCCGAAGGAACCGTGTTGATCAATGCAATGGAAAATGTAATGATTGTCCTTCTGAACAAAAAATGCTATGGGAGATGGAGTTCAAAATCTTATTGCTATACTTACACAAGCTATGAATCATTCTGGACTTCCAAATGAGCAGAGAAGGTAACAATATTCTATTGAGTCCTTCATGAGGCAACGTCCACCTTCTTTCAGTGGGTCTTCTGATCCACTTGTTGCTGAACAATGGATCAGTACCACTGAAAAGATATTTTTAGTTCTTCAATGTTCTGAACATGATAATGTCATCTTAGCAGTATATCATTTGGAAGGTGAAGCTGATCAATGGTGGAATCCTATCAAGAATACGAGGCCAAGAGATGAAATTGAGTCCATGGAATGGGACGAGTTCAAGAACTTATTTTTCAATAAGTACTTCCCTCGTATTCTTCGAACAAAGATGGAGAAGGAGTTTCTTGAACTAAAGAAAAAGGATGATGAATTTGTTGGTATATATGATGTGAATTTTACAAGGCTTGAAAGGTATGCATCTGGATTTATCATCCAACCTGAAAGTAAAGTTGATCGATTCTTCAGTGGCTTAAAACCAAATCTTCGAAGGGCATTAGCTATAAGAGACTTCAGTAGATATGAAGAAATTGTGAGTTGTTCTATCAAGGTAGAAATGGAAGTCGGTAATTATCCATCTCATAGTTTTGACAAGAAACGAAAGATGGAGTTCACGGAGAAATCTCAGAATAATGATGAAAAGAAGATGAATGTTTCCTTATGCTCAAAGTGTGGAAAGAAGTATGGTGGAGATTGTCTTAAAGGGACAAGTAAATGTTTCAAATGTGGAAAGGAAGGTCATCGGGCATTTTGATACCGCAATGATGGGAAGAAGATGTCTAATGATGCAAACAAAGGAACAGATACACAGAATGAACCTACTACACTTCAATGCTTCAGGTGCAAGGAAATGGGGCATTATGCTAATAAATTCCCTAATCCAAGGGTTAGTGATGATCGACATGAGCAACCACTTAAGGCAAAGGAAAAAAGGGAAGTCGCATGCGATCACCATTGGCGATGTTGACAACGATGTGGTGGAATGATTAAGTGTTTATGTAATGGGATTCCAGAATAATGTTGTATATAGTATCGTGGAATATTGGAATATTTATGTTTTGGTCTATTGTGGTTTTCAATAATTTTATGGCATCGGTAACCATGAAAAGTGATTGAAATATTTTTGGAAATAAGATGATATGCACATAATGAAGGGATAAAGAGAATCTAATATGTTTGATAGTATTCATGAGCCCATGATTGATATAAGGACTAAGTGATATCATGGTTTGAGGATATAGAATTTTGAGGATTTTGGTATGTGGAAAGTGTTAACTTTTAACTGCATTCATGTTTTCACTAAGGTTCAATGGGTATTCATGAGAATACATGATTAAGGCCTTTGAATGTTTGGAATGTGACCAACAAGACATATCTTATGATATATGGGGATCAACGATGGTATTAAATCTCTGGTAATCGTTTTCACTATTATGGATAAGACTAAAGAGTAGAATGGATTATGTTGTACATAAGTTAGTATTGTTTAAGGATAGAAGTTTTTCGATATTATTTATGGGATGTTATAGTAATATAGTTTTAGAAAAAGGACAACCTGCAGGACGGGCGACAGCCCATCGCGTTGGACAAGGCCGTGGGAATCGAACCCACAACAGAAGTGTGAATGGCCTTTATCGCCTACCACTGGCCTACATGAAGTCCCTGTTTAGTAGAAAGTAGTTTTATTAAGCAGTATGATATATGAAGTATAATTCCATTTTAGGAACTATATATGATTAATCTCACTATAGATGGCCTTATGTATTTTTTGATAACTTTTCTAACCTTTTGTTTGAGACAGATGGAATGGCCCATCATTATATCACATGATCTGCTAACACATCACAAATGAAAAATTCAACATCATTTCTTTAAGATATGAAGTGGAAATTTTCTAAAGAACGACCAACGGTGAGACTATACCAAAATCACGAAAGTATTTCTTCTAATTCCAATTCCATCATCTTTAGGTAAACGATCTTCAAAACCAAAAATGTTGTCCTAGTGCTCTTATATCTGACGAATCAGATGGTACCGTAGATCGTCACAAACTTATGGCTTTGTGATTTCTGGATTTTCCATAGCCATGTTCTCTACCACTCTCCATCATAACATGATGGTTAGATTTCTCTTCCATATCTATATTTTCACCTATGTGGAAACCCAGTGATTAGTTTATTTGGGTAATCGTTACATTTCATACTTCAGTTTTTAAATCCAAGTTTTGGTATTCCTTTTTACAATGTCGGTTTCTATTAAAGAATCTTTCTAGTAGTAAACCATTTATAACCCCGACGAATTTCGAGGGCGAAATTCATTTTAAGGGGGGTAGAATGTAACAACCCGAGATTTTATAAAAAAATATTCTTTTTAATTTCATTAATGTCTTGTTTTGTAAGCTATACCAAAAGGAGCTTGCTCAACACGCATCCTTGATGTGCCTTGCATTACACTCAATCGCGACCTTCCTTGATAGTGTGTGTAGTACGCTATACCGAGTTTCACTAAACAACGATATGCTATTAAAATATTATTAAAACTAGCCGTTATGAATAGTAATAACCACCTTTTAAAATTTTAGAAATTTTAGCTCTCAAAATGGACTTCATTTTTGGATTCGGAGTATCGAATTTAGCTAAGGTGAAATTTTGGTACTTTTCGGATAACTTTCATATTCTGATGAATAGTGAAAATTACTAAATTTTAATTAAAAACAACTTTTCTAATCAAAATAATTAATAGTGATAAATTATTAATTTGAGTGGTTTTAAAGTATATTTAGAATATATTTTTACAATTTAATACAATGTTGGTCATTGGATGTAATTTCACATTTAAACCAGTTATAAACAAGTGTCAATCTTTTGATAGTTATTATCCCTTAAAAACACTCTATTTGTTTTGACGACGGGAATTAATTTTTAAATTAGTTAATGTAGCTGATATGTTTTTAATTTGATAAAATAAACATCATTTTTGAATTCATAATATCAAATATAGCTTAGATCTAATTTTTGGTATTTTTCTGGAAACTTTCATTTTTTGATGAATAGTGAAACCACTAAGTGGTAGTTAAAAAACTAAATTTTTCATAAAACATAATTTTACCACTTCTGTGAGTGGAATTTCGAAAATCAGAGAGACACGGTTGATGTCAGTAAGTAAAATTTGGTTCAATGAGATGAAAATAATTTTTTGGTGAATAGTAATTTTTTACTTTTTTACCGCGGTTAAAAGTAAATAGGGTAATTAAGGGTAAAAATGATATTATTATTACCCTAAAACATGTCATAATTCTATTGGACAAGTGTAATTCGACCAAAAACAACCTTAGGAATAAAATTTGACCATTTAGGCCCACTTGTATTAGATTAGGACATTTATTATTAATTTATTTAAAGAAGGGTTAAAATAGTTAAAATCAAAGTTTAATAAGTAAATCATTTTTAATATGGGGTTATACATAAGATAAATTCTACTATAAATATTCATTAGAAATATAAAAATATTTCCTACATAATGGTATTTTATTTGTAATTTTTAGAAATTAAATAATTTAATTTATTTATAACACAAAGACGATACAATAATTATCTTATTAATGAAATACTGACATAATTGATATTATAAATACTTAAATAAGTATAATTTGAGACTTTTTATGAATTAAACTAATTTTCTAGGTTAATATGAAATTTTAGGATTAATCTAATTAACTTTGGTCGAAGTAATCATTCTATTATGAGTTTCAAAAAAATCAACTATTGAATAGTGTCCAAATTGACATAAAATAGTTTTTAAAAAAAATATTATATTATTAATTGTTATTTTATTCCTAAAAATCTAAGGTTCTGACAAATGACTTGGATAACGTTATATATATTAATAAAACACATCTTGTGGGTCTCTTGGATGTATATGGTAAGTTTATTAACTATATAATATAAAAATACAAAGTGACATGGTAAATGTCAATCTAATTAACTAAGAGTTAAAACTAAAAGATAAGGTTAATATAATGACCTAAACTTGTCTAAATTCTATTGGATGAGTTTATTTAGACCCATACCCACTTTATCTTCTAAATAACTCAATTTGGAGCTATTTAAAACCGAACTTGACTTTATAATAAAATAATATTTTCAGTTATTCCAAAGGTGCCCCTCTCCTCCCTTATAAAAGGGCACCTCCTCCCCCTCTTCCTCACACCACTTTGATCCTTCAAGCTCGGCCAAACTCTGCCAATTTCTTCTCTCCACTTCCCTAGATACATCCTAGAGGTTCTCGTCTTCTTCAAAGACCTATTTTAGTGCCCTAAAAGGAGGTCTCAAAGAAGTACTTCAAAGAAGAGGTAATGTCCGTTACCAATTCTTTCATCTCTATTTCTTCTTCCACTTATTCTTCTTAGGTTGTTTCATTATGAAGTAATAAAATCAGTATCAATTATATACTGATATGTTATTATAATTATGAAACAACCTTATTTCACAATCTATCCATCCTACGGAAAACGAAATCATCGCGCGTGCGTACGTACGGAATACCGTCTCCACGCCGTGGTATAATCTATTCTTCACCACCACCTTACTTGGATGGGTATAATGGTGTAAATAATGACTATATATGACTATTATAAAGTGATATTGATTTTGAAATAGTATAAATACACTCCAATACAATTCCACGATCATAGGAACGATATCATCACTCGTGCGTACGTACGGAATACCGTCTCCACGATGTGATGCGACTCGTTCTACATGATCTTCATTTCATAATGATTATATAAATGAATTGAATGAATGAATATGATATATATTACACTAATACCATTCTGGAAATTAGGTATCTATAACCTAAAGAGAAGAATAAGAATTTATTCGACAAAACAAGCATAAGAACAAAAAGTAATAAACACCCGAATAACAAGAAGTAATGAAATATTACTAATAATAAGCTAAGAATATGACAATATATGATATCATAAAAATAAGTATGATTATTTAATAAGTCAATAACATTATTTAAATCATTATACAGGAGGTTCGGACACATACAAAGCATATCGGACCAAAGGTAAGGGAAATATCACAATCTCATTGTTATCCGAGATTGTTTATACTTTGGCATTTACTGGGGTGTATTTTATCATACACATCCATGTTTCCTCAATATGTAATATTATTTCCATTAACCTACAATTTTTTAAATCCTATTTTACCATTCGCTGAGTTTTTAGTAAAAGATATGAAAGGAATCGTTTGTCGTTTTTCGTATGAGGTGCTTTTTTGACTTTTCTGACAAAAGTACGTGAAGAATGTTTTTTTTAACTTATACGGCATGAATGGATTTTTAAAAAATTATTTCCAAGAAGCTTCCTTTACAACTTTTAAAGTTTATTTTTAATCAACTACTTTTAGTTTAGAATTGTACGACATTTTAAGAAAGGAAAAGTGTTTTTGAAGCAGAAAGGATATTTTCCTCAAGAATGGAGTTCAAGTGTTTTATCAAAATTATTTTCCATATAAGATAATAAAGGGTTCTGTTTCTATCCCTATTATTACATTGATTTGATTATGTTGTGATGGAATTATATTTTCATGAATCCCTTTATCTTATATGAATTGTTTTATGATGTCACAATGTTTAAGATTCCCATTTTTATTATATGGGTTATGCTATGATGTATGGTTTATGATTTTGTGGCACACATAAGAATGGTATCATTATGAGATTGGTGGGACCTATATCTCCCTCCAATGCATTGGGTAAAGATTTTATATCTCATGAGATAGACATGGCTGGAATGGTAGGTTATACCGGTTCAGTGAAACAGGACTGAAACGAGGGTGACTCGGTTCAGAAATAGACTTTGTCCACTAAGATAGTCTTGGAAATGAGTCTTGACTAATAAGATATGATTCTCTATGATTATGTGTGTATTCCACAAAGTTTCATATTTTAAGTTATGATTATTGGGATTTCAATTCACTACTATGATTTATCCCATGTTATGAAATTATTATCTCTTTTGCAGGTTAAGATTTCCAAAAGATATGTTCTTATGAATATGATGTGATTTATATTTCTTTTGTTTACCCTTACTGAGCATCTGAGCTCACCCTTTTATGTTTTCTTTTCCCCAGGATATAAAGAAAGGTTTTAGGTAGAAAAAAAAAAGAATATCTTTATGGGAGATGTTGAAGATCTTTCACCACGATTAGAAGATTATATTCCGAGTTTCCAAAGACACTAAACTATTACGGTCCTTGTGTGTGTGTTTTTGTTATGTACTAAGTATTCTGCAAAAGTAATGTAATGTCCATGTACGTTAAGCTTCGGGTCTCTACAGTGGGTCTCCCTAGAAATACATCCATGTCTAGATACTAATGGTGGATGTGGTTCTAGAAGAGATGTACCTAGGAGTAACAACTCCAAAAAGGTGTGTCAGGCCTAACTCGGTGTAACCTGGTACACGACAACTGGTCTTATTGTGCACTTGGTTTCACACTCCTGGGGGATACCCTTAGCATAATTCCCATTTTAATTATATGATATTATGAATACATTTAATATGTGATGAAATGGAATTACTTAGTTTAAAGCTGAGGTGTTCATAATTGAAGGAAAGGTGTCATGATTAGAAATCCTACAAATAATATTAAGGATAAACCTTATACCAAGAAAGGACCTATGTGACAATAAAATGGTTAAAGTATTCATATATTGAGGTTATATTAGTTAAAAGTATAATTATATATTATACTTATTTCAAGGATGTTCATTATATTTATATTGTAAATTATATTAATTTTGTTTAAAAAATTAAAAACTTGAATTTTAGGTGACAACCAATCAATTCCGACAAGGCCATGGGTCTTGAACCCATGACCGAAGGACAATAATGGTTTCACACCAACCGCTGACCTATGAAATTTCCTGGTTTAAATGTTATTATTTTTAGTTAAATAATTTGATGAATAAATATTAATGGTGAACCTCTTGTGTTTCTTTATAGGTTTAGAAATTAATATTTTAACCATATAGTATTTATAGAATAGTAATAGAAAAATTCAGAAAAATTTTACTATTTTATGGGCCTTATGATCCATTAAATGTTTATTTTAGTGCTTTAGGTATCAAAGTTAATTTTTAGATACCCATTTCTTAATGTAAGAGATGAATTGGAAATTAATCAAATCATAACCAAAATATGAATTTTTTATATATAAATATATCAATTAAGTGAATTTACTTATATCTATTGGTAGTAAATGAATTATCCAACATTAGGAAAAGTGTCCAGAAAAAAAATCATAATACCTTAATTTTTTGGTGAACCGATGTTTCCTAAATCATTAAGGATTTATGGATTTGAGGCCCTCAACTTTTTGTTGATCATTCACTTTTTTTATGGATGAACTAAATCACTACATATAAATATTTATGCTTTTACTCTAATTATATACATCTACTTTCAACTAATGTTCTCCTACTTAGATACCTAGTCATATTTTATTCCATGAAACCTTCGAAATTCACATTCTATATTTTCTAGAGGATGTTCTAGTAACCCTTATCATGATTTGGGGTTCTAACATAGAAAATTTCAAACAATATATTACCAGGATAAATTTTAAATTTCGAGGATGTAATTTAATTATGGTGGGGAGAATGTAACGCCTTGGAAATCTAAAGTAGAAACATTGTATTTGATAGCGTGTATGACACGTAAAGCCAAGCACATAACGGAATGTATTATCCTAATATTATATTATATATTTAATATTTTAAGTAAATTAAATGTAATTTATAGTTTTCAATTCAAGTGATACTGAGTTATCATGAGACACATGAAACAATTAGTTTCTTTAATGGCTTGTATAACATGCAAGACTTGGTTTTACCAAATAAAAATATATTAATTAAATATTGTTATTTAATATAATAAGATATAACCTTTCTGTCATGTTAGTGGTTATAAATAGTATTAAAAAATTTATGAAAAAATATTGTTTAGACAAATATAAAATGAATTTAATGGTTACAAATTACATGGAAATGGATATAAGAACAAAATTAATATAAAGGGAATATTTTTATAGAATATTATTTTTTTTAATAAATTATATTAACTATAATTGGGGAGTGAAATTAATGTAATATATATATATATATATTCAATAAAATATTTTCATATATTCATCTAATATATTTTATAAGCATAATATAATAACAAATCTAATATTAGAAATAAAAACCCATATTTTTATTAAGGCGTTTTACAACCTTTTAATGGAAAAAATATTTTAAATAATTTTTTTTAAACTTTTACAGATTATATATGTAAAAAAAATTCATATTTTAAATATAAATATAAAAATTATGTTCGGCTAAATTGTTTGTATTTTTCTATGAGGTTTAATTTTTTAATGAATAATCAAAAATACTGAATTTTAATTCCAAACTCCATTTTCATATAATTTATTTATATAGTTTAATTATATTTTAAATTTTCTTTAAAGTATAATTAGAGAAATTTTACATCAATAAAACCAATTTAGTTTATTTTAATCAATTTCACATTGAAATTAGATATAAAAACATTTCAATCTTTTGAATTTTTTGCTTGAAAACCCTGCTTTTTCGTTTTGTCTGCGAAATTAATTTTAAATATAATTACTCAAATTATGTGAATTGAATTAGTTATAATGGATTCCATATTTATACTCAGAAGTTAAAAATTATTTTTTAAGGTCAATTTCATTTTTAGGTATAAAAACTTTCCAGCGTAAAAAAATTATATATTGCGGCGCTATAGGTAAAACAATAAAACATATTAAAGTTAAAAAGGGAAAAGGCTTAAAATACCTAAAAACTACAACATTTAATGGTTTATTTAGGTGTTTCTATACCCTATCCAGCCTCAAAAATATTAATTTATATCCAAATTTTTTGATTTTAATGCCACCTAAAAATGGTTGGCTTTAAATATAAAATATTCATTATTTAATCACTTAAACCAACCTCTCCTCAAGTATACATACCACCCCATTTTGACCCAAAAAACTTTTCTCTCCTCAAATATCTTCAAAAACCTCTTATAATCACTCTCCACATATATAATTTCTTCTTATCTCACCAATATACCAAATCCAAGGTCCTCAAGGGTCACTCAAGGAGGTGATATTCAAGAGGTAATTTTCCCAAAGTACCACTCTTAATTTATTTTATTTTTCTACTTTCTCCTCGCCTCCTTCATCCATAAATTCATAATTACTCCATAATCATGTAAATATTTTATTTTTATATTTATAATGGAATATTTCATATACATTTCATTTCTCATATCCTCTTATTCAAAGAAATGAAATTATTGTCCAAGTTATGCCGGTTAATCGCCTCCGTGAATAATGTTTTTTTTTTCTTCTTCCATTAAAACCTCAATGGATGGTCTTGAAACTATTTTTATGGTTAAATAATATTTTAATATGTATATTATATCATATTTTATATTCTGAAAATATTAAATTAAACATACCTTCATCATTTCCATATTGTGGATGTATGATAACTTCATTTTTGGATGTGTGGACTACCGCCTCCTCAAAGTAATTGATTCATTCACACATCACATGGAATGTATTAAGGATTGTTTTAGTAAAAATATATTATATAAATGAAATATTAATTATAATATAATTATATTATATATATATATATACATATTTACATACATTTTATTTACTTTCTTTCTTTCAATACAATAGGAAAATGAAAATAGTGTTCATGCGTACGTACGACCTACCATCTCCATGAACGGTGTTGTTCATTTATCTTTAAATATTATTATAAATACTTATATATTGAATATATTATATATTTGCATCATTTTTTATATTCCATAAATAATTAAATCTTAATAATCAATAATAACAAGTCAAAATAGATATAGTTTACAAATAAAATATCATCTGAAACGTAACTTAAACATGGAGTTAATAATAAATGGGTAATAGAATGTATCATGTAAATAATATATGGTATTATATATATGAATAAAGTTTTGTGATATATCAATAATAAACTTATACTTATTATATAGTATTTTTGAACACATTTTAAGGAAGTCGAACTTAAGGTAAAGGATTTCGTCTCAATTTACATTCCATTGATACTTATTTGTTGTTATGAAACTATTTTATTTTATATGGTGTATCTACTAAACATTGAAATGTTACATCATGAATATCTTTATTCTCATTATATTCTTAGTTTCATTTAGTTTCATCCCATCATGATTCTTATGATTTAAAATGTTTCAAAGTTGTATGGGACACTTTGGAATGTTTAAAGATTATTTTCCTCAAGAATTATTTTAATGATATTTCATTTATATTCAATGAAATTATATGAATGTTTTTCAATAAACCCTTGAATATCCTATACTCTGGTTATTCAAGGCCTTTTTCAATAATTAGTACCATTTTTTCACTCTTTGGTACTCAAGGTGTTTTATAATATTTTTTAAGGAAACCTGACTTCATTTCTCTCTATAGTCGGTGAACCTGTTTTCTTCAAAAAACCATATTTCATTAAAAAAAATTCAAATAATATTATAATTATTTGGTAAAAAAATTACACTTTTTTTCCTTTTACTAGTTTTTTCAATGGAATATTATTTTCAATTTCTTAACAAGGCATTTTTTAGCCATTTGTCATGCAAAAGGAATGCCCTTTTTACCTAATAGTATATGTATGGATTTACCCACCATTATTCCTTTCAAGCATCCTTTTCATGTTTAAAAGGATTGTTTTTAATGAAAATATTTTCAAAAGTGATTTTCGAAGAATTTTTCTTTCAAAACATAGGATATTTTCCTCAATAATGTTTTTGATGTTATTATTTTATTTCATCAACAAAAACAACCCTTTATTTTACTCCACTTGGGATATGTTTTATTAATACTCTACTTATTCTTCCTCTAGATGGTTTAATATTTATACAAGGATATTATTCACATTCAATTCCTTAATTCATTTGTCAGTCCCCAGGAAGTATTCAATCTCCTATGATCATTGAACATTGAATTTTCCCAAAATTATCCATTTCATTTTTCATGGATAATACTATTGCCTAAACCATATACCATTTTACATATGGTGTCTACTTTGAATATTATTTTATTATTTTGGGAATTATTTATAAAATTTTATTCTTTATTCAATATAGATATTTGATAATGCATATTATTTATTTTTATTATTTTATATGCGGAATGTTTTGGACTAGAATTGATGAGTGGAGCCTGTAAATTATGTAGCTCCTTGATGCATAAATAGGATATCATTAGATAAATAAGTTGCACAAATTAAATTGGTTTTTATCCATATTTTTAAAACCTCTTTTGAAAGGTCTTGACAGTATAGGTTTTCATGTGCCCTAGACATGACATCCAATAATTAATAATTTCCCTCATTTATATTCATTAATTATTTATCCATGATATTTTGTGTAGAAATATGTATGGATTCATTTAATTTTCATTTCATTGATTAAATGTCATATTTTTCAGTTTCTTACCTTGCCATAATTATTTTTCCTTATCTATTTATTTTAATGGAATGTGTTTTTAGTTATTACCTTGCCATAATATTTATGAACTTCCTTCTTAGTTTTTTGATTATATGGTATATGTGTTTAGTTGTTTACCATGAAATAATTATTATTTTCATTGATTAATTATTGATTATTATATACTTTAACCTTACTGAGAATTTGAGCTCTCTCTTTTTATGTTTCCTTTCCCCAATATTCCAAGAAGTGTACTAGGAAATATATGAAAGGATATGATATATATAATGGAGTTATTATCCTCAATGTTATTTAGAAAAAAAATTATTTTTTAATTAGTGTATTCAGTTTTAAGATAAGACTCATGTATATATATGGTTTACCAAGGAAATTAAACTAGTCAGTACTTTAAGACGCAATTTACTTTTATCTTATGCTAATGTAATTGATTTAAGACATTGTCTCAAGGATTTTTTGGATTAGGTTATTACATTGGTGATGAATATTATTTATGGTTTTTAGTTGAGAACATGGAGTCCCTGACTATGGATACTGAAGAGTATATATGTTATGGTCTTACATTCAACACTACTGGAATTTTAAGTTTTAACATGGTGAAAATTTGGGAAACTAAAATTTGTCGGTCATTATACTCTTCAAAAAAATACAAAATCCCCCTCCCTCTCACACACTTGAGTATAGTCCCATGTGGTCATTGATTATGCCCCCATCTCTCTTCCCCCTGGTCGAACATGTGTCTATTCTTTGCACCATTGCTTAACTTTTTTGTTCAGCCACAAACCCTAATGTTTTAATATATATATATATAAACTAAATTATATCATCATAAATTTTTTTGGATTGATTTTTTTTTGATAATAGGGTTGTCTTGGTTTTTTAGGATTTAAGATTTGTTTATTCTAATTTTTTCAATGTGATTATCCTCTCTGGATTCCAAGGACTTTTTTTATTTAATTGTTCATTTAATTGTATTTTTATAGTTTAATAAACATGTTTCATACAATATATTGAATTCCCAAATTTATATATTGTTATAATTTATAGTTTAATGATTTTTTATTTAATTTTTTTATTATATCACTCTATATATTATTTTAAATAACTTATTTTACCTATATATATTTATAGACATGCTACTTAATCCTACATGAATCCTGATTTCAAATCTAGATGGGGGAGAATTTCCATCGTACTATAACAGTAATGTAGTACTGTAGAAGTGAGGGTATTGTAGCAGGTACTATAGTAAGGTACTATAACAGTGATATTATTCACCCAAAGTGGGATTCTGAGACACATAATTGGTCCTTTGGGATACTAGTCCTCCAGCCCACAAAACTCAAGTATCAAGGTATTACAATGGGACTAGGTGAACGATGCAGTGTGACTAGGTAGGCGGCACGGTATGACAACACATAGGCTCCACTGGGTGGGAAGCTCAAAAGAGAAATGAGTGCATTAGTGATTATCATCCAACCCTCTACTCACTCGAAAATCTGATGTGGGATAGTGGGGTCTCCTTTTATGGTGTAATATAGGGCAGCACAATGCAGAGGTTTCTAGAAGGTGGTAACATAGCATGTTGACTGGTGGCACTACTACCCATGTAACCAGGAAAGTGACATCATGTAACTAGAAAGCAGTGAAATGTGAAGACACATAGGTGTTGTCGGATGGTCATCTCAAAAAAGAAATGGGTGTGTTGGTGCTATAAATCATTCCTCTTCCCAAAAATATCTCTGATACGGGGTGGATGTGTGACCTAACATAATGTGATGGAGAAACATATTGTGATGGTGTTAGTGGGAGGGACAACATTGCGTAAAGACGGGTGGAACAATGTGATGCTTGGCTACTCATCTGGGCCTTCAAGTCATCTCCTTTAGGGGGCTCTGAGCCACATTCAGCTGGGTCTTTGATCCATTAAGAACATGGTCCTTTGGTCCATAAATATGTAATAAAATAGGCTCATTGGCTTCTTGTCATTTCTTATGGGGAGGGATGAGGTTTGACACACAAGGTCACCTGGGTGTGTATATTATTTACAGTTTGTAATCCCCTCTACATAATATAGATTAAATTTAAAAATGTCATTTTTCAAATTAAATAAACATATGTACTTATATATATATATATATATATCTTAAGTCTATTTGGAATATAAATTTTTCCACATTTTGTGTAAACTATTTTATTTTTAAACATTTACTTTTTAGTTAATTTATATAAATCATATAATTTTTTTAATAAATAATATTATATAAACATTTATTATTTATTATTTTATCATTATATAATTTTTTTAAATTAATTTTTTCATACCCTATTTATTAATATATTTTAAGAAAATGATTATTTAATTATATTTCTTGATTTATATTAAATCTATAACTCATTTTTTAAAATTCATTGTATTTTTTATAAAACTACTAATATTGGGTTTTTATTATGAGAAGCATCATTGTTTTTTAAAAATATATTATAAAATTTTAGTTTAATCCAATATAAATTTGAATAAAAAATCTAAGTAAAATAAAAAAAATATATAACGTAAATTTAAATATATATTTCCAAATATAACAAACTAAATAATTTTAATAAAAAATAAACTTATTTACATCAATTTTTAGAAATGAATCGAATGAGAAAGAATTAACCAAAGGATGGGCTCTATAATGAGGGAGATCAAATTATATTATATAATAGTGGAGTGTAGAGGGTGTGTGTTTTAGTATGTACATATAAGATATTTTATTGGCTATTTATGATAACTGCTATCTGTCATAACAAATTTCTCAACATTTATTTGAATTTTATGATGATAAATATTAAGGGTTTTTTTAAACATTAAAAAAATTTGTTTTTTATAAATATTAATAAATATTTTTTCTATATTTAAATTATTATTTTCTATGTATATAGATAATAAAATGTGGTATATTGATCTACTATATAGATTTTCTACTAAATATTTTGAGGGAATCAAACAATTTATTAATTTCACCACTATATTTCCAAGAGAATTTAAAAGTTATCCATGTTGAAAATGTGAAAACATATATCTCTTCAAATTAGATATCATGAGAGAACATATATTTCTAAACATATTTTTGAAAAACTAAATGAAATAGGACAAGTCATTGGAAAAATATTCTCCCTACTGTAGATCTGAAACTATTTATATGAATGTTGATCTGATAATAGTTGATCTGATGGTTTTAATTATTAATTAAATGATAAGTTTGTATCCTCATGAAGATAGTAACATTTATAACAATGACTTTGGAGTGAGTAATCCCTGTTTTTGTGCATATGGAGAAGCATTTAAATTATTTGAAATTCTTAATGATTCACATGCTGAATTATATCCTGGATGCACTGGAGTCATTAAATTTTCATTTATCATTGAAATTTTATGCTTGAAAACCTTGAATCAGTGCACAAACACATCTTTTGATATGTTTTTGTTACTAATATAGAAGTTACTCCCCTTTGGATATAAAATTGAAGAATCATATTACCAGGCTTACAAGTTGATCGATAACCTTGGTTTCACATACAAGACCACTAATGTGTGACCCAATAATTATATGTCATTCAAAAAAGACAATGTGTAACTAATTAATTATACTATTTTTAACTCATAATGTTAGAAATATAACAAGATCAATCATGGTCATCAGATTCTTCCCTATTGAGTTGTGAATCATGTGAAGCAAATCACTATGAAGTGGATATGTAACTTCCCAATAAAAATGAGGTTGAAGAGATTCTGAATGTAATTTAAAATATATAAAATTATGAAAATGAATAAATAGAGAAAAAAAATAGGATGATAAGTTAACTCACATAAATAATTCTTTGGTATTGATGGAGTTTGATGAGAGACACTCAAAAATTTACCTAATATAATCATAATTTTTTATTGGGTTTGGTTTCCAATGGTTTTAACTAGATCATGTATATGGTTGTTTTGACACATAGTACATGTCCAATGGTTTTGGTTCCATACAACCTTCCCCCATGGTTATTTATGAGACAACCATTTTTGTAACTTTTTACTCTTATTGATGGACCAAGAGGACCTGATGATAAAATTGATGTTTTTATTAAACTATTGACCGATGAGATATAAGAATTTTCGGAAGATGATGTGATTCCTTTTGAATAAATCTCTAATGAAATTTTTAGACTTCAGGATACATTTTTATTAAAAATTAAGGAATTATCAATGTATTCTAACTTATTAGGTTGAAGTAAAAAAGGAGAATATTCTTGTCTTTATTACCATAAAATTAAGAAATTAATATGTCTTAATCACTATAGAAATTTGGAATACCTTGGTCATAAAAAATTTCTATCTCCACTAAACAGTTTAAAAAAGACATGATGTCGTATGATAAGAACATGGAACATTAAATAGCACTTAAAATCATGTTTGAGGTAAAAAAAATTCATAACATAATCGAGAAAAACATTGCACAGTGTATCATTTTCAAGATTTTTTGGCTCCAACATTCATTTCCATTTCTTTTTTAAATAGAAAATATAGTCATAATTAAAATAAAAAAGTGTTTTCTTTGAATTTATTTATTATAAAGACAAATTTTTAAGTCACAATTTGGATGTGATTCACATTGAGAAAAAAAATTTGTGATAATATATTATGGACCATTTTAACCGTCTAGTGGAAATCAAGGGTCGATGCAAAATCTTGAGGTTATTTTCAAGAAATTTGATTGAGAGTTATTTTACATTTATAGTTGGGTGAGGTTAATAATTCATACATTCCTACTTCATAATACATGATGAGTAAAAAATAGACAGAGGCAATTCTATCAATTTTGAAGATGTTCAAGGTGCCTAATGGTTATTATTCTAATATTTCCAAGAATTTCAAGGCATAAAGAATGGAATTATAGTTGTTAAATGTCTTGATAATCATATTATACTTTAATAGTTAATCCTAATTATGATTCATGGTTGTTTTCTTACCCAATTTGTTGATGTGTTTTTTGAATTTTATAATTTTTTTAGACATTTTTTTAAGAAATCATTGCATGAGTGATTTAAAAAATATGTAAGACATGATTATGTTTACACCATGTCACATTGGAAAAATATTTTCACTTACATTTTGACGTCATGGTTCACTTGACAATATATTTAACTATTGAAATCCTTGATGGAGGTCCCATTAAATTCAAATGGATGAAACAACCCAACTTTAGTAACCTAGAGTTTGTGTTAACTTTATTATAGTGTTAAAAGATACCAAGGATCACAACATGAAGTTTCGATCAGTTTAGTTGTCCTGGTATACAAGATACATACAATATTTCCATATTACATTGGAAAAATAAAATATAGCATGAAAAACTTTCTTTCATCCTTGAAAATCATTCAAATATTTCCTCCTCATATCATGGGTAAAGAAAAAAATTATAAAGGGTGAGCTCAAATGCTCAGCAAGGGAATGTTTGAAATAGAATCTATCCTGACTAGATAAGGAATTGAAAATATGGAATAGTGGATAATCAATACACATTCCATTTAATAAATAAAATTTTATTCAAAATTTATCCATGGAAAATATCAACATAATAATCACAGGGATAATAGTAACTAAAATCTTAGTGAAGGAAATGCGTAATTCCTAATATCATGATCTTACCATAAATTCCTCATGAAAAGACATCATAAACCTTATCTTAACATCAAGTCGTCATTCCAGGACTTCATGAACCATATCATAAAGGCCTTTTCCAATGAAATTTTAATTATTGGGTAGGTACACACTAAATACCTAACTAATTTGGATAAATATTTGTATCATGAGACCTATCGATGCATCAAGAGGCTATATATAATTGGGTATAACCAATCACATATATATTTCAAATGAATTCCTCATATATTGAATCAAGAGTATAATATATAATCAATATTCCTTATCAATAAATAAATATTTTTAGTGAATTAAGAATATGGAACATCAATATTTCCCTAGTAAATAGAATAAATTTCTTAATAATATTCATTCAACTAACATCATATTTAGTACTGGTATATAGTTAAGATAATAATTAAATGATAAATATATTAATGATACAAAAAAATATGTATATTAAGAATGAAAATAATGTATAATGAATAATGGAGAGTGATATAGAACATGATCATAAGAAAGTGAATGATCACAAAATAAGGTGAAATCCATAAATTATTAAAAGATGATATAGGACCGTCGTTACATAAAAAATAATGGTTTGAAATAAAGGAAATTCATTTGATAATTAGAGAGTAAAATGGTATTGAAACATTAAAAGGAACTTTCTTCAAATATTTTTTAAATTTTTTGTAAAAAAAAGTTATAAACCATTTCCAAAATTCTTTTCAACTATTTATAAAATAATGACCTTTTTTTAATATGAAATCTAAAAATTCAAAGAATAATGGAAAAAATATTTACATTGAAAGAAATTTGAAGCCTTTATAGTAATATATATATATATAAATATAAATGTTTATGGATGTGTTATAATCTGTTCATGCCTTATACATTAAAAGGGAATTCCTTTTACACTTTTGTAAAAATTAAAAAAAGAATTCTTCAGCAAAAACATTAAAAATACTCATTTTAAATTTTTTTAAATAATGTCAAAGTTTGTAGAAAAAATAATTTATTAAAAATTTAAGTATCGATAAAAACTTCTAAAATAATTTTAATAACATAGACATGGAAGAGAAATATTAAAAACATAAAAGATGAAATAATTTTGATTTTACTTAAAAACATTATTTTAGACTTTGAGTACCGAAGAGAGTAAAAGTTGGAAGAAAAATATGGAATTCCCAGAAATTTCTGTAGGATAAAAAAATTGTGGGGTTTAATAAGTTAAATATTATATAATTATTCCAAAGTAAATTTTAATATGAACAGTCCCAAATAAGAGTGAGATTGTAAAATAAACCTTTACAAGCTTAATAACTTTAGAATCAAAACTCTTTAAAAGTGTAAATATGAATTAAAACATTAAATACCATGAAGAAATATTAATTTATGATATAATATGTCTAGTGGTAAATATATAATATATAAAATAAATTAGCTGGAAAATATAAAATATATCTCAATGGAGTGGAATTGAGATGAAAAATACTTACATTAGATTCCTACTTTATAGAATGCATTATATCCTCATGAATAATATATTTAAATTAATTAAATGATTTATAAAGAAATATTTTCATCTATGTTCCATTTTTAAGGTCCTTTTATAACCATTTTATATCTATTCATTAAATTGTTCTTGTTTACATCGACCACTTAAGGTGATTTAGTCAATTTCTCCAAAATTACTTTGGTACATTGACCACAGTTAAATATTTTATGAAATATTTAATTAATATCAATAATTTAAATAATTTCATTAATATAATTTTTATTCACTGTATACAATTTTATAATCATACTTTCAACATGGTAATAAAAAATTAATCGCATCGCTTTGTAGAGGTGGTAGTCCACACATATGCTTGAGTGACATTATCATTTTTCAACAAATGGGAGAGTAAGAAGTTATATAATATATTATATTTAAATAATAATTATTTAATAAATATCATATATATTCATTAATTCTATATTAATTACCATACTAGTGAAGTGATAATGAAACACGAATTACATCACTATGTGGAGACGGTAGTATGTAAATATGTATGAGTTATATTTTCATTTCACATTAGATGGAATGGATATAAAAAAAGGATGTACCGTTAATATATAAAATATATAATAATATTAAATATAATTATTTAATTATGTTAATATTGTTATTGAATATTTTTAGTAGGCTTAATGAGAAATTCACTTGAAAATCTAAATAAGAACATATACATCTTTTTTCATAACCTTTTCTGGATTACACCTTAAGCCTTTTTGAAGTGGTATTTTGGTGATATCAAAACTTCCATGGTTTTAGGGTGGATTTTGGAAAGGTATTTGGGTATGGATTTGTTGATATAAGTGGCTCAGAAGGTCTGAAGAAATAGATGAGAGGAGGTGACCTTTTATAAGTGAGGTAGGAGAAAAATTGGTAAATATTAAGAAAGTTAAAATATAATAATATCACTATCATGGAAAATTTGATACAAATGGGATCAATTTAAAATATGATATGATATATGGTATAAATAAATTCAACCAATATTATTTATACATATTTTTAGGTTATTTTAAATCTTTTATCTTTAGTTCAACCCCCTCATTAAACAATTTTAACCCTTACCATAGTGATATGTTTTTACCGTGATTACTATTTACTATGACGAAAAATTAAGATTAAATCATTACCTAATATTAATTATTTTTATTGAAAATATTTAATAAATTTTAAAATATTCATTTCCTAGATGTGGTGGAAATTACATTTAAAACAAGTTCACAAAAAATGCAAAGAATACGTGTTTTTAGAAAATTTCCTACTTAAGAATAAAAATGATTTTATATTAAAAGCATGTATAATTTTGATTAGATTTAAATTAATGATATTTTATGAAATAAATTTATACTTATTTTACTTTGAAGAAAAACCAAAACTAGAATTAACCTTATGAATACTTTATTAAAAGGGAAAAATAAAAATATTTTTTATTTGAATAAAAACATTACTTAGATTTCAAAAATGATAAAAATAGAGTTATAAGTTCAAAATTATATTTTTAAATGAATTATATTACTTATTATATATTTATTCTATAAAAAAATTTCATAAACATTAAATACATTATTATATCCTGATAAAGTCAAAAAATGACAGTATTACTGAAATCGATATTTTTCAATATTCACCTAAAAATTAAATGTTTAGAAAAATATAAAAAATTCACCCAATGATAATTTTGAAGCAATGAATTATAAAATTAAATTCATTTCATAATATTAAAATTATAAAAAATTGTGAATTTAGGTTTTAATTTCATTCTTGAATAAAATTATGGGTATTATAAAATAGTTTCATTAAAATGAAATATTTACTTATAATAATTAAATCTTGGGTGTTAGATTATTCCCCCATTAAAAAAATTTATCTTGATGTAACCTCATAAAAAATTTGGGTAGTTATTCATCATAGCCAAATTAGGTTCCCATGTTTCCTCTTCCATTTTTTTCAAAGTTCCTTTACAAGTTAAGTTGTCTGATTCTACAACACATGTTCTCTAGTGTTAAGAATATGGATAGTCTCTTCATAATAATATAAATTATGATCCAATTATATTTATTCAAAGGTGATTACATGAATTAATTCTATAATTTACTTCCTTAATAAGTCGATATGGAACACATCATGCACTTTAGAGCAATTGGGTGGCATTTCTAAATAGAAAAGCACAGCTCTAAATCTTTCCAAAATCTAAAAAAACTTGATGTACATAGGACTTAGTTTACCTTTATTTTCAAACCTTATAATACCCTTATATAGAAATACCTTAATAAAAACATAATCCCCTTCATCAAATTCCATAACCTTCCTTTGGTTATCAGTTTATCTCTTTTTCCTACTTTGAGCTACCTTGATATGACTCTAAATAGTTCTCACTTTCATCGTTGTCTCCTCCACAGGTTTTGGTCCTATAATCATCCTTTAACCAACTTCATTCCAAAAATAATATGTATGGCATATTTTCATATACAATGCTTCATATGTAAGTCCCTAGCCTTAAAAATTTCATAATCTTGAATTAAGTTAATAATTCACATTGAGGATCTTTTTAGGTTTAGAGTTTTATAGAATTAGGCCATAACTATTAAATTACATCTCAAATATTACAAAGTAGACACTTGTATTAAGTATCCATTTTTTCATAAAATAAAAACTCTTAAAATAAAACAATAATTATTTTCTTGATATAAATATTCTTGAATTATTTCTTTCTATTACCCTTCATTTTACCCCATGAAAAACACTTCAAAAACTTGGTCTGAGCATAAAATCTTAGTAAGGGTTATAAAGAAAGGAAAGAAAACATTAGTCCATAAATACATACAAATAAATTAAATCATACTTTTCAATCATTAACATACCACACAAAATAATAAGATATATGAATAACATATAGAAATCATAAATCATAAAGGTAACTTGTTGCATCCACAACATACTTAAATTGTAGCTTTCACAGCTACATAGGGAGTTATATTGGAATAACCATCACATTATATTCCTTAATACTCTTAGGAGAAACATTAATGTTTACCTCTATCACTTTACTCAATGCATTGGAGAGCTATCTCAGGCTCACCCACCTTAGGTTTATCATAGAACCACCCTCATACATAAACAATGCCTAAGAACCATAACATATTCATAACACATAAAACAATAATAAAGGAAATATAACATTTCCACATTTAATTCACAAAATATCAGTTCAAGATATTGAAATAATCAATTCATTTAAAACATTCAAAAAAGAAGAGTTTTGAATCAAAGTGTCCCATATGACTCTGAAACATTTGAAAGTAATTTACACTTTAAAACACTCATGTCCATATAAATAAATCCTTAAAATCATTTCTAAAACATAGGAATGAAAGATAAGGATTTATAATATTAAATCTTTAAAACATTTAAAATGATATTTTATTTTAAGAATCTTTTTCCACTTGAGAAACTCTTGAATAAAAATAATTAACTAATAACATCAATGAAAACTATAAATATCATTATTATATATAAATTCATGATATAAATTTTCAAAATGGTTGTATATAAACCTTATATGATAATAAATGTGCACAATATTATGATATTCCCCAATGAAAGGAGATTGAGACATAGTCCCTTGCAAAGATTGTACCATTAGTTTAAGGATAAATCCATGACATAATTATGTGTGAAAAATATAAATATACCCAATATAAGTGGATATAAATTATAAAAAAATCATACGTCATTCACACATATTCATAGAATGACATAATCAAGAAGTATAAGTTTAACCCAAAGAATTGAAATTGGGTTAAGAAGTTCCCTTATAGAAATTCGGCAGCCTAACGGTGTTACTTAAAAATTCAGAAACTGGGTTGATGAGAGAGAGAAAGGTTCTATTATAACATGGAAATAAAATTTACAAAAATAATGATATATAATAACATATCCCAACATTTAAAAATTGATATTTAAAGACATAACATAAAAGAAGTCTCTGACCAAAAGATGATGGTGAAAGGTTCCCTTACCTTGAGTCTGACTCATCATGTATGTTCCTTGTTCTTACTGAATAATAAACATAAGTTAATTTCTACTTTATTCATAATATTATTCCTTTTATATCACTTATTACCTTTATAAAACAATTATTTAATTATTTGAGTTCATATTGGACATTTTGTCGATGTTTGGAACTTGAGTCAAAAATGAACTTGTTATAATTACAAATTGTCCATGTGGTAAAAATTACATTATCACCCGAATAATATTCATGATTTATATATAATAAATTTCATATATATATTGTATATATATTTATTTATAATAGTACATGACATTTTGACATAAGAAATTTAATGCACCGTTCTTGGAGACGGTAAGTTGTTTGTACGCATGAACACTGCTTTCCTTCCTATTTCATATTTAATGGAATGAAAACTTAATGATACATAGTTACATTATAATTCTAGTGTAATATAATATATTATTTCATTAACTCCATCCTTTATACATTCCACATATGGCATGAACGACTCATATCACTTTGAGGGGAAAGTAGTCTGCACTTCCTCAAATGAAATTATCCTATTTACCAATTAACGAAACCATAAAGGTATGCTATAAATGAAAATAAAAAATCATAGAGACAATATAAATATAATATATATCACATATAAATACATTTACATCATAATTTCTAACATGATAGGTGGTAGGAGATATTTGAACAATCATTATTTCATGAGGCAGTAGTTCATTGTCCACATAAACGGTTTGTTCGTATCCATTAGATGGAGGTGTGTGGAAGTGTAGTTCGAACCATTATCATTAAAACATCCTAGTATATTTATTATACTGTTATTTTATATAATAATGTAATAATGAGAGTTTATGGGGTTGGATATGGAATATAAAATAAAATAACATGAGAGAAGACGTTAGCTTTAAATCGGGTAACTCCCTTTGGTTTGAACCAAAATGCTTTATTGAATTTCCATATGACTAAAGTAAGACATATAGGTGGAATATATGGATTTTTAGAGATTAATTAATCTGATTTTGTACTATCCAAGGGGCTTGAGAGGTGTATGTTATGAGTTAGAGGTGATGGCCTTTTATAAGGGGGAGGAGAGGCTCTTTAGGAATGTTTGAAAATATTATTTTATTATAAAATGATTTTCGGTTTTAAAAGGTCCAAAACTCATTAAATTAAAATATAATATGATTATAAGTATAAATAAAATAATCCAATAATAATTGGATAGTTTTTGGATATTTTTTATTCCTTATCTTTTTTATTTAACATTTTTTTAACTTATTTTACTTTTACCGTGTCTTCTTGTATATTCATAGTATATGGTTAATATATTTATAATAAAAAGCCAAGAAACCTAGAATGGATCATTAATTACATTTGAAATAGAATATATGTAATTTTTATGAATATTATATTTTTAGGACTATTTTATCATTTAATAAAATATTAATTGATTTAAAAACGCATATATGTCAATTTTTATACTATTCATATCATGAATTTTTAAAAAATCCAAAACAACTTGATCAATTCAAAAAAATCTTCATTAATTAAAATAAAAAAGTCATAATCATTAATAAAATTTGTGGATGTCATAAAAAGTTAGAAAATAAATTTATTTTAATATTTATAATCTCATTTATTTAAAACATTCATTAATGAGGTAATTATTACATCATCATTTTTTTATTAATAAATATTTTTATTTGATGTATAAAAATTATAAATAAAATATCATGACATAGGAAATGTTTTTATATTTCTGATTATTATTTATAGTCTAAAATATCACTTATATAACCCCATATAAAAATTATTTTACTAAAAGATCTATGTTTTCGTTACATTTTTCTTAACATTAATTTAATTTTTATAAAGTGTCATTTTGACTTACAAGTGGATCCATGGGGTCCCAAAATCGACACAAGGATTTACATGGTTGTAAATGTATTAGAAAATAGGATTAGGACATGTGTTAGGGTAATTTGATATTATTATAATATTATTTTTTACCTTTATTTACCATATTTACCCTTTAACCATAGTAAATAAAATATTTACTGAAGTTACTATTCATAATGTCTAAAAAAAAGTTACCTATTTACAAAATTTGGACCTTCTGATTCCAAATATAGAATCCATTTTTCCAAATTCAAAATAGAGAAGTTTCAGAAATTAATTTAAAATTTATTCCCATTGTCAAAACCAAAAAGTGTGTTTTTAAGAAATAATAACTATAAAAAGATTGAGATTTGTTTATGTCCAATTTCAAATTGAAATTACATAAAATGAACAAAATTGGATTAAATTCTAAAAATATAATCCAATTAAACTTTAAAACCAATAAAAAGAATAATCTAACTATATAAAAAATTTATATTTAAAGGCAGTTTTGAATTAAAATGTAGTATTCTTCACTATTCATAAAAAATGAACTTTATCAAAAAAATACCAAAAATTTATCCAAAGTAAATTTTGATGTCCCACTTCTCAATAAGAAGTTTATTTTTTCAAATGGAACATATAAAATTGACAAAAAACAGATTTAAAAGGGGTTCTCTATCAAAAGGCGTTAAGACGACCTTTTAAAAATATTAGAGTTTTTCATGCTTAAAATTGGATTCATTCTCATTGTAAGCCTCTAAATTTTATTGGATAAATATAAATACATTTAAAAAACATGTATAATCATATTGTAGTAATTCATGTTCATTCTCTCTAATATAATGGATTGGCATTAACTACCATTTAAAATATTATTATATTATTATTTTCAGTATGACAAAGCCTTTTATGAAACATAAGATTTCAGAGAAACCCATAATTGTGTGTTGGGTATTCCATCAAACATAGAATCTAATTTAAAGTAAAATTAATATTTAATTCACAAATATTAACATATATGAAAATGTCATATTATTTATTTACCTCGAATGTTGCATCCTTTGTTCCTTTTGGGAATTGTGTCCTTGAAA
This sequence comes from Viscum album, assembly GCA_963277665.1. Lineage (NCBI taxonomy): Eukaryota > Viridiplantae > Streptophyta > Magnoliopsida > Santalales > Viscaceae > Viscum > Viscum album. The sequence goes on from OY728127.1 coordinate 828,432,723, forward strand.
TTTTCAAATTAGGCTCAAAAACTTCATTAAAAGTACCACATCAGAAAAAGAGTCAATAAAAATTCCATTTTAAAATAAAGAAATTGAAGTACAAAGGTCACCCGAGATAACACATACTAGGATTCCATGTATTAAAATGTGGATTTGGATGAGAAACTAAGATTCATGTTCTGATGGAGATTGATAGAAAACATAATCAAGATAGAGTTAACCATCAGAAAATAGCAAACTTGTGATAGGTTAAATGATATTTGATTCCCTAGTATGAAAAATAAATGGACAACATTTTTTTTGTTTTAGGTTCCCTTCCATAAATATGGAGATTTTATTTATGAGATTGACTAAGAACATAAGGAAATATACTTACATTTCAAGTATATTCTCATCCTTTAAAATATTTCCACCACAAACTCAACTTATCTCTAAATGATGAGTATTCAAGATGACTTGGTCACACCTGAAGCACTAGAATAAACTTTAGAGAATCACATAATCCACAAAAAGATAAACTATGTATTTCCCTTGTATTTAGACATTAACCAAAACCAAAAATGTTAGTATATGATCACATAATCCCCAAAAAGGGTAATCTTTTATAAAAATAAATACTACTCTTAATCTCCAAAATTTAATAAATAGTAACGAAATTTCAACAAATATCATTCAATAAACAATTGTCCTTAAAATCATTCAATATAATCCAAACTAAGATTGAAACCCAAAACTCGGAATAATTTAATCGCATAGTCTTACATGGTAAATCTTAACATTTATCTCCAAATAACATCAACTACTCTTAAAGTTTCTTACTAAAAAGTAATTAACTTAATCACACATTCTCAAAGATATGTTAGTTATTCCCATAACTAACCCAAATCGCTATAAGTCCATAATAAAAACATATATTCTTCCAAAATAAAATTTCAACCATTATTCCACAAATTGAAATCCCATAGTATTCTATTTTCCTTATCCATATAATGTTCCCAAAAGAGAAAATGTCTTCCAAAATATCCTTTATCACTTAATCACCAAATCATTTTCTTATACTAAGGATATCCATTTGATAAAACATTATATCCCAAATCAACTTATTCTTAATCAATAAAATCATTTAACTAAAATGAATAAGTCATACTAACCAGCAGCTTCACGTAGGCCAGTGGTATGTGATGTGCCCTTGTCTCCCTTTGGTTGTGGGTTTGATTCCTACGGCCTTGCCGGATGCGACGGTTTGTCACTCATATTGTGTGATTTCCTTTTTTATAAAACGCAAAAATAACCCTAACATGTTTTAACCTCAATGTTTTTCTTATACCTCTCATTTTAATCCCAACACATAATGACATCAATATATTAATTCATGAAGTCTTATATATATTGACATTTTTTACCTCCATAAAATAACACTATTACCAAATAAAAACATCATACCTTGATCATGGTGTCCACCTGGTTTCATCATCATCTTGTTCACGTAGATAGATGGTCCACGCATTGCAACAATGATTTAGATATCCTTCAAAATCATCTTCTTCCTTTATAAAAATACACCTCTTACAACTTGGGTCATATGGGTGCTCATAGAAAAATAGTTTCGGAAAATAATCATGTATGGAATATAATTTCAAAACAACTGATAAAACATGATTTTTATAAAACAGTCGGACCGAGTTTGAGTTGAAACTTTCAATCAATGGTCCTTTTAAAATACCATAAGTATGTGCTGAAAGACTATAATTTAAAAGAAAATATAAATTGGTTGGGTAAGGGTCTCCTTCTTCAGAACCTTTTTCAAAATCATAATATGTTTCAAAATCTTGTGGTAAGGTAAAATATTTGAAAATACCTTGATAATATTTACCTTTCTTGAAAATATGAGGATATTGAGAAAATATAATTTTATTAAATAAAACCCATGATCCACAATTGTATCAAGGTATAGAAGAGGTGTTTTATATCTAAAACAATTTCATGCAAGTGAGTTGTATGTTAGAAAATGTTTCATAATCGTCTGGACATGACATTGTAATACTTATTTCAATAAAGTCATTAGGAAGAGAGAGGAATGTCATTTTACATCCTCCTACTTCCATTTGTAATATACATTCATTTATCTAAAAAATTTTAAAAAAAATAAGGATTTAACTTAAGGTGTATACATAGAGAATAACCGTGGTTCTAACAAAAACTCATAATCCTTAAAGTTTCCTAAACCAACCTCTGATACCAACTGTAAGGCCCCAACTTTAAACATTACATAATCTTGAATTAAGATAATAATTCACATTGAGGATATTTTCAGGTTTAGAGTTTTAGATAATTAGGCCATAACTATTTCATTAAATCTCAAATATTACAAAGTAGACACTTCTACTCAGTATCCATTTTTTCATAAAATAAAAACTCTTAAAAGAAAACAAGAATTTTGTTTCTTGACATAAATCTTCTTGAATTATTCCTTTCTCTTACCCATCCTTATACCCTATGAAAAACCATTAAAAAACATGGGATGAGAATAAAAATCTCAGTAAGGGTTATAAAACAAGAAAATAAAACATTATTCCATCAATACATACAAATCAATGAAATCATACTTTTCAATCTTTAACATACCACAAAAAAATTTAAGATTTATGAATAACACAAGGAAATCAAAAATAATAAAGGTAACTTGTGGAATCCATAACATAATTACATTGTAGATTTCACAGATACATAGGGAGTTACTGAATCTCGCTCAAATTTACCCAAAAGAAGAAGGTAGGACGGTCCTTGTAGTCTAGTTTGGGTTGTCAAATCCTCAGAGACCTAAGAAGTACCTATAGACACGTGCATTATATGGATTTTTTTTTCTATTAAGTGGCCAAATTAGGTTGATTAAAGATGTTTTTAAAGGATCACTAACATATTTAAGTTAATTCAAATTAAGGTAATGAGTTGATCCTAGGTTATCGCTTGAGGTGGATTGGATGAATTCCTTTTTTTAATGATTTCAATTTCTTATAATTGAGATGGATTCATTTAAGAAGATCAAACAAAATCATCACTTACTAGTTTAATGCCTACACACCCTAATACTAATCACCTATACACATAAAGGATCAATGTTTTGATCACTCCATGGTAGATTTTTTTATTAGCACTTGAAATGTGTGACCTTAAATTCAATAAGGATGAAGAGGTTTTAAAATCATAAAATACAAATCTCATTTAAAAGAAGTGATTAGCCATTAATGTAGTGATACATAACATCAAATCCAGCCCCTTTCTACTCCCTTGGATCATCCCATAAAAGAGTTAGCCCTCCATTGATGACATGTCTTCAACGGAAGCAGGAAGTAGACTTACAAGGGTGGAATTGAAGAACTAAAAACAACAAAAAAATCGATCACTCCTCCGTTGTGTGATAAATATCACAAAGTATGGTGTGAATAAATTCACACCTTGAACCAACGGTATCAACATGATAAGTATAATAACATAATAAGAGTAAAGTAGGAAATTTTATTAAAAAACTAAGGTGAATTAAACAACTTACAAGAAAAAGAAATGCGATTACAAACACAAAGCGGCAGCATAACACTACAATGAAACCGAGCACCAAAGATTCTCAACTCTTCCACCACCACTACCTTAAATAGGAATTTTTTAAGCCTTGGGTAGAGCATCCAATAGTCAAAGTCTTCTCAATTAATTGTGGTAGGCCATAGGTGGGTGGAAAGTTGAGGGAGAGTTGATTTTCCACCCTTGACCCGTGGTGGCAGCCAGCTTTCATCCACCGAATAGACACGTTTGGAAAACCTTCTAGATGGAAGAATCAGAGTAATCCATAGAATAAGAAAATAGATCCTCGTATTTCTTATAACCTCCTATAAAATTTGGGCCCATTTGGAGTTGTATATTCAGATATATGATCATATTAGTGGGATGTTTTCCTAGGCCGCAGAATCTGACCCAGAATTTTATCTCTAAATTGGGCCGCCTAAATGACCACAATGGAATCCGAATTTGCATTGGATCCTACAGAATTATATGTTCCTCTATATGTATTATAGCATCCCACAATATTTTGTATTCATTGGGGATGTATGGTGGGCCCCATATTCGAATCAGTGGGCTGGTGTCCAATCCACCTTCTCTAAAATTGCTTCCTTTCATCACAAAATATCACCATCCTCTTCCATGAATTCTCTATTGATCCCTGAATGAAACATGTTCATATTGAAGTTTAGATAAATTTCCAAAAATATAATATTAAAATATGGATAATTACATTCCTTAAAATCAGATGAATCCTTGGGTACTTTAAATGATGTTCAAAAATGTACCACATAATAGTGCATTTTAAGAAGGTATTACAATCATAAAGTAGAATGATGTTCAAAGTGTAAAATGCACTAAAAAGGTGTTTATGAATAATAAAGCACATGAATATTATATATATTAACAATGAATATTAGCCTCATTTAGTGGAAAATCACACCCCCCCAACTTGAGTTTTGCTAGTCTCGAGCAAAATATATCTCAATAATATGAAATTCGAATTCCTTTTTCCAAAAACATTTTAATACACAATGATCACCAAAAACACTTATAACAAAAAATCCTAAAACCCGTCAAAATAATTTAATACAAGATAGTTTCATAAGCATATCCCAATCCCAAGTCCATTCCTTTGTTCAAATTCATTTCCATATTTCATCCAATATCAATTAAGTATGAGGATGTGTTGTGTATCACAATATATAGGGGGGTTCATCTTTATTCAGGGGGGAAATGATGGAAGCGCTAGGCGGAATCACTTTTAAATATTAAGATGAGTATAAAAAAAATATTTTTTTTTCTTTTTTTTGTTTTTTTTTTGTTTTTTTTTTTGCAATTTTTCCATGGTAATTGAAGCTGCACTCAAAAGAGTCAACCCATGTCGTGAGACTTTGCCGATGACTCCCACGATCAAAGACCTTAGGGAACCAAGTGAAGACCACATACTCAGGAATCATCTCAAGTTAACTCAGTCAAAAACAAATTCAAATTACCAAAAATAGAGATAAAATTACTAACTCTGGGCCAGACAACTATAGAGTCACGATCCCCAATTTCCGAAAGCCACGCATTATGTGATTTCATTGCTCTATGTGCAATTTTTTTTTAATACTCAAATTAAACTAAAATGATAACCAAATCTATGCTATTTATTTGGTGGACCCCATGAACTCAAACTAATACCCCACTATCCAAAGGACTTGCATTGTGATCTTTTTTTTTGATGAAAATATAAATGATGAAATATCACAATGGAAATCCATAGTTTCTAAAATCTATGCTCGTGAAATTATACAAGGATTAAAATTAGAATTATGGAATGATAAATTATTTGATGTTCAGTTTCAAAGTGTGTAATGTGTATTACCATGTTCAAAGGTAAAGGAATTTTTCCTTCCATTGACACAAATTTTTTTTCAAGTCATTCATTTTTTTACACAAAATCATTTTTTTAAAATTTTATCTCCCCCCCCCAACTTAAAACAACACTGTCCCCAGTGTTTAAAGAAAAGAAAATTTATAAGGGGGTAGAGGTAGAGAATGATAGTTCAAAAAAGAAATCGAAAATGAGGATCATGGAATGAAGTCACCTGGTGGTTGAAGTTGAAATTCTTGTTTCTCCCTTTTAGTCCTTTGATATCCATGTCACTTGCAGAGTTCCCTAGTGGAAAAAGGGAAAAACAAACAAAATAAAATAGTATATATATATATATATTTAAGTAAAATATAAGTATATATATAAAATAGAATAAACTGATGATACATTGTCTTCTTTTTAAATTTCTGGGTAAGGTATTACTCAACGATCACATCACGTGACACAGATGAATATGTTGTTCCCTTTCATACCCATCCATACTCAAAATAGAAGAATAGATCAAAATTCTATTTTTTATTATTATTTTTAATTTTTTTATTTTTTTTATGTTTTTTAAATATCAAAATGATTAATTAATATTATTTTAAAAATAAATATGATTCAGAAAGATTAGAAACATGAAAACCACGGGTTTCCTCCCGTGCAACGCTTTTGTTTAACGTCATTAGCCCAACATGGATCTTAAATCTATCGATTTTTTTTGGTTCATCGGTTGGCTCATTTAACTCAACCTCTATTTCCTGTTTATTGAATGATTCAATGAATGGTTTTATCCTATGACCAATGACCTTGAAAATGTGACCACTAGTAGGATCTTGAATCTCTACTGCCCCATTGGGGTACGCATGATACACTATGAAAGGACCTGACCATCTAGACCTTAACTTTCCCGGGTGTAAATGAAGTTTTGAACTATATAAGAGCACAAATTTTCCCGGTTCAAAATGTTTGAATTTGACATTCCTAGATTGGTAGGCTTGAACTCTAGCTTTATTTATCCTTGAATTTTCATAAGCCTCCATCCTAAGTTCCTCAAGTTCATTAAGATCTAATTTCCTCTTTTCTTAGGCTAAAGAAATGTTGAAATTCATTTTTTTGATTGCCCAAAATGCCTTATGGTCAATTTCAATAGGTAAATGGAATGTTTTTCCATAAACCAACCTATATGGGGAAATTCCTAAAATGGTTTTATATGCGGTTTGATAGGCCCAAAGAGCATCTAAGAGTTTCTCAGACCAATCTTTCCTAGAGGGGTTGGCAGTTTTTTCAAGAATTTGCTTAATCTTCCTATTCGCTAACTCAGCTTGACCATTGGTTTGAGTATGGTATGCAGTGGAAACTTTATGAGAAATACCATACTTAGACATGAGTGAAGAGAATGGGAGGTTGCAGAAATGGGTTCCTTGATCACTGATTATAGACCTAGGAATTCCAAATCGAGAAAATATGTTCTCTTTCAGAAATCGAATCACAACTTGATGATCATTGGACTTAGTGGGAATGGCCTCAACCCATTTTGAGACATAATCAACAACTAAGAGTATGTAGAGGTATCCCCGAGATTTTGTAAAGGGACCCATGAAATCAATTCCCCAACAGTCAAATATTTCAACCACTAAGATGGTATTGAGTGGTATTTGATTCCTTTTTGTGATGGACCCTACTTTTTGACACCTAGGATAGCTTTGTCAAAATTTGTAAGAGTCCCTTGAGAGGGTGGTCCAGAAGAGACCACACTGAAAAATCTTAGCAGATGTTTTTTTAGAGGAAAAGTGACCTCCACATGCCTCACTATGACAGAATTTATGGATGGACTCTTGTTCAGATTCTGGGACACACCTCATAATAACTTGGTCAGGGCAAAACTTATAGAGGTATGGATCATCAAACACATAGTTTCTAACATCAGAAATAAATTTCCTTCCAGCTTGAGTCCCTAAGAATTTTGGAATGACTCCTATAACTAATAAATTGGCTATGTTGGCATACCAAGGGAAGTCATCCTATAGTATAGGTGTTCATCAGGAAATGAATCAGACACAAAAATGTTATTTGAGTTGTCTTTGAATTCCACCCTAGAGAGGTGATCAGCTACAACATTTTCAACACCCTTTTTATCCTTGATTGTGTCAAGTTCTTGTAATATAAAGAACCCACCTAATTAGTCTAGCCTTAGAATCTTGTTTTTGGAAGAGGTATTTTAGTGCAGAATGGTCAGTGAACACAGTGATGGGGGATCCTAAGAGGTAGGATATAAACTTCTCTAAGACAAACACAATATAAATTAACTCCTTTTCAGTAGTGGTGGAGTTTATTTGGGCATCATTTAAGGATTTTCTTGCATAAGAAATGACGTAAGGATTTTTATCACAACGTTGCCCTAACACAGCTCCTACATCAAAGTCACTGGCATCACACATAAGTTCAAAATGAAGGATCCAATTTGGATATTTCATAATGGGAGGAGAGGTGATAGAGGATTTGAGGGTTGAGAATGAACCCTCACAACTTTCTATCCAAACAAATGGAGCATCCTTTACTAGGAGAGCACAAATGGGATGGGAGATTGAACTAAAGTCCGTGAAGAATCTTCTATAGAAACCTACATGTCCTAATAAAGACCTCACTTCTGTGATAGTTTTGGGTGATGGAAGGTGACTAATGATGTCAACCTTGGCTTTATCAACTTCAATCCCCCTACCAGAGACCAAATGGCCTAGAACTAGTCCCTCTTTAACCATGAAATGACATTTTTACCAGTTTAGGACTAGATTCTTTTCTTCACATCTTGACAAGACTCTCTCTACATTCCGCAGACATCCCTCAAAAGTATCCCCAAACACAGAGAAGTCATCCATGAAGACCTCTAGAAAATCCCCTACCATGTCTGAGAAGATTCCCATCATGCACCTCTGGAAGGTTCCAGGGGAATTTCATAACCCAAAGGGCATGCGTTTGAAAGCAAAGGTGAAAAATGGACATGTGAATGTAGTCTTCCCTTGATCCTCTAGGGATACCTCAATCTTATTGTACCCCGAGTACCCATCTATGAAATATTAAAGGCATGACCTGGCACTCTCTCAAGCACTTGGTCAATGAATGGTAAGGGGAAATGGTACTTCTTGGTGAATGAGTTTATCTTCCTATAGTCAATGCATACCCTCCATCCACTACTCACCCTTGTTGGAAGTATATCTCCATCCTCATTGGTTATCACTATGATTCCATCCTTTTTTGGAACCACTTGGATTGGGATCACCCATTCACTCTCAGTTATGGGATATATGATACCATCTTTTAATAATTTCATAAGTTCTTTCCTTACAACCTCCATGAGATTAGGATTGATTCCCCGTTGAGGTTGACGACATGGCTTTGAATCAGATTCCAGAACAATCCTATGAGTCCCAATAAGTGGGCTAATCCCGGGAATATCAGACAGGGTCCAACCAATGGATTTATTATGTTTCTTAAGGACATCTAGAAGCATCCTCTCATGATTGTATTCAAGAGAAAAAGAAATTACAATAGGATGTGTTTGATTGTCCCCTAGGAAAGCATACTTGAGTGTAGTGGGAAGATCCTTCAATTCAAGATCAGGTTGGTTCGGAATTTCAGCAGAAGATTGGGACATTTGATCAAGTTCAATTTCTTTTTTTAGAGTTTCGGATAGGATTGATTCCCCACATGTAGAAGTTTCATCTACTAGATTGGCTTGATCATATTTAGGGAAGGAATTCGGAGTGGTCACCATGAAAGTGGTTTCTTGAAAGGTTTCACTGATTGTTGGACCTAAGAATTCATCATAAGAGCAATTTGAAAATGATTCAATCCAAGAAGATAAACTTCCTTCATATGAACAAAGGAAATCAATCTCATCCTGACTTAAACATTCATCAAATATTCCTTGATGTTCTATGGATTCATTATCAATTCTTCCTATCATGTTTACTTCATGAATGTCCTCGTCATCCCCTATTTGTGATCTTTCATTATAGATGTTCAAGTCTAGACTCATGTTTGCAAAGGTGACGTTCATGTTCCCATTCCGGACATAGATAACAGAGTTGATTGTTGCAAGGAAAGGAAGACCAAGGATGAATGGGGTTTGTTCCTTATTTCCGAATTTTGGATGGTTGTCAAGGACAATGAAATCAGCAGGGTAGATGAAGTTTTTAACCATTACCAGAACTTCCTTTAAAATCCCCCTTGGAACCCTAATGATACGATCAGCAAGTTGAAGTGCGAAAGATGTGGGTTGGAGTTCTTCTAGGCCTAACTGACAGTACACAGCATAGGGAATGAGATTGACACTATCACCTAGGTCACACATGGCCTTGACAACTTTTCTCTCTCTTAGTTCAACATTGATGTAAGGGCAACCCGGGTCTTTCAACTTAGGAGGAATGGTCCCTTGAATGGTGGTACTCACATTAGCAGCCAAAATGACTTGGTTTTTATGTGAAAAGTTTCTTTTTAAAGTGCACAAGTCCTTAAGGTACATTGAGTAGGTAGGTATGGTTTGGATGGCATCGAGAAGTGGAATGTTCAACTTGACTTGTAAGAAGATTTCTCTTAATGTTTCACTTAATTCAGGCTTGGTTTTCCCCCTCATGCGTTGAGGAAATGGTGCAGGTTGTTGGTTTGTTTGTTGAAGAGTTGTTTCTTTCACATTGTTATCATCTTTTTCAGTTTGATCATTTGATTCATTTGAATTTTCATCCAATTTTGAATCTTCAGGTGGGTTCTGAATTAGTTGTTAAGGTTTCTCAATTTATTTCCCACATCTTAAAATAGTCACAGCCTTTAGTTGTTCATGAGTTGTTTGAGTACAACTTGACTCTCCCATTGAAGTTGAGGATGGCACCGCCTGAGTAGGCATGGGTGCCTTTCTAGTTTTGATGGTTTGAAGTTCTTTTTTTAGGGAAGAGACTTCCGAATTCATCCTCTCCATTTGTTTGCACAGTTGTTCTAGTAGGCTTTGTGGAATAGTTTGGGTTGGTGCTTGAGAAGATTTGCTTATCCCAGGGGGATATTTTGGAGGTGGGATGGTTTTTTGAAAATGGACAAGTGGTTGTTGGCATTGGATAGGTTGGGTTTGGAACTGGTTATTGGTTTGGTAGTTCTTATGGGGTTAAGGATTTTGTCCTTGTGGTTGGATAGGTTTTTGGTTATCTTTCCAGCAGAAGCCTGGGTGGTCATTATACCTTAGGTTGAAGTTGTTTTGGTATTGAGGCTTTTGAAAGTTCAAAGAGTTTACTTCCGCTGGGGGTCCTCCTAAAAGTACATCCTTAATGGATGGAATGGTTGGGCAGTTGTCTGTCTTATGGTCAGTTTTGTCACAAATTGTGCAAACAGGGTCAACAGTTTTGATTTCATGGACATTCCTAAGTTCTATCTCTTCAACCTTCCTAGAGAGTTCTGCGAGTTTAGCCCTAAGGCTTTCCTCTTCTCTAAGTGTATGAATTCTAGTTGTTCTTTTTGGATTTTCAGAATAAGGTGAAGTTCCCCATGTTTTGTTTTGTTCAGAAAGGCTTTCTAGATACTCGTAAGCATCATTTGGGGCTTTGTTTTTAAAGGTTCCATTACACATCATGTCAGTGAATTGTTTGTTCCCCGGACCCAGCCCTTCATAGAAAATTCTCAATTGTTTAGGAATAGAGAAACCATGGTGTGTAACCATGTTTATAGTGTCTTTGAACCTCTCCCATGTTTCATAGAATGACTCTCCCTCTTTTTAAAAAAAGTTTTGGATACTCTTTTTAAGTGCAATTGTTTTGTGGTGGGGAAAGTATTTCTTGTAGCATTATCTTAGTAGTTGGTCCCAAGAGTTTATGGATGATGGTCTCAAATTTTTTAGCCAATTTTTAGCTCGATCTTTTAAAGAAAATGGAAATAGCCTCATATTAGCTGATTCTAGTTGATGTGGGGGACACATGGTTTCTACAATGTCATTGAACTTCTTAATGTGAAGGTAGGGAATCTCAGACTCCATTCCATGGAATGTGGGAAGATGGTTTAGGACATGGGGTTTAAAGATGTAGTTAGAATATACTAGGGAGTTGTGTCTAATCCATGAGGGGTAATTGGTCTAGGAAGGTGTGAGGTAGTCATTCATGGTTTGATCAATTTCATTCCCCATGTTTGGGGCTGCCTCATTTGGGTTTCCATTTTGGTTCCCACCCGGGTTTATGACTTGGTTTCTTTGAAGACCTTAGATTGCAATGGGCTCAATTTTTGACTCAGAGGTTTTAGGATGATTAGGATATAATGGAAAGAGTTCCCCTGGTGTACTTGACTCCCCAACCCCAGGACTATCCAACCTAAGTAGACGGTTTGATTGATCGCAGGTGTAGGCGGACATGCGCCAAAAGGAAAAAAAACGAGAAAGGAACAAGATAAGAGAATTTGGATGAGAAAATAAGAAATGGGGTAGAATTGAATGTGTATTTAGAAGACTTACTTGGGTCCCCGTCAACAGAGCCAAAATTTTATTCTCTCTCAAATTTACCCAAAAGAAGAAGGTAGGACGGTCCTTGTAGTCTAGTTTGGGTTGTCGAATCCTCAGAGACCTAAGAAGTACCTACAGACACGTGCATTCTATGGATTTTTTTTTGATATGAATTGGCCAAAATAGGTTGATTTAAGATTTTTTTAAAGGATCACTAACATATTTATGTTAATTAAAATTAAGGTAATGAGTTGATCATAGGTTATCGCTCGAGGTGGATTGGATTAATTCCTTTTTTTAATGATTTCAATTTCTTATAATTAAGATGGATTCATTTAAGAAGATAAAATTAAATCATCACTAACTGGTTTAATACCAGCACACCCTAATACTAATCAGTTATACACTTGAAGGATCAAAGTTTTGAGCAATCCAAGGTATAGGTTCGTATTAGAACTTGAAATGTGTGACCTTAAATTCAATAAGAATGAAGAGGTTTTAAAATCATCAAATAAAATTCTCATTTAAAAGAAGTGATTAGCCATTAATGGAGTGATAAATAACATCAAATACATCCCCTTACTACTCCCTTGAATCAACCAATAAAAGAGTTAGCCCTCCATTGATGACATGTATTCAACAGAAGCAGGAAGTAGACTTACAAGGGTGGAATTGAAGAAGTAAAAACAACAACAAAAATCGATCACTCCTTTGTTGTGTGATAAATAACACAAAGTATGGTGTGAATAAATTCACACCTCGAACCAACGGTATCAACGTGATAAGTAGAAGAATATAATAAGATTAAAGGAAGAACTTTTATTAAGAAACTAAGGTGAATTAAACAACTTACATGAAAAAGAAATGTGATTACAAACACAAAGCAGCAACATAACACTACAATGAAACCAAGCACCAAAGATTCTCAACTCCTCCACCACCACTGCCTTAAATAGGCATTTTGGAAGCCTTGGGTAGATACTCCAATAGTCCAAGTCTTCTCAATTAATTGTGGTAGGCCATAGGTTGGTGGAAAGTTGAGGGAGAGTTGATTTTCCACCCTTGACCAGAGGTGGCAGCTAGCTTTCATCCACTGAGCTGATGCGCTTGGTCGACCTTCTAGATGGAAGAATCAGAGTGCGCCATAGAAGAAGAAAACAGATCGCCGGATGTCTTCCAACCTCCTGTAAAATTTTAGCCCATTTGGAGTTTTATATTATGAGATATGATTATATTAGTGGGCTGAATAATGATATGTTCCCCTATATGTATTATAGAATCCCACGAGATTTGGTATTCACTAGGGATTTATGGTGGGACCCACATTCGAATTAGTGGGCCGGTGTCCAATCTGCCTTCTCTAAAATTGCTTCCTTTCATCACAAAATATCCCCATCCTCTTCCATGAATTCTCCATTGATCCCTAAATGAAACTTGTTCATATTGAAGTTTAGATCAATTTCCCAAAATATAAAATTAAAATATGGATAATTACATTCTTTAAAATAAGATGAATCATTAGGTACTTTAAATGATGTTAAAAAATGTACCACATAATAGTGCATTTTAAGAAGGTATTACAATCATAATGTGGAATGATGTTCAAAGTGTAAAATGCACTAAAATGGTGTTTATGAATAATAAATCACATGAATATTATATATATTAACAATGAATATTAGCCTCATTTAGTGGATAATCAGTTACATTGTAATACCCATCACAGTATATTCCCTAAATCTCTTTGGAGAAACATTAACGTTTACCTCTCTCATGTTACCCAATGCATTGGAGGGCTATCTCAGTCTCACCCACCCTAGGTTTATCATGGAACCACCCGTATACTTAAAAAATGCCCAAGAACCATAAAATATTCATAAAACATAAAACAAGAATATATGAAATATAACATTTCCACATTTCATTCACAAGATATCACTTCAAGATATTGACATAATCAGTTCATTTAAAACATTCAAAAAGAAGAGTTTTGAATCAAAGTTTCATATACCACTATAAAACTTTTGAGATTAATTTGAACTTTAAAACACTAATGTCCATATAAATAAATCCTTAAAATAATTTCTAAAACATGGACATGAAAGAGAAGGATTTAGAAGATTAAATCTTTAAAACATTTAAAACAATGTTTTAGTTAAACAATCCTTTACCACTTGAGAAACTCTTGAAAAATAATAATTAAAGAATAACATCAATGAAAACTATAAATATCATGATAGTATATAAATTCATGATATAAAATGTCAAAATTGTTGAATATGCACATTATAGGATAATAAAGGTGCACAATATTAAGATATGTCTCAAGGAAAGGAGATTGAGACATAGTCCTTTACTAAGATTGTACCATTAGATTAAGGATAAATCCATGACATAATTATGTGTGAAAAATATAAATACATCAAATATAAGTTGATATAAAGTATAAAACAATCATAGGTCATTCACACATATTCATATCATGACATAATCAAGAAGTAGAAGTTTAACCCAATGAATTGAAATTAGGTTAAGAAGTTCCCTAACAAAAATTCAGCAGCCCAACGGTGTCACTTAAAAATTCAGAAACTGAGTTGATGAGAGAGAAAATGGGTCCCTCGTCACATGTAAATACAATTTAAATCAATAATTATATATAATAACATACCCCAACATTTTTAAATTTAAATTTTAAGACATAACATAAAATAAGTCTTTGACAAAAAGAGGACGGTGAAAGGTTCCCTTACATTGAGTCTGACTCATCACATATGTTCCTTATTATTCCTGAAAAATAAAATTAAGTTAATTTATACTTGATTCATAATATTATTACTTTTATATCAATTATTACCTTTTTATAACAATTAGTTAATTATTTCAGTTCATATCAGACATTTTGTCGATGTTCGGAACTTGAGTAAAAAATGAACTTGTTATAATTACAAATTGTCCATGATGTCAAAATTATATTATCTATAGAATTATATTAATGATTTATATATAATATATTTCATATATATACATCATATATATGTATTTATAGTAGTACATAACATTTGGAGATAAGAAATGAAATGCATTGTTCATGGAGACGGTAAGTCGTACGTACTAATAAACGCTGCTTTCATTCCTATTTCATATTTCATGGAATGAAAACTTAATGATACATAGATATATAATAATTATAGTATAATATCATATATAACTTCATTAACACCACCCTTTATTAATTCCATGTATGGAATGAATGAGTCATATCACTTTGAGGTGGTGGTAGTCTGCACTTCCTCAAATGAAATTATCGTATTTACCCATTATGCAAACCATAAAGGTATGATATAAATGAAAAATACAGAAGCATAGAGACAATATAAATATAATATATATCACATATAAGTACAGTTAAATCCTAATTTCCACCTTGAGAGGTGGTAGGAGATATTTGAACAATCATCGTTTCATGAGGTAGTAGTTCGCCGTCCACAGAAATAGTATGTTTGTATCCATTAGATGGAGGTGTGTGGAGGTGTAGTTTGATTAAATATCATAAAAAAATCCTAGTATATTTAGGATACTGGTTATATTATAAAATAATGGAATAATGATATTTTAGTGGGTTGGAGAAGGAAAATAAATGAAAAGAACTTGAGAGAAGACGTTACCTTTAAATCGGGTAACTCCCTTTGGTTTGAACCAAAAGGCATTATTGAATTGTATTATTCCAAAATTAAGGATTACAGGTGAAATAAAGGGATTTTAGAAGCTTAATGTATCAGATTTTGGATGATCCAAGGGGATTTAGAGGTGTGTGTTATGTATTAGAGGTGATGGCCTTTTATAAGGGGGAGGAGGGGATCTTTACGACTGTTTGAAAATATTATTTTAATATAAAATGATTTTCTTTTTCAAAAGGCCCACAACTCATTAAATTATAAGATAAGATGAATATAAGTCTAAATAAAATCATACAATAATAATTTTATAGGTTTTGGATATTTTTTAATCCTTATCATTTTTATTTAACCCTTTGTTAACTTATTTAACTTTTACTATGTCTTCTTGTATATTTATACTATATGGTTAATATATTTATAATAAAAATAAAAGAGACCATAAATGTATAATTAATGAAATTTTTAACATAATATATGTCATTTGGATGAATCTTATATTTTTAGGTCTATTTTATCATTTAATAAAATATTAATTGATTTAAAAGGTCATTTATATCAATTTTTATACTATTCATATCATGACTTTAAAAAAATCCAAAACAACTTTATCAATTCAAAAAAACTTCATTAATTCAAATATAACAAGTCATAATAATCCTGAAAATTTCTTTATTCCATAAACAGTTTCAAAATAAATTTATTTTAATATTTATAATCTCATTTATTTTAAACATTCATTAATGAGGTAATTATTACATAATCATTTTTTATTAATAAATTTATTTATTTGATGTCTAAAAATTATAAATAAACTTTCATGATGTAGGAAATATTTTTATCTTTCTAATGACTCTTTATAGTCGAAAATATCACTTATATAACCCCATATAAATTTTTTTTACTTAATGATATATGTTTATGTTACATTTTCCTTAACATTAAATTAATTTTTAAAAAGTGTCATTTTCCCTTACAAGTGGCTCCATGGGGTCCCAAAATCCTCCAAAGGATACAAATGGTCGTAAATGTATCAAAAAATAGGATTATCACATGTGTTAGGGTAATTTAATATTATTATAATATTATTTTTTACACTTATTTACCAAATTTACCCTTTAACCATGGTAAATAAAATATTTACTAAATTTTCTATTAATAATGTCTAAAAATAAAATTTACATATTTATACATTTTTTACCTCATGATTCAAAATATGTAATCCATTTTTCCAAATTCAAAAGATATAAGTTGCAGAAATTAATTTAAAATTAATTCCCATTGTCTAAACCAAAAAGCATGTTTTTAAGAAATAATAACTATCAAACGATTGAGATTTGTTTATGTCCAATTTCAAATTGAAATTATTTCCAATGAAAACATTGGATTAAATGGTAAAAATATAATCCCATTACTCTTTAAAACCAATAAAAACAAAAATCTAACTGTATAAATAGATTAGATTAAAAGGCAGTTTTGAATTAAAATGCAGTATTTTTCACAATTCATAAAAAATGAACTTTATCAGAAAAATACTGAAAAATTACCCAAAGTAAATTTTTATGTCCTAATTCTAAATAAGATGATTATTTTTTCAAATGGAACATATTAAAGTGACAAAAACTAGATTTAATAGGGTTCACCATCAAAAGGCGGTAAGACGACCTTTTAAAAACATTAGAGTTTTTCAAGCTTAAAATTTGATTCATTCTCATTTTAATCCTCTAAATTTTATTGGATAAATATAAATAAATTTAAAAAACATGTATAATTATATTATTTTTAGTTCTTTTAATTACCTCCAATACAATAGCTTAGTGTTAACTACCATTTAAAATAATATTATATTATTATTTTTCAGTATGACTCAACCTTTAGTGCAACTTAAGATTTCAGAGAAACCCATTGTTTCATGTTAAGTAAGACATAGAAAATAGACTCCCATTTAAAGTAAAATTAATATTTAATTCACAAATATTAATAAATATGAAAATTTCATATTCTTTATTTACCCGGGATGTTACATCATGTGGTGTTATTTCAATGCTCAAATAGAATCTATTATTATATATAAATTTCACAAAAGGTAAATATTAATCCCACGTAACTTCAAAATCAAGTTGACCTCATCATGTCTTCTGATATTTGAGTATCCCTTTCGGACTATCCATCTATCTGAGGGTGATAAGAAATGATCAAATATAGCTCAGTGTTGAGATCTTTCTGAAGTCTTTTCTAGAATTTTGATGTAAATCATGGGTTGCTATCAGATAACATTGAAATAGGTTCACCATGAAGTCCCACAAATTCATTGATATAGATTTTTGTGAGGCACTCAATTGGTAGATCATCCCTTATAGTGAGTAAATGTATGAACTTGGTAATGTGATCAACAATAAATAATATGGAATTATTTCTTTTAGGAGTATTTAGAAATCCAGTGAAAAATTATATAGTAATATCATATCACTCACATATAAAAATAGTGATATTTTTCATGATTCTTTTAAGATTTTTTATCTCAGACATTACCTATTAAAAAACCAACCATCTTGATTCATAATCAGCAATTTTATACTTTATATTATCCCACAAAAAATGTTCTCTTAAATCCATATACATCTTGATGATACTAGGGTGTACATAGAAATTTAATCTATAAAATTCATTAATTAATTCACTCTTCATCTCAAGTATTTATGTAACACATATACTCTTTAATAATTTCAGTACACCATCTTCATAAAAAAATTATATTAATTTCCCATCATTTATGGATTTCATTTTCTTTTGTAAAATCTTATCATTAAGCTGGGACATTTTCTTCTTCTCCAGTAAATATGCTTTGGAAATAATTTATAAAATGAGTGATGTTTCCCATTCTATAATTATTACTATATCAAAATTTACTAATTCCATGAATATAGGACATTTTAAATCCTAATTTTAGTAAAAACTCCATGAACTTTCATACTCAATGCATCGGTCACCTTATTTTCCTTCCTAGGATGGTAGTTTAATGCGAAATCATAATCCTTGAGTAGCTCTCTCCATATCCTTTGTATCATATTGATATATTTTTGTTAAAATTTTTATTTCAGACCTTTTTTATTAATATATATCTCTCATATTTCACTATATAGTTAAGGATTTCATGTCTTCTAGGTAAAGATTATGGTAGGCAACTCAATATCATGGGTTGGATAATTCTTTTCATGGATCTTTAATTATCCTGATGAATAATCAACAAATAATTAATTTAGTATAAGTATGAATCTAATCAATTTATTCGATGTATCTATATATATTAAAAAAATGTCACTTATTGGTGGTAATTTCAATATATATGGATTGACCAATCTGGTTACATCCAAATTTTTGATTCCATGCTTTGTTCAAATCCTCTTTTGGTTCTTAGAATTCTCTTGGTTTCTAGGTGTTCTGGGATTGATTTTTTGGTGTCTTATGTGTTCTTGATCTATGAACTTGGTCTTAGGGGTATTGGATGGTAATTGGACTCCTCTTTTTTCAAAGGTATGGTACGAGGTTGTGGTGTTTTGGAGTTAGATTAGTGTCACTCCTAGTGGAATCTCTTGTGGGGTAAGTTGTTGAGGTGGTTTGTGCCCATGAATTGGATGAGTTTTGAGGTGAAAAGGGTGCTTTGTTTTGTGAATTATTATCCCCTGTCCTTGGCCTATCTTTCCCCCTAGGTTTCCCCTTTGTCCCCCCTGAAATTGGAGGAAAAGCATCACTTTTTGGGTGGCCAGAATAGGCTGCATGGTTTGGTCGCACGGTTTATTAAACCATGCAACCAAACCATTCAAGGTGTCCAGGTCATTAAAAATATATTTTAAATGCCAATTTTTCTCTCCCGGAAATAAACCTAATTCAGCCCATTCTTCTCTAATTCTACCCTAGCATCCATGGAAGGCCTCCAAGCTCCCTCAATCTCCCATAGAACCCATATTTTATGGGGTTTTTGATAGGGGGAACTTCAAAATCAGGCAAGTAAGTCTTTCTCTCTTTGATTTATTCCCTTTACTTAGAGTTTCTTTCACCCTTTCATGAGTTCTAAAGTTTCCAAAATCTAGGTTTAGTACCTAGGGTTTAACCTTGAGTATTTTTTGTGAAATCTTGTGGTCTTGGGATTAGTTTATCTTCCTTGTGGTGCGGCGGTGGTGCGGTTGAAGTTTCGCAGCAAGATTTGGGGTTTTGACAAAAAATGTAGGTGATTCCATGTGTAAGAATTTCTGTATGAGTTATCATGCTTGATTTAATTATTTTTCTTGTTAATCATATGTTTTTTGTGGTTCCAAAACCATTTTTTATGGAGTTGGTAATGTGTTAAATTTTATAGTTGCATTTTTGCCTTACATTGGGC
The DNA here is from genome assembly GCA_963277665.1 of Viscum album. Classification (NCBI taxonomy): domain Eukaryota; kingdom Viridiplantae; phylum Streptophyta; class Magnoliopsida; order Santalales; family Viscaceae; genus Viscum; species Viscum album. Next base: position 828,452,654 of record OY728127.1, read on the forward strand.
GTTTTCCATGTGTAACTCTTGTGATAATATTTGGGTTTATTTTAATACATATGAAAGTGTTTTACTAAATTTTTTTGGGATTCCAATTATACTTTGGTATGGTCTTGGTGTGTTTTTGGATTTAAAAGAGGATTTTTGAATGGGTTTTAGGTGCAAAATCCCGGCATGCTTCTTGAAAGTGTTTTATGAAAATTGTAAATGGGTTGTTGAGTTACAAAAATTGTGAAATAGAAGTTTATGTACTATTTGGGTGGGTGTATGTTTTTAAAATGGTACAATTTTTTGGGAAAGGGCTATTATGTGATTTTTACCATCTTGGAAACGTTTTATAAAATTGATCAATGAATTTATCAAATTATGAAAGAATTATGAAACATGTTGCGAGATGTTTTGGTGAGTGTTTTCACTTAAGATGGGTTTTTGAAAGATAAGGTGTTATTTAAGATGTCAAACATTTTTATAATGTATTATAAATTTATTAAATTATTTATCAAATTGAAATAAAGGTGAGAAACATGTTTTTGGGTTGTTTTGTGTGAGTATGATGTGAAAAAATGCTTTTTTTTGTGAAAGGAGTTTTATGTGACATGTATGTGGGATGTTTAGTGTACGTGTGACTTGGAAGTGGTATTTTCATGTGAAAATTTAATTTCAATGCTTGTGGAACTTGTTTGATCACAATACTGAAATCTCAGGTATCTAGGTGGGTGGACATGTACTAGTATGCTAGTGATCCCATAGGGTTTGGTCTCAGTTTCACGTAGCAAGTTTGAAGATGAAAACACTAAATAAACTATGATTATTATGATTATGGTGATGATGATATTGGGGTACCACTAGGTTATGGGTATGATCCTTACTAGTGGCTCTTGTGCACAAGAACGGATATTGTGATGGTTACTTTCACCGAGATAAGAGGTACCTGAGACCCACATCGAGCTAGTTCCTAGGGGTTATTTCCCGTTTCTTATGATCATTAGATAATTTATGATTACCATCGGCTTATGGTATGTATGGATGGAAAATTAAGTATCTTTAGCTTTATATTTAAAAGTTTTATTCTTTAAATTGTTCTACTTGAAAACTATATTTATTTAATGTTGCATCTCTTTAAAATTCTTATTATCATTTCTTGTTTAGGAAAACTTGCAAGATTTTCATCTTTGAATGTTTATCACATAGAATCTATTAGTTATGGAATCTTATTGTTATTTTTCTCACACCCTAAGTACACACTTGGGTGAAAGTATACATGGTTATTTATATCGCAGGTTTGGGAAGAGCTTTTAGTGCCAATGGTTCGGGTTTCTAGTGGTCATTTGTGTTGCAGTGTTGTGGAGATGGCTTGAGGGCGGTGCATCTTTCCATGAGAAGGTTCTCGGGCTGTCCATTTTGGGTTTCTTCATTTGTTGTAGTCTTTGAGAATTGTTTTAAATTATGTAATTCAATTCTGAAATTTTTTAAAAGATGGTTTGATTTGAAAAATCCAGATTTGTTATGTTTGATTTTTTTTATTGTTTTATGTTCAGAAACTCAGGTAAATAATTCCCAAATTTCATTATATGATACTTGGGAACTTTTTCCAGCCTTTGGGGATCATGAATGCCCTTTGGGCCTTGTTATAGGCAAGGTTTGGTGCTGATTTTGATGGAGATTATATTTGGTTCGTGAAAAAAATGGTATCAAATGGAGGTTAGGTTCACTCTTTGGGTCATATTATTTTGGGAAGAGTCAGGATAGTCTGTAGTTAGGATTGTTGGGTCTTGAAATTCCGATTACAAGTAGGGTGTCTAGCTAGCATGCCTTGGGACGTGATTCAAGTTTCTAGGGGAAGTTTGGGACTTATCTAAGTCCTTTGTTTTCATAGTTTGATGGTGATTAGGGGAAATGTAAAGAGAGTTAGGTTAGTGGTCTTAGTGAGCTCACAGGGCCTATCAAGCCATGTGGAGCTGAGGATATTTACCCAGAACACTCTTTGGGGTGGTTAAGTGATTGGTGTATATCCGCCAACCATATGTCCAAGTCACCCACCAAAACTAGTTTCATCTCCCATTGTCTTGTGCCACTTCGTGTTGAAAACATGGAACATGGTTTTAAATGAAAAAAATGGCTTGATTTAAGAAATTTGAACCTTTATGAAATTATTTTTCAGTAAAGTGGAAGTATCTTGATTTATGAAATGGTATAACAGAATTTTAAGAATTTTTTTGAAATGGAAAATGTTGTGTTTACACCTCTTTTTAAAGAAGTAACTATGTTAAATTTGGTTTTGATAAAGTTTTTCTAGTAGAGTTTTATGAACTATTTACAGTTTTTTTAATGGTATGGAATGTTTTGGTGGTCATATGTGGAGTTTGGAATTGGATTTTGATTTGGTAACTAGAGATCATTTGAAAAGTTTTATGAAATTTTTGAATCTTGTTTTGAAATGATAATAGATAAGTTCCCAATTTAATAGGGATTTATGAGAGGGCTCTTTTCATTAAATTAGATGTTTTTTTAAGCGGGATGAAATTTTTTGAAATTAATTTACATGAATTGAAAGTGAGTTTTCATTTCAATGATTGTGCCTTTCTAAAAAGTTTTGTATGATGTAAATTGGGTTTGATTTTGTAGTTAGTGGTCTTGATAAAAAGGAAGTATTGGTTGACTTTTTTGGTTTTGAAAAGTGGAAAGAATGTTTTTTTGACCTTTAGTATTTCTATGAGAAACCACATGCATGGGGTTATATGGGATTATGGATGGTTAATTTAACGACTGGTTGAGCTCCGGGATGGATATGAGGAGGGTGCCCGGTGTGGCATGAAAACATGCATGTGTGAGGACCATGGGGTACCATTTGTGGATATACTAACCGATAAACTGTTTATTTTCAAAGAGATGAATTTAAAGGATAACATGATGTCTGGTGACTAGTTTGGGATGGTGTTTCTTATGTGTTTTTGGAAATGGTTTTGTTGTGGGATGTTTTGATTCTGAGAACCCCACTTGTTGAAAGGTGTTTCAGGTTTGTGTTTCTCTGGTGAGTTGGGTTGAAGGAATTGTTAGTGATCTCTTCTGAGAAATTTTTTGGGATGCCTTTCTGGTGGTTCCCTTCATGTGTTTGGATCTAGTTTATGGTATTTCTTGACCAATGGTCCATCTTGGTTGGGTCCTTGGGTTCTCTCCTTGGATAAGGTATGCCCCCATTACGAGTTAATGCATGACTGAAGTGCATCCTAGATTGTTTCGTTGTTGGAAAATCCTCTAATTGATCAACATAAAGAATTTATTCTTGAGTTTTGGATATTGAGTATACCCTCTTTACCTTTCCATGTTTTGGGGATCCTATGGTGGCGGGTGAGTGCTCACGGATGGTTGAAATAGACCTTGGTTTCTTAAGTTACTCGATTCATCGAAGGTGTAAGTAGTATTGGGTTGTTAGTGTGGATGGTATCTAAGAGGGCCTCTGGGTATTTCATAGTCTCTTTGAAGTAGGGTTTCATACTAAACCGCTAGCATAGGAAATATGATCATGAGAGGATGTTATGGACACTTACTGGAATTGTGTGTTGTTGGGGACTTGGCATAAGGTCCCTTTACGTGTATTATTTATATCAGTAATAATTATCATGTTTTGTGACGCCTTATGATGAAGTTTTCTCATTTTACTGTAAAGGTGAATGTCATGAAATCCCTTGAGAGTCGCTGTTATGTTTAGAGTATGTATCCCTTCGAAAAACATCAAAATCCTCTGTTTTAGAGGGAGGTGCTTATATTTTTCCTTTCCATCTATTGTTTCTCATCTAAAGAAACAAGGTGTGATGTGTGTGCATATTCTAAGTCCTTGTTTCAATGAAATGTTGGGTTAGGTTAATGTGAGTTTGGAATGTGTTATGTCTTGGTGAACCCATCAGGGATCAGGGTATAGTTTCCATAGAACTGAAAGAAGAACTTTCATTTAGGGGGTTTCCAAATCCTAAATGTGAGGCTGAAGATGTTTCAATTATTTGAGCTCCAGCCATAGGTCTTAGAGTGAAGTTGGATCATAGTCAGGGGAAATCCCAGGTTCGTTAAAACCCTTGTACAAAGTCATATCCTCGGTATGAAAGATGTAAATAGTTTAAAACTCTAGTGACATCATCATTCTTTTTTTTCTCTTTAGGTGGTAGAGGTGGGAGGACCTCGTTTCCTTGCTGTAGCCAAAGTTCATACTTTACCCCTTTGGTTACCTTTGAGTTTTTGCATAAAGGTTTGAAATCTGGCTAGACAAGTTGAGCACGCGGTTTATGCATGGTTCGTAGTAACTATGCCCTAGATAACCATGCAGATATAAGGATCCACATGGTTAATGATGGTTTCCCAACCCGTGAGGACTAACCATGGGATCGTCCCAACTATTTAAATTTTGGGGTCCTTTTGTTTTGTCGGACCATGATAGACAGTTAATATGGTTAGTTATTATAGTTTGGATACCCACTACGAGTCTCATGTATGTTCTTTTTGGAAAGGTATAATGAATGTCTACCCCTTGTACCAGGGAGCCCGTTCAGGCTGCCCCTGTTAGTGACCCGATTCTGTCTCAGGAAAATTTAAGTTGTATCTTATGGTGGGGAGCCCATTTTTGTCTCCTCAAACAAGTAACTCGGATTTTTTATGGGTCTTTCCATGGAGGTAGGTAGTCTTTTTTGGATCTATCTAACTACCAACATCTTCCTTGGGTAAATGTTTGGATTAGAAAGTGCCCAACGGTTTAGTTAAAGTAAGGTAAGTGTAACCTGGTTTCATGTTATTGTTCGTTTTGGTAATTTTCTTGAGTCTTGTTTGGATAGTGTTTAAGGAGTTTTATTTTGGGATAAAGTTTTAATTTTATGGATCCTTTTAGTAAATTGGTGTAATTTTTGGTTTGTGGGAGTATCCCTTCATAATTGATCACTGGAGGTGTTTTGGCCTTTAGGGGGAAACTTGGAAAATGAGTACATATTGGTTTATCATCTAGGTTTGGTTTTTTATTTTGTCCTTTTTTTGGATTTCTGGGGGTATAAAGATTTATTTTGGGGATAATTTTCACAACCATATTTTCGATTTCCAACTTTGTTCAAATCCTCTTTTGGTTCTTAGCATTCTCTTTGTTTATGGGTGTTATAGGTTTGAATTTTTGGTGTATCTTGTGTTCATGATCTATTACCCTGGTCTTGTGGATATTGAATGGTAATTGGCCTCCTATTTTTTCAAATTTATGATATGAGGTTGTGGTGTTTTGGATTTGGATTAGTGTCCCTCCTAGTGGCACCACTTGTGGGTTAAGTTGTTCATGTGGTTTGTACCCATTAGTTGGATGCATTTTGGGGTGAAAAGGGTGATTTATTTTGAGAATTTTTCTCCCCTATACTTGTACTATATTTCCCATTAGGTTTCCTCTTGGTTACCTCTAAAATTGGTGGAAAAACATCACTTTTTGTGTGTCCATAACAGGCCAAACGGTTTGGCCTCACAGTTTACTAAACCATGTATCCAAACCGTGCAAGGTGTCCATGTCATTAAAAATATTTTTGAAATTCCAATTTTTTCCTCCCATAAATAAACCTAATATGCCCCATTCTTCCCTTATTCGACCCTAGCAGCTATGGGAGGCCTCTAAGCTCCATCGAGCTCCCATGGAACCCATCTTTGATGGGGTTTTTTATTGGGGAAACTTCAAAATCATGGAATTAAGTATTTCTCTATTTGATTACTTATCTTTTTTTAGGGTTTCATCCACCCTTTCATGAGTTATAAATTTTCCATAAATAAGTGTTTAACCTTGAGTATTTTTTGTGAAATCTGGTATTCTAGGGATCGGTTTATCTTCCTTGTGGAGCGGTGGTGGTGCGGTTGAAGTTTCGCACCCTGATTTGGTGTTCTAACACAAAAGGTAGGTTATTCCATGTATAAGCATTTCATGATGAGTTATAATGATTGATTTAATTATTTTTCATGTTCCTCATATGATTTTTGTGGTGCGAAAACCATTTTTTATGGAGTTGGTTAAGCATTTAATTTTATAGTTTCAGTTTTTCTTTAAATTGGGTATTTTCCATGTATAACTCGTGTGGTAATATTTTGGTTTATTTTAATACATATTAAAGTGGTTTATTAAATGTTTTTTGGTCTTTGAATTCTACATTTTTAGGGTATTGGTGTGTTTGGGGGTTTAAAAGAGAGCTTTTGAATGGGTTTTAGGTGAAAAACCTTGCCATGCTTCTTGAAAGTATTTTATGAAAATTGTAAATGGGCTGTTGAGTTACACAAATTGTGTAAATAAAGTTTATGTAATGTTTGGGTGGGTGTATATTTTTAAATTCATCCACGTTTTTTGTGACGTGATGTTTACAATAAAGGAAAAGTTTTATAAAAATTTTTAAATGATTTATCAAATTGTGAAAGAGATATGAAACATGTTGCGGGCTGTTTTGGTGAGTGTTTTCACTTAAGATGGGTTTTTAAAAGGTAAGGTGTGATTTAATATGTCAAACATTTTTATAATGTTTTTAAAAATTTCTGAAATGATTTATCAAATTGAATGAAAGGTGTGAAACACATTTGTCAGCCGTTTTGTGTGAGTATGATGTGAAAAATGAATTTTGTTGGTGAAAGGAGTTTTATGAGACATGTATATGGGATGTTTAGTGTATGTGTGACTTGAAAGTGGTATTTTCAGGTGAAAATTTTATTTCATGGATTTTGGAACTTGTTTTAGAACAAGAGATAAAACTTGGGTATCTAGGTGGGTGGACGTGTACTAGTATGCTAGTAATCTCGTGGGGTTTGGCATCAGTTTCACCTAGCAAGTTTAAAGATGAAAACACTATCTAAACTATAATTATGATGATTATGATGATGATGATGATGATGATGGGGGACACTAATTTATGGGTATAATCCCTACTAGTGGCTCGTGTTCACAAGAACATATATTGTGATGGTTACTTTCACCAAGATAAGAGGTACCTGGGACCCACATCGAGCTTGTGCCTAGGAGTTATTTCCTGTTACTTGTGCTCATTAGATACTTTATGATTACCATTTTCATATGGTATGTTTGGATGGAAAATTCAGTATATTTTTCTTTATATTTAAAAGTTTTGATTCTTTGAAGTGGCCCATTTGAAAACTGTTTTTATTTAAAGTTTAATCTCTTTAAAATTCTTATTGTCATTTCTTGTTTATGAAAAACTTTAAAAAATTTCATCTTTGAATGTTTATCACATGGAACCTATTTTTGGTGGCATCCTAATGGTCTTTTTATCACTCCCTACTTACACCCTTGGGTGTAAGTGGACTTGGTTATTTTTTTCATAGGTTTGGATAGGGATTTTAGTGCCAATGGTTTAGTTTTCTAGCGGTCCTTCATGATGTAGTGTTGTGGAGATGGCTTGAGGGAGGATCTTCTTTCCATAAGGAGGTTTGTGGGATGTCCATTTTGGGTTTGTTCATTTGTTTTAGTCTTTTATAATCGTTTTAAATTATGTAATATAATTCTGAAATTCTACAAAACATGGTTTTGTTTTGAAAAAAACCAGATTTGTTATGTTTGATTTGTTTATCATTTTATGTTCATAAAATCATGTAAATCATTCCCAAATTTCATTATATTATACCTGGGCACTTGTTCCAGCCTGTAGGGATCAGGAACGCCCTTTGGTTCTTGTCACGGGCTGGGTCTGGTGTCGAATTTTTTGGGCAACTAGAGTCCGTTCGTGACAAATATAATATTTAGTTCTTAAAAACTTTATTTTCATTATTCTAACAATATGAACTTAACCCATTTTCATGTCAACATGGTTAATGCATTGGAAATCAAGAAAAAATTGAACAAAAAATGATACTAACCTAGTAATCCAAGTAAAATATATATTTTAGTTATGTTTGTTGGAGTAGGTCATTCTTTCAGTACCTATTTCTTTTAATTAAAAACTAATATTACATCCTTTGAGACATTGTGTATAAGAAAATAAACTTCTCGAATCTTGAATTATCACTTAATAAATTTCCCATATAACATCTTTCCTCAAAGAGTTTCAATAACGATTCTCAAATGGATTTTATACTCTTCATATAGTTTAGATTATACCAAGATATCATTGATAAATACCACAGTGAAATTATTAGGATGATATTTGAATATACATTGTTCATCAAATCTATAAAAATAGAGGGTGAATTAGTTGATCTAATGTGAATTTATGTAAAATCATAATGTCCATAACTTGATCAAAATGTCATATTTGGAATATCATCCTTTTTTACTTGTAATAAATGATTCCCAAAATGATGATGAATATTTAAAAAATATTGAGCTACTTCAAGTTTACCAAAAAAGTCATCAATATGAGTTGGATGATACTTTTTCTTTATAGCAACGTAACTAATTTCTTAGTAATCAATACACAACGGCATAGACCCATCCCTATTCGTAAAAAACAGTGTGGGATCCTCAAGGTGAAACAATAGGGCTAATTAATCAATTAATACACAACTTATGAAATTTTTTGTTCAGTTACACTAATTCCACCATGGTCATTCTATAGAAATTCTTAAATATAGGTTTTTCATCGGGTATGAGTTAAATGGAAAACTCAACTCCATGCTTGTGTGGATTTTTGAGTAACTCTTCAGGAAACATATCAGTGTATTCTTTAATAATAGGTACATCTTCTATTCCAAGGTTAAATTTCTCATACATAGGTTTCATATGCTCTTATTCTCTTATATTTCATTAAAGATAGCTACTAGAGGTGCATTTACACATTATTTAGATAATAAAGTCTCCCCTCTAATGATTGGGATTTCAAACCACCTTTATGGATTATAATCTCATTTTCTAAGAAATAAATTTTCATATTATACTTTGAAATCCAATCAATACCAAGGATTATATCAAATTCAACGATATATATAATAACCATGTTTAAAAATAGTTTCTATTTATGAATCATAATAGATACTGACTACCATATCCTTGTTAAAATAATATTTCCACTTATATTCTTGATTGATAACTCCCTACCTGTGATAGGTAAGGAATTAATGTTCTAGTAAAACAAGTAAGATAAAACATAGTGTGAAGATCCAGACTCAAATAAATAATTAGCTAAATTTGAGTTTATAATAAAATTACCCCCACCTCATATTTAGGAACTTTAACTTGAGAAATAGAAATTGCATAATCTTGGCCTTCCCTATTGGCCTCTTCTGCGGTAGATTCCAATGATGTTTGGGGAATTTTTTTGAATAATTCCCCATCTCTATATAGTTGAAACACTGGATAACAGGTATTTTTTTCCATGATTTCATGAGCTAGATGGACCTTATATTTTCTCTAGAAACAAAGTATCATTCCCTTTAATCATTTATTAGGGTATTTATTTCCACAATTATCACATTATAAAACTCCCATTTTTCCTTTATTCTTCTTTTATGAATTTATTTTTACTCAGTACTTAGCCAACATCTTCTTTTATTTATTTCCATTGAATATATAAGACCTAGAAAATTCTTTCTATGTCATGATGTCACATGTTAAACTATCATTGTATGATACAAATGATGGTCACACCAATTTCATTCAAATATTAGGCTTAATATCATCAAAGTAATGGTTAATATTTCATTCTATATTATGTATTTATTACATTTCATTACTTTATAATATTTTGAATATATCCTTATATTCAGAAACACTTTCTTCTTCCTTTTATTTTTGGTTGAGGAACATCCTCTCTATTTCAGCTTGTTGTTCTCAAGGAAAATATTTCTTGAACAATACCACTTTAAAATTTATCTATTAAATATATTATATTTCATCATCTTCATTATTATTCTGGATCAATGACCACTATTTATATCATATCCCTTTAAAAAAATATACTTCCATAATAACCCTTTATCTTTCATTACTTCTCAAACCTAGGAATATCTTTTCAAGGGACTTTATCCATTGCTCGGCTACCATTGGATTAGTAGTTCCATTAATGTAAAGAGTTTTTTTCACACATAAATCATTCCAACATAGGTTCATCACATTGTAGAATAATAGGTTTCTCTATATGGTCAAGGTTATTTTTTATAACCTATGTCATTTTCCCAAATATGTCTATGATTTTCTCATCTCCAACACTCTCTATATTGACTTACTCATAATGGAAATTTCTACATTGACCATGGGTTTTGATATTATTTCACTTTATTCCACTAGGTTTCATTTCAAAATAATGGACTTCATATACTTAGCTCATAAAATCATGAATATTCAGTCTAGGAATAAAAATACCAAAAAATTTCTAAAATATTATAATGGATTATCTTTATTCTTGTGAAACCTATGTTGTTTTAAAATCATTTTACCATGGGTCCAACTGAACTTCCATTGATACCAAATGTTACAACCCAACTCTAGTATCTTAGAGTTGGTTTTTAATTTATTACATTGGTATAAGATATAAGGGATTGTAACAATAAGTATCAATCGGTTTATTAGTCTTAGGATACTAGATACATACATTATTTCCATATTACATTGGAAAAATAAAACATATCACCAAAAAAATCTTTCATCCTTTAAAATCATTCAAAGATTCCTTATTAAGATCATGGGTAAAGGAAAACATATTAAAGGGTAGGCTCAGATTATTGGTAAAAGAAACCATACATTGGTAGTTTTCATGGATAGTTAATGCATAAAAAATATGGATGAGTGGATAATAAATACATATTCCATTTAGTCAATAACTTGAGATTCTAAATGTATACATGGAAAATATCAACATAAAAATCACTTGGATAATAATAATTAAAATATTAATGAAGGAAATTCATAATTTTTGATATCATGATATTACCATAAAGGAATTATTCTTTGAAATCAAGAACCTTACCCTCAAGGCATTATTTAAAGACATTTAATTCTTTGGTAAGTATACACCAAATTCACAAATCATTTGGTCAACTATTTATCTCATGAGATCAATCGATACATCGATGGTATATCTATAACTGGACCCCATAAATTACTTATATATGTCCAATGTATTCAACATATATCGAATTAATAAAATAATACATAATCAATATTCCTTATCAACAAATAAATATATCTATTGAATTAGGAATTTGGAATGTTAATATTTCCCTAGTAAATGAAATACCTTTCTTAATAATCTTCCTTAAAAAACATCATATGTAGTTATGGTATATATTTAAGAGAATATTGAGATGATAAATATATAAATTACAAACATAATATGGATATTATGGAGTAATATAATTTCTAATGAATAATGGAGAGTGATAGAGAAAATGATCAAAAGAAAGTGAATGATCACAAAATAATTTACAATAAATAAATCAGTAAAGGATGATAAAATACCATCAATTAATTAGAAATGAAATCTTGAAATAAAATAAATACTTTGGATAATTATGTAGTAAAGTGGTTGTGAAACTTTAAAAAGAACTTCCCTTAAATATTTTTTAACTTTTTTCAAAAAATATAGTTATAAATCATTTCCCAAATTTTTTTGAGCCTTTTATAAAATAATGACTTTTTATTTTAATATAAAAGCTAAAAAATCATAGAAAATGGAAAAATTATTTTCTTTGAAAAGCCTTGGAAACTTTTATAGGAATATAAAAATAAAATAATGGTAGTATTGGAATGAAATTCTATTCATGTCATATATTTTAAAAGATAATTCCTTTCACACTTTTGTAAAAAGTTAAAAAAGACTTATTCAAAAAAATATTTAAAATGATTCCTTTTACATATTTATAAAAAATTCATAGGTTGTAGAAAAAAAATTATTAAACCATTAATTATGGATAAAAACTTCTAAAACAATTCTAATAACATGGACATATAAGAGAAATATTCTTGATAGAAAGAAGAAATATGGTCCGTTTTTCTTACAAACATTCTATAGGTCTTTGAGTACCAAAGACAGGAAAATTTGGAAGAAAAATATGGAAAACCCAGAAATAATAATAGGAGAAGAAAATATATTTTTTTAGGAAGATAAATAACATATAATTCTTCCAACATAAATTTAAATATGAACAACCCTGAATAAGAGTGATATTGTAAGATAAACCTTTACAACATTAAATTTTTTTGAATCAAAAATCCTTAAAAGAGTAAATATGAATTTAAGTTTTAAATACCTTGAAAAAAAATTAATTCATGATATTATATTACAAATGGAAATTATATACACTATATAAAATAAATTAGGTTCATGATATAAAATATGTTACACTGAATTAGAAATGGGATGAAAACCCCTTATTTAAGATTCCAACTTGGTCAGATGTGTTATATCCTCTTGAATAATCAAATTAAATTTATTAAATAAATTATTATAAACTTTTAAAATATATATTCAATTTTTAAAATTTCGTTTGAGAATCCTTTGGTAACTATTCATTAAATAGTTATTTCTTACATTGATAACTTAAGGTTGTTCAATCAATTTCTCCAAAATTACATTGATATATTGATTGTGGTTAAAGGTGTTATGGAATATTTACTAAATCTTGATAATCTTAATAATTTCATGAATATTATTTTTCACTATATAAAATTTTAGAATATTTCATGAAATTTGGTAATATAAAAATGAATTGCATTGCTTCATGGAGGTGGTAGTTTACATATATGAATACGTTACATTATCATTTTCCAACAGATGGGAGGGTAAGAAGGTAGATGATGTATTGTATTTCATGAATAATAATTATATCATAAATATCATATATATTCATTAATTACATATTTATAACCATCCAAGTGAAGTAATGATGAAACATGAATTACACCGCTACATAGAGATGGTAGTCCATATGTACGCACGAGTGATATTTTCATTTTCCATCAGAAAAAAAGGAGAAAGAAAATGAATGTAGCATGAATATAATAACATATAAGTATTGTAAATATACTGATGTAATTATTTTAATACATTTATTTAATATTTTGAGGAGGCTTAATAATAAATGAACTTCAAAAATCTCGATAAGAACATATACATATTCTTTTTGTAACCACATTTAGATTACACATTAAACCTTCTTGAATTAGTATTTTGGTGAGACCAAGTGATCTATAACATGGGGAGTGATTTTTTGGAAGTTATTTTTCAAGGTATTTGTTAAACTAAGTTGGTTAATAATTGTGCATAATAGTGAAGATAAGGTGCACTTTTATAAGTGGAGAGTGTGTAAAACTTATAAATATTAATAACATTAAAATATAATAAAGACAATATCAAGGAAAATTTGATTCATATAGGATAATTTTAAAATATGGGATGATATAGGGTTTAAATAAATTCAAACAATAGGATTTATATAATTTTTTAGGTTATTTTAACCCTAATCTATTTAGTTTGGCCCCCTCATTAATCCTTTTTAAATCTGATTGTAGTGATAAGTTTTTACCATGGTTACTATTCATTATGAAAAAAATAAATTTAGAATAATTATATAATATTAATTATTATGATTATAAATATTAAATCAATTTTAAAATATTTAATTATTGGATAGGGAGAAAGATACTTTTAATATAAGTTCACAAAATTCAAAGAAAAACATCTTTTAGAAAAATGATTTATTAAGCATAAAAATAATTTAATACAAAAATCATGTATAATGTTGATTATAATGAAAATAATTATCTTATATTAAATAAAATGAGACTTATTTTAATTTGAAACTATAAAAAACTTAAATAAACCTTGTGGATACTTGATTAAAAGAGAAGAGTCAAAATAGTTTTCATTTGAACAAAAAAATTACTTAGATTTCCAAAATTTCAAACATAGAATTATAAGTTCAAAATTATATTTTCTAAAGAATTATATTAATTATTAAATATATATTTATTCTATAAAAATCATTCATAAAATTTTAATTCATTCTTATATTTTTATAATTTCCTAGAAGTAGCAGTATTTGTAAAATCAAAAAATTTCACTATTCACCCAAAAACTTGTTATTTCTACAAAAACTCAAAAATTAAATTATTTTGAAATTGTAGATTAAAAAATGAAATTTATTTCATGAAATTAAAATTATTAAATTTATTAATTTAGGTTTTTAATCACATTATTGAATAAATTTATATTCATTATTCTATGGTTGCTTTAAAATGGAATATTTACTTACTATAGTTGAAGCTCAAGTGTTACATGGATGTATCTGATTGATTAATACTTGAATAAATTGAAATGTTATGTGTAAAATATATCTATTCCAATAGAATTAAATTCTATAGTTTATTTTAAGAATTAAAGAATCATTTTTTATTTCATATATCTTGATGAGGTTGAAACAAAATTAGATAAACCCACATGGACTAATAAAGGCCCAGTTGGAGAATAGAAAAAAATTGATATGAATAATTATGATTAGTTTCAATATCATTGATAATTTTTTTCAATAATATATCAATTATTTGATAGTTATATAGTTAATATATTATGCATTGTGTTTGTATGTTTAGTTTTTTTCTTATCTATTATTATTTGTAAATTTAAGATGAATATCGCTAAAATGAAATGAGAAAGTCCCCATTCCAATAGACATAAAATACAAAAACATAATTTAAACACATATTATGATTTTTTAAAGACTCACATGTATATATATATATAATTGATTTAATGTTTTTTATAATTCATATGTGGTAAATTTTCACACACCACTATCCATTGACTTATGTGAAATTTCAAAATTCACAAGATATATGAATTGGGTACTCATAAAGTGACTGAAGAACTCAACCTACTAGATGATGGTAAATTTTTACATCTTATCATTAACATATTTTGGATGATGATGAATTTAAATTTCAAGTAAAATATGTTGATGTGAGTTGAGCAATGTAAAATAGTGGTATTGGTTGTCCATCTATCGATACAGGTTATTACGATAGACTGTTGTGGGATATCATTAAACTTATTTCTGGTCATGGATTAAAATAGATATTGTTGATGTTTTATTGGGTTGATATGGTTTATGGAATGAAATTTTACTATTTCTTATTTATTTTGGTATAATTTAATAATATGTTTTATAAATATGACTAAATAAGAAAATGGCCCTTTATAGTGTCATCACAGGCAGAGTGGGTGTATTTTGTTAGTACAAATTCGAATTAGAAAGATATGGTGAAAATTTCCATAAGGGGGGATTTATAAATGAATTAGAGGAGATAAATAATACTATCATTCTTGATAAAACTCTTGAAAAACCCATTATAGATGCATAAGAAGAAGGTATTTAATGGGTTAGGGAAACTGTTGAAGGATATGTGATATATTTTCATGATCAGTGAAAGATTAGTAATAATTTTTTTTCCATTACATATAAAAAATATTTAACATTTTTTAAAAAAATTTATTAATTATTTGTAAAAAAAATTTATTAAGATTTATTTTATTTTCTAAAATACATATATTTCACAAAAAAAACTCAAGGCGATTTATCTACCATTATTAGTTTGTATTTTTTTCAATTTTATATTAGTTTTCTATAATTTTTTTATGTATGTTATCTAATAAATTTAAATTTTTTAATTTAAAAAATAGTTATTTTTTATTGCATTATAAATTTATTTTTAGGAGGATATAATGTTTCTTCTAAAAGATCTAGGGGCCTAAGTGGATGGATTCATGCTTGGAACTCTAGTTCCCAACTAGATGTGTTATTTGATGATACCTTTCATCCAATTGGATGGGGGAGTACATTAATTAATTGGTTATGACATATGATCTGATACACCAACATATTCCCTCTGGTGACTCAAAAATGGATATCATTTCCCTGGGATAAGATTGATAGATTATGGAGGGTGGTTCGGGAAAGATTAATGCTTAATTTTTCATGATATTATTTTTATTATTATTATAGATGCTAATATTTTTTTATAATAGGATATGTTTATATCTGATCTAGATAAGTTTTATCCAGTGTTCATTTCCAAATGTAGAAAGTTACAGAAATATTAAAAGGGAAAGGTAAAGAGAGATCACTAGGAACCATTTTCAAATGTTATAAACATTGTACAGTGATTTTTACTAGGAATATTTTCCACCTAGTGGTAGGATTTGGTTTTGTTTTAGTAGAGTGAGTTAGAGATGGAAATATTTTTCACTTTCAATATATAAACATTTCTAGTATTTCATATTTCTAAAAATGTAATACATTGAATATAGACCATTATTATTTATCATTCATGTAATTGGGTATTATAGGGAACACATTCTAGACTTTCCAGTCGGTATATTCCACATATTATACATAATGTATGTATATAATTAATTTCACGTTAGAATGTTTAAAATTTTATAGTACAAAATGAATATAAATATATAATTAGTAGTCACCTTTGATGTAGTTATGTTCTTGATGTGATCCCACTAATCGCATATCGGATTGGATGAGGATTCATCAGGTCGCTGATATCGATGTTGTTGGTGTTATATTAAGAAAATTATTTATTAAATATGTATTTTTATTTTATAGATAATAATTACATTAATTAATTAATTCATTATGTATATTCAATAGGCTTGGTTTGACACTAATCTAGTACAAATTCAAGAGGAACGATGACATATTTAATTTACACAAATATGAGATGTTTTCATCATGTCATTGGGTGTGATGGTTATGGTTACTCATTGACATGTGGTATATATATCCCACATTGTGCGGTTGTTAGAGTAGAGGTGGTGGGTGCATGATGAGATGCATGGATGTGCACACAGGATAAGGCAGATGTTATAGTGTAGGCTATGGAGCGTAGTATGGATTCTTAGTTTCAGAAGCTATGAGTAGAGTATGAGGATAGATTATCAAATATGTCAGAAAATACAGATAAGGTGATGGTGCAACATCTCATTGATGGCATATAAGTTCTAGTGTCATTGGTAAAAAAGAAAAAAAATTATACTTAGACTCATTTTTGTAAATACTATTATAATTTATAATATTTATATGTTGTAAGTGCTAGATGCAGCTAGTGGTATTCATCGTGAATCAATTAGTGATTCGGATAAAAATTCACTAGATGCATTAGGTATGTTCTATTACCTTTTAGTTATTAAATATTTCAATTTGGATATAAGATTAAAATTCATTATACAAATATAAAAGTGATTATAGTTAAGAAATATGTGTTTCATAGAGTAGTTTTATATTTAAAACCTAAAAACAAATCTAAAATATTTTGAAATCATAGGATAATGATCATTGATTAATTTATAAAATATAGTAATAGTCACCACATCAATCCATGTTTTGGCTTGTTCAGGATGACTGAACATGCGGTTTTACTATTTTAAAACACTAAAACTTGTGTCTAATAGTAAAAAACTAGAAAAAAAACATGAATTTTTATTAAAATATATTATATTGATCTATGAATTATTTTTGAAATGTATTAATAGACAAAATTCCAATCCAAGGTGTTGTCTACTTCGGATGACCAAAAGTGAGTTTTTAAATATATTAAAGTCTTTAAAAACGTGTGTTAGATTTTAAAACCAAGAAAATAACCTCACACTATTTTGAAATCATATTAGAATGGCCTTTTATTAATTTTTGAAATATAGGAACAAACTCCACATCAATTTGAGTTATGTTTTTCTTAGAATGATAGAAATTAGAGTTTTAATGTTTTAAAACTTTAAAATGTCCATGTACTAATGAAAAAATATAAAAAACCATGAATTCACATAAAATTGATGGAAAATGGTCCTTGATCTATCTATGAAATGTAAAAATAAATGACACGTCAATCCGGTGTGTTATGTACTTGGAATGATTAAAAGCATGTTTTTAAAGATATTATAGTCTTTATAAATGTGTGTCAAAGGATAAAAACATAGAAAACAGTCTTGGAGTTTTGTGAAATATTGGGAAAATGACATCTAATTAATATTAGAACTATAATAATAGACACTACATCAATCTGAGTTATGGTTGTCATGGTATGACCAAGAACACAGTTTTATTGTTTTAAAATACTAAAACTTGTGTGAAATGATTAAAAGGTAGAAAATGATTATGAAATAACAAAAAATTATAGGAAATGATCATTGAATTATTTTTTAAATTTAATAATAGATAAAATATAAATATGACATTTATTCTATTTATAATTACTAAAAGTGTGATTTTAAATATATTAAAGCCTTTAAAAATGTGAAATAAATAGCTAAAAGAAAGAAAACCACCTCATACTATTGTGAAGTTTTAAGACAATGATGCCTGATTAATTTGTGAAATGTATGAATATGAAAATTAATGAATAGGTAAATATGGTACTAAGAGGGGTTGAGTCAGTGCTTTTATATTTTTCAAACCTGTTAGCCATTCTACTTATTCAGTAGAGACCTCATCAAATATAAATAAACGAGAAACACATCATGTTTTTTAACGATGTTCGTCTCCAGAAATATGGCTACATCCACAGTGTATAGTGGTTTTTGTACCCCACATACATTGTTGTTATTTTATTATCAAGGATGTCCAAAGGAAAGGTTATGAAATTATGTCTACTATAATATATTTTCACAACCAACAAAGTATAAAAAAATCCCCCTTTATTAAAAAACAGTGCACCTTCAAAATATAGATCACTAATAAAAACACGAGATTCTTTTTATCTCAATAGATAAGATCTTCTTGTTCACACAATAGGATTAAATGTATGTAATCAACTCTCATAAATAATTCTTTACACACTCAATAATTTTAAAACTAACTTCTTCATCACTTTCTTGTGAATATTTATTCATAGAACATGCATAAATATCATTCTCATTGATTTATGGATATTAATTTCCATTTAATATGGGAGGTCCAAATATCATTCAACCTTGGTATCTAATTCTCATTTACTCGTCATAAAATAATATCCCAATTAAATCACCTGAAGACTTGGATGATAATTACATGTGGTATATCAAATAATAATGACCTCAATTATTTTATAAAACTGGTAGAAATAATTCTTATTTAAATCACTTGTAACTCAAATTTTAATTCCTAATGTGGTATATCAAATACCTGCACTTAGTATCTCATCCCTTGAATAAATCCATGGTATTAAAATTCACCATTTTATTTTGCATTAAACTTATGTTTGGCATGAATACTCATTCTTGAACCAATATCCATTGTGGCATCAATTCTATAAATAGCATGTGTATTTTATGTATGATAATTATGGATATGGAACATTCTCCACAATTAACACAAATTAATTGCATGAATTCCATGTGCATAATGTTTCTATCCATGGTAATGCATATTTATTTAAGGATGAATGTATATTCATGAATATCACTTACACGTTGCTTATTTACTCTAGCTTAAATAATGCATAAATAGAGAGCTCATGAAACTCACACTTTTCTTTTTTATGTGACAACGGATATGAAATATCTCTTCATTCTTCAAATAACTACATCATGTGTCTCATATTATTTTATTCATCAATCAATTTACATGAATTAAATGAAAAGTTTCATTCATCTACTATTTTTATCCCACTTAAGCAGAAATTTGAGCTTCTTCATTAGAGAAAATTGCATATTAAAGATTCTGAAAATAGTTAATGAAATTTTATGTGCATAAATCACAGATTGTGTCATCTAATATTTCTTATATGTACAGAAGATCTATGGATGTATCACAGAGGATCCATGGATATATCTCATAGAATTATGTTCTTTATGAATGATCCTTATTCTAATGGAAGGTCTGTGTGTTCTTCATTTGAAACCTTCATGTTCAAATGGAATCATGTGCATGAAAGATACATGATTTGATCTGTTCTCATTGAGGAATCATCTCATCACTCACATAAGATCCATGTGAATCTCATCTCAGGGAATCACCAGATCAAATTCATGGAAGATTTGTGCTCATCATGCATAAGATCCTTACACTCAAGAAAGCTCTATATAGTCACAGAAGATCAACACATAAATTTTATGGTAACACAGTTGATTATACTCTTCATATATTCTATATCATTTTACTCATAGTTTATTGTATTCTATTATTGTTGAAGAAACTTTCAGTCATTTGACATCAAATTCCATGGTAGATTGGAAATAGTGGAAGCTCTAGTTATTGGGAATTAGCATGAGGAATAAGATGATGTTTTGGTATGATCATAAGGTGTTGATAGGCTAGATTGAATAGACCTGGTTATATGAATCAATTTTTAAATGTAGTGATAGTAACCATGTTACAACTATTCCACATTGAAGGATGCTTTTTCCTTCAAGTTGTATATAAATGATCTCATTTACCTATATTCTCTTTGCGAGTTACCAGGTTCACTCTGGATCATTGTACACACACCTCATGGGTCATGCCTACCTATGTTGACCCACTGTAACCCATACGTGCCTTCATGTGAACCCACCTTCTTGTGAAGGTTCTCTTCCTCCACTAGTCAACCAATTTTCTAGTCACTCTCTTTTCCACTTGGGATGGTTATCATTGTTGAGGCACCCACCTAAGCAGTGGATGGGCCTGGTCCTATGGTTCGACCATGTAGGCCCGTGTTTTTTATAAATCCTAACATTAAGGACTTATAAATATTCTCAGTATGAAATGTAAATACCATATAAGAATTTCAATTTTATCCTTCTTTAACATGCTTCTCCATTTAATCATTATACAAAGAGTGGGTTTTCTTCACAAAAATTGTCTTTTATCTCTAAATTCCATCACAATTTCATATAGACTCATCCTAGAATGGATTCTTAAGAGTTGTAAAGAATTTGAAACTTCAAACTCAATTAAAACATGTTCTTAATATTTAAAGACCAGTTCTCCACTCATCTAAATTAACACGTATTGACAACAAATACAACATCATCCATCCATTAGGGTCCATTAACCTCCCCCCTTTTATTTGTTTTGAATACATATTTCACTTCACCTTATTGATAATAAAACCAAAATGAATAAATTTAATGTAACAACTCAATATTCTTAAAGTAAAAGAATCGTGATTTAATCATCTCTAAGACTATGTGATCTTTCTCTTGGAAAAAAAGAGAGATTAAATCAATCATAAATGCTAACTATAAAGACATTACCTTCTAAAAACATATTTTCATATATTAAATATTTCCTGCAAAAATCAAAACACACATTAAAATAGTTCACAATAAGTAGAATATATTTTTCCCCTGCAGGAAACATCTCCTTAATGATAAACAAGAAAATATAGAGGAGGATAGTGAAAATAAATTTCATACCTCAGTGCTCGAGTGTGGGAAGCACTCCCATTTGCAGCCTCAGTCTTTCAAAGGACTCAATTTTAAAAGGATTAGATATAATATCAACAACTTGTTCCTTTTATAGAATAAATTCCAAATTCAATGTACCATCATCTACCTTATCCTTTAGAAAATGATACTTTATATCAACATGATTAGACCTAGAATTATGCATTGGATTTTTAGAGTGATTGAGGGTGTTTTGGTTATCATAACTAACAATAAGAGGATATATATATATATCCTCCATCTATTTTTTCATCCACATCATCTAATTATCTTTCTATATAGTAGCTACATATTTGACCTCATTTGAACTCAATTTCACTACCGATTATTTTTTGGAATATCATGCCACACATTTTTTAATAATAAATAACACTCCATATCAAGTATATTTTTTATCATCAGTAGCTCCAACCCAATTAACATCTGGAGACTCATTAATGATTGGTAATACTTCTTTATTTTATATAAAACCATATTTGTAATTACTTAAAAATATATATTGGTACTCTATTAACTTATAATATATGAGATTATTTAATATTTGACTTGAATTTGGTATAAAGAGTAATTATCATAGCCCAAACCACTAAGGTTCGACCCATGACTACCCCCAATGACACCTCCAATAGGTTACGGGATGGTAACTAGCACCGAGTAGGCATATCCCACAAATGAGAGGCATTCTCATAAAGTACATGTACACATTCACACATCTCAAAGCTAATAAAATTATGATATGTAAAACAACTGAAACAATGCATGTATAAATATAAGATCCCAAAATAGAGTATGACAGTAAAGTACTAAAAGTGGAAAAGGGGCCAAATACAATCCCAAAAATAATTGTAAAGAGTCAAATCTACTCTATGGGGGAGGACTAAAGTCACATGAAATATCCCAATAAACACCTTGGTCTAAAAAGATCCAACTATGCTCAATCCACTCCCTTTCCTCCCAGAACACTGGAAAATGTGTCATCGCCTATATAATACTTGACATGTTCAGGCAAAGCTCATATATGGGTGATTATAACAATACTCAGTAGGACACCCTGAAAAATATAAACATGAAGCACCATGTATAGTCAAATCAATACAAGATATACCAATCAATGTATAATAGAAATATATACATATACTCAAGAAAGGAACCATGCCACCAGGTGGCCATAACTAACTACCATCCATAGGATTATGATCTAAGAAATGTTCATTCTAGTATAATACACTCCACATTCCATTATATCATCATAGACACTCAACAAAGAGGTCTAGATCATTGGGCCACACCCAAGAAATATCACTGGTCTAAGAATACCCTAATGTATATATAGGGGGTTATTCCTAAAACTAATGGGGGACACCACGAACCCAATCTGGAATGAACCTTCTATATAGGGGATCATATGATAATGATACCCCCAACCCTTGTGATACAGACTACTAGATGGAGGATCAACGCCCTGTTTAGGGTGGTCATGTCGATTCCACAAATCCCACCTAGGGAGCAAAGATGATAGAGGACCATACTCTAGTATTATAGAGGGACACCAAAACTCGATCTAAGACTCGGCCTCAAGAGGGGATCAAAATCCTGTGATATGGATGTAATGTCACATTTTACCCTCGAGGGAAAGGGAAAAGGGAACATGTTCAACCTAAACTGGTCCAAAATAAGAAAATGAAGAGATACAAACACTCTTGAATGGGGTAGATGATGTGTACCAAGGGGTAAAAGGTGTGTCCAACTATACCCAAGTCTTCCCATGTGGTAAAACCTCATACCGCATGTTAGTATCCACATACACTGTGTGTAGAAGAAGAAGACAGCATGTAGATACACATGAAATCCTACCTGTGTTTCCTATTAGTCTTCATGTATGGTGGTCGTGTCTGTGTACATGGTCGTGTACACCTTTCCATGTCTATTTCCATGTACATGGTGTGACACTAGATGTGTACTTTTTCTCATGTTTATGTACTTCTCAAAGTTCATGATCAGTCATCAAGGAGGGGTTACACGGTGCGTGACCAAGTCACTGAGCGTGGGATATTTAACTTGAGTCGGAACCCTGGATAAATAGCCAAGGGGACCCACACTGTGTGTAACGTCAGATTATACACCATGTAAACCAAGATTTTTCAAATCCCATGGGCTCTCCTCTATGTTGCATGTGAATGATGCTGCTACTATCATCCTCACCGAACTTCAAAGATCTGGGGTCTTCTAATCCCCTTCATCACCACCATCTAGAAACTAAGCCCTCGATCTACTTAGAAAACCATCCATCGATAAATTCTTCATCAAGCCTCAAAACATGGGAAAATGGAACTCGGGAATAAGATTTGATCCACCTACAATCATTTTTCATTGTTGTCGCACCTTGATCACACCATCAATCATGAACTGCACCCATGGTATTGATTCATTGTTACAAATAAAAATTGTGCGATGATCAAATATCGAGTATTTGTTTAACCAAAGGACAAAATAAAATTCCTGCAATGAATGTGTGATGAATGGTGGAATAAATCTAAAATCCAAAAAACATGAGGAATAAACTTCGATTGTTGTTCGTTTGGCCTTTATCCACTATTTTTAAAGTATCCCAATGAAGAGGGATAAATCAAAACAAAAAAATGAATAATTCCATCAATTTAATTATACTGATGATTCACATGTCAATTATATTCATGAAATTGATCCAAGTTCATCTAGGATTAGGAAATAGGATGGAATTCACAAAACAAACATCCTACCTAGATTTTGGATCAATCATTCATGAATATAGTTTTGTGTTGCTGTTGTTGATGAGATCCACGAACTCTATTGGTGAAACAATCCATAATAAGATCCAGATACATCATCATTATCTAATAATGCTCTCCTATAATGGATTATAGGTCTCTAGGGTTTAGTGTAAAACCTTGATACAAAATCCATAGTTGTATATTTAAAGAGGAAGTAGGTAACTGCATTTAATAAAAATAAAATAAGTTATTTAGTTAATTTATTTTATTTGTTTTATTTATTTAGCACTCGTGATAGTTTTTCACAAATTTCCTACACCAACAAAGGTTATTTCATGCCTATGTTAAAACCTATGTTATAAACTCAATGGTTCACTCAGATTAATGATATGGGCCCTCATTTGGTATTTATTCCTCTTTTTTAGAAAAAAAAATACATATGTGTTTTATCTAATATATTTCAAACAATTATTCCAAGCGCATCAGCCCTAAAAATGGCACATCATCTCAGTGAATGGTCTAAAAAATAATACATATAATTTAAAAAAAATAGTAGAAAAAAATATGAGCCATTAAATTCTCCCCACCCTAGGGAATTTGATCCTGAAAATATAAAAACCTACTAAAAAAGATAAGGGTATAGGGCTCACATCTGGTTATCCAACTCCTAGGTGCTCTCTTAAAGATTCATATACTTCCACCAGACACACATAAGGGGAATCGATCATCCATGAAGGATCTTCTCCTAAAAATCATTGATCTACACTTGGTACTCTTCAAAGATAGCTCCATCCTCAATGTCCGACTCACCCCAATTGATAACATGTGATGGGTCATGCATATACCTCCTCAATTTCAATGAATTTAAGAATTCATGTACCTGGTCCAGCTATAGAAATATATTTAAGCAGTATGACACCTTGAAAACTCTACATAGTATCTAGAAGGGACCAAAGAATCTAGTAGATAACTTTTTGTTGCATCCAAATATCCTCAATCCTCATCGAGGTGAGACCCTCAGGAACACATGGTATCCCTCCTCAAACTCTATAGGTCTCCATCATTGATCCTTATAAGACTTCTGAAAAATATGTGTAGTCCTCATCTACTCCTAGATTATCTTCACCTTATATGTAGTAGCTCACACCAACTTCGAGCCCATGAGTGCGGACTCACCTGGATTAGTCCAACAAAGTTGTTACCTATAGGGTCACCTATAAAAATACTCGAATCTTACCATATCAATGTTTTAATGGTATATTTTTTTACACAAACTATACCACGGGTAAGTGAACCTCACAAATATGTCCAAAGCCCAATATGCAAGCTCGAAACATATCCTCCAAGACCCGAATGGTCTACTTTGTTTGGCCATCAGTTTGGGGGTGAAACTTTGTGCACAAGCATAATTGAGTCCCAAAGGCCTCCTTCAACACTCTCCATAACCAATATGTTAAGTGAGAATCATAGTCGGAGATGATCGTCGAGGGAAATCCATGGAGTTTGAATATATCCTCCACATTGAGGCGTCCCAAGATCTCCACTGAAATCTGCTCTTGAATAGTTAAAAAGTGTTCCGACTTGGTGAGTAATTCTATGGTCACCTAGATAGAATTTTTCCCCTATAAATATGTGGTAATACTATAATTAATTCCATGGATATATCATCCCACTTCCACTATGGCACATCAATGGGTTGAGTTAAACCTGTTGGAACCTGGTGCCCTTCCTTCACCTTGTAAAAAGCGAATCATTGAGATACAAACATTGCAACTCCCTTATTCATTCCTGACCACCAAAACTTATTCCATATGTCCTAGTAAATTTTCTAAACACATGGATATACCTTAAAATGGTATGTATGAAACTCACACATCACCTTCTCCCACAATAAAAAAGGTACCATTGTCCTTCCTCTGAAAAGGATAACATGCTCCCCCCCTCTAGAATATCCATCAGGAGCATGTCTAGGGGATATCTGAGTATGTAATGTTTCACGGTTGGTATATCCACACTGAGTATCCATGAGAAACAATAAAAGTAGTGGGATAACAACCATCAACTGAAGATATGAAGCACCATCCTTGTCCATGAAGGAAAACTACAGTGAGGCTAACTACACTAAAACCTCATCCAACAACTGAGAACAAGATATCCTACTTAGAGAATCTTCCACCATGTTCCCCTTCCAAGGAGTATAGAAAATCTAAAATTAACAATTCTACAATAATTATAGGTATCAACTCTATCTCTAGTTAAAATTATTCTAAGAGAATATATACATTAGAATTTTTTGGTCAGATTAAAAGATAAATTCCTCACCCATCAGGTAGTGTCACCACATATTTAGTGTGAAGAGAACTGCTAATAAATTAAGATAGTGGGTCATATAGTTATGATTTTTTTGGTATTAACTAATGAGAACCATATGTAGTAACTTCCTAACTCTACATCATAATTTCACCAAGTTTGGTCCCTAATGAATCATAGAACACTACATACTCAACACCCTCCTTTGGAAATCTCAATATGGGAGTGATCATCAACATCTACCTCAGTACCAGAAAACAATGTTGGCATATTTCCATCCACCTAAAAGGTCTCCCCTTCTAAGTAAAAGCTTTCAATTTTAATGACACTCTGTGTAAATCAAGTACAAACTAATGATAGTACCCTTCCAACCCAAGGAAACTCTACACCTCAATAAAAATCATGGGTAGCTCCCAAGAAAGCACTTCCTCAACCGTTTTTGGGTCCACTACTAATCCATAATATGAGTTAACATGTCCTATAAAGTGGAACTATTGAACCCAAAACTAACAGTTATAGATCTTCCCAAAAATTTGGTTCTCTCGGTGTGTGTCCAGAACCATCCTCAAGTGTTTTTCATGCTTTTCCTCAGATTTTGAATACACTAGGACGTCATCGATGAAGACCACCATAAAATGGTCTAAGAATGGATAAAATATATGGTTCATGAGTCCCATGAACACTGTTGAAGCATTCATCATGATGAACAGCATCATCAAGTACTCGTAGTGTCCTTAATAACATCAGAATGTCGTCTTTGGTATATCCTCATCCCATACTCATAGATGGTGATAGACTAATCTAAGGTCAAACTTCATGAACCATCACACCCCTCTCAACTGATCAAAAATTTCATTTATCCTTGGTATGGGAAAATTTTTCATCACATTCACCTGATTTAGGCATCGATAATTGAAACGCCCCGACCCTAGTTACCCAGAGTCGGTGCATTATTTTAATACATTGGCATGATTACAAAGAATCAAGTCCCGAAGGACCGATCGGTTTAGCAGTCTTGGAAAATATATTACATACATGAATGTTACATTACACTTAATAACATACAAAACAACATAAATAATCCTTCATGAACACCATTATTCCCTTGGATTAACCCTTCATATCAATCACAATACACTTATTGGAATCCTGGGGAAAATAAAACATAGAAAGGGGTTAGCTCAGATGCTCAGTAAGGATAACAATATAGCAGAAACTTTCATAAATAAACATAAACATTTAAGGCAATGTATAACTAAAACAAAAGCCTTTCAAACTTGAACATCAGCATAATATGGAAAAGATAAAATAAAATATGTCCTTTACTTATTCACATGGATGTTCTACTAGTTGAACAATCACATGAAAAAACAATTACCACTTTCATAATGATGGAATGCATAATGATGAACTAAATTTCTGTGTCAAGGCCACGTGCCAAGACCTAAGGGATAACTGGAACTGGAACCAAAACTGAAGAGCCTCTGTAACCGGACTCCAACCCAGAGAGCCTCTATAACTGGACTCCAACCCGGAGTGCCTCTAATAACCAGACACCAACCCGGAGTTCCTCTAATAACCGGACTCCAACCCGGAGTGCCTCTAATAACCGGACACTAACTCGGAGTGCCTCTAATAACCGGACACCAACCCGGAGTGCCTCTAATAACCGGACACCAACCCGGAGTGCCTCTAATAACCGGAAACCAACCCGGAGGGTCTTCTGTAACCAGACCCCAACCTGGAACATACTAGTCCAACACATTCATCTTAATAAGAGGATGAAATATAACATAAACATTTGTATTAAAACTGGCATATGAAATGCCAAAACATTAATCATAAACCATTAATGGCATAAAAATAACTCATCTATAGTCAAAAATATCACAAAACATTAAATACAATATGGATGATTTGTATCATAATAAATCAACTTCAAACAAGTGTAAAATTTATCAAAGGATGTGGAAATAGATGAAAATGATTTGTAAAACTCTTTGAGAGAAATATCCCTTTTTCGTGAAAACATTTAAAAGTCACACAATTTAAAAAAGAAGTAATTTAAATAATTTTTTGAATCAAAGTGTCTCATACCAGTTTGAAACTTTTGAAAGGAATTAACATTTTAAAAACATTCATGTCCATATAAATAAATCATTAAAAACCATTTTGAAGACATGGACATTAATGAGAAAGATTTAGAAGAATATATATTTAAAACATTTGAAATGATGTTTTAGTAAAAAGTACCTTAAAATAATCCCTTTGAAAACCCTTTAATAAAACATGGACATGGATAATAAATATGTCCCAGTAGATACTTACGTAAAAATAACCTTTTATAATGAAGATATTGTGAAATTAACCCTTACTAATTTGGTAACATATGAAACATACAACCCATGAAATAGGTATCATACAATGAATATGTAAATACACATAAATTAAAGTGTATTACACAAAGAATACAATTATGAGAAGTACATACACCACAAAAAAGTTAATAGTGTCAATATGGCATGAATCTCATGGGAATAAGGAGTGAGATGAAAACCCCTTACCTTGCACTTTCCTTTAGTCGAGGGTACGTTTAACCTCCTGTATGAAGACTATAGTATGTTATTAGATTATAACAGAAGCATATTAATATTTATGATATCATACATTATTCATTTATGACTTTATACTACCCAATTAATAATAATTTCCATGTTATATTAATATTTCGGGTAATAATCGCTTTCTTTATCGTACGTGTTTTAACTTGTGACTCTTGATTGTATCACATAGATCATGATTTAAATACATCCAGAATATAAAACATTATTTATATATCATATAAATTTAGAATATAATTATGTATAATATACATATATATGAAATGGAAAACAACATTTATGGAGACGGTAGTCCGTACGTACGCATAAACGTTGTTTCTGTTTTCATATAGTATTGAACGGAAGTAAGTGAATAAGATATATGTAAGTACATAAATACATATATATATAAATATATATTTCTATAGTAGCATTATTAATTCATATATTACATACTTATTAGTAATATATATTTTTATAATCGTCGATGGATGCTGAACTTGGAAATGAATCTCATCGCGTCGTGGAGACGGTAATCCGTACGTACACACGAGCAAAAATATCATTATTTTGATATAATAATAATATATAATTGGATGATATATTATATATAAAGAATCTTTATCATGTTATATTTATTATTTACATCAAATACACATCATTATTATACCCATCTAAATAATAATGTATTGAATAACAATTACACCACGACGTGGAGACGGTAAGCCGTACGTACCCACGTATGGTGACATGTCATTCAAAGGGTGGATACAATAATGAATTTGGTTGTACCATAATTATAATAACATCGCATTATATATAATATACTGGAGTTATTATTTTATAATGGAAACAACAAAGAAAAAGGAAGTGGAATAAGAAAGGAACTTGAAAGAGGGTGGTGAAATCATTACCTCTTCTTTGGGTTCTTCCTTTTGATTTGATCAAAAGGGATCCTTAGGTTGGATTTATGATCAAACCAAGGCCTCTAGGTTGAAGGGAAGATATTTGAGAGGTTATTTGGGTAGGGGTTGGCCGAGCCAAATGGCTTAGAAGTTGTGAATTAGAGTGAAGGGTGAGTGCCCTTTTATAAGAGGGGTGAGGGGCACCTTTGGAAAAACTTAAAATATTATTTTATAATAATTTCATATTCGGTTTATAATGGCTCCAATTTGATTTATTTCGAGGATAAGGTGGGTATGGGTATAAATCCACTCATCCAATAGGTTTTAGACAGTTTTGGGCCATTTTATTAACGTTATCTTTTAGTTTTAACTCTTAGTTAATTAGTTTGACATTTACCATGTCTCTTTGTATTTTTATATTATATAGTTACTAAACTTACTATATACTTCCAAGAGACCACAAAGTGGTCCATTAATGATATAACTATCATGATATAAGTACTTTGGCCGATCCATATATTTTTAGGAATAGAATATCAATTAATAATATAATATTTTGTTTTAAAAACTATTTTATGTCAATTTTGACACTATTGGGTATTTTGTTTTTTGATAAATTCATAACAGCATTATTACCTAGAACAAAATTCATATAACTAATAATAATATGTCATAGTAACCTAGAAAATTATTGGAATTCTTAAAAAGTCTCAAATTACATTTATGTGGATATTTATAATATCAATTATTTTAATATTTCATTATTTAGGTAATTACTACATCACCATTGTGTCGTAAATAAATTAAATTATTTAATGTCTAAAAATTATAAATAAAATACAATTATGTAGTAAATACTTTTATGTTTCTAATTAATATTTACAGTCGAATTTATCTTATGTATAAACCTATATTAAAAATGTTTTAGTAATTAAACTTTGATTTTAACTCTTTTAACTCTCCTTTGAATTAAATAATAATAAATGTCCTAATCTAATCCAAGTGGACCTAAATGATAATTTTTTATTCCTAAGGTTGTATTTGGTCAAGATACACTTGTACAATAGAATTAGGACATGTGTTAGGGTAATATTAATATCATTTTTACCCTTAATTACCCTATTTACTTTTTACCATGGTAAATAAAAGTAAAAAGTTACTATTCAACAAAAATTATTTTCGTCTCATTGAACCACATTTTACTCCATGATATTAACCATGTCTCTCGGATTTTCAAAATTCCACTCACAGAAGCGGTAAAATTATGTTTTACGTGAATTTCTAAATTCTCTTAGGAGGTGGGTAAAAGACGGTGAAAAGTTCAATAAAAGTTTTATATATCTAAAATTATTCTAAACTAACTTCAATGAATTAAATTGAACTTATATAGGTATTATGTATCTATTTTGACCTTAATTAAATTTAAATAAAATAAATAATTATTTAAATAAAAATTCATTTTTAAACCATAACTCAGTGTTTTTTCGCTATTCATCAAAAATTGAAAGTTTTCAGAAAAATACCAAAAATTCACCCTAGGATAATTCCGATATACCGAATCCAAATATGAAGTCCATTTTGAAAGATAAAATTTAGAAAATTTCAAAAGGTTGGTATTACTATTCATAACGGCTACTTTGATTGGCCGCGGTGTGTTAGAACTCAAAGTTGCGTATAACAAACACTATTTTATTATTCAAAGAGAAGCATACTGTGAAAGCTTGGGGTGTTACAATAATCCACAAATAACCTCAATCTAACATCCACCTCCTTAGCGAACAATAATGGGGTAGCCGAGGGGGAAACGTTGGGTCTCACAAATACCTTCTCCTATAAGTCCTCCAACTACACCCTAAACTCTAAAATCTCTACGGGAGTTATATGATATGTTGGTGTAGATATCAGTGTCTTCCCAGGATGCAAGTAGATGCCTAAGTCTAGCTCTCTATGGGGAGGTAACCCGGTACATCCTTAGGAAATACATCTTCATACTCAACCACCACTACAAGAAACTGATAGATCAAAGAATCTACTTCTCCAAGAGTCATACAATCCAACTCGTGAGTAATAAACATAACTCTCTTATGCATGATCTCATCCTGATCTATCAACGTTTCCTTTTTACCCACAAAGTAAAACCTCATTCCTTCACTATGGAAACACCACATCCTTCGCATAAAATATTCAATCTGGGCATGAACTATGGATATTCATTCCATACCTAAGATGAAATCATAAGGCCTAGTAATTTCTAAAAATAGATCCCATACAAAACTCTCACCTCTAAGCATAGGATCACATTGTTGGCACAATATCACAATCACTGAGTCACCTCCCTTCGGAGTCTACAACCGCAAGGGTCAAGAAAAATGATCATCCAAAATATCAAAGTATCGAACTAGATAAGTGAAAAGGAGGGAATTAATTTCACATGTGTCTGTAAACACTACATATAAAGTACAAAAATACATAGATCATGCCTCATATCATCTTTGGTGCCTCGAGGTTATAAACCTCCATATCCTATAGTTGGCCACATCCCTATCCACCATCTCCCTGAGCCTAGCGTGAACCACCTGGGGATGGTGTTGGTAATAGGTTGAACCTTAAACCACCTCCATTTGTCCTACCAGACCCACTACAATGTTTTATTCCCTATAGAACACCCTTATCCTACCTCTATCTCTGCCTCAATGGTCCCTCCACCATCTCATACTAACCTATATGACAGGTCGAACAATCTTGAGTTTTACGTCCCCAACCATCATAGTAGAAACACTGCCTCTCTAGGAATATTTGATTCACACCGAGTGCCCTATATTGCTGACCATGTGTATTGGGATCGCCTCCTAAAGCATCAGAAACGCTTGGATCCTGGTTACTTCTATAAGACACCTACTACCGAGTTATATGCTACTGGGTTCCCACTTCTAGCTCCCACATCCAATTCCTACTTTTCCAGAAATCTCCCCACTACCAAGGATCACTCAAGAACACCAGTATAGGTGGGAATAAAAAGGGATACAACTGAAGCCCTAATGTCTCGGTGAAATCCCTACTCAAAGTTCTTATATCTAAAGAACTAATTTCATACCATATCTGAGGAGTAATGTGAGAGATCATTAAACCTTGTTGAACCTCGTTGAGTACTCCACCATGCTCAAACTGCCCTACTGTTGGTGCATAAGCTCTTGTATGTGTACTGATCTCAATGTTTCTGGATAGAAATCCACACTAAGGAGACATTCAACTACTGAATATGAGATAGTTTTCTCGTCATGAGACTAAGTCACTAAGCTCCACCATCTCCCTATAGAACCCTAAAGGATACACACTATGAGGACCTCTATCTGATCTGAATTCATCCTCATAAGGAGGAAATCATGAGTAACTGCCTCTAGCTAGTCCCCATCCACTTGGGGGTCTAGATCACCCAGAACCTATGAGGTTTTTTCCTCTAAAAATCATTTAACTCACCCAATATACGTGCATCCCCAGCTGAAACTACCAATACTAGATGCTACTCAACGGGTGGTGGTATAGCTGGTAAACCACCCAAAAGTGCTATTTCTAGTACAGGACCCTATACCAATTCCTCATCACTAGGAGGATCATCCTCATGATCGTGTAGGTGAATATTGGATAGCTATCTACATGGAGGAATCCTAAAATAAAACAACATGTACCACGGTCAAAGAGTATATCTTGGGATCTCACTCAAGAAGGACACGTAAAACACAACCATTCCAATATTAGGCATGTACCAAAAATTTTCCCAACAACCAATGTTTATATGTACCAATTTAAAAGGAATATGATCAAAGTCCTTCTTTATGGAGTCACTGGCCTAAAATACGAACTCAAAACACTAAACACAGTTGTATCAAACCAATATCACCAACTACAGTCCTAAGTTAGAATTGAACACCTTTGATACCACTTTTTCATGACTCAAATTGTCAAGTAATGACCCAGGACTACACCAATCCTGCCTCCAATAGGATAGGGGATGGATACCAGCACTGACTAGGAATATCCCACAAATATGAGGCATTATACTAAAGTACTTGTACACATTCACACATCTACAAGACCATAAAATGATGAAATTTAAAACAACTGAAATAATGCATGTATACATCTAAGATCCCACAACAGAGTATGACATTAAAGTACTGAAAGTGAAAAAAGGGTACAAATACAATCCTAACCAAAACAATAAAGATTCCAACCTACTCTAAGGGAGAAGAATAAAGTTAAATTCAAGCTACTGGAAAACACCTCAATCTAACAAGCTACAGTTATGCTCCACACACTCCCTGTCCTCCCAGGACATTGTCAAATGGGTTTTCATCTACATAAGACATGAAACATGTCGGAAAATCCCATGAAGGGGTGAGTATAACAATAACCAGTAGTAAACCCCAAAAACTATAAACATGAAGTAACAAGTACAATCATATCAATCAAATATATAACAATCAAGTTATAACAAAAACATCTATATATACTCAAGAAATCCACCTCACCACTAGGTGGGAATAACTAACTTCCAGCCATAGGATTTGGCTCGAAGAAATTCTGATTCCAGAAGAATCCACTCCATGAACCATGCTATCATCATAGACACTAGATGAAGAGATATAGATCATTGGGGTTCACACAAGAAAGCTCACTGGTCTAATAAGACATTGATGCCTATATAGGGGGTCATGCCCAAAACTATTGAGGGACACCACGAACCCAATCTAGAATCAACTGGGTGCGTAGGGGATCATATGATAATGATTCCACCAACCCTACCAATAAAAATTACTCGATAGAGGATTAACTCCATACTCATTGAGGTCATGTCGATTCCACAAACTCCACCTAAGGAACAAAGATGATAGAGGATTTCACTCCAGTCTCACATAGGGAAACCACAACTCTATCTGAGACTCAGCTTCTAGAGAGGATCGTAATCTTTTGATATGGATTTAATGATGCATTGTTCCCTCAAGTGAAAGGATTAAGGGAAAAAACTCAACCTAGAATAGTCCAAACTAAGGAAAAAAGATCTAATAAACACTCATGAAGGGGGTACACAGTGTGTACCAGGGGTACATGATGTTTCCAACTATCCCCAAGTCTCCTTGTGTGGTAAAGCCTCACACGGCATGTGAGACTCCATATACACAACATCTAGAATAAGTACACTATGTGTAGAGACACATGAACTCCTACCAGTGTCTCCTGGGCATGTCCATTTATGGTGGCCGCATTGATGTACTAGCCCATGTACACCTAGTCATGTCCATATCCAAGTACACTTCATGCCACAAACCGTGCAATTTTTCTTGTGTCTCTGTACTTCCCGAAGTACATGTCATTCCATCGTAGAGGGGTCACATGACAAGTGACCAAGTCATATGGTGTGTGATATTTAACTCTAGATCTAACCCTATAACTGCATCCATGGGGCATATATTTTGTAATGTTAGATTACACACTATTTAACCCAAGATTTTATAGATCCTATGAACTCCCCTCCATGTTGCATTCACACACTTCTTCCACTATTATCCTTGATAGATATCGTATATATGGGGTCATCCAATCCCTACCATCATATCTAACTAGAATCTAGACCCTCGATCTACTTGGAAAACCATTCTTTGAGTGATTCTTCACTGAGCCTCAAAACCAAGAAAACTAGAACCTGAAAATCTGATCTGATCCACCTCCAATCATCCACTACCATATTTACACCTTTATTGCACCATCAATCATGAACCGCACTCATGGTATTGACCCATTATGCAAAAAAAAGGTTGTGCAATGATCAAATATCTGATATTCGTCGAACCATGGGCAAAAAAAATTCCTGCAATGAATGTGTGAAGAATGGGGGAAGAAATAAAAAGGCCATAAAATGTGAAGAATGAACCTTAGTCATTTTTTGTTTTGACTCAATCCATTATTGTATAATAATACCAACAAAGAGGGATAAATCAAGATGAACAAATGAATAATTCCATCAATTTAATTCTACTGATGATTCATGTATCAATTCTGTTCCTGGAATTGATCCATGTTTGTTTGGGATTAAGAAATGGGATGAAATTCAAAAAACAAAAATCTTACCTAGATCTTGGATCGATCGTTGACAAAGAACAATTTTTCATTTTCATCATTGGTGATATCCCCAAAATATGTTGGTGTAATGATCCATGATGTGACCCTGATCCATCATCATTCACTAAGAATTATCTCCTCCAATGGATTCTAGGTCTCCAGGGTTTAGTGGCCATCCCTAAGACAAAATCTAAAATTGTATATTTAAATAGGAAGCAGGTCATTGCATTGATTAAAAATTAAATAAATTCTTTAATTAATTTATTTTATTAATTTCGCGCCCACGATAACATTTTCACAAACTACTTGTACCAACAAATATTATGTCGCACCTAGAGTAAAACCCAGATTCTGAACACAACGGTGCTTTCATATTTATGATATGGGCCCCCATTCAGGATTTATTACACTTTTTTAGGAAAACTGTGTGTGTGGGCTATTTAATATATTTAATATATTTCCAACAATTATTCTGAGAACACCAACCCTTGGAATTTCACGTCGTCTCAATTCTTGGTATTGAAATAATCCATATAATATCCAAAAATAATACAAGAAAAATCTAAGTCATTATGCTAATAAAGAAAACTATTTATATCCTATAAGCATTTGGATACAAAAGTCTTCAATTGAGTTGTTTAAACTCCTTCTCATTCACATTATTACCTTCATCCTTCTTGCTTATCTTTGTTCCCACTTGTATCATCTTTCTTCCGTAATTCCAAATATTTTCAACGATTCTTAAGCATATTTTTCTTATAAAATGAAAACGTGTCTAGGATCTTGGGTTATTTTTAACCTAAGAAGAATTAATTTCTCTTATAAAGTACAAATAAAACCTTTTCTTCATTTTAATAAAAATATATTCACATACCATTTCTTCATCACATGAAAATATGATGTCATAAATATATGCAATAACAATTATTGGTGTTTTTCTAATCTTCTTTATATATAAATTTCTATCAACATGTTCTTTCCTAAAATCTATGCTTCTCATGTACCTATCAAGTTTTAAGTACCAAGCTCTTGGATCTTATTTTATCCCATAAAGAGCCATTTTTAGTTTTCAGACCTTGTTTCCATCATCATAAAACTAAAAACCTCTAGTTTTCGGCATGTAAACCTCTTTATTTAGTTCACAATTAATAAATGTTGACTTCACATCCATCTGAAGGATTTTAAAATTCCTTTGAGCAGAAATACTAATAAAAATCCATATATAATCAATCCTAGAAACTAGGAAAAATGTTTCATCAAAATAAATTCCCTCTAATTGTGAATATCTTTTACAAATAAGTCTGGATTTATTTCTTTTAGTACTTCTATACTAATTAAATTTTTCCCTAAATACTCATTTTGTGCTAATTAAATTTTTTTCCATTGGTCTTGGAATAAATTATCATGTTTCATTTTTCTCAACTTGATCCAGTTCTTCATTCATATATTGGATCCACTCCTTTTTCTAAAAGGTTTATTTAACTTTTTTGGGTTCAATTATGAAGAGTATGATATTGTAACTAGTTCTAATGATTTTTATTCAAGTTTGAATACTTATATTCTAGTCACCAATTATGTTTTCTACATCTACATTCTTCTTTTTACTTGAACCTATGACTATAAAAAAAAATTAATCCTTCTTCATCACTATTTATGTAGAATATACATCATTTTATTGATGTTGTGCAATATATTCTTATTCTTATTTTGATTTAGTATTTATAGAATCATCCTCAGTGTCATTGAAAACATATTTTCTGACATATTATTAATTTTCAAATACTAAAATATCATCAAAGTCAAAAAAATATAATTTTTTATTGTATCATATGTATGAATTTCTATTTAGTGTTTAAATAAGAAATATTATTGTATCTACCTTTTTATTAAATTTAATTTGAGTTATTTCTTTCCTTTTGATCAAAAACAAAATCTCAAGAACTCATAAGTGTTTTACAAATGGTTTATTTATAAAATGAATTTTATAAGGATACATATCTGAGTTGGTCCTCAAGAAACATCAACTTTGAATGATTCTTACTGCTGTGATGGCTTGTAACCAAAAAAAATGATGTGTCATGTTCTGTAAGCATGTCTCTAGCCATGTAAATAAGTATTATATTCTTCCTTTAAACTAACCCATTGTGTTTAGAGTTTTATAGAGAACTAAATTCATATTTATTTACATTTTTTCAGTATACTGTGAGAATTGTTTGTTGACATATTCAGTACCATTGTCTGATTTCAAAATTTTTAATGACAAGCCTATTTCTTCAACCATCCTCCTAAAAATTTTAAATATTTCCAAATATTGAGACTTATATGACAAAAACATAATACGTTTAATTCTATTGAAGTCGTTAATTAAATTGATGAAATGACTTTATCTATTTGGTTAATTCTTTCTCATTGGGACACAAACTTCCATATGAATAAGTTCCAATGGTTTTTTGTTAGAATATCTATTCATTTATGATTTTTGTTCATCATTTTACCCCTCTTGAAATCTTTTCAAACTATTATAGTGTATTTATTCAAGATAGTAATATTTATAACTACTTATTCTTGAATCAACTTCTCCATTTTATTTTGGCTAATATGACCTATCCTTCTATGCTATAAAATTTATCATCTTGAAAACTCATATAGTAATCGGATTTAGCCTCACAAACCTGAAACACATTTTTTTAATTTCTCATTACCATTATGATAATAACTCCATCTATTATCCTATTTAAAATAAATTCATTTATTTTAAAAATTAATTCATTTACATCATCATATATTTGTGACACACTTATCTGATGATGCTCTAATCCATCAATAAATAAAAATACTTGGAGTGATATGATTCTTTCCAAGCATGTTGGTTCCAAAACTATTGAATTTCAAAGATATATCATTCCCAAAATTAATAGATCCACCATAACATTTTTTAGCATTCTTTAAGTTTTTTAGATATCCATTCATGTGTAAAGACCATACACTATCCATAATCCATGTATTCTCAGTTTTTGTAACTTTAAAATAAACTTCAACAACATGAGCCTACTGATTTTAATTTTGATTCTGAATATTAATTTTAATATGATAGCGATTATAATTGTATTGTGTAAATATGATATAATCATATAAAATATATTCATATTTCCAAATCTCGCACATTTTTCTTAAATACTATCAAAGTTTTTTATTTCAATGATCCATTCTGGAAGTTAATACCTATAATTATTATAACCTTGCAATTGTTAGTGGCGCCTCGTGATTTTGATCCTTATTTAGATTATAAAGAGACATATTGTAACAAAAATTATATTCTTTATGACCATAAAATAAATATAACCAACAATTGTAATGGTTTTTTCCTTCCTAGCTTGTTACTTTTATAGTTTTGGGTGTTAGAGATGTTTTAAAGGAGACTTCAGGATGTTATAAGATTTTTCGGTGGAGGTTGGGGTCATAGGAGTTTTGTAGTAGTAAATTCACATTATGTAATGTTTACATGATTTGAACTAATGGTTCGCGAATTGTGTAGTTGGCTAGTTCACAACATGAACTTGGATAAAGGGTATCTCGTGAAATAAGTACATGTCATATAAGTGGAATTGATGAAGTGTGAAAAATAAAGTCTAAGGAGATTATATTTTTTCAAAAGCTATAAATTTTGGAAAAAATTTGAATTACATGTCGTGTAATGTTTACAAGATGTGAAAATGGTAGGATACATGTTTCAAATCCATTTTATTGGACGATTATTTTCATCAATCCATGTATTATTCACCTCTCATTCCAAATGAACCCTATTCACCCTAAGGAGACCTTCTATTCCTATTCTCCCCACTTATATCCATTGGTTTAGATGGTTGTTTTTTGGTGATTAGTGGTAATCCCTTCTATTTATTGTGGTTATTTTGTGTCATTATTCCCTCGGGGATTCGCTGCAATGGTGTGGTTTTGGTTTTGGGTGTGATTTGGGCTATATTTTGATGATCCTTAGATGTGGTGTAGTTTGATATATGATCTAATGTTGTGTTTGTGGTTTGCAAGAATTTTTTCTTCACCCTGAGGTGTGAAACGAGTTGGAAAATATTCTTTGAGGTAGGGAATCCCTCATTTTCCTTTATTGTGTATCATGAGGGAGGGATTTACTCTTGTTTATATATGGGAGATAGCTATTCTGGATTAATAAAAGATAAAGAATTGTCCAATTGAAATTGAAATAGGGAAAGGGGAAATGATTCACAAGTTTTACATCTTTGATATTATTGTGATATGATGGATTATAAGGGCTTGATTCCCCATTGAAAATTGTGGTCATTGGGGAATTTATTTTCATTGTATGACATGTGTTGTGACTATTGTATCTATTTTTATTTTTTTGATACCACCCTAAAATGGAAATTGGATAAAAACTTATATTTGGTTAATAAAATGGTTTCCCATGGATTATGGATTGTGTGATAATACCCCTAAAATAATGTTAAATGTGATAAAATACCCTTTGTTAAATATGTAAAATGGTCTTTGATGTGTTTTTATATGTGTTCATGCATTTAGGGTGGTGAGGTGATGGTTTTTTCCATTATTTTGTAGAGGTAAGGTGGTGTTTATTTAGTTGTTCTTTTGGGGCGGTGAGGTGGTGGTTGCTTGGTCATTCTTGTGGGGTGGTGACGTGATGGTACGATGGGGATGATGAGCTTCTTGTGATGTGTAGTAAGGTTTCTCTATAAGTTAAAGTGGTGATGTAATAATTGTTTTATAATGATTAAAATGGTTGGGGTTTGGTATGGTTAAAGGGATTGGAAGTAGTTAACGAAAAAAATAAATGATAGGATGTGTGGTTTAATGTGATTGATGCAAACAATAAAATGAATTTATTGGATAATGGTTTTGGTTTTAAATTTGGATTGTGTCTTGTGGTTTGTGTAGTGTAATGCATTAGAGGTGGTAGTGAAATTTGGGATTTGTGATTTGGTTAGTGTTTGGTTTTAAACCCATAGGTTATGCATGTGTGTTTCTATATGTATATACTTTTATATTCCTTGTGATTTCTATTCACACCCCACCTGCATCGATAACTATGTGATGACACCTGTATATTCACACGGGGGTCATTTTTCCAACATCTTGGTGATGAGGATATATGGATGGCTACTCAATCTTCCCCACTCTCTCTTATAGGCAATTATATATACACAATTTGTGATGTTTAGAGGTATGTTAGTGCACTAGGTGATGGACTAGGTATATTCAGGTGATACGTGATATGATCATGTTGTGGGGTAGTGGCCAATCTGTTTTCAAGTGATATGTGATGTGACTATGTTGTGGTGTGGTGGTCAAATTGTTTTCGACTGAGATTTGATATGACCATGTTGTATAGTGGATTATAGTGGGGTTAGTTCATGGTAGAAGGATGGAATGAGGTTGATTCCCTTCATGTTAATGATACCCTATTGCCCTGGTTATGGTGGTGATGTGATGTCCCATATGTCTATGGGTGAGATGAGATGTGACAGTGTTGTAGGGTGGTGGCCCATGTGTATGTAGTCATGAAGTGATATGACCATGTTGTGGGGTAATGGTGTATGTTATTCAGAAGATATGGGAGCACCAGGACATGTAGTGTTGGGGTGTGAGAGCAGAAAATCAATGGGAAATCAGTATGGAGTACCCTTTATTGACATTCTTCTTATTATGTTATTATACTTGTATTTCATTATTTGGTGAGTGATCTTTAGTGAGGTTGGGATAGATAGTTGGTCTATTTAGGTGTTGTTGGTTCTTATGCTTTCTCACCGGTTCATTTGTATGCTTCTTTCATATGTGCACAAGAGTCTTTGGTTTTCTTACTAAGTATACTTGTATGCTCACCCTACAAATATAAACTGATTTTCATGTTTCTATGAGAATTACATGGATTGTGCTATACATCACTAACTTGGACCTTTCGATAGATGATGTATCACTTATTTAGCTTTGTTTTTGGGTATTTACTTTTGGAGGATTTTATTTGTATCAGTTTTATTTATACATGCATGTGGGATGGTTTTGGTTTTTTTCATATTATGTCTTGGAGTTTTTTTTTGGATGATTCATCTTATCTTATAGTATTATATTATTATAGAGGATAATGCCTCCCATTTCATGATATTTTTATACCCTCAGTGTTAATCACCAACCCAAGGCCTACTGGTGGTGTGACTCGGGGGATAATTACCTATCTCCCCTCATTATAGGATCTTCGGTGGGAGGGGGACATGATATAGTGGTGTCAGAGGTGATGTTTGAGAGACGGGATAGATTTTGTAGTTATGTACAGTGATTATTTCATGGGATGCTATGGAATTAGTTTCAGTTGACCTTGTTATTTGGCATAGGCTAGGTAGATTGGCTAGGACATGAGATTTTATCCCCCCCCCCATGATCTAGTGAACAGACTTTGATCTTATTGAATGACTAAGTGAGGTGGACCTTTTTTTAGGGTAGTGACCAAGGAGAGGTACATGCATCATCATGACTTATGGTCCTATTTGAGTTGGGTTGTTTTGGAAAGGTTAAAATGAATAAATTGAATTAAAATAAATCTAAATAAAATTCCATGCTACCAGGATTAGGATATTCTTGTTTGCTTTTCACCTATGGCTCTTTTTCATCATCTGTTGATCACTCAGGAAGTTTAGGTACAGTAGGTTGATCCAATAGATCTTCATAGTGTTGATTTGAAAGTGGGGGATGAGGTTTGGAAGAGGGCATTGTGCACTTTTCAGAGATATGCTTTGGGTAAATGTGAGAGTAGTGTTTCATATGTGGAGATAGAGAACTGGTGGGAGGATCTTGAGATCGTTTTCAGTTTGATCTGGGTCCTAATGGAATACTGGGTCTCTTTGGTAGTCAGTCAGATGAAGGGAGATACATGTCTGTGGTGGACATTATATCTGGGAGAAAAAAAGAGGTAGATGTTTCATGGGTCAAATTTTAGAAATATTTTTGGGTAGAGTTCCTTTCATCTACAATGAAAGTAGTAAAGAGGTAGGATATTTTATATATTCAGTATGGTAGTATGTTAGTTCATGAGTTATAAATTAATTTCATGGACCTTTTGTGCCTTTTTTCAAAAAAATTATAGATGAGGAGTCTCATGTGAGACATTTTGAGGAGGTACTACACCCGTATATCTAGTATGAAGTTACTCATTTTACATTACCACCATATATAAAGGTTCATAAGAAGGTGGAGGTGATCAAGTGGATGCAAAAATGAGGAGGTTTACCATAATATGGGAGTCGGTAGGGTTCCTTAAGGAGAAGGATTCTTAGTTAGAGGTCTCAGGTGCCAGGACCATTGAGGTTTCAACTGGTGGGGATTCGACCTCATTATTTTCCCTCTTGGACTTCTGGGACCAGTGTTTTTTGGATTTTTCCTAAAGATAACAAGCCCA
The DNA here is from genome assembly GCA_963277665.1 of Viscum album. NCBI lineage: Eukaryota > Viridiplantae > Streptophyta > Magnoliopsida > Santalales > Viscaceae > Viscum > Viscum album. Next base: position 828,496,112 of record OY728127.1, read on the forward strand.
TGTGTTTTGGTTTTTGGGTTCATGTACATTTCTAGAACCATTACCCTGTGGTTCTCTGAGCTCAATTTAGTATATTTGGTTAGGTTTAGTTCTAGACTCAGTAATAGTTTCCAGTGATACCATTTATACAGTAGGGGTAGAAGGGTTATACTCCATTGAGGGTGGTGGAGTAGGTAGAGGCTTAACTTTGTATGTTACTCATATTCATGGACCTCGACCCAAGTTTGGTTGTAAAGGTGGTTGTTAGAAAAGATTTAAAGGGGTTTGGAATGGTTAGTTTCATGCAGTAGAGTTGGGAGTTCCAGAGGGGCTAGAGATCATTCGAGGTATGCTCATTTTGTCATGTACCCTTTTTTATCCCTTGTTTGATTCAGGATAATCTCACATATTTTTTTACCTACTCTAGTTTGTGCTCTGGTACTATTCATAGGGAGGCTTCACGTACCCCTAGTGTTGACTATGCCATTCAAAAGTCATACAAGGTTGTTTGATGTGCTCCAAGGGTGTAGACCATTGATGGGGACACATCAGTCCCATGGGGTACTTTTCTTACTATAGATGAATCCATATGATGTTATCTTTGGCATTGACTAGTTATATTCCATGCATTCTATTATCGACTACTTTTGGATGAGATTTTTTTCTCATATGTGGATATCCAATGTGGGGTTTTCACTGGTGAGCAGGGTTGTTGGGTGGGAATTCATCATGTGGAGCCCATTATTTTTTATTGGATAAGTTCTTTATGTAATTAGTAGATTATATGATTGTGGAGGTCCTCGGGGTTGTTGGGGAGTTTCAGGATATTTTTTTGAGGAATTTTTGATGTTATTCCCTCAACATGATGTTGAGTTCAAGATGTACTTGAAACCTGGAACTTATCCGATTTTGATAGATCCTTATCATATAGCGCCTTTTGAGTTATCATAGTTGAGGATTTAGATAGATGGTTTGATGCAGAAGGGTTTTATTTGGTCCAGTGTTTCACCGTGGGGATCTCTAGTGTTGTTCACAAAGAAGGTGGATCATAGTCTGAGGTTGTGTATAGATAATCGTAGGTTGGATCATGTGACATTCAAGAACCATTACCCTCTTCCAAGTATATAAGATCTTTTCGACCAACTGAGAGTGGTGATTTGTTTTTATGATATCTATCTACAGTCAAGATATCACTAGTTGAGGGTAAATGAGGGAAATATACGAGATATTGTCTTCATAAATAGGTATGGACACTTAGAGTTTGTATTCATGTTGTTTGGTGTTATGAACACACCATATGTTTTCAAGGAAATAATGAAATCCATGTTTTGTGAGTTCTTATACTGGTTCATCATTGTATTCATCGATGATATCTTGATCTAATTAAAGTTATAAGAGGATCATACTGATCATCTCAGAGCTTTCTTGCAGGTTCTCTGACACCACAAACTCTATGAAAAGTTATCCAAGTGTAAGTTTTAGACATGATAGGTGAGTTTAATCATTCATGTGGTTTCTCAGTAGGGAGTTGTAGTGGATCTATCGAAGGTTGAGGTAGTTATTTCTTGAGAAACCCCCAGGAAAAAGGAATAATTTCACAATTTCCTTAGTCTTGTGGGATACTATCATAAGTTTTTTCTTTATTTTTATCAACTTGTAGCCATATTTATAGAATTGAATAGGAAGTACTGGGATTATTTTTTATTGTTCAATGCCAAGAAGCATTCGATTATATAATGGGGAATTTGGTCAGTGATCTAGTGCTTTAGTTGCCTAAGGAGGGTGTGATGTTTGAGGTGTTTTGATGCATTTATTCTAGTTTTGGTATACATGTTGATGCAGTGGGGATATGTGATCTCTTATGGGTCTAGGAAGTTACATTTCTGTGAGCATAACTCTTCCACCTTTGATCTTGAGATAGTTTTGGTTGTGTTTGTGCTGAAGTTTTAGTGGTATTACCTCATTGGGGAGTGCTTTGTGGTCTTCACGGATCATAATAGTTTGAGGTATATCTTTTTTCAATTTTATTTGAATTTTTGGTAGTATAAGTGGATAGAGTTTCTTCAGGATTATGATTTTGATATCTCCTAAACCTTGGGAAAAGGGAATTTTTTGGCTTATGATTTGAGCAGGATGTTTGGGAAGGATGTTGTTTGGGATTCTTGGGATTCTTGGTGTGCAATGGAGGATTTGGTATCCTTTCACTTCGATACAAGGGTAGTTGATGGTAGAGGCTTTTTGTTTTATGTGATATTGAAGTCTTCTATGATTCGGTAGGTGGATTAGTCTTAGTGGGGAGACTCATAGGTCATGGTGATGTGAAATCATGTTATCTATGGTGATGCTTCGAAGGGATGGTCAGAGGGTGGTCAGAACCGGATATTGTTTCATGGAAGGTTGTTTGTTCTGGTAGAAATTCATGAGGTGTTCCTTTGATAGTTTCATAGATCACCTTTGGAAGTATACCTAGGAGTATCAAAGATGTATTGTAGCTTGAGAATGTAGTTTTTTGGACCATGATTAAACATGTAGTGGCAAGGTTTGTAGTGATGTGTTTGGTTTTTAGCTGGTAAAGGACAAGAATTATGTTCTTGGTAGTTTTTTATAGACTTTGGATGTTCCTATGTGAAAATTGGATGAAATATTGATGGATTTCATCACAAGGTTACCCTGATATTTGGGAGGTTGTGATTCCATCTGGGTGATTGTGGATCAGTTGATGAAATCGTCCCACTTCTTAGCGATCAAATAGTTGATCATAGTGGATGATTTGGCTAAGAGGTATGTGGATGAGGTGGTGTAGTTTCATAGAGTTCAGAGGTCCATTTCTCATATTAGGATGCACAATTTTCCTCATGAGTCTGGACGGGATTACAACATGCTTTTGGCACTCAATTATGCCTCATCACTTCTTTCCATCCTCAGATGGATAGGCAGACGAAGTGGACCATACAAATGCTAGAGGAAATGTTGTGGGCATGCGTCTTGGACTTTGGTGTATCTTGGGTATGACACCTACCTTTAGTAAGGTTTTTGTACAACAACATTTATCACTCATATGTTTTTATGGACCTATTTTTGAAATTGTATGGGAGAATGTGTCATTCTCTATTGTACTAGATGGAGGTTGGGGAGGCAGTAGTTCTTGGACCAGATGTGGTGAAAAGTATAATATATTAGTTACATCTTGTTCATGATAGTATGAAAGAATCATAGGAATAGAATAAGTCTTATTCCAATCATAGGAGGATTTCCTTTGAGTTCAAGGTTGGGGACCGCATGTTCTTGAAGGTTTCCCCTTGATATGGGCAACATAGGTTTGGAATAGGGAGTAAGATTTATCCTAGGTAATTTGGGCCCTTTTAGTTTTTGGGGAAAGTTAAAGAGGTGGAATATTATTTTCCATTTCCACCATGGTTGGAGAGGATACAAGAAATTTTATACATCTCTCAGCTTTTTCGTTATCTTCATGATGACTCCCATGTCATTGATTAGGGAGAGTTGGATATCGAGGATGATGTGATGGTTGTGGAGTGGCCAGTAGAGATATAGGATCTCCAATATAAGTCACTATGTGGATTTACCATTCCTTTGGTTCATGTTTTTTGGAGGTATGGTGGCATGGAGGAGATTACTTGGGAGAGAGAGACGCATATGTGTGCCCAGTACCTGTAGTTGTTTTGAGTTTTAACTTTTTTGTTTTTCTTATGATGTAATGTTTGGACCCTTGATGTTTTATGAGATGTGTTTTTCTTCCATTTATATGATGTGTGATAATCTTATCACATATTAAAAGTTAATGATATGATTCATAATCGAGATACATTATACTATGATGAAATTAAACCTATATGGGTGAGTTAGTGCCACCTATAGTGGGTAGTATCTTGACCTGAAGGATTTAGTTCCATAATTCATATATTCAGGGTTGTGTGGTTTGTTGGTTTTGTTGGTTGTTGGTTTAGGTTATGTAGATTTTGGATATTTTTTGGGATGTGTTTGTGTAGTGATGAGGTTGTGTGAGATGTTTCGGTGGTCATTTGGTTTGGTGTGTTTAGCTAGTGGTGGTGTTTAAGGTATGATAATATCCTTGAGTGGTATCTCATGGGGTGGTTTTTTGGACCCCTTTCCTTCTAGGATTGGTTTTGGATTCTTGAGGGTGAGAATCATTTGATAGGTATATGATGTAAAGGCTTGTGCCTTCCTGGCCTATTACTTTTCTAGTTTTGGGTATTGGATGTTCTCTATAGGAGGATTGAGGATGTTTCAGTAGTTTTCAGTGGAGGTGGGGGCTATAGTAGTGTTTCAGTAGGATATTTATGTCGTATGATATTTACATGACATGAACTGATGGTTCATGACTTATGTAGTCATCTAGTTCATGAATTGTATGTGGCTGAGGGGTATCCCATGAAATGATTACATTTCATGTAAGTAGAATTCACAATGTTTAATAAATAAAGACTAAGGAAATTATTTTTTTATAGAAATCTAAAATTTTAAAAAAAACCTATGAATTACCCTCTGTGTAATGTTTACATGACATGAAAATGGAAGGATCTAGGTTTTAAATCCCTTTTATTTGATCATGTATTTCTCTACTCTAGTTCCAAAGTAATCCTAAGTTACCTGAGGATTCCTTATATCCCTCTTCTCCCCACTTCAATCTATTGGTTTTTATTTTTATTCATTGGTAATCAGTGGTAATCCTTTCTCTTCCTTTTAGTTTTTTTCTTTTTTTCTTTCCATGAGGATTCGTTGTGGTGGTGCAGTTTAGGTTTAGGGTGTGATTTGGGTTGTTTTTTGATGATCCTTGGATGTGGTGTAGGTAGATCTATGATCTTTTGGTGTTTTTGTGGTTTTTGGGTGTTTCTTCTTCACCCTGAGGTGTGCAGAGAGTTAGAAAATATTCTTTAAGGTAGGGAATCCCTCATTACTCTTTATTGTGTATCATGCGAGAGAGGTTTGCTATTTTTTATCTATGATATGTGTTTGTGATGGGTTAATTAAATATAAATAATTTTATAATTTAAATTGAAGGGGTAATGGGAATGATTTCCAGGCTTTTATATCTTTGATATTATTGTGATATGATGGATTGTATAGTCTTGATTCCCCACTGAAAATTATGGTCATTGGGGGATTTTTTTATGCTGTATGATATGTGTTGTGACTTCTATATCTATTTTTATTGTTTTGATATCACACTAAAATGGAAATTGTCTAACCACTTTAAATTCCTTGAGTTATTTTATGTGGATTTCATTTTACTTCTTTCTCTAACTTGTAAGAGAAGTTCGCATTCTCATTTTATAATTAATAATAGTGTTATAAAACTAATCAATATTTAATTCATCCTGATTATAGTCTTTTGATGATGATACCGTAGAATAAAATTTACTTGGTGTAATCCTCATGAGCTTCTTGATAGTATTAAACTCATCAATTGATTCTCTAGATCCTCTAATAATTCTCAAAAAAACATTTACTCTTGTAAAAAATTCATCAATAGATTCATCTTCTTAAATTCTTATGTCTTGTAATTGTTGTGTTCTGATTTTTAATTTTTATTCCTTCACTTTATTTTTCCTTTTACAGATACTATGAAGTATTTTACATAACTCATTGTTAGTTTATCATACTATAACCTTGGTTAATTCCTTCTCTGGTGATGATGAGAGTAAAGTATTTATGTCTTTTCCATCAATATCAACATTATTCTTATCAATAATAGTCCACATAGAAAACTTTTTAGGAGTAATGTAACCTTTCACAAAAGCATCAAGAACATCACATCCCTGGGATAAAAGATAAAGCATAATTATCTCCTTTAATATATGAAACCCCTTACTATCAATGGTCGGTACTTATTTCTGGTTAACACAATTGTGATGATCCATGGTAGAACAAAAGAGAATTAAAGGTCATACCTATCCCTATAATACCAATTGAAAAGTATTGAACAAGTACATATGACACTGAGAGGGGGGTGTATCAGTGATGTTAGATTTTTCAAACCTATTATCCATTTTTATTATTCCATAGAGACCTCATAAAAAATAAATAAATTACGAACATAAATTGTTTGTTAATAAGGTCATTCTTTAGAATGATGACTACATCCCCATTGTATGGTGGTTTTTTTCCACACACACTATTATTCTTTTATTATCAAGGATAGAAATATAAAAGGGTATGACCTTGTACCAACTACAAGATGCTAGAACCAACAAAAAAAGTATATAAAAATTCTTGTTGAATAAAAACATTATCATGCCATTGAAAAATAGATCACCAATAAAAACATGAGCTTATTTTTTGCTTGATAAATCAAGATCATCTTCTTTTTCAAACATCTGCCTTAAATGTATGAACTCGATGCTAAAAATTAATTCTTCATGCACTCAATAATTATCAATATATCTTATTCATCACCTATATGTGAATATTTATTCACAGAACATGTATGAATGTCATTCTCATTAATTCATTCATGTTAATTATAATTTAATAGAGAATGTTAAAATATTATTCAACCTTATTATTCAATTATCATTTAATAATCATAAAATACTAACCCAATTAATTCTCTTAAATACTCGGTTCATATGGTATATCAAATTAACATGGCTTCAATTCTTTTATAAAACCCATAGTAATGATTCTTATTTAAATCTCCTGGAACTCATCTTTGAACTCCTCAAGCGGGATATCAAATATCAAAACATAGTATCTCATATCTTCCATAAATCTTCAGCATTTAAATTCATCAATTTATGTAAAATTAAACATGTGTAGGATATACATACTTTTTTTGAACTAATATCCTCTATAGCATCAATTTTTTACAAAACAGGCATGTTTTATGAATAATAATTTTGAATGTGACACATGATCCACAATTCATGGAAAATGATTGCATGAATGGAACATAAATCATATTTACCTCCATGATAATACATATTCATTTAAAACTACATGAATATGCATGAATATCACATGTACATTTCTTATTTACTTTTCCTTAAATCATGTTTAAACAGATATCTCTTGAAACACTCACTTCTTCTTTTTCAAGTAACAATGAATATTCCAGATCACTAAATTCTTTGCATAACTTCATCATGTGGCTCGCCTATTTTAATTCATCAATTGGTTTACATAGAAACAATTTGAATCTTAATGCATATACCATTTTGATCCCACTTATGCATAAATATAATCTTCAATATTAGAGAAACCCCCATCTTCAAACATCTATAAATCATTAAAGACATATTAAGTGCACGAATCTCATACCACATCATCCAATATTGTATTATACATACAGAAGATCCATGGTGGTCTCATGTAGATCCATGGAGATTTATCATATAATATCATTCTTCAATGAAGATCCTCATTCACATAGAATCTTTGTGTGGTCTTCATACAGAATCTTCATGTTCACATGGAATCATGTGCACAGAATATCCATGCTTCAATACATTCTCATGGAAAGAGTATCTCATCACTCATGGAAGATCCATGTGAATCCCGTATCATGGAAGCAGTAGCTCAAATTCAAAGAATATTTTTTCTCATTATGAGGGAGATCTTTGCACTCATGAAATCTCTCTATGCTCACAAAAAATCACCACTTATGGTTAGTGGTAGTATAGTTAACTGGACTCATTATATAGTTCATCTTATTACACTCATGGCCATTTGTATTTTTTGTCTTGTGAAAAAAACTTATGGTTATTCAAGATCATCATATTATATAGATTATAACTCATAGAAGATTTGGAATTTGGGGATTGACATGAGTAAGAATATTACATCATGAGATGATAAGATGGTGATAATCAGCTAGATTGAATGACCCTGATTATATGTGTCTCTTTTTAAATGTTGTAAAAATTCTCATGTTTCAACTATTCTACATCGAAGACTACCTTATGGTTTTATTTTTATATAAATGATATAATTCCCTTGTATTCTCATTGTGAGTAACTAGGTCTACTCCAAAACACTTCACATATGTCTCACAGGTCGTGCCTCCACACACTGGCCAACTGAAACCCTTACACACCTCTGTGAACACCTGACTTCCTATGTAGGTTCTCTACCACTACAATACAACCACTCAGTAAGACACCCCCTTTACTACTTGGGATGGCTATTATGGTTCGAGGACCCACCTAAATAGTGGATGGGTCTATAACTATGGTTAGCCCGTGTATGCCCATGTTTTTTTGAGAAATCCCAACATTAAAAACTTAGAAATATTATAAGTATGACATGTAAATATCATATAACAATTTCAATGTCAACGTTATTCAATATTATTATTATTTTAATCACTATCCAAAGAGTCATTCTTATTTCTATAAATTTTCTTTTATCTTCAAATTCCTTCCCAAATTAAACTAGACTCACCCTCGAATAGATTCTCTACGATTAAAAACAATGTTAAACTTCAAAATCCATTAGCACATGTTCTTAATCATGAAATTCCAGTTATTCCATCATCATTATTAACATGTATTAACAACAAATACAAAACCAACCATCCATTAGGGTTCAAAATAATACAATCCACATAAATCTGATTTTTTTTCTTAGGTTGATTGAAAATGAAATTTTACTATTTTAAAACACAAAAATGTACATATAACGATCAAAACCTAGAAAGAAACTAGAAAATGATGTGAAACTGAAAAAAAAATGATCATTTAATTGTTTATTATAAGTATGAATATAATACATGTTAATTTGAGTTGTGGTTTTCTTGGGATAAATAGAATTGCATTTTTAAGGATATAAATGTTTTCAAAATTAGGCATCAAATGATCCAAAAGAAGAAAACAATCTCAGATTATTGTGAAAGATTATAAAAATAATCAATGATTAATTTTTGAAATTTAGGAATAGTTACCACATCAATTTGAGTTATTTTTTTCCTCCGGATGACTGAAATTGTTGTTTTAGTGTTTAAATAATATAAAACAAGTATGTAATAGTAAGACCCTAGAAAGTGTAATGACCCAAAGTTTTATCAATGGAAATGACTTCTTATAATCATGCCTTAAAGTATAATCACATTAGGAAACCCAATGAAATATAATGATACTAAATACTATGTGATCATTAAACATAATTTTTCCACTTTTGTGTTTTTAATTTCGAAAATCTGACATACACGGTTGCATCCAGGATGATTTTTGGGGTCTGATGGAACAAACATACTTTTTTGGTAAATAGTAACCTACCCTTATGAATAGTGACCTACCCTTATGAATAGTAACCTACCCTTATGAATATTAACCTTACATATGGTGATATATGTATACGATTTAAGTGAAAGTATGATATACCTATATCTTGGAGTATGTAAATAAATGGTTTTAAATTGGTATTTTTGGAATAAATTATTATTTTATTTAAAAAAATAATTTAACATATTTAGAAAATTATTTTTAAAAAATGAATTTATATTTTGGATTCTGCAAGTTGAAAAATTGTTAGAGTGAATTTTTGGTATTTTTATGAAATACTTGAATTTTGTGAATAGTGAAATTTAATAATTTACAAAATATGCTAAATAAATGAATTTCTGCAACATTCTTGAGTCATGGATGATGTAAATGGGTATTGTTTTTATATTTCGTGAACTTATTACTATTATTGGTCATGTAATCATCACTATTACTTGTCTTTTTTAGAAATAATAAATTAATGATTATAATATTGAGAAAACCCCTCTACCCTCCACTATAAGTACCACCCTTTACACCCTCATTTTTTTACACCTCTTAAGTTAAAATCCTTGTCTAAAATATATTCAAACATCTTTACTAGGACCTCCCCCACATCCAAGAGCTTCTGGTATCATCAAAATACCAATTCTAGGTTTCTTAAGGAGGATATCAAGAGGAGGATTCAAGAGATAATTTCTCTCTCTCTCTCTCTTCCTTTAATATACTTCCAATTTCAAGTTATTTTATTAATATATCCCCACCTATACTCATTCACATGGTATTTTAAATCTATTTTCATAAATAAAATTTAATTTTATGATAATAATGGGATAATATATCATCCAACCCCCTTCTCCTCTTCTTTTTATTTTAGAATGGAAAACGTTATTCGTGAGGTGTTAATTTAGCACCTTCAAGAACGACATGTTTTCATTTTCCTTTACCACCTTCATATATGGTAATGAAACCATTTTTAAGGTTTAAATACATTATGTTATATTTATTATATCCTATTTAATGTTCTATAACTAACTTATGTGCATATTACTACATGATTAAATAAAACAAGTTTGTTGTGGTCGAAAAACCGCACGAATTAACCCATACGATCATCATTAAATTATTATATAATGATTCATCCACATGGAATATATAATAATTCATTTAAACTCCTTAAATATCATTAATAACATGAAATATCTGTTATTTATGTTTATCCATGTTAAACATGAACTTCCATTCATGAATACAAGTGAACCGTTCAAGAAAACTATAAAAACGAACGTTCCCAAATAATGAATTTAAACTCTATAACTCAACCAAATTCCCATAAATGAACTTAATAAAACCATAATTAATTTTATTTTTTTATAAAAGGTTCTTTAATTGTTAATTAATGAATCTAATGTGGTTATATATTACATTAAAGTGAAGAAAGCGTTTGGATACAAGGTAAGGGGAAATTCTCAAACCTAACTCAAAACATTAAGTTTTCCCCCTTTCAACCCATTTTTAGTATCGATATTCCATAAGAATCATTTTTTCATCATTATATTACCTTTTATAGGATATAATTTTTTTCCACATAAGTTCATGACAAACCCAATGTTTTCCAAAAGAACTCTTCTTTCAAATAAACACACTCTCAAAGATTGTTTCCTTTTCACTCATCATTGATTATTCTATGTCAATAATGTTATTCACACTATATTTTGGGAAAAAAATTTATGAATGTATTCCTTATGATTAGAAACACATTTATTTACATGGGTTATTTTATGTTCAAGTTCAACATATGTTCTATGTGGCATTCATGATAATGTAAATGTTATGGTGTGACGGGTGCACCAGGAATTATATAGCACAATGTGAATGTTATGATATGATAGGTGTGCCCAGAATTATACTGCACTCCAATGCATTGGGTAAATTTATGAATCTCACGAGTTAAAGGTAAATCATGCATGAACATGATGCTAGCATTTTTCACAACTGTGTGTGGTAGTTGACCACTAGACATGATGTTTCATTTTTATGCATTTCCATATTTCAAGCCTTTTATTAATGTTACCTCTCATGTTAATGATCCATTGCCTATGTTATGATTATGCTCACCCATTGTTATATTATTCATATATATCCTCTTATTGAGATTTTATATCACCCCTTTTTTATGTATATCCTCAGGTGACTACATGTACTAAAGAAAGGTCAAGAGCCAATAAGAAGCTAGAGAAGAAAGAATTAAATAAATGTTTATTCTTGATGTTGTAAATGTTATGTTTGTTACTAGTTTTTTCAAGACACTAAACCTCTAGATCCTCATGGTGTAGTACTATTATGTTGTTTATCTTTATAATGATTTCATAGTATTTTAATAAAAGTAAGGTCACTATTGTTGTTATGAGAGGCAAGGTTTAGTTAATTTGGGAATTAGGATTAGTGAACCCTAGAGAAAACCTCTAGTATGAAACTAAGTACAATTATGCACATAAGAAGATTTTCTAAACATAGGCATCCGATAATATATTCTTTTAGTTTAAATTGAAAAAATTAATAAGTTAATCAGGACTCGTAGACTTATGTTTTATACAGCAATGACCACCAAAGTTTAGTGGATCTTATGATCCAATAGTTGCAGATTATTGGGTCAACTCAATGGAGAAGATATTTTTTGTGCTTCACTATTCTAAGATAGAGAAGGTGACATTAGCTATTTATCCTCTAGAGGGAGATTCTGATCAATGGTGGGATTTGATTAAGAACAATAAGACAAGGGAAGAAATTGAAGATATAGAATGGGAATACTTTAAGATCATGTTTCTTAACAATTATATCCCACAAAATCTTCATAAAAAGATGGAGATAGAATTCATAGAGATCAAGAAAAAGTAAGGAGAATCTTTCACAACCTACGAAGCAAGTTTCACAAGTCTTGAAAGGTACGATTTGGGTTTTGTTATAAAAAATGATAGTAAAATTGATAGATTATTTAGTGGATTAAAACCACACCTTCGAAATGCTCTTGAAATTAGAGACATTGGGAGTTATGACGAAGTTGTTCGACGTGATCTCAAAGTAGAGATTTATTTTGGAGAATGGTTCCATGTCTATGTTGATAAGAAACGAAATATGGAGTTTCATGACAGAGGATCTAATGGTAAATATGGGAGGAAAACTCAACGACCCACATGCCAAAAATGTGGGAAGATGCATCATGGGAACTACCTAAAAGGGAAGGGGAAATGCTTCAAGTGTGGTAAAGAAGGTCACCATGCTCAAGAGTGTTGAAAATACATGACAAGGAAAAAGGATTTGGTGGAATAAAGGAGATAGCCACAAATTTTCCAATGCTACAACTGTAGGGAGAAAGGGCACTATGCAATCCAGTGTACTAAACCTCGAGTCCTTGAGGGTAATCAACATCATCAGCCACCAATGCTAAAAGAACAAGAGAAAAATCATTCCATCACTACTATGGATGTGGATCAAGATAATGAAGTCATATTAGGTACACATTCTATTCACTCAAGAATGAAAAAAAGTCTTATTTGATTCTGGTTATAGGAATTCTTTTATATCTTGAAAGTTTGATAGAACTATAGAATCAAATCCATGAAACCTTGAAGTAGAGATATCTATAAAAATACAAAGTGGTGAAATCATTTCAACCCAAGTGTTTGACTATTCTCCTGTTGGTGTATGTGGGAATATTTTTCCAGTGAATCTTGTAATACTTCCATTGGTGGAATTTGATGCTATAACGGGAATGGATTGTCTCTCATTACATAGATCACATATCAACTTTCAGGAAAAGGAAATATCTTTTCATATTCTGAACCATCCCATGCTCCTCTACAAATGCAAGGAAGATCACAAATCTCCTTTGAAAAATCCTTCAACAGTGTGGGTGTTGATTCCATGTGAAAAAGCATACCTCTCCCAAATGGTTGTGTCAAAAGAAAGTTCCAACCTTATTAAAAATTCCCATCATGAGAGAATAGAGTGATGTATTTCCTGAAGAGTTACCCATACTTCCCTTATATTGTGAGGTAGAGTTCTCAATAGAACTCATACCTAGATCTACACCTATCTGAAAGTGTCCATATATGATGGATCCTATCAAAATGGAGTAGTTAAAGAAGAAGTTTCAAGAGAATTTGGATAAAGGGATCATAAGCCCTAGTGAATAACCTTGGAGTGTGCCAGTGATCTTTGTAACAAAGAAGGATGGATTAATGGAATTTTGTATCAATTATTAGGAACTCAACCAGACCACTATAAAGAACAAATATCCTCTTCCAAGGATTGATGACTTGTTCGATCAATTAAGAGGATCTCAATACTTCTCAAAGGTGGATATTATTTCTAGATATCATTAGCTAAAGGTGAAGAAGGAATATAATCAGAAGACTTCCTTCCATACAAGGTATGGGAACTATGATTTTCTAGTTATTCCCTTCGAACTTACTAATTCCCCTTCAATCGTCATGGATTTGATTAATAGAGTCTTTAAAAATTACCTATACAAATTTTTGGTAGTGTTTATCGATGATATTCTCATATACTCCAAGAGAAAGAAGTAACATGAAGAACATCTAAGACTTGTGTTGGAAACATTGAGAATGGAGAAGTTGTATGCCAAGTTTAGTAAGTGTGACTTTCGAATGAAGGAAGTCATTTTATTGGTACATGTGATCACAGGTGAGGGAATTTCTGTGGACCCTTCAGAAAAATACGATTGAGGAATGGCCCAGACCCTCTAGTGTCACAAAAATCTGTAGTTTTATTGGATTAGCTGGGTACAACTGACGTTTTGTGAGAAATTTCTCACGATTTTCAATCCCACTAACCAAGTTAACAATAAAAGGGGTAAACTATGTCTGGATGGAAGAATGTGAGGAAATCTTCAAGGAGTTAAAGAAAAGGTCGATCACTGCACCTGTACTCACATTACCAAAAATTGGAGAAATTTTTTTGATATACAGTGATACTTCAAGGAAATTCTTGGGTTGTTTACTCAAGAAAAATGATAATGTGATAGCCTACACCTCCCAGGAGTTGAAGATCCGTGAACAGAACTACCCGACGCATGAATTAGAGCTAGAATCTGTGATTTTTTCCTTGAAAATATGGCGGCACTACCTTTATGGTGAGAATTGTGACATATACACCGACCATAAGAGCCTAAAGTATATATTCACACAAAAGGATCTCATCATGCATCAAAATAAATGTTAGAGCTAATCAAGGACTATGATTTCTCTATTCACTATCATCCTGGAAAGGAGAAAAAGGTAGCTAATGCTCTATGAAAAAAATAACCTTATACTCTATCCATGATATTGATTGAGAAAGACCCTATCTTGTTGGATATTCAAAGTATGGATTTCAAAATAATAAGGTAAGGGAATACATCCTACCTTGACCAAATGATTACACAACCATAAATATAAGATATAATTAATGAGGCACAAAGGGATGATCTAGAGTTACAAAAAAAGTTGAATGCATTAAAGGAAGGGAAGTTGCACGAGTTCTATATCGATGATGATGGTGTGATTCGGTTTGGAACACGACTTTGTGTGCCTTAATCAACCGGGATAAAGAAGGATTTGTTGGAAAATGCACATATCTCAACATTCTCTATCCATCCTGGTATCACCAAGATGTATTTAGGTCTCTGAGAACACATCTGGTGGAGTAACATGAGAAAGGAAATTTCAGAATATATCTCAAGGTGCTTGGTATGTCATCAAGATAAATTAGAGAGACAAAAGTCCAAATGGATGATGCAACCATTAAATATACCCATGTGGAAATGGAATAATATCACTATGGACTTTGTCACGGGTCTCCTAAACATGTAAAGGGGGAATAATGTGATATGGGTGGTGGTTGAACAACTCACAAAGACTTCCCATTTTATTATTATTCGAGAGATCTCTTTCTTGAACAACTTGAAAAGATATATGTGAAGGAAGTAGTGAGACTGCATGGTGTTCCACTATCAATTGTATCTGATCATGATCCAATGTTCATATCTAAATTCTATAGAAGTATTCAACATGATTTGAGTACTAAATTAAATTTTAACACAGCCCATCACCCCCAAACTGATGGCCAATCTAAAATAACTATTCATATGTTTGAAGATATAATAAGATCATACTCTCTAGAATTAAAAGGTGGATGGGATCAACATCTCCCATTGGTTGAGTTATCATACAAAAATAGTTTCCACTCGAGTATTTGGAAGGATCCATATGAAGCTCTATTTGGAAAGCAATGTAGAACTCCAACCTATTGGGATGAAGTTGGAGGAAGAAAGATACTTGGACCTGATCTTGTGCAAGAGATGATAGAGAACGTTCAAGTCATCAAGAAACATATCAAAGATTCTTAGAGTCGGAAAAATAGCTATGATGACAACTGTCAAAGGGACTTAGAGTTAAATGTTGGAGATAAAGTCTTCCTTCGAGTATCACCATGGAAGAGAGTCATGCGGTTTGGAAAGAAAGGGAATCTAAGCCCAAGGAACATTGGACCCTTTGGAATACTTGACCACATAAGAGATGCAGCCTATCATCTTTCACTTCCTCCAAATATGTCTCAAGTTCATGATGTGTTTCACATATCACTCCTGAGGAAGTACATACTAGATCCCTCACATGTACTGAACTCAAAGGTGGTACAGCTGGAATATGATCTCTCTTATGAGAAGCTGCTAGTGAATATTCTGGACCAAAGAGATAAGGTTCTATGAAACAAGACAACCCACATTTTCAAAGTGTTGTGGAGGAACCATAAGTTTGAAGAAGAAACATGGGAACAAGAGGTGAAGATGAAGGAGAAGTACCCTCACCTGTTTTTGTAAACGAAATTTCAAGGGTGAAATTTCATAAGGGGGGAATAATGTAACGACCCAAATTTTTATCAATAGAAATCCCTTCATATAATCATGCCTTAAAGTATAATCACATTAGAAAACCCAATGACATGTAATTATACTAAATACAATGTGAATGTTAAACATAATTTTTCCACATCTGTGTTTTTAATTTTGAAAACTTGACATACACGGTTGTGTCCAGGCTGATTTTTGGGGTATGATGGAATAAACAGAATTTTTTGGTGAATAGTAACCTACCCTTTTGAATAGTTACCTACCCTTATGAATAGAAACCTACCCTTATGAACAGTAATATTATATATGATAATATGTATATACAATTTAAGTTAAAGTATGATATACCTATATCTTGGAGTAAGTAAAAAATGATTTTAAATTGGTATTTTTTGAATAAACTATAATTTTATTAAAAATTTTAATTTAACATATTTAGAAAATTATTTTTGAAAATTAGAGTTCATTTTTGGTTTGTACACATCAAAAAATGGTTAGGTGAATTTTTGGGATTTTTCTGAAATACTTGAATTTTTGGTGAATAGTCAAATTCAATAGTTTACAAAATATGCTAAATAAATGAATTTATGCATCATGTTTGAGTCATGGATGATATAAATGTCCATTGTTTCGAAATTACTTGCACTAATTACTATTATGGTCATGGAATCATCACTATTACTATTCTTGTGGAGAAATAAAAAATTAATGATTATAATATTGAGAAAACCCCTCTCCCCTCCACTGTAAATACCACCCTTCACACCCTCATTTCATCACACCTCTAAAACTTAAATCATTGTATAAACTCTACCCAAACATATTCCCTAGACCCTCCCCCACATCCAAGATCTTCTGGCCTTATAAAAAGATCAATCCTAGAGTCCTTAAGGAGGATCTCAAGAGGAGGATTCAAGAGGTAATTCCTCTCTCTCTCTCTCTCTTTTCCTTTAATTTCCTTTCAATTTCAAGTTGTTTTCTTAATATATCCCAACCTATCGTCATCCACATGGTATGGTAACTCTAGTATCTTACATATAATTTAATTTTGTTATACTAATGGTATAATATATCATCCAACCCCATTCTCCTCTTATTTTTATTTTATAATGAAAACATTGTTTGTGAGGTGTTAATTTATCACCTTCAAGAACGAAATGTTTTTATTTTACTTTACCGCCTTCAGATCAGGTCATGAAACCATTTTTATGGTTTAACCAGATTATATTATAGGTATTATATCCTATTTAATGTTCTGGAACTAACTTATGTACATATTACTAAATTATTAAAAAAAATAAGTTCGTTGTGGTCGAAAAACTGCACGAATTAACCCAAACGATCATCATTAAATTATTATCTAATGATTCATCCACATGATATATAAAATAATTCATTTAAACTCCTGTAATATCATTAATAACATTAAATATCATTTTTTATGTTTATCCATGTTCTACATGAACTTCCATTCATGAATACAAGTGAACTGTTAAAGAAAACTATAGAAAACAATGTTCCTAAACAATGAATTTAAACTCTATAACTCATCCAAAGGCCCATAAATGAACTTAATAAAACCTTGATGAATATTATTAATTTATAAAAGGTTATTTAATTTGTAATTAATGAATCTAATGTGGTTATATGGGACATTAAAGTTAATAAATCATTTGGATACAAGGTAAGGGGATATTCTCGAACCCAACTCTCATACTTTGAGTTCCCCCCCCCCTTCAACCCATTTTCAGTATGGATATTCCTTAAGAATAATTTCTTCATCATTATATTATATTTTTTGTGATATACATGTTTTTCACTTAAGTTCATGAAAAACCCAATGTTTTCCAAAATAACTCTTCTTTCGAATAAACACACTCACAAAGATTGTCTCTTCTTCACTCATCATTGATTGTTCTTTTTCAAGAATGTTATTCCCTATATATTTTGGGAACCAAATGTTTATGAATTTATTACTTATGATGTGAAACTAATTTCTTTCAATGGTTTATTTTATATTCAATTATGACATATGTTCTATGTGTCATGCATGATAATGTAAATGTTATGGTGTGACGGGCGCACCCAGAATTATATAGCGCAATATGAATGTTAGGATGTGACGGGTGTGCCCAAAATTATACAGTGCTCAAATGCATTGGGTAAAGTGATTAATATCATGATTTAAATGGAAATTATGCGTGAACATTATTCTAGCATTGTTCACAACTATGTGTGGTAGTTTACCACTAGACATGATGTTTCATTTTTGTACATTGTTACATTTCAAGTCTTTTATTAATGATACCTCTCATGTTCATGATACATTGCCTATGTTATGATTGTGCTTACCCATTTTTATATTGTTATTATCAATCCTATTACTGGGATTTTAGGTCACCCCTTTTTTATGTATATACGTAGGTGACTACATATACTAAGCAGAGGTCAAGAGTCAATAAGAAGCTAGAGAATAAGGAATTAAATAAATGTTTATGCTTGATGTTATAATTGTTATGTTTGGTCCTAGTTTTATCAAGATAATAAACCTTTGGATCCTCATATTTTAATACTATTATGTTGTTCAGATTTATAAATATGTAATATTAATGTAATAAAAGTAGGTTCTCTATAGAAAGCAACCATGAATTGATGTGACATTGGAGGAAAATGAATGTTGAATTATTTTTGAAATGTATGAATAGATCACACATCAATATGATATGTGGTGTACTCAGAATGACCAAAAGAAAATTTCTAAAAATATTAAATCCTTCAAAAACATGCAACGGTGGGTCAAAACCTAGTAAAATGCCTTGGGTTTTTATGAAATCTTCTGATAGTGACCACTAATTAATTTTTAAAATTTGTAATAGAAACCACATCAATCTAATTTTTCATTTTCTTTGAAATACCAAAAATTAAATTTTGGTGTTTTAAACTCTAAAATATGTGTATAATGGTAAAAAACCCAGAATATTACAATGAATTGTTGCTAAATTAAAATAAAATTATTATTTAACTATTTATGACATGTATCGATAGACATCACATCAATATAAAATGTGTTATGCCTAGGATGAACAAAACTGTGTTTCTAAAGATAATAAATCCTTTAAAAAAGTTCCTTAAAGGGTTAAAAACAAGAAAATAACCTTAAATTATCATGAAATTTTAGGAAAATGACCATTGATTGACTTTTAAAATTTATGAATAGATGACATATAAATCTGAGTTTTTATTTTCTCAGGATTACCACAAACACAAAAACATGTTTTAAATGGTCAAAACCTATAAAATGTACATGAAATGATTTCAAATTGAATCACAGTGATATTTTAATTATTTGTGATATATATTAATAGAAAAAATTCTAATATGACATGTGGTGTGCTTGAGATGACCAAAAATTCATTTTTAAAGAGATTACAATTTTTAAAAACATGAATCATAGGGTAAAAACCTAGAATACATCCTTGGATTATTGTAAAGTCTTAGAAAAAATATTGATGATTAATTTTTGAAATGTAAGAATATACTACATATTAATCTGAGTTATCATTTTCTCTAAAAGATCGAAAATATTTTTTTAGAATTTTAATGTTATAAAGTGTGTGTTTTATAGTCAAAACCTAGAAAATGACCAAAAAATCATGTGAATTCATAGGAAAATGACCCTTCAATTATTTTAAACGGTTTCCTCAGGATGGAAAAAAGTTCATTTTTAAATATATTAATGTTTTTTAAAAAATGTATAAAATTGTTATAACTAAGTAAAAAAACATAGATTATCAATAAATATTAGGATAATGAAAAAATATTAATTTTGGAAATTTTGGAATGGTTGCAACAACAATTTGAGTTGTGGTTTTATCGGGATGATCAGAAGTGTAGTTTTAGTATTTTTATAATCTAAAACATGAGTGTAATTATTAAAACCAATAAAATTACAATTAATTAACATAAATTATTTTAAAATTATTATTATTTAATTTTTTAACATATAAGGATATACAAAACAACAATCCTATATGCGGTGTCCTTGGAATGACCAAAGATGTGTTTCTAAAGATATTAAAGTCATCAAAAATGTTCTTTAGAAGGAGAAAATATAATAAACAACCCCAAATTATTGTGAAATATTATAAAATTGACCGATGATTAATTTTTTATATGTATGAATAGACTCTACATAAATCTGAGTTGTGATTTTTTCAAGATAGAAGAAAATGCTTTTTTGGTGTATTAAAACTCTAAAATGTATGTACGATAGTCAAAACCTAGAAAATGAACATGAATTGATTTAAAATTTTAGGATAATGATCATTGAATTATTTATCATATTTATGATCAAAGGACATGTAAATATAATGTGTGGTGTTATTAGGATGATGTAAAGTTCATTTTTAAAGGTATTATGGTCTTTAAAATCATGCATCGAATGGTAAAACCCTATAAAATGACCTAAAATTGTTGTTAAATATAAGTAAATCTTCCTCTTTTTAATTTTTGAAATGTAGGAACAAGATCCATATCAATTTGAGTTGTGATTTTATTAGTATGACTAAAAGTTAAGTTCTGGTGTTTAAAAATTTTAAAGCATGGATGTAATAGTGAAAACCTATAAAAATACCATGAATTGACATAAAATTACACGATAATGATAATTTAATTATTTTTTACATATAAGAATATATAGAATAGCAATCCAACTTGTGGTGTTCTTGAAATGGCTAAATGGGAATTTTTAAATATATTAATGTCTTCAAAAATGTGCATCAAAAGTTTAAAATCTGACAAATGACCTTGTGTTGTCATGAAATCTTTTAAAAATGACCACTGATTAATTTTTTAAATTTAGGAATATACACCATATTAAACCGAATTTCAGTTTACTATAGATGAAAAAAAATGTAGTCTTAGTATTTTGAAACTCTATAACATGAATTTAACAGTCAATATAGCGACATAGGCTTAACATACATTGATATTACATCATTTTAGATGAATATTCATCACATTATAAAAATGAATTCCTAAGTAATATAATATTTTAGTGTCTTTAAAAACATGGAATGCATTATTCTAGTTTTTTGAATGGTCTTAAACATATCCCTTAAATATCTTCCCCTTTAGTACTTATACTTAAGACATTGCTTCATTACCTGGGGAAAGGAAACATAATAAATGGGTGATCTCAAATTCTCATTAAGGGTAAACAAGGGATATATATAATTATAACATGAGAATAAGGGTATGAGAAGATGATCATAATAATAGAATATCATACCCAACATATCAAAGATAAAAAACATGAATTATGGCACAAATATTGGTAGTTCATAAGACATGAATCATAAAGGAATCAAGAGAATAATCCATGAAATAATAATTGGGGAATAAGATATAGATTTGTGGAATACACATAAGCATAAAAAATATTATATCAAGGATACCTACCAAGACCTTCATAACAAATAGGCTTGGGATACAACCCATTTTCCTACTTAGGGATTGGGAAAACACCCCATGTACCCTCCTATTTTCAGTCTTGGGATGCAACCCATGGACCCTCTTATTTTCGGTCTTGGAATATAACCCACGAACCCTGTTGTTTTCAAGATTGGTATAAAACCTATGTACCCTCTTGTTTTAGGGCTTGGGATAAAACCCGTAGACCCTATTAAATCATATAACATTTATCAATACCCAATTCATTAGTGGGAGATATAGGTCCCACCCATATCATAATTAAATCAAATATATATTTTATATAAGATCATAAAAAATAATATCATAAACCATTAAATGAAATGGGTATCATAAAAATTTAATCATATCATAACTTGTGGAAAAATATATATGTTTCATAATCATTTCATCAAATAATATCCCATGAAAATAAGTGGGTTTTGTAAGCATATAACCCCTAAATGAGAAACGAGTTTCATAAACATATAACTTATAAAAGAGATACGGGTTTCATAAACATCATTCCATCAAAACATAAACCATTCAAAGAAATAATATGAATAGAACTTTTGGATCATATTCCCAGAAAGTAATGAGTAACTCCAATGGAGGTCATATTATATAGAAAATAATTTGTAAATATCATTTAAAAAAATTATTGAGGAAAATATCCTTTATTCTTTTAAATGTTATTTTTAAAATATAAAACCTTTTGAAAACTATTTTATTTTAAAATAAACTTGAAAACTTATAAAGTAATCTAGAAAACATTTTGAAAACATTTTCCCATGAAAACTTATAAAATAATCTTGAAAAAATTTCTAAAACCTTTTTCTTTGAAAATACTTTTAAAACTTATTAATAAAGCATGAAAATAATTTTAAAACCTTTTTCTCTAAAAACACTCTGAAAACATATAAAGAAATGTTGAAATAATTTTTAGAATATTTTATTTTAAAATATATTTGAAAAATTTTAAATTAAGATTTGAAAACCACTTCTTGAATCATAAAACAGTTTTGAAAACCTTCTTTTAGAAAACATGGTTTTGAAGGAAGATATATTTTCGACCGAAGAGAGAGATAAAGTTGGATTTTCATAAAAATACTTTATTTAATATAGTAAGTACCAAAGAGAAAAAAAATATACCAATATATAAATATATCCTGAATTAAAATATGAGAATAAAATTCATGAGAGTTCTTGAGATATGTATCATAATATTTCATCAATTTAAGCATAATCATAAACAATCCCGATAAACAATGAGATTGTTTAAATAAACTCTTACAACTTGGTCACTTTGAATCATACTCCCCATGTAAGAAAATTAAATTATATAAATATTAAAATATAATTAAAAGAATTTTATTTATGATATAACATGTAAAATGGTAGTATATACACCTCGTAAAAGAATATAGGTTCATAACAAAACATGTGTCTCAAAAAATTAAAATTGAGACAAAATTACTTTACTGATTTGGTAACTTTTGTAACATAAACCCCATGATATAAATTTCATAAAATGGGTATTTAATTATAATCATAGTATAAATCCATAGGAATTATACACACAACATATAATAAATAGGTGGTGAATATGGATTGTGTCTTATGAAAAAAAGTGAGATGAGAAAACCCTTACCTTATGTCTTGACTCTCGTTGTACTCATTCAAACCTCATTTATAATAAATATAAGTTTATTATAAATATATAACAGAAAAATATTCATATATATAGTACCATATATTATTTACATATGAAATTATATTACTCTTTCATTAATAACTCCATGTTAAAGTTACGTTTCAGGTGATAACCGACTTTTTTTTGTGCATGTTGTGGCTTATTATTCTTGGCCCTCTTACTTAGATCATGATTTACTTATTTAAAAAATGTAAAACGTGATATAAATATAATATATATTCATTATATATATAATAATAATAATCTCTAAAATATATAAATATTAAATGAAATACACTATTCATGGAGATGGTAGGTTGTACATACACATCAATGCTATTTTTGTTTTCTTGTTGTATTGAATGAAATAATGAAAATAAAATTTATGTATATATATAATATCATTATAATAGAATTATTATTTAATATATATCATATATGTTCACTAACAACCATCCTTAATAAATTCCATGTAAATTGTGAATGAATCACATCGCTTGGAGGAGGCGGTAGTCCACACGTCCACAAATGAAGTTATCATATTTACAAAAAATGGAAAGCATGAAGTTATGTGTTATATAATAATTAAAGAATCATAAATACATAATAAATATCATATATATTATATAAAAATATAGTTTATATCATAATTCCCAACCATGATAGTTGGTAAAGTAAAAAATGAACAACATCATTTCACGAGGTGGTAGTTCGTTGTACATAAGAACAGTAAGTAAATTACCTATTTAATGGAAGTGTGTGTAAATGTAGGTCTGACCCTTAATATAAAAAAAATTAATTATATTAATTATTATTATGTTGTTATGTAAGAATTTAATAATAATAATTGATGTGGTGGAGAAAGAAAATAAAACAAAGGAGCTTGCGGAAGCATGTTACCTCTTCTTTGGGTAACTTCTTTTGGTTAGCACAAAAGGGATTCCTTGGTTGTATTTATGCCTAAATTTAGGATTAAATCTGGAATGTAGGTATTTCTTTAGTATATTTGAGCATATTTTTTTATAAAATGGCTTTAGAGGTGCAAGGAAGTGGGAGGGGTGAGTTTCTTTTTATAGTGGAGGAGTCGTATTCTTGTAAATTTTTTAAAAGGGGATTCCACCCACATTTGTTGCATTTAAATTGTCTCAAATAATGGTAAAAAGTATTTAAATTGTATTATATGGTAAAAATATATCCATAAAATGGATGTTTTATAAGTTTATAGGTCATTTTGGCTCTTAATTTTAAGGTCTAGTCCCTTGTTAAGCTAATTTTTCTCTTAATCGCTTTAATTAATTTTAATTACATTCACAAATATTTTTGGCCCAAAAATAAGTTTACCTTATTAAATATTATAAATTATTAAAATTATAAATATATAATCCATTTTAATAAATTCCAAACACATAAGTGGAAGAAATTAATTTAAACTTAATCCCACAGACGGGACGACAAAGTGGGTTTTTAAAGTAAAAAAACTCCAACAGTTTGGAATGTTTTTATATCCAATTTCTATTTGAAATTGGTTATAATGAACTAAATTGGATTAATTTATATATTTTTTAGCTAATTAAACATTCAAACCAAATTAAAATATAATTTAACTATATAAATAATTTATATGAAAACACAGTTTTGAATTAAAATCCACTATTTTTCACTATTCATATAAAAATGAAGTATCTCAAAAAAAATACCAAAATTTTACCCAAAGTAAATTTTAATATTTAAATTTCATAAAAAAATTTATTTTTTCCAAAAAAAATTATAAATATGAATAAAATAATATTTAAAATGTGTTCTCTATTAAAAGGTCGTAAAATTACTTTTTTAGAAAAATACCATTTTTATTCATATAATTGGATTTATTCATATATTATGACTATATAATCTATTGGATGAGTTTATAAAATGATTTAATATATAATATATAAATTTTATTAAAAAAATTGTCAAAAGTGGTTTTGTTTAAATAATTCATATAAATTGTGTTTGTACATATACAAATAGTTTACCAAGAAATGGAATTTATTTATTTTCAAATAGTTATTACATTCATCTCTAAATAATCAATAACAAAAGGATTTATTTTATATAAATCTATAAATAATATTTTCACACTTTATTTAATAATATTTTTAACTTCCATTCCAATGACTTGGTGGTAACTATAATAATGTTTTAATAATATTATTGATAGTATTTTTTTAGTTTGGTAAAACTTGATATTGCGTGTAATGCAATATATCAAAGGGAATCAGTATTATGTGTAAAAAAGCCAAACATAGTGTTTCATGTATATCAAGCCAATCTAAGTGTTGCATGTAGCTCAATATTAACTTGGTGTTGCATATAATGCAATCCAAACTTAGTGATTTTGTATAATAAAAGATATATTACATGTTGTGTAAAATGAAAAATATCGAAAATATTAAATTAATTTAAAAATAATAATTCACAAAATCTTGGGGTGTTATAGTCAAAACTTATAAAATTAACTTTAATAGACTTAAAATTACATGAAAATAATCATTGAATTATTTATGACATGTATGAATAGATGGCACATCAATATAACATGTGTTGTGATTTTGATGACCAAAAATAAGTTTCTAAAGATATTATAATCTTTAAAAATATGCTCAGGAGGGTCAAGGCCTAGAAAAAAATCATATTATAATGAAATGTTAATAAAATTACTATTAATTAATTTATAAAGTTTAGTAATAGAATTCGTATCAATCTATGTTATGGTTTTCTTAAGATGGCCAAAAGTGAAATTTTAGTGTTATTAAAATCTAAAGCATGCTTATAGCAGCCAAAATTTTGAAAATGACCATAAATTTATGTGAAATTTTAATAAAATGATCACTGGATTATTTGTGGCATGTAAGAATAGATGATACATCTATCTGACATGTTATTTTCTTGGGATGAACAAAAGTGTGTTTCAAAATATATTAAATCCTTTAAAACATGTGGCGGGGGTTAAAACCTATCAAACAACCTTAGATTATTGTTAAAACTTAGTAAAAAGACCACTGATTATTTTTTGAAATATATGAATGGAAACCACATCAATATATGTTTTTATTTTCTTAAGATGACCAAAAATGTATTTTTAGTATTTGAAAATTATAAAACATGAATGTGATGGTCAAAACCTACTAAAAGGGCCTAAAATGATATGAAATTTAAATAAAAAAATGGTTGAATTGTTTTTCATGTGTAAGAATATACTGAACAAAAATTCGATGTGTGGTCTTTTCAGAATGACCAAAAATGTGTTTAAAGATTTTGAAATCTTTAAAAACATGTGTCAGATGGTCAAAACTGAGAAAATTACCTTTCATTATCATGAAATATTAGGTATAATGACTCATGTTTCCAAAACACTTACCTTTTTGTTTTCCCAAGGATTAGAAGTTTTAAGGAGGTGTTCATAGTCTCCTTCCCTTTGAAATTCCTAATTTTTTTCTCACACCCACTTGACTAGTCCTATGATCAATTATTCTTTCATATGGATAGTCTACATTCTTCATTCGATCAGTTAATTCCTTTGTATGGTCACTTGGGTTGGTTGTTTGGTAGGTTGGTTCCTCATATGGTAGCTTTTTTGGTCATGCAGTCATTAGGATTATTTGTGTGGTCACTTGGGTAGGTCATGTGGTAGGTTGGTTCCTTTTTTAGTAGCTTGGTTTGGTAATACGGTCGATTGGATTGTTCATGAGATCACTTGGTTTGGTTGTGAATTCAGTTGGGTAATTCATATGATAGGTTAGTTTTTTTCTTTTGTTAGTCTTTTTTTTCTTTCTGAAAATTTATTTCCATGTGTGATCAATCTATGCAGCTTCTTAGATCCATGTGTTTAATCTATTCTTACGGTCATTCAAACTATTTGCAAAATTTCATTTTTTTCAAAATACCCAGATTTTCTAGAATGGAGTGAAAATTGATTTTAACAAAAAGTATAGAATTAAAGGATTAAATAAATGTTTTCAAATCTATTTTTAGGGATTAAATTGTATCTTATAATGCCTAAATGTATGGGGTTTCAAATTATCCATTTTATAAGGGTTTTAAATGGGTTTTCCACAGGTTTTTAATGAAACCAAAATTATGATATACAAAGAAAAAAATTTAACTATTTTAACTTCTTGAAGATATTCAAGAAACTATACTAAGAATATCAATGTATAATATTTCCTCCCATTCAAGTCTTCTTTTTTCCTTTTAATACATTCGATATTGAATCCTTTCTCTTAAGACTTGGATTCACTTTCCTTTGACCCAAATTCTTTCTGCTCATGATTTCAAGCGTGTTTAACAACTTGGTTACCTTTTTTTCTATAAAAGTGTGATGATTTTGAGTTAGAAGTTTGTTATTTTTTAATATTACTATCATCTATATAATTTTTTTTGGTTGATCAAACCCTTAACATCCTGATATCCAAGTGGTGAAATCATCTTCCTTTTCCCCTATTTTTGATGCAATTCATTTCAAAACTTCTTTTTTAGGTAGGTGATCCATATTCTCTCTCACATTTTTTGGATATATGCAATTATCATGCTTGTATTTTCCATTAGATTAATGGTACGGATTGACTAATGAATTTAATGAACTATATTAAATTTAATTAAAGGGTATAGGTGTTTTATCATGTGGTTACTGGTTATTTTGTTATTTCTATTATTGTTTCATACCTTGGACAAGATTATCATTATGATTCCCTTTTTGTATCTATTGTAGATTGATAAACCCTATTGTTAATTTTTTTTTAAAACTTTCACTCATAAAAGGTTGAGAAATTGTATATATCTAAATAATAGGTTGTGTATAAATCTAGAAGTTGTATAAAAATACCCTTATAAGAGATAATTTAATAGATTGGAAGCCCCTTTAAAAAATTTGTGGAATTTACATGAATTGGAATCTATTTTTTTATAATGTTGATTTGTTTTTTATTTTCCTTTTGGTTATGTGGGTTGTGTGGGATATGTTGGGGTCTTCTTATAGTCATTGGGTTATGTTGATGTGTGTTAATAGGTTTATTGTTTTCATTGTGAGAAGGTTGGCATATGGTGTTAGCCTGAAAGAAGATGCATTGGTTCATGTGGTAAGGTGAATAGGTTTTTGTGTGATTCCTTTTGGTATTTCTCTAGTATTAATGGAATATGAAAGTATTAATATTGAAATTGTAAAGGGAAGAGGTTGGAAATTAAATAATGTGGGATGGGAATTAATATGTGGTAAATTAATTAATGGGATGAATGTTGACAATGTATGTGTAACTTAAATGGAAGTTAATGTGGATGTTTTATGGAGTGGGGGGAAGTAGATACAAGTCACCTTTATCTATGTTCTCTTGATATTATCTTACAACATTCTTATGTTATTTAGTGAGTGATCAATAGTGTGGTTGGGATGGATAGTTGACCTTTTTTTTAGTTTTTTTTGTTTATTCACTGGTGAATTGGTATGCTCTTTTCACATTTCAATAAGAGACCTTGTGTAATATCCCACCCCTCACTCATTGTTATACGAAGAAGCAGTGGTTCTACTAACCTTGAGTGACATCCCCATGATACCAAAGGCTGGAAATAATTTCCAAGGTAATACAAGATCATTGGGAGATTATATTCCCTATGATGAGAACAACCCTCTAAATAAAAAACAAGAAAAACAATATAATATGATTCATGTAACATAAAACAATAGAATTCACACTAAAAAGACAATATTAGAGTAACAGGAAGATTAAAAAGTCACAACACTGAACAAAAATGGAGAAACATAACTCAACGACCCTAAATTGGCAATAACCCAAACCATCTCTAAGATCTAACTCCATATCCCATGCCCATTGTATCATGATACATCACTAGAGAAGTAAGAAAACATTCCTTTACCTATATATTTCTATATAACATATACAAACACACCAAAGTTCCCATGAAGATGGGGGGTATAAAACATTGTAGGTAATCTCCAAATACTTCCCAACACACAGCACTAGAAACAAGAACAAGTTATCTCACATTTATATAAAATAGAGGGTGATAATTTCAAATCTTTTTACCATAATAAAACAGTTTAAGAAAAACAATTGAGCTAAATAAATTTTTCTGTTCATTATTTACACTTGGAATAACCAACCATATTCTTTACTCACACACCCATGAATACCAAGTGATAGTTCTAATGCTCTTGGGTGGTGACATGCCCCTTCATCAAGTTGTCACTAGATGGAATCCATGGTACCACTTTGGCACCATCCCCAAGTCTGAACCAATAAGGTGACACTAATGAAATTTTATGAACTCACACCAACCACACATGCCAAGTTCTTGACAAAAAACCATTTCTCTGAAAACCATTTTCTTTCAATAAATTTATCAAACACCTTATATATACCATTTCAAAACCAAATATTTAGGTACTAAAACCAAGAATGTTTTTTAACAAATAGGAAATGATTTAACCTTCAAGGCTTAAAGTTCTAGAATGAGTAAAATGGTAGAGAAGCCTCCTAACTCAAAATAGTTAATAAAATGAGGAACGACACACAAAACCTCTATATTTGTACTAGAAACTTCTTCCCCTCAATAGATCCAACAAGATCCCATCAAAATACACATCATAGAATATATATATCTATTTATAACATATTATATTTATGGAACCATGAGAGAAAAATGAGAACATCAAGAGATAAAGAGAAAGAACAAGGACTTTCCATTGATTCATGAGATTAAACACACTTTGATTCATCAAAAATTCTTTCCAGTTCAAAGGAAATCTCTAAATATGTCTAAGAGAGGAGATTAGTTTGAGATCATAAGAGAATAGGTGTGAAAAGAGACTTTTGGGGTGAAAATTTGAGTTAAAGTCTCATTTTTGGAGAATTTAATTCACATTTATTGATTTTTCAAATTGTGTTCTAACCATGTGTATGATACTAAAAATAAACCATGGAATCGCATGGTTGTGGCACACAGTTTGGAAAATTGTATGCCAACCATGTGTTGTGATTATCTAAAAAACAATTATATTACATAGTTAGTCACATTGTTTTTTTCAAACCATGTGCCAACTATGATCCTACCCAATGAATCCCAAAACCCCCTAGTTCAATTTCCTAGATAAGGTGCATAGTTTCCCCAAACTATGCTCAAACCATGCACTCCTATAAACACTTCCAAAACACTCCAAAACTATCCATAATATTTCAAAAATAAACCTAAGTATTATATAACATATAAATACATAATAAAAGGGTAAAGTAACTAAAACATGGGGTATCACATTCTCCCCAAAATTGACATTTCCTTATAAAGTTGGAGACTAGTATTTCTTTGGAAGAGCTCGGGCCACCATTCTTGCATTTACTTCTCACATTCTCATGTCTCCTCATGAATATGACCATAATTATGTAAGACTCTTACTAAAGAGATACTTTTACTAAAAAAATATCTTCTCCTATATATCTAGAATTCATATCGGAATATGAATCAATGTAGCATTAGGATCAAAATCAACATGGTCCCCTCAAATAACATGGCTAGCATCAGGCTGGTACTTATTTATTTATGATATATAAAGTACATTGTGCATAGAGAAAAATTTTTATGGTAAATCCAACTAATAATCCAATTAATCAATTTATATCTAGTGGATCAATAGAGCCAATATACCAAGGAGAATGTTTACCTTACATACCAAAATGATGATGTCCTATCCTCAAAGAGACTCTCAAGAAAATATGATAACCCACATCAAATGATAACAACTAATGATGATGATCTACATATGATTTCTGATGAATCTAATTCATTTCCATTATTTTCCTAGTTATCTAAATCTTCTCTTTCATATCATGCACAAGGCTAGGTCTGATAAGTGAATTATCACCCACTTCCACCCAAAAATTAGAGAATGATGTATACGGCCATATAAAGCTTTGAAAGGATCCATATGTATTGAGGCATGATATTTGTTATTGTATGAGAACCCTACTAATGTTATATGATCCTCACATGAACCTTCAAAATAAATAACATAGGCACTGAGAATTTATTCCAATGTTTGGATCATCTGTTTAGACTGACCATTTGTTTGAGGATGAAAAATTGTGCTCATAGTCATTTGGGTTCTGATATATTGTTGTAGGGATTTCCAAAACCGAGATGTAAACCTAGGGTCCCAATTAGATATTATTTAAACCAACATGACATCTAAATTTACCACTTCGCAAATATAGAGTTTTGATAGGTCTTACACCATATTGTATTCATGAATAGGGATAAAGTGATATGAATTTTTAAGTAAATCCAGAATCACCCATATGGAATTGTGTTTATAAACCATTATTGGTATACCTACAACAAAATCAATATAATTATGCTCTCATTTCTACATATCTATTGGTAAAGATTGTAACATACCAGTCAGCCATTGGTGCACCGCCTTTACCTAGTAATAGGTGAGGTATCTCAAGACATACTCTTCCAATTTCCGCTTTATGATATCCCACAAAAACTTTTCTCTCATCACCTTATACATATTCTGAATGTCAGCATGAACAACACATCTCGAGTAGTGGTGGGAAGAAGGAATTTTTTTCTAATAAGTCAAAGGAACTATAATGTGATCTCTAAAAGGAAACTCATATCTCCCACCTAGAGTCCATACTTCAATAGTCTCCCCACCATTGAGTTTTAACTTCATGGTTAGACATTAAAGATCGTATGTATGAGCATATTTAAACTACTCAATGAAATCAAGAATAAAAGAAAATAGGAAGAAAACTACAAATTACCTTTCTCAACACATTCTAGATGCATATTAGTTATGACCATTATAAACTGCCACTATTATAAAGCCTCTTTACTGAACTAACTATATGAATTCTTACTCAATGCATTGGACATAGAATTTACTTTACCCAATATATAAATCAATTCAATGTTAAACTTCTAAAGGTAGTTCATCTGTCATTGTTTCCTTAGATTCAAATATATATGTGAGAAGATGTGTTTCAACATTTTATAATATATGAGCACTATAAACTTCTCACCAAAAGGTATTGGAACCAAGTTTTCAAGGAATATACTATAAAAACTAACTCCAAATAATGTGTCGGGTGATTATTCTCATTCACCTATAATTTTCGTGACCCATAAACTACAATGTGATCTCCCTATATGAGAAAACATACCAATCTAGATCTGGATTCATCACAATATACCACATACCCTTTTCCTTATTCATGAAATGTAAGGATGAGTGTGGATGTTATCCAAACCATAATCTCTTGAAAATATTTTAAGCACTCAACACTATATTGGAAATAAATTCCTTTTCTTGTCAAATTTTTCATCAAAGTGTAAAGTCATGAAAATTAAAAATCAAAGAATTGGTAATACCCTTCTAATCTATGTAAATTGTTTATCTAAAAGATGTTCTTTAGTGGTTTCTAATAGATAACATCCTCCAACTTTTTAGGGTCTATTAAGGCTCCTCTTTTAGAACAGAAATAGCCATGGAAATATTCCTCTTGTATCTATAAATCACACTTTTAAAGTTTATAATAAAGGCAAAATTCCCACAAGATACCCAACACTATTACCATGTTTTGTTCATGATTGTCCTTATTCCTAGAATTCTCTAGAATATTGTCAATGAATACCACTACAAAAGAGTCAAGATACCTCATAAATATTTAATTCATGGATTCCATAAACACTATCGGTGCATTCATAATACCAAAGGGAATAACCACATATTCATAATGACCATAATGAATTTGGAGATATGACTTTGGAATATCCTCCTTCTAAACTCAAAGTTAGTGAAACCTGATCGTAAATAGATTTTATGGAACCATTTTTCTCCCCTTAATTAATCAAACAGATCATAAATTCATGGAAGAGGATATCAATTCTTTATCAAAACTTGTTTTATCTTATGATAATCCACACAAATCGAAAGAGT
Source organism: Viscum album (assembly GCA_963277665.1). Lineage (NCBI taxonomy): Eukaryota > Viridiplantae > Streptophyta > Magnoliopsida > Santalales > Viscaceae > Viscum > Viscum album. Next base: position 828,529,396 of record OY728127.1, read on the forward strand.
TTAATTCTCTTTCTTAACAAAAAAAACTAGTACTACCCATGGAGATGTACTAGTTCAAATGAATCCTTATCTTTCCAAATATTCCATCTGAAATTTCAATTCCATAAATTTTTTTAGTTTCATACTATAGGATGAAATTGAAATAATATTGGTCCATGGTAGAAGATCAATAATAAATTACACTTCTCATTTGGGTGGTAACCCAGATAAATTTTCAGAAAATACATCAAGAAATTGATCTGTGATGGCTAGGAAATATCTATGTTTGATTGCATCAATAGTTTCTAAAGTAACTACTACCAAATAATAAGAGGCAGTTTTGACCACCGGTACCAAAGGTCCTGCTCTACTTGCATGCACACCTAAATCTCCTTTATAGATATGTTTAACACTGACGGAATATATGAAACTAACCTGTCAAGCATAATGTTCGATGTGTGCCTTGAAGGATATCAACCAATACATTCCCAAAATTAGGTCATAGATTTCCATCTCAATAATAGAGTAATCCCAAAAAATCATCCTCATCAATAATTATAGAACATGATGCACACTTAAAGTCTTAACACTCTTATTTTTAGAGATGTTTTTGTAGTTTTGGAACATGATTCATCATTTCAACATGAAATATAATATGATACACAACATGAGAAATTATATAAGAGTGGTATATTCCAATATCAAAAAAAATCTTTCAAGTGATTAGAGTTTAAGATAATAGTACCTTGTTCCATTGAAGGATCAGATTGATCTTATGTGATTATCATCTCTACACCATACAGTTGTTTACTAGGTGTTCTTGAAATCTATATGTTACTTAATTGTGTATATGGTGACTAATGAGGTGTCATTGTGACATGAGAGTCACCCTAGGTTTCTTAGTTCTGGGAGAAGTTACAATTTCATCTCGATTGAACTGTGTGAGCATAAGAAGCCTATGACATGTTTGATCCATTACCATCAGTCGTCCTTGGAGTCACCATACAATAACATTTATGATTTCCCAACTTTCCATAATTATGTAATTCCCATACAGAAACCATGAATTCCTACTTGATATGATCATAATATCAACACTGCTAACATCCCATATGATTACTATGGTAAGGTGTAAAGGATATTGGACAAACCGACTAGTTTCCTGATGCTTTATTGTTTTAGAAACATTATCCCTCTTCTGATTGTTCCCTATGTTGGAGTTCCCACTCATACCCAAATAGGTAAAAAAAATTCCCCCAATGTAGGTTCCCAAGATATCATTTTCTGCTATCGTTTTCTAGTTCACCATCTCTATGTAGTTTTCAATACATAAGATAGCCAACCTAAATCATATGTTAGGTCACATCCCAGCCTCAAGGATCCTTGACATCAAGTTCTCACTAGTAAAAATTTAAAGGTAAAAAAACATCAATATCATGAATTGGGATGAATTCTCTATTACAGACATATTTTCCTACTTAAAAGTAAAGAAATATGTCATCCTTGTGATCTTGAATGTATGGGGATAAAATTATTTCCAAAAAAAATCCTCAAATATTGGCCATGTCGGATCTTGGTCCTATTTAGTCTAGAAAATAATATCCCACCATTGCCTAGAAATATCCTCCAATATATAAACTGCTATATTCACTTTATTATCCTATAGATTTCCCAGTAAATCAATAAATTATTTTTTATTCATTATACATGAATCCTCTTATTCATGTCAAGAATCTCCCCAAAAGATCAGTGGATTCTATTCCTGAATGTCTATGGATGAATTTTCATGGTGTGGTTGTAGATTCTGATTTCCTTTATTCGTGGATTGAAATTCCTGGGCTAATCTAAGGATGATCTACTAATTTACTTATGTCTCATGTTGAACCACATTCTTATTTTCTTCGCCCTATGGGTTCCTCGATCATATAACCGGTTCCATTCTCTAAATAGTAAAACAAAAACATATAAACAACCAATAAATTTTCCCGAAAATATTCCTTGATATTTAAAATTCATCAAAAAAAATATGCATCACCAATTTCCAAAAAACACTAAAAAAATTATAAAAAATGAATTCATAGTGGTAATTATCACTACTGATGCACGATATGTTACATTCATCGACTAAACCCATGATGATGGGATGAAAACACCCTTAGAAGTTTCTTGGAAAACTATTTATACCTGGACCACCCTAGTAACATAAATATCAGTATAAATAGGTTAGATACATCTTTTTATTATATATATTTAAATTTATAATATTTTTATCTTCTTGATACCATCCCAAGATGATGAACTAACCAAGACTTGTATCATTTGTAACATCCCACCCATCACTCAATGGCTTGGGAAGAGACAGTGGTGCTACTATCCATAAGAAATGTCCTCATAACACTAATGTCTAGAAACAAGTTCCAAGGGTATATATGATCATTGGGGGATAATTTTCCCTAATATTAAAACAACCTATTGAAGATAAAACAAGACAAAAAATATAATATGATGAATGTAACAGAAAATAATAAAACTCAAACCATAAAGATAGTATCAGAGTAACATACTGAATAAAAAGGTACAACACTGAAAAAAAAAGGAGAAATAGAACTCAATGACACCAAAGTGGAATCAACCCAAACCAAATCCAAGCTCTAACTCCAAGTCTCATTCCCACTACATCATGATGCATCACTAGAGAATTATAACACCTTGAATTTACCTATATCTTGGTATAAAACATCAACAAATGAACAAAATTTCCTAAGAAGGGGGTGATCATAAAACTCAATAGGCAATTCCCAAATACTTCCCAACACATGACACTTGGAACAATAACAAGTTATCCCATATTTATATAAAATAGATTGTGATAATATACAATTATTTTACTATAATAAAATATTTTAATCAAAATAATTAAACTAAATCAATTTATTCATTCATTTAAAACCATTTTATTTCAAGAGATTTATTAAAAACTTTATGTATATCATTTCAAAACCAAATATTTAAGTTCTAAAACTCAGAAATTTTTCCAACAAAGTGATTGGAAATGATTTAAACATTGATCCTTTATGTTCTATAATGGGTAGAATGTAAGAGAATTAACCTACCTTGTAAAGGTTTAAGAAAACAAGGAATAGCACACAAAACCTCTAGATCTGGTCTAGAAACATCTTACCATCAATAGATCTAATAATATCCCATAAAAATACAATTCATAGAACATAAATGTCCATAAAATATTATATCTAATGCTCTATGAGAGATAATATGAGAAAATATACAAAGAAATTGAAAGAATGAGGACTTTCTATTGATTTCAAATATCCAACACACTTTGATTCAACAAAAATTCATTTCAAATAAAATGACATTTCTAAATATTCCTAGTAGAGGAGTAGAGTTTGAGAACCTGGTAGAATAGGTTATAAAAGAGAGTTTTGGGGTGAAAATTCGAGTTAAATTCTAATTTTAATAGCATTTAATGCATGTCACATGGTTAGGCTGTACAGTTTGAAAAACCATGTGCCAACTATGTGCATGATACAGGGAATCACCCAAGGATTTTAACAGTTATGCTTCATGATTTGGAAAACCATGTGCTAACTGTGCGTTTATACTATCCAAAAAATTCCCATCTCACATGGTAAGTTGCATGATTTAGAAAAACCATTAATCAATCATGTTCCTTACTAATGACTCCCAAAACCCACATGAACTATTTCTTATAGAAGGTGTATGGTTTCCTCTAATTGTTCTAAAATCATGCACTCTATTAAATTCTTCCAAAACACTCCAAAACTATCTAGAAGCTCCCAAAACTCAAACCATGTATAATATAACCTCAAAATACATAATGAAGTAGTAGAGTATCTAAAATTGAGTGTGTTGAAACTTGGGTAAGATCCTAAAAATTATACATGTTACCATCACCCTATATATACAAAAATTATTTTTTAGGTTTCTAGTGATTTTTCAAAGGCTGATATAAGAATTACTAGTTTGGAGTTCATGGTTGTTAGGGATTTTCAAATCTAGGTTTTCCTTTGGTTTTATTTGGATACTTTTATATATATTTATTTTTATATACACGTGGGGTGTTTTGGTTTCTCTTATATTATGTGATGGAGTTTTTGTGGTTTTTTATATTTTCTCTCAATAATTTTCACATATTAAGGGAATGCCTCCAATTTGAGTGTTTATAACCTTGCTGATACTCCTCAACCCAGGTCCTACTAGAGGAAGGACATGGGTGGTCACTCCTCTTCACTACTAGCTCAGGAGAGGTACCAATGGAGGGGGTTCATGAAAACAATAAATTATGAATAGTTTTTAAAATATAAAAATATAGGACACATAAATTTGTGTTTCAATTTACATAGGATGACAAAAAACATAGTTTTAGTTTTTGAAAACTCTAAAATGTGTGTGTACTTTTCAAAACATATAAAAAATCCGCAAATTAATTTTAAATTTTATGATAGTGTTCTTTGATTTATTTGTGACATATCTGAATATTCTTCATGTCAATCCAACATGTGGTGTACTCAAAATGACCAAAAGCACATTTTAAATATATTAAAGCCTTTAAAAACATGCATATTTGGTAAAAATCTATAAAAGACCTAGTATTATCATGAAATCATAGGAAAATTAATTATGATCAATTTATGAAATTCTAGAATAGACACCACATCAATTATAGTTTCATTTTACTCTGGATGATCAAAAACATTATTTTTGTGTTTTAAAACTCTAAAATGTGTGTATGATGGTCAAAACCAAAAAAATAACCATGAATTGATATAAAATTTTAATAAAATGGTCGTTGAATTATTTTTGACATGTAAGAATAGGTTTCACATCAATCAAATGTGTGGTGTTCTCAAAATGACTAAAAAATGGTTTTAGAGTAAAAAATGATTAAAAAGTAATATCGTTAAATACAAATTCAAATGGAATGTTGTTTTATTATACTAAATTTTACTTTAAAATTTTTTTTTAGTTCTAATTATTATTATTTTTATTTTTATTTTACTATATCAACTTTTACATTAAATTTATTTGCCTTTCAATTATGATATGATGGGTATGGTGTTTGAAGAATGATCGAATGAATTTGGTTGTTAAATTATTTTATAAATTATTAAATAAATTATTTATAGTGTGAATAAATATTGAATTTATAAATTATGGTAGGTATTTTTGTTTTTAATAATAGGAAGATATGTTTATCCATTGTAAAAAAATAAAAAAATGTTTATGTAGGATACAACCATATGGTGGTCGCTATAGCTTTCCTCAAGGGGGGGATATGTTGACCGTCATATGATGGTTCCTATATCTTATAATAATGAACCAAATATTGGATTCTATGCCCTAGAAAAAACTTCTATTAACTTTATGATAACATGTATTCATAGTTTTGAATATTAATAAACTTATTATAACATCATGATTATTCTTCTACATAATATAGTAAGTGATAATGTGCTAAGAAAAGATATCACACCGGAAGTTTATAGAAATTCCACACTATGATGATAACCCAGAAGTGCCATGATATTATTATTAAATATATATATGTTCTATAACTAGATGAAATTGTTTTAGGGGAAAAATTATTCAAGATTTTAGAGGTTGAGACTCATAGGACATTGAGGCACAATCTCATGGTGTATGCCCTTAGTAATTTCCATTGTTGGATATTATGAGAGTGAGGCCCCCCAGTATGAAATCCATATTTATATGTGTCATTGGATTTTCCTATTTTTGGATGTGTGTATTTATCCTTATAATTTAAGATTATTATTAATGAGTATTATGTGTTGTGTACTTTAATATATTAATGAAAACCATTACGACATATGTTCATGGTGATGTTAGATATGTTGGGTGCATCACGAGTAATATTTAATTAATGAATAATGTGAGAAAGTATTTTTCCATTCTATTATTTAATGTAAAGTTGATATCTTAGTTCCTTTTATAGAAATTATATATCCTAAATAAATCCATGGTCATGGTGTTCTATAGGAATGTTCAATTTCTATAAAGTCAAAGAAAGAGACATCAAGCACATAGGTTGATGGGACTAGCACGCAACCTTCATGATTAGAGATATAATGAAAAGGGGATTATATTACATGTGATCTTCCATATGAGGTATTATGTCATTGCATCATTAAATTATTTCTATATGGGTGTCTTAATATCTTTCTCGATTCTAACCATAGACTTTAGAATGCTTCACCTAATGTCACTTAGAAAGAGGCCTAAAGGGTCACACAATAAAATTATCTAGAATCTCATTTAAATAATATATTATTATTTATTATTTAAAAATTTGAATAAATATTTTTCCCATGCATGGTTTAATAATTATTCATGTTTACTTGATCGCATATATTTCATCACCATTTATTCGATAAAATATTATGTGAGTGGAATATTTAATAAAATATTTATTTTTTATTTAATGAATATAATAATTACTTATAGGTGAATAATGAAGTGATATTTATTTATTAAATAAATAGTTGTTATTCAAGGCCTAACCAATATTATGGAGGAATGGAGGATGAAATTTAATGTTTCGCAGAGAAATAATATACATTGAATATTATTTTTTAAAATAATATTTAATTTAATTAATTATTTTAGTGTGTGTCAAGAAATATTATTATTATTATTTTTATTATTATATAAATGTGATTATAAAAGGATTAAATAAATAAATAAGGTAAATTTTATAATTATTTATTTCTAACCCTAGCAGTATATAAACCCAATTATATTATTTTCAATAAAAAAATTCATTTCTTTTGTTGTGCATAATGAAATCTAGATAATCCTCTCAAATCCCTTGAGAGCTCCCTTCTTTGAGATTATTATGGCATCATTTGGAGATTGGTGGAACATAGGTGGATCACCTCTAGAGGTAATCTATTCTTGATTCATAAAAATCAATAATATTTCAACGTAGATCTGTTGTCAAATCTGTCAATGAAGAAATAATTTCTCATGAGGTAATTATTTAATTGTTTAAATTAATTATAAATAATATGTGATGATTCTATGATTTGGTTCCAATTTTTCTTCTATTATCTATATTATTTAATTTAATTCCATTATTCATAGCATTTATCATCATGTAAATCTTGGATTGATCATCAGTCATGATAAAAATAAAATTTGGGCATGACTTCTCACACACTTTTGTTGCACCCAGAACCTTTAAGTGGTATCAGAGTGGGTATTATAATTATTTAATGATTTTTGATTGATTTATGACTTTGTAATTTAGTTTTCAATTATAGTTTAATCAATCTTAAATCTAAATTATGAGATATGGTTCATCCTCTTCATTTCTCATAAATATAATCAAAACGATTAATTTAATGAATGAAATAAATTTTAAGATCTCATATATAGGTACTAAGGAATTTGGACAAATAACACAAGATTCAACACTGTGTAACCTAGAGGTATATGTCATGTACTAGGGTTTAATGCACAAAGAATTAATTTTTAATTAATTAAATGTGTGTTCATTTATTACACATAGTGAATTTAATTATAAATCGCATGTTGACCGAGCTAGATCGATACTTAGTTGTCAAGAGTACACGATGTGTAACTTCAATACATGGAATGTAGTCCTTATGTCATAGATGTGTTGTTTATCTTCTTACATGGCCTAACTAACAGGTGACCTTGTAACTTGGAGACCACATGTCGTGTATCCCATGTACATGTTGTGTACTCCAATATTTTCTATGGCAGGGTTAAATGATGAGTTCCTGGGCATGTGCTTTGGATAGAAGGTGAGAACATTACATGTTGTGTAACTAGCTTGTACACACCATATAATTATATCAAATTACACAGAATTAAAAATTAATTTATTATACTATATAAACCTTATCAATATGTGCTTGCGTGTAGTCATTAAGTTGATAGGACATGCCATGTGACGGGTTTTTACATATATAAATGCCTAATTAATTTTTTTGTAATGTTCGGATCTACATATCATGTATAATTCATATTATATTTATTACTCTATGCATTAAAGAATTAAATGCTATGTTAAAAAAAGTAATCATGTAAAATGTGTGATCATTAAGTTGATAGTACACTTGATTATATTATGTGATAAGTTGTGTTTTCAACATGTTACAAAAGAAAATAGTATACGAGTATAATACACATTGGGTAGTTCTAATGAGTACTCAACATGTTTCCTTCAAGGTACATTTTTATTGTACATAGTTAATTTTAATTAAATTTATTTAATTTTCTTAAAATTATGATGGATGAGAATATCAAGGAAATTAAAATGAGAATTAAGATATAATAATTGATTAATTAAAGAAGATAATAAATTGATTCAAGTGTGATTTATCTTAAATAAGAAAGATTATAATTGAATTATAATTTTATTGAATGTGTAATTTTTTTCATGCTTTCAGATGATCAAGATCTAAGAACAAGCCTTTGTATGTGACTAGTTTCCTTTAATTTTTTATTAAATTAAATTGTTGGCATGTGTTTCATATCTCCTCTTATTATGTAAGTGTCTGCATGACCATGTTTTCTTTTATGTAAACCTCTTCCCCTCACCTAATTGTGAGTAAAATTATATGTAATGGATGGAGCTCCCAATCTAGTGGAGGTTGTTCATGTTTAGACTATAGGTGAAACCAATCCAAGAGAGATATATAGGTAGACAGGTGTAAAACTACAACATGACCCGTAATTGGTTCAATGTGTTTTTTCCCCTAGGTCGATGATTAGTTTACCATCTTCTAGATAAACTAACCATTAGTAAAATCTCATGATCATACCACTTTATTATTTTATTTCTTTCAACTTGCATGGTTATTTCATTATAGATGTTTTTTCATGATCACACGAATTAATGAATTAACAAGAATGAATGATAAAACTAAAATAAATTGGATTATATAAAAATATTATCTAAGACTTGGTTAATCACTTAATTAAATACACTTAATATTAACAATAATGTAATAAAGATAAAAAATGGGAATTTATGCATAAAGATAAAATCCCTCAATTATATATATTAATATGGTATAGTATTCCACTACTTTAGTTAAAATTTAACCATAGTTCAAAGTGCTTGACCCACCAAAGTTGGGGTTCATTCAATTATTGGTGAATTCTATCCTGAATTTTTGTGTTGAATTAACTTCGTTTACATTAAGGGTTGACTTCCAAAGTCATACTTGGTGTAACTAAGAGGCAAGAGTTGAGGAAATCCAATTTAAGGATTTTAGGATTGGGGAGTCCACTCAAAATATCAGGGAACTGTGAGTTAATGAAGTTAGTATTTGGAATGCCTATCTAAAACCCTTCAAATTTATTAAACAAAGAAAATTAGGGTAATGAGAAGGGTAATATGGATCGTTTCCACTAGAATGTACAAGAAACAAGATATTATAAAGATAATGGTGAGGGGTATTGGGTATTGGGTTTCTATAAAATAGTAGTACATTAATGAATATAATATTTATTTATTTGACTAAATTTTATTATATAAACTACTAAAACTATTCCCATATTATTTGTATAAATAGTAATAAAATTGTGTCAAACATATCACTATGATCCACACTTGATAAGGATAACCTTCTCACCAGGAAAAAGTTCCAAGAATGGAAAAGGTTCTTACGCATTATCCAAAAAAATGAAATAAAATTTTATGTGCTAGAAGAACCTATTCTTGATGCACTTGGTAATGAGGATAGTGAGGGAGAGTTATCTCTCTATGAGAAACATTTGAATAATGATACATATGTTCATCATTTCATGCTATCATCCATGACCAATGATCTTTTGAATCAATATGATGACATGGATGTTTATGTCATGATGTCTCGCCTTAGAGATATTTATCAATAGAAGGAAAGAAGTGAGAGATATGAGATCTTCAATGCTTTTTTTACAACTAATTGTGGATATTATGCATCAACTGGGCCTCATGTAGTCAAGATTATTAGATACATTTAATACTTAGACATCTTAGGGATTAAATTATCAGATGAGTTGCGCACATATCTCATACTTTCCTCACTACCAAAGACCTTCTCTGGTTTTATTATTAATTTCAATAGGAGAAATAATAAGAAGTTTCATTAGAAACTTATTACTCTAATTATCCAAGTGTATAAGGACATGTGGTATGACACACTAGCGGTCCTTATAGTGAATAAGAAAAGGATGAACAAGGTGAAGGGGACTATATCTCATAACAAGTCAAAATACCATGAGCATTGTCCTTCCAATAAGAGTAAGATATAGAGGTAGGGAAAGGAAAATGAGTCAGTATGTTTTCCATGTGGAAAGTAAGTCCACTAGAAGAATAACTGCACCTAGAAGAAAGGGGAACCTAAAGGTGCATTCATTATCGAGAGTAATCTTCCAATATCTACACATTAGGTATTAGATAAAACATGTGGTGATCACATATGTATCAAAATGCAAGAACCAAGTAGATTCTGAAATATTGACATAGGAGAGGTGGATTTCGAAGCTTCAAATGGTGTGAGGCTAGCTACTCTAGTTATTGGTGACTATCAAATTTCATTACCAATGGGAATGATATTGGTTTTAATGGACTGTTATTATATACCAACTACTACCAAGAACATGATTTTTTTATCGTTCCTAGATGCATATGGTTTTATTTTCAGGTTTGGGAATAAAATTTGTTTATTTTATAAATACAATATATTTTATGGTAAAATGAATTTAAATAACTGTATTTATGTATTAAATTATGAAAAATAAATATTGGAAATAGATAAATAATCATGTTCACATGACTCATCTAACACCCAACTATGGAATCACCATCTTGGTAATGTAAATGAGAAGTGTTTGACAAAACTCTATCAAGATTCTTATTTACACTCTTATGAGCTAAAAATACTTGAAAGATTTCATGCTTTTTTATAAGGAAAAATTACCAAACCATCATTCAGTGAATAGGACGAAGGTGCCATAGAGCTTCTAGAATAGGAATATACTAATGTGTGTGGTCCATTTTTAATAGAATCTATAGGTGGATATTAATAATTTATAAAATTTACTAATTACTTGAGTAGATATGGATATGTGTACTTGATGAGGTATAAGTCCAAGTCCATTGATAAATTCCAAGAATTCAATAATCAAGTAGAGAATCAAATTTTAAAGAAGATAAAGAATCTTTGATCAAATCGAGGTGGTGAATATATAAACCAAGAGTTTATTGACTTTTTAAAGAAGGTTGTGATTCTATCTTAACTCACTCCACCTTACACACCATAGTGTAATGGTGTTAGTGAAAGGATGAATTGTGACACATTAGACAAAGTAAATTCAATGATTTGTCATGCAAATCTTCCATTATCCTTTTGGGGATATACATTATAAACTGTGGAATATACATTAAAGTACCAACTAAAGTGTAAAATGGAATTCCCATTGCGTTTTAGAGTGGAAGGAAACTTGTTTATTAGCATACATGTGTATGGGGTTTCAAGGAATTTTTTAAGGCATTCGTAGGAAAAAAACTAGCACCCAGGGGAACAAAGTGTATCTTTATAGGGTATCCAAAGGAAAAAAGGGATACTACCTAAAAACCCCCTCAGAAAAGAAAAATATTATCACTAAACAAGTCATATTTATTTATAGTGATTACACCCTCAAAAATTATAGCGGGATAAAGATTGAAGTTGATGAATTTGATGCTCAAGATACACAATAGTTGGTACAAGAACATATTTCATAGGTCCCCATGGAAGAAGTAGTTCCTAAAACACAAGTACTACATAAGATCACTAGAGAGTTAAGAGAACTAGAAAGATACGGTTTTATAGTCACCAGTGATGGTGACTAATTATTGGATTACAATGATGAACCTATATCCTATAAATAGGTAGTAGAGATATCGGAAGCTACAAGATTGAAAGAAGCCATGAATTCTGAAATTGATTCCATATATCAAAACCAAGTTTGGGTTCTGGTCAATGTTCCAATTGATGTAGAGACCATAGGTTGAAATGGGTATTCAAGAGAAAATTGCACATATAAGGTAAATTAAATACATATAAAGCAATTATAGTGGATAATGGGTTTAAATAGAATTAAGTAATTGGCTATGATGATACCTTTTAACCGGTTTACATGTTTAAATCCATCAGAATTATACTTGTTATATCATCTTACCATGAATATGAAATTTGGTTGATTGATTTCAAAACTACTTTCCTTAATGAGAAACTTTAGGAATATTTCTATATGATATAATCAAAAGGGTTTGTGACTCCAAGTGATGCTAAAAATAATTTCAAGTTATAGAGATCCATTTATAGATTGAAGCAAGCATCTAGGTCATGAAACATTTGATTTGATGAAGCTATAAAATAATTTGGTTTCTTAAGAATTAATATGATCTATGTGTTTATAATAGGTTTAGTGGAAATGTAAACATTATTATAGTAATATATGTTGATGAAATATTACTTATTGTAAATTACATACCAATATTACAGTATATTAAGGACGACTTAAACAAGTATTTACTGATGAAGGAATTAGGTGATGAAGCCTATATTATAAGTATCAAGATCATTTCTGATAGATCCAATATGCTTTTTGGACTAAGTTAAAGTACATACATTGATTAGATGCTAAAGAGATTTAGTTTGTAACAATACAATATGGTATTGGTTCTAGTGTTTCATGGTATACATCTTTTTAAGAAAATGTGTCATAATACACAACTGGAGAAAGATATAATGGGAAAGATTTCATATGCTTTAGAGATAGGATCAATCATGTATGCCATGTTTTGTACTAGACTTTATGCTTCCAATGAATTGAGCATGGTAGGAATATATCAAGTAGATTCTAGATAACATCATTGGTCAACTATTAAGGATATCCTAAAGTATCTGAGAATAACTAATGATATGTTCCCAATGTATGGAGGAGGTGATATTCTAGTCATTAGGGGTTATACTGATTCTAGTTTCCAAACAAATAATAATGAATTGAAATCATATTCATAATATGTTTTCTATCTCAATAGGGGAGTTGTGACCTGTAAGAGTTCAAAGTAGCTAGTTTTCAATGATTCTATAGTGGATTAAAAGTATATAGAATCTTTTAATACAACCAAGAATATTGTTTGGATATGAAACGTTGTCCAGCATCTTGATGTGGTACCTAGTAATAAATACCCTACCACACTGTATTGTGATAATACTGTAGAGGTGGCTCTTGAAAACGGTCTAAGGTCACGCCAACAGACAAAGCACATGCTCCATAAGTATCAACTCTTGAAGGATTTTTATCAAAGGGGTAAAGTTAAAATGAGAAGAGTTCCCATAGAAGAAAACACAGTAGACCCTTTGACTAAAGTCTTATCTTAGCTAAAGCATGAATATCATGTGAGAACTAGAGGACTGAAGATTTTTTGTATTTGTCTCTAGTGAAAGTGGGGTCATGTTCGAGTTGACCTCCTAGAACCAATTTTTGTGTACTTTATGATAATATGTATCAGTAGTTTTTAATATTAATAAACTTTTTATAACATCATGAATTTTTTTCTACATAACATAGTATGTGATAATGTCCTAAGAGTATTTGTCTCACTAAAAGGTCATATAAGTTCTCCATTATGATGAGAAACCATAAGCTCCATGATAGTATTTTTAAATTTTTTTTTGAAAGGTGGTGTCTTGGCCTAAGACCAAGAAACATTTTATTAAATAGAAGGAAAGCAGGTGAAAAAGTCTAAAGGAGGGGATCTTATTACAATATTTTTTATAGAGATGGAGAATCTCAACAGGCATATCCAGGATAGTATTTTTGAATATATATATATATATATATATATTCTATAACTAGATGATATAATTTTAGGGACACAAATGATTCGGGATATCAGGGGTGAAGACTCATGGTACTTTGAGGTACCTTCTCATTGTGTACACCCATGGTAATATCCACTATAGGGTATTATGATAACGAGACCCACGAGTAGGAAATCCACATTTATATGTGTCATTGGATGTTCCTATCTTCGGACATGTATATTGATCCTTATACCTTAATATTATTATTAATGAGTATTATGAGTCATCTAATTTGATGTATTGACAAAAACCGTGACAACATAAGTTCACAGAGAGGTAGGATATTTTGGGTGCGTCATAAGTAATATTTCATTAATGAATAATATGAGAAAGGATTTATCCCTTTTTTTCTTTAATGGTAAAAAATTTCTCCATAAATTTTATAGAGATGATATAGCCTAAATAAATCCATGGTTGTGATGTTTTATGGGCAAGTTTGATTTCTAAAAAATCAAATAAAGAGACATCGACTACATAGATTAATGGCACCAGTATGAAACCTTCTTAAATAGAGATATCATAATGAAGGACTTGAGGTTTCTCAATTTTCATTAAAAGTGATTTGATAAAATAAAAAATAATTTTCAGTCAAGGAATTATATTACGTAGTGAGAATCTGCATGAGGTCTTATGTCATTGTGGCATTAACTTATTTCTCTATGGGTGCCTTATCATGTTACTAAATGCTAACCTTGGACTTTAGGTTGATTCACCTAATTCCACTGAGAAAGAGGCATATAGGGTCACACACTAAATGTATCTAGAATCTCAGTTAAATAATATATTATTATTTATTATTAAACAAGTAAAATAAATATTATTCCCATGTGTGGATTAATAATTATTCATGTTTTCTTGATCACATATATTTCATCACTAGTTATTATATAGAATGTTATGTGAGAATAATATTTAATAAAATATTTTTTTTCTATTTAGTGAATATAATATTCATTTACTGTAGAATAATGTAGGTATATTTATTTATTAAATAAATAATCATTATTCAAGGCCTGATAAATATTGTTGGGGAATGGAAGATCTAGTTTAATGGTCCTATGACAAATAATATATATTGAATATTATTTGATTAAATAATATTTAATTTAATTCATGAGTTTAGAGAATGTCAATAATTATTATTATTATTATTATTATTATTATTATTATTATTATTATTATTATTGACATGGGGTTCTGAAGTGATTAAATAAATAATAAATGGAACTTGTTTAATTATTTATTTCTAACCCAATTGGTATATAAACCCAATTATATTATTTTTCAATAGAGCCAATTCATTTCTTTTGTTATGCGTAATAAAATCTAGAGAATCCACTCAAAGCCCTTAAGAGATCCCCTCTCCAAGAATGCTCAAAATAATGGACATAAATCTTCCTCTTCCTTCCACTCTCGAGTCAAGATATATCAAAGAGAATCCTTTGTAAGTGATTCTTAGGATAATCAAAGGTGAATGACATAAGTAATAGGATCAACCATGCTTGCACTTGAAGATTCCTATGACGACATTCAAAGATTGGTGGAACACGTGTCGGTCACCATTAGAGGGAATCTATTCTTGATTATTACAACATAATGATGGTACGACGTAGATCCGTTGTCAAATCCATCAACAAAGAAATAATTTCTCACATGTTAATTCTTTAATTGTTTAAATTAATTATAAACAATATGTGATAATCATGCATTTTGGTTCTAGTGTTTTATCCATTTTATGTATTCTTTGATTAGATTCCATTGATCAGAGAATTTATCATCATGTAAATATCAGATTTATCATCGATAATGATAAAAAGAAAAGTTGGGAATGACTTATCACACACTTCCACTACACCTGAAACCTACACCAACATCAATCACTTACTTCATCAATTACATGGCCACTAAATCCCATGAGTTACCGATTTTTGAAATCAAGAGTGGTTCTTTTTATAGTAGAGTAAACATTATGAAACTTGAGTAATATTAGTTTTATATATTATTTTTGGAATGATTTGTTTATATTTTTTTGTATTTATTTTTATCATGTGATTTATACATTCTTTCATAATATCATGTATATAGAATTAGTTTTGTTTTTGTGTTTTTTAATATACAAAAGGATGTCGAATATATGAATGATGGTATTTTGAGATCAATAATTCCCCAGTTATTTTATAAATCCTCATTAGTTGTTGATAGAATAATGATTTAGGGAAAAACATTGGAGGTTAATGATAATCCGGTTTAGGTCTAGGTCATCCTGATTTGGGTTGTTAAACACTTTCCATGTAGGGAATGATCTGATGAGACATTCTGTAAGATCTCAGGTTTTCCTAAACCCTTAATTTATTATTTCTTGGGTCCTCAGAGAATCTATGGATGTTTTTAGGTGATATCAAAGGTTTGGGGTGGTTTTTATTATTTAAAACTAAAATTTAAATTAATTCTATAATTTTTTGTCATATTCCACATTTTATGATTTTTTGTTGATTTTTGGTTAAGTATATTATATTAAGTACAAATATTAAAAATATTATGTATTGGTTTTTGAAAAAGATCAAAACATTATTCATTTAACTAAAACCTAATGCTTTTTAAAAAAACATACATATTCATTAAAAACATATACATAAATTTTTGATAACGGGTAAAAAACTTATGCATCTTATCAAATCATACATATCATAATTATATTACGTATTGAAAATTTCATATAAGTATAAAAACCTACATGTTGAATAAATATATTATGTACTAACTAAAAATCTTATGTATGAATTTCATTACAAGGTAAAAACCTTAAGCATTTTTTTTGTTAAAGGAAAGTATATTATGCATTCTATAAAATATGTTATGTATCAAATTTTCTCAAAGAGAAATATATTTCATATAATTTATATTTCTTACATATGGTATTTTTTAATATAAAAATATATTAAACATTAATAAATATCATATGTATTTATATTTGTAAAAGTAGAAAACCTTATACATTATAAATTTATTATTTGTTAGTGTTTTAAAAAGTAAAATAGTTTACACATCATAGAAATATATTACATATCATCAAAATACATTATATTAAATCCAAAATTTCTTAGGTATGAATAATCTTACATATTCTCAATACATCCATGCTTTTACTATATTTATATTTGATTATCAGGAATATATTGCAAAGAATATATAATACTTATCACTGGGGGGACTTTTCCTTTTTTTATTATTTTATGATAAATAATATCTTACACATTTCTCTTGGAAACTTGAATAAAATGTTCAATTTTAGCCTAGATCATATTTTATGATTAATAATTCCATTATTAATCATAAAATATTAAAATTTGGATATTTTTTACGTAAAATAATTCCTTCACCACTACTATATATACATCGTGATTTTGGGAAAAGTTAATATCACAACATAGTGATGAAAAACATTTCATGGATTTACTTCATTAAATCAATTAAGAGGGTTGAATTGGATTTTAAAAAGGGGGTAAAATTGGGAGAATCACCCCGTGATTCATGCATCAATTTTTTTAAATCTAGAATTTCCATCCAATGTTTTGTATATTTCATATTCCATCAAACATCAGATGACCAAATAAACCTTATTGATAATCTATGAATACCCTTCGATTGTTTTAGGCCCTCGGTTGTGAGAGATTAATCATTTGGAAATTTAAGGTGGTTTTTCTTATCCTCTTTAGGATTCATTCCTTATTCTTCTTGGGAGGGTGTAATAGAAATTAATTTCTATTTTGGGTTGTGGTTTGATGGGGGTTTTTGTGTATTATATTTTTTATGTATTTCTAAAAAAACTCAGTCTTTTCAATCATCTCTCCTTCTCTCCTTATTCTTACATAGTGAAGTCATCATTCTAATCAAGGTAGGGGATTCAAGACTCTCTATTATTTTTTGTAAATTGTAGAACTATCATGACATTAGTTTTAATGGGTAAATGTTTATGAATTAACCTAAGGAAGATAATAATCTGAATAATGAAAGTGAAGGAGAGTATCATATGTTCTTTATAATATTATTCATTATTTCATGTGATAGATGTTGTTGTGTATTTAAATCTATTGTTGTGTGATTTAATTTTTTGTATGTTTTATGAACTTGATACTATGATTAAATTATATAATCACCTATTATAAATTAATAATATTTTAAATAAGGTAATTAATTAGTTGTTCGAAAAATATGAAAAATGGTAATAATGTCCATGATGGAAAATTATAATTTTCTTATAAATAATGACAATAAATGTGTTTTCTTAATGTATTTGTTGTTTATTTGTTGTGTTATCATATAGGGATGTGTTTCCTTATTGTGAATGAAATGGATTTGGCATAGTATGATGTGATTTTTGTTATTTTGGTGTTGGTATGGCTACTTTTTGGGAAAGGGATTGGTTTTGTAGAAATTGTGGTGGTTATAGGCATATATTGAGGTATGGTTCATGTGATAGATATTTATGTGATGTGGTTTTGTGTTATTATATTCCTAGTGGTATGGAATAAAATGGAAAAAATAAATATGATAGTGGATTATGGTATGTAATTGAATAATAGTGGGATAATGAATGTTTTTTCATTAAATATGGAAGTGATTGAAATGAATGGGTAATAAAAGAGAAAAATGTGGGTGAAAACTAATTAATGGTTTGTCATTAAATATGGTTAAAAAATGGTATAAAAAACATAATATGTTTGGTAAATGGTAAATCTATAAATGATTAAATTTTATGCTTAAAGAGAATTTATTCTTGTTGTTGTGGTTTTTTATGGGAAATTAAGGGGCTGGTTGATTTTGAAGAAGAAGAAACAGTTATTAGAGAACGTTTGTGGAGGTGTGGTGATAGTTATGGGCTTTTGTAGTTTTTTTAATAAGATACCTTTATTTGGGATTATTTGTGTAGATTCCTTTATAGTATACTATATTTTCCTTATGATTTATTATGCACCCTACTCAAGTTGGATTCTTTACAACACTCAAATGTTTTGGGCTCTAGGTGTTTTACCCAAACATCCAGGTCGGTGAGGAAATGGATAGCTTACTACCCTATATTCCTTGATCCCCCTTTAGACATGGTATGGGTTTTTTATGGATTAATGTAGGTTTACACATATGGTTTGTGATGGATTAAAGTTTTCATATGAAATATACCATGATATGATGATATATGGTGGGGGTCATACATGGTAGGAGAAGGGTGTGAGGTTTATTTCCTTCATGTTCGTGATAACCTACTATTATGAGAATGTGATATGTGTTTGGAATATGAATGTGGGTATGGTTGTAGTATGGTTTTATAGACTACTTCCAATGATAACTTCAGACCCCGCATGGGTTGGTGATGTTAAGGTTGTTGTCTATCCCACGTTGATTGTGACATGATATATAGTATGAACTCAAGGGTATGGAAAGGATGGAAGCATGAGACATTTTCTGTTGGGGTGTAAATATGAAAAACCAAGGGGGAATTGGATTAAGGTAACATTTATGATATATATATTCTTTTATTAATATGTTATTATACTTTTATGTGATGTTTGGTGATTGGACCTTGGTGAGATTTAGTTAATTGACCCAGTATAGTTATGTATGTTGGTTCTTCTATTTTTTTGCCGAATTGATAGTATACCTATTCCATATTTACACGATAGGTTTTGGGGAGGATCCTAGTAAGTATACATGTATGACCACCCCTATATGTACAAATTTGTTTTTCAGGTTTCCAATGTGAGTTTGATAACTGAGCTGGACATTACTAGCTTGAGGCTTAGAGCTACTATGAGAGTCATTTTTATAAGAATTTTTATCTTAATGTTCATTTTCAATATTTTGTATCAGTGTGAAATTTCATGTATTATAATTTTTTTTATTATAGTGGTGATTTACATTTTCTTTATACATTCCTAATATTTATGAGGGTATTCCCTTCCATTTGTATGTTTTATACCCTCAATACTAATTGCAAACTTGTGGCCTATTACAGGTGGGCCTTGGAGGTCACTCCCATATTCATTACAGGCTTGGGAGGGTTCCCATTTGGGAAGATTCAAGATATGTATGAGTGTTTTGATAGAGATTGGAGTTAGGAACTAGTGGGGATTGCATGGGTTTGTTAGGTAAATTTTTATAGTTGAACCTAGTACGTGAGGTGGTAAGGGAGACTGGCTAGGATATAGGAGATTATGGACACCTATGATCTGATGCAAGGAAATTCAGATTATTGAACACCCTTTGAGATATAAATTTTATAACATGGTGGATTCATATAATAATTACATGCATCATACTTGTTTTTTATTGTGTTTTAATTAGGGAAATTCTTAAGAAAGATTTATAATAAAACTATTAAACTGATATTGAGAAAAATTCCATGCTTCAAGATTGGGGATTAATTTCATAATGGTGACCTCTGTTAAGGTTTTAGGGATATAAAAGGGGGTTATTGGAGTTCTAATTACTATTCATTATGTTTCCTTGAGATGTTTCAGTGTAGTTTGTTCCTTATTTAGTGAGTGAATTCTAGTCTACTTTAATTTGTATATATAGATTCACATATGTTGATATGTTTATGATCTTATGTGCTTGTATTGTTTAAAGGAATCTAAATTTTTTATTAATTTTAAACCCTAAGAATTAATGAATTTCACATGAGGTATGTCCTAAATGGAAACCCTATCCATATTAAAACCAAATTTATGATTTTTGAAATTTTAGGTCTTTAACTTGGTGAAATATTGATAATAAATGATCTATTAGTAACCTAAAGGACCTTTTAATTGGATAAAATGAATTTACTCAGCCTTATGTTTTATGAAGCATGATATGTTTTAATCTAGGGTTCCTGGTTTGAAGTTTGACATATCGATACAAATTAGAAAAATATAATGTTAGGACTAAATGAGTCAACTAAATATATATTATGAAGCATGTAATCCTTTCTATTTTTTAGATATGTGAGATATTAGTGTAATCATGATAAAAAAAGGTTTTTTGTACATTATGGTAGGTCTATATTAAATCTCTTAGGGTTATTAGTGGGAATATTGAAAAACTTTTAATTCTAAAATGGATAAATTATTGATATTATATTATACATTTTAAGTTAAATTTGACTCTATTTGAATTAGTAATAAGATATTTATGGACAAATTTGTTTTGTATTCAAGAACACTGTCTTTGGGAACTTTTTATATATTGTATAATAATGTGTGTAGTGATATTAATTGATTTTATCCTAAATTTATTAAATAAATATGTGTAGGATATAAATACCTAGGATATTGATAGTATCTTAGATGGATAAACTTACAAGAAGGGGATAAATTTTTGTTTAAAACATATTTTAAAAGAATTAAACAAAAAACAAAAAGCCTCTTTAAGTAAATTTATCGGACTTGAACTCAGTCTAATTATCAGAGTCATAGATCAGAACTAGACAGTGTCTGATTATATTGGTGTGTAAAGATCAGAATCACAATGGATCTGATTAATCATAGTACATTTATCCTAATCGATTTGAAAATGATAAATAAATTTGTATTAGAAAGATAAGTATAAATACTTTCTTTCTTTGTCATGTACACTAGAATTAAACACTTCTAAAAACAATAAAAACAATAGTAAGAAACAGTATGAATTACATACAAGCTATTATTAAAAATGATAACTCTTTTAACCTTAAGAGTAAGGTAGTAAATAACCTTGACTAAAGGTATCCTCTATTTCATACTTATAGAAAATTATTTTCTTCCTTACCGGGAAATCCCTCAATATGAATATCAGTATGGCTATATATTCCTATCCCTGGAAGCCCTCGATACAATGATCGGATTTTTTCTATCTTCATATCCTCAAAATATCTTGATATGATGATCGTCTCTATCTTACTATCCATGTAATCCCTCGATCTGATGGATCAGATTCTCCATCTTCCTATCCTCAGAATCCCTTGATTGTAACAATGATTGGATGTGAATGAAAATTACAATAAAAAAAGTTTTTAAGGAGACTACACTTACAAGGTTTACTTAGAACTACCAACTCTTTGAAGAATTAAAAAAACTAGGAATGAGATGTTAACACTCTGAAATCTTTATATGACTTGAGTTTCCAGTAATTGATCTACTCCAAACTTTTCAAATGACCTAGTATTTAATTTCATTCTTCCAAAGGTTATATTTTCAAGTTTTTTGCAATGGACATGAACACCTGGTGCTTGATAGATCATGATGATCTATCCTAATTTAATGTATGAAATCGTATTGGTTAACACCATTACAGTTTTAAAAGTTTCCCTTATGTTAGAAACAAGTTTAAGTATTCTGATTATAAACTTAGTCTAGTGCGATGTACTTCCTTATCTATTGTCAATATGACAATACCAATGAGATAAGTCTTATGAAATTGGTATTATAACTAGTCTGATGGTCAGGAATTTTTTCAGTGTGATGTAAAATACAAAATTCTAACCCCTAGTTTGAATATAGGTGAGTATGATAATTATACACATACACCATAAAATAATCATAATTAAGAACAATAAGTTTATTTTCGTAATATAATAGAAATTATTCTATGTATGGAAAAATATAATGTTTTTTTAAAAACAATCTAAAACACTTGGGACATAAAAAATTAGTAAACATATTTTAATAAAGTGTTCATGATTTCCAATAGAAAAGGAATGGAAAAGTGAGAATTAAAACTTCTAACTCGCTAATATCCTCCTTTTTGGAAAGTACAAACCCCAAAACATAAATGAAAAAAACTTTGAAAAACTTACAACTCATTTTTATTTTCAGAAATTTTTAAACAAAGCTAGTGTTTGATCCTTAACTCCTCCCGAGTTTATAACTCTTCTGAATATGATGTATATTATCGATAAACTCCTCCATTTAATAATATATTACCCTTTTGATAAATCATTATCCTTTTGGAAGATATTATCCCATTGTACCCCTTACTAAAAAATCTCCCCCTTTATTTTAAAAATTATATTTTATAAAATATTATCCACATTTAATAATTTCTCCCCCATTTAATAATTTCTCCCCCTTTTATTTTCAAAAATAATGGGGAATGAATCCTAAGTTTCATGAAAATTTATAATTAAAATATACGAAATAAGTTTTAAACTAACTAGTTATCCATAAATAAAATGAAAGAATATAAAACTAATCATAATTGGATAAACATTCTAGAAATTAAAATTTGGATGAAAAATAATTCATTTAAAAATAATCATTCAAATGTTTTACAAAAACAAATGAATTCAAAATTTCAAAAGAAAACATCATTCTTTCTTCATTAGAGTCTTGAAAAATTCCTTCATATTTTATAACTCCTTTTTATTTTTCTCAAGTTTCTAAAAATTTTATTCATGAATAAGATATTTAGATTTTAGGCCTTTGACTTTCTTGGCATGCTATTTGTTTTGTTCTCTTAAAACAATAACTGAATAATACCTCGATATGATGGATCACATTATCCATCTTCGTATCCCTAAAATCCCTTGATCGTAACAATGATCGGATGTGGATGAAAATTAAAACATAAAAAACATAAGGAGACAAACCTAACAAGGTTTCCTTAGAACTACCAAATCTCTAAATAATTACAAAAAACTAGGAACCAGATGTTCACACTCTGCAATCTTCATACAAATTGAGTGACATGTAATCGATCAAATCCAAACATTTAAAATGACCTAGTATTTATATGCATTATTCCAACACTAATATTTCCAATTTTTTTACAACGGCCTTAGACACCTGGAACTTGATAGCTCATAATGATATGGCATAACTAAATGTTCCATGTCATATTGGATAACAGCATTACAGTATTAAAAATTTTCCTTATGATAGAAACAATTTTAAGTATTCTGATTATAAAATTAAGTCAGTCTGGTGGACTTCCTTATCTATTATCAATACAATAATCCTTATGATGTCAGTCCGATGAAATTGGTACCATAACCAGTCTGATGGTCATGAATTTTGTTAGTGTGATGGAAAAGAAAAAATTATAACCCCTTGTCAGATTATAGGTGAGTCTGATAATCAAAAACAAACTCAATATGATAATCATAAGAAATAATAATAAGTTTATTTTTGTAATTCAATAGAAATAATTCTATGTATGGTAAAATATAATTTTTTCAATAAAAACATTCTAAAACACTTGGGACATAAAAAGTTAGTAATAATCTTTTAATAAAGTGTTTTTGATTTCCAAAACAAACGGAATGGAAAAGTGAGGTGTAGAACTTATGACTCGATAATATGTGCTTGTTGGTAATATGTTTTGTCAAATAAATAGAAGATTTTATTTTAATAAAGGTTGTACTATTTTTAAAAAGTGGTCTTGTCAAATTGTTTGGAAGTAGTTTATAAATGGTTTTTATTTCTTCCTAAAGGAATCTTAGAAATTTTTTATTTGAATGGTTTTTGGGGAAAAAAGAAGTTTTAAGGTAAAACTTTTCACTTATTTGAAATATTTTAAATGTGTGGGTTTCAAGGAAAATAGTTCATATTTAAAAATGAGTTATTTTTTTAATTCATTTAGTCATTCTCTGAGTGATTAAAATTATTCAATGTGAATTATTATTTTTTTATAGGGTGTTATTGAGGTCTTTTCTTTAATCAGGTGTTTTGAACTAAAGAATGTGATTTTTCATGTATAGGGAATTAACCTCATTTCATTTGGTTTTCAATGGGGTTTATTCATGGAACTAGAAACACCCAATGGATACCACATCTATGATAATCTATTGACCTACTTTCCAAATGTAGGTGGTCACTGAGGTTTCTTACCAATGATGCTTAGAATCTCACATTGGTTGACAGAATAGGATTTCGAGCTCATTACACCTTATTGGGGGTCCTACTATTAGACTCTATTAAATATTTAAGTCATGTTCATGAATCCCTCCAAAATCCCAATATAAGACTGGTTATCCTCATACAGGTAATCAGTTATTGGTATATGCTGATGTGAATGTATGTAAATATCAAAGGCATATTATTAACATGAACATCAGTATGTATCATAGGTTTTATATCAATGGAACCATCTATATGTATCATAGATTCTCTATATTTATTCATCATTATGTGGTGAAGCCTAGTTTTAAGGAACTATTGTTTAAATCAATATTATTGGTAACTCTGTATTTTATCTTTGTCCAAGAAGTTGGAGGTGTTCATGGTGATAGGATTAAGCCTATTAAAGATAATTCTTATGTATCCCTATAAAAGGAAACAAAAACCACATATTTTGGTTCTACTTAATGAGGCACATCATATCATTAAGTTCATGTGAAAAGGACCGATCCATGTAGTTTAATGTTGTGTGGTAAGGGAGGCTAGGAGAAAGGTGCCTAGAAATGGTTGGTGTGGGACATACCATGAGAAACCCTTTGTAGTTAGCATTGAATGTAATATGACTCTACGATATTGGGTTAATCTTACAAGAAATATTTCCTTATGAAGATGGATCTCATCAGGAATATAGCCTGATGAGGATGTAATGATAGGACCCAAAAGGAGTATATCCCTTTGGTTAGGGGGATGATTTTATCATAAATATGACCCAATAAGGATGGCGATGGGTTGCTGATTTTGGGTTTGAACCTTGGGGATCAGTCCTACATATCTCATCAAAACATGAATCAAATATTACATTGTTCTTTTGACACATATTAATGTCATGTGACAGGGTCGTACTATGCAGTTTAACATCATGCGGTAGGGATATTTTTGTATAGTTTAACGTCATCTGACTAAGATATTGTAAACATTGTTTAACATTATTTTGCAGGGACTTAAATGATTTAAAAGGTGAAATAGAAAAGGATTGAGTGGGTCTTACACATAAGAGGCATCCCTAAAATGCCTGATTGGGAATATGTCCCTTTGAAGGAATGTCTCATGGTGAATATGGACCTTTTTGAAGAAGATAATATGGTCGGGGACTACACCTAAGGAGGAGTCCCATAATGAAGGATGGAATTGTGTTAATGGAATAATCAACTCAGACCTCTAATCCCATGTGATTCATGATTGGTTGGAGAAACAATAGATAATATAGAATCATATTCATCACACAAGAGCATGAAACTGTATTTGAATAGGTTTTACATGTTGAGGCTACCCTGAATGAATCTCCTCCTTATTTCTAGATGAATAAGGGAGGATATATAGTATCAAGTAATAAATTTTAGGGGATTACTCCAAGAGGGATTCCATTTTCTCTCTTCCTAACTATTTATAAACCTAGGATTGGGACTTATGCATCTGATAATTGGAAAATAAAAGGAAAAAATTTTACCAATATCACTTCATGTTTCAAGAAACATGCCGAATTTAAGTTTCACTACCTAAAATGGGAATATTCCCACCACTACCTCTAGAATTTGGTTCATCGTTACCAAGGGGATTCATGATCACAAACACTCTAAGGATCCCATTAGTTAGGGAGGAAAATTTTGGGACAACCTTTAATAAGGGAATGCATGGTCTAAAAGGGGGTATGTTGGTGTTCCTGATACCCTAGGAATTAAAATATAGTGGCCACTTTAGAGGAATTGGTTTAGTCTTCCTTGTATTTTTTCATTAACCAAGGAAGACCATTTGGACACTTCATAGAGGGGATAAAATGGATCCAAATTATATATGGGAGGTGAGCATTGATAGTGGGTAGATAGACACACTAGGGTAACCCATCTCGCATAGAGGTCTTGCTATGAGAAATTGAGGAAGCACAAAATAGGTCCTTCATAAATGGCCAAATGATATTTCCATACTATAAATGATTTATTCATAGATAGGTTCCTTCCATAAAGTAATCCTTTATGGGAGGAATCTATTCCTTCATAGTTAACTAATTACCTATTATTTATGAGTGAATACTCTTCATCACACTCTCAATATTTCTTTTTTGCTTCTATGTATCCATCTATATCATTGGTAATTAAATGGTTATTTATAGGTGGTGTTGAAAAAACCACTTAAAAATGGCTGGATGCGTAGGAATTGATATGCTATGTGGGGCCACATATGGATTCCTCACTCCATAAATGAAATTCATTTAAAAAGGGTGGTGTATCCCCATCTCTCTCTATAAATGAAATTCATTTTTGAAGGGTGGGGTTATTTGAAAATCCCTTTATTATTTTTTTAATCAAATATTTTCTCATAGATCTTTGGTTGTTATGAGAAATAGCCTATGTTCTATACAAATTTATCTCCTTTTCCAAAATCTACTTTGTTCTTCATCTAATTGATATTAATTATTGTTCCATAAAAATTTACCAATACTTTTTGGGTTCCTGCAAATACTATCGGCCTCAAAAAATTCCCCCATCAGAATGGGGTTCATTCAGAATGAAAAAAGTAAATTTCAAGGAAGAATATTATCCTGTGTAAG
The DNA here is from genome assembly GCA_963277665.1 of Viscum album. Lineage (NCBI taxonomy): Eukaryota > Viridiplantae > Streptophyta > Magnoliopsida > Santalales > Viscaceae > Viscum > Viscum album. The sequence continues at coordinate 828,556,767 of OY728127.1, forward strand.
ATCTTTATGGGTATTAATGAACCCTAAGGAAGAGGGTCCACCTATATATAGGGTGTTAGTTTTTTCATTTGGAACATTTCAAGAAGGATCCTTTACGATTGACTCTGATCTTACATCCATGGTTCCTTCTATATAGTGATCCCCCTTTTCGGTTGACCTCCTTCACAAAACAAAAAAAGAAGGATCTTATATACTAGTATTTCACAAGTTATTTATGATTCTTTTCAAAGTAATTCTTACTTTTTGTACCAACTATGTAGTCTGTATAGTGATATAAGGGATATATAGTTTTCATTTCACCTATATGCTTTGTGAAATATTTGAGTTTGTAAAATTTTATATAAAAATCTCTTAAAATTTTACAAACTCACTTTTCTTATAGAAAATGAATTCTACCCATGTCACTAGTACTACTGATGATAGGATGAATTCCATGATTATGAGTGTTGAGGGTGATGTAAAGAGAAGTGTGCCTCCAACACATCAGTTCTTATCAAAGATCATATGTAAAATCCTCCAAGATTATCCCATCTTAGATAGTCTTCCCATTTCTGGATTTGGGTTATTTTTTGGTGTCCCATGACATGAAAATAAACCCCTTTCCTAGATAAATAGTTACAATCATGAACCTCAGGAAAAAATCTCAGTAAAGGGGATATATATCAGAGAACACCAGTATAAATAATTCTTCTTGGGTTACACTCCTTTGTCATTAAATAAAGAATTGTGGGAACCATAGTCAGACAACTATTTATATTAATCCATTATAATAAAATCTATATACAACAATAAGATAGGGTGGTCACCAAAATGGGATCTTCATCTTAGTGGTTTGTTCATCCTTGATTGGGGGTGGCCCTTCTAGGTCTGTTAAAGATATGATGAATTTAAAAAGGATCTAAAATCTATATTTATTTATGAAACTACTTGGGTATCAATGACTTTATTATATCATAACAATTTTATTCTTTTGGACCAGATAAGAAATTGGAGTTTGTATACCAAAAAGTTCCATTTGTTATATGGAAATGTAGGGATAAGCCTTTGAGGTGCTTGAATGATCATAAGGGTGTTGATCATGGGAGATATTTATGATGAGTTCCTCCCTCCTTCATTACAATGGGATGGTGTGGAGAGGATTCTTACACACATGAAATAGTATCTTACCATGTCACAGAATCTTTTGGAAGTAGAGGATATTCCAAAGCTAGATGTTCTTTTCTATAATTGGATCCATATATTTTTTATACCAAATGGTCATGAGCCACATGTAATAATGCTGAGGGATTTCTGGGCCCATATAAAATAGAGGTTAACTTATGTATACTGGCCAACATTATAGAAAAGAATATTTACTTAGTGGGGTTGGAAAGTTTTAATCAGGGTTTACCATCTAGTACAATCCGTGGCCTTATTTGAAATTTTCTTAAGAAGATGGTTATTACCTGTAAATAAATCATATACCAGGTTTAGGGTCACACCTTTAATCATTGCATTATAGTTGTAAACTGGGAGTCATATTAATCTAGTGGCCCTGTATTGTCAATATTTTTAGGTTTTGGGCGCAGCGGAAGTGCATTGGCGGGTGTACCCAAATTTAATTTTTCCATTAACAATGATCAATCAGAGACCCTATACGATAATAAAACACAGGATCATCAAAATAGAACAAAGAACAAAAGGAAGGAAGGGAGTCATGGAACCATAGAGAGGATCATCATATGTTGTTTATAATTAATTTAATTAAAATACAAGAATTACCTTGATGGAATTCTCTCTCCATTGATGTTTCCGGTCATTATCTGATGTGATCCATCATTGTGTTGTAGAATCCAAGTGTTGGATTCCTCTATAGGTGATCCACATGTGCTCCATGTATCTCTTGATGTCACCAAATGGATCTCTGGGTGCTAGAATAGAAGAGCCTTCGCTTGTGATGTCCACCTTCGATCACCTTGAGAGCCACTTGCAAAGCACTCTCCTTTATCTGGTGGAGGAGGAACTCTCTCATACCTTGAGAAAGTTCTTGGAAGAAAATAATTATCTCTTGGCTTGAGATCTTTCTATAGATCCATTGTGCGCAACCAAAAAAATGTCTAGGCTAATGAGAATTATATAATTGGGATTTTAATTACTTAGAATAATAAAATGAATTAATTACCAGAAAGAATTTATTCATTTCATTTAATTCTTAGTAAGACTCCATGTCTAATAATGACTGTAGAATATTATTATTACTTGACATGAACCCAGTGAATTAAACCTAATATTATTTAATTAAATAAATAATATTATTTCTCACAAATCCCTAAAAAATTACACGGTGTGTGTATCAATATACACGACGTGTACTTTTGTTTTTACATTTTCTTTATTTCCACCACCACATTTATTATACCTTGAATAATGGATATTTATTTCTCAAATAAATATCACTGTATTACTCACTAATAAATATACTATTTTTTCCACAATATATTCTCTCAAATTGCTAGTTTTGAAATAAATTCAATCAAGAATCCTTGAATAATTATTATACCACAATCAGTAATAATATTTATTCAACATGTTAAATTGATATTTAACTGAGATACATGGACACACTTAGTGTGTGACCCTCTATACCTATTTCTCATTGGAATTAGGCGGAGCCTACTTAAATTCCAAGGTTAGCATCTAGCAACACACCAAGGAACCCATATAGAAAGAACGTAACGCCGCAATGACATGTCACCGCCTATGAATGTTTACCGTGTAATGTAATCCCTTTATCTCGATATCTCAAATAAAGCAGGTTTCATTCTAGTTCCATCAACCCATGTGCTTGATTATTCATTCTTTGACTTTTCATAATTGAACTCTCTCATTCCTTACAATGGTTATAGATTTATTTAGGCTATATAAATTCCATAAAAGGGACTGAGATATCTACTTCTGTTATGGAACAGAAGGGACAAATCCTTTCTCTCATTATCTATTAATGCAGAATTACTCACGATGCACCCAACATATCCTACATCACTGCGAATATCGTTTCATCACATTTTTCATCAATACATCTAAGTTCACGAGTTGTAATACCCATTAATAATAATCATAAAGTATAAGGACCAATACACACGTCCGCAGATAGAAACATCCAATGACACTATGAAATGTGGATTTCCTATTGGTGGGTCTCGTTCTCATAATATCCTCCTGGATATTACCAAGGGTGCAAACCATGAGAATATGCCTCAAATTTTTATTTTCCCTCACCCCTAATGGATTTTATTATTTGTGTCCCTTAAATAACATCATTCAGCCATAGAACATATATTTAGGAACACTGTTACGGTACTTTCAGGTTCTCATCATAGTAGGGATCTGTTATGACCCTTTAATGCAACAGATATCCTTAGGAAATTATCACATGTATTGTCACATAGAAGAACAATAAATATGTGATAAGGTATCTATTAATGAATAAAGTACAAAGTAGTTTTTTCTAGGCCACCAACTCCAACAGACTCTCACTTGTACTAGAGCCAACTGCTAACAACCTTTAAACCTCTAGCTCTCACATGATATTCATGCTTCTTCTAAAATAGGCCTTTAGTCATGGGGTCCACCACCTTCTCTTCTATGGAAACTCTGCTCACTTCAACTTCACCCCTTTTATAAAAATCCCTCAAGATGTGATACTTTAGGAGAATTTTCTTTGTCTGTTCATGTGGCCTTGGTTCTTTTTCAAAATCCACTGATGTAGTATTATCACAATACAATGTGATAGGATATTTACTGCTAGGCACCACATCAAGCTCCTAGAAAAATTTCTGAATCCAGAAAGATTCCTTGGCTGCATTAGAAGCTGCTATATATTCAGACTCCATTGTAGAATCGGCTACAACTGGCTGCTTTGAACTCTTTCAGCTCACAGATCCTCTGTTGAGACAGAAAACATGTCCTAATTACGACTTCAGATCATTCTGATCTATCTAAAAACCAGCATTAGCATACCCTCTAATGAAAATCTATTCATCTCCTCCATACACCAGGAACATATCTTTAGTTCTTCTCAGATACTTAAGGATAGTCTTAACATAATTCCAATGTTTTTCTCCTGGATCTTATTGATATCTACCTACCATGCTCAGTGCATAAGCAACATCAAACCTGGTACATAACATGGCATACATGATGGGTCTTATAGCTAAAGAATATGGGATCTTAATCATCCTATCTTTCTCCTATTGTGTCTGAGGACACATTCTCTTAGAAAGATGTAGGCCATGTGACACTAGAACCAATCCCCACTTGGATTTTTTCATACTAAATCTTTTTAGTATCCAGTCAATGTATGTACCCTAACCTATTCCAAGAAACCTCTTGGATCTATCAAGAATGGTCTTGATCCCTAGAATGTAGGCTGCTTCACCTAATTCCTTCATGGAGAAACACTTGTTTAACCAGTCCTTAACTCACTGTAAGACTGGTACATCATTTCCAATAAGTAATATATTGTCAACATATACCACTAGGATAACGGTCGTATTTCCATTAAACCGCTTATAAATACATGGATCACATTCATTCTTAATGAAACTAAATTCCTTTATGCATTCATCAAATCGAATGTTCCATGAGATGGATTCTTTGTTTAATCCATAAATGGATTTTTGAAACTTGCAAACCTGTTTGGATTCACTTGGTGTCAGAAACCCTTCTAGTTGTGTCATATAGACATCTTCCTGAAGGTTCTCATTAAGGAATGTTGTTTTGACATCCATATTCCAAATCTCATAGTCAATGTAATCTATTATGTAAAGTATTATTCTTATGGATATAAACATAGAAACTGGCGAGAAGGTTTCATCATAGTCAATTTCTTGACGATGTCTGAATCCTTTAGCCACTTGCCTTTCTTTATAGGTTCTAACTTGACCTTCCACGTCCAACTTTCTCTTGAATACCCATTTTCATCCAATAGGATTTACATCAATTGGCTCAACAACCGAAACCTAGACTTGATTTGTATACATGTAATCCATCTCAAAATTCATATATTTTATCCATCTTACAGCTTCTGATCTTCCTACTACTTCCTTTTAGAATAGAGGTTCATCATTGTCCAACAATAATGATTCACTATCCTTGGTGACTAGGAAACCAAATATCTCTGGTTCCCTTACCTCTCTTGAGATCCTATACAGTACTTGTGTTTCTATAACCTCTTCCATGGGGACCTGTGGAACTTGTTCCTATACCAAATCATGTGTATCTTGAGAAACAACTTCGTCGAAGTCAATATTTCTCCCACTATCCTTTTTGAGGATGTTATACCTCTCAAGAAATATGGATTTTCTTGTGACAATCACTTTCTTGTTTGAAGGGTTATATAGGTAATATCCTTTCGTTTCCTTGGGATATCCTATAAAGATACACCTTGTGCCCCAGGGTGCCAGTTTGTTTACTGATAAGGCCTTAACAAATGTCTCACATCCCCATACACATGTGTGTGACAAAATGGGTTTCTTTCCATTCCATAACTCGGAGGGAATTCCATTTTCAACCTTATTTGGTACTCAGTTTAATGTGTATGCTGCAGTTTTTAATGCATATCCCCAAAAGGATAATGGAAGATTAGCATGAATCATCATCAACCTCACCATGTCCAATAAGGTTTGGTTCCTCCTTTCACTAACACCATTCTACTATGGTGTATAAGGAGGAGTGAGCTGAGATAGAATCCCAGACTCTCGTAGAAGATTGATGAACTCTTGGTTCAGATATTCTCTACCTCAATCTAATTGAAGTTTCTTTATCTTCTTACCAAGATGATTCTCTAATTCATTCTTAAATTCCTTAAATTTATCTAAGGACTCTAACTTATACCACATTAAGTATACATATCCATATCTACTCAAATAATCAGTAAAAGTAATGAAGTAATAATATTCACCCTTATATTCTACTATAAATGGTCCACACACATCTATGTACACCAATCCTAGAAGCTTTGTGGCCCTTTCAAACTGTCCACCAAAGGGTGATTTTTTTCATTTTACCTTGTAAACAATTGTGACATCTATCAAGTGGTTTTAGCTCAGTAGAGTCTAAATAACCATCTTGGCAGAGATTTTTCAAGAGCTTCTCGTTTACATGATAGAGATGGTGATGACACAACTGGGTGATGTATGAGACATGTGAGTTTGTTTCATTATCAATTTCCAACACTTGGTTTTTTTAATTTAATACATACAAACAGTTATTTAAATGAGGCATACCAAAACATACATTGTTCTTATAAAATAAACAACCCATATTTCCAAACTTTAAAATAAATCCATCCATATCTAAACATGATATAGAAATTATGTTCTTGGTAACACTAGACACATAATAATAGTTATGTAAAACAAAAAGCATCCATGTTTGAAAAGAGAGAATTTAATCGCCAATGGCCAATGCATCCAACTTCATGTCATTGGAAGCTTGAATATCCACCTCTCCTCTGTCAATCTTTATAAATCTACTTGGTTCATGCATTTGAATACATATGTGAGGCCCACAAGCTGTATCTAATACCCAATGTGTAGAAATGGAAAGATTACACTTGATAACGAATGCACCTTTAGCATCTCCACACTTCTGGGTGCAGTTCCTCTTCCAGTGGTCTGGCTTGCCACATGAAAAACAAACTTCCTCCCATTCCTTTCCCTACCTCTAGATCTTCCCCTTCTTGGAGGGACGGTGCCTAGGGGATTCAAACAGTTTATGAATCCTTGGACCCTTTTCCTTGTCCTTCCTTTTCTTATTCACCATAATGACAACAGGTTTGTCACTCCCCATTTCCTTATCTAATTGGAAAATTAAGGTCATAAGCTTTGATAGACTCTTCTCATTGTTCCTCATGTTGTAGTTGACAATAAATCTAGAGAAGGTCTTGGGAAGTGATGATAGTATGAGGTCTGTGTGCAACTTATCCGGGAACTTAATCCCTAAGATGTCCAGGCATTCATTGTAGACAATAAGCTTGACTACATGAGGCCCAGCTGACACATACTCTCCAAGATTATTTTTAAACAAATAATTGGAGATCTTATAACTCTCTTGTATTTCCTTCTCTTGATAGATATCCTTAAGGTGAGACATCATGTTATACGTGTCCATGTTTTCATGTTGATTTAAGAACTCATTACACATGGCCGATATCATGAAACATTGGACATATATGTCATCATCCCTATGTTTCATATAGAGATATAGTTCCTCATCACTGGGCTCTTTTCTAGGTGCAACTGGAATAGGCTCCTCCAACACGTACAATTTCCTCTCCTGACAAAGGATGTTGTGTAAACGCCTCTACCATTTCTGGAAATTGGTGTTGGTGAGAAGGTTTTCCTTCTTGAGTATAGTTTGAAATCATATGTTTGAAGTCATTTTTCTTATCATTTCTAAAAATTAAGATGAGAAATGTTTAGTACTTTATCATGATAAAATTGAGACAAAAAAATAATTTAATACTTATTAATCTCCCACTATTTTATCGAAATCCAATAGCCCTCACCATTGAATTCAGAATATTCTATTGCCTGAATATTCTAGTGTAAAGGATCTATATTTCCCTTTGCATTACCCCAACTATGGTTGGTCAAGAAACATCAAGGGTTTTAGGTAGTTATTCCAAATTCCAACTGTATTAACTCGCATCTCCTTGATCCGCTGAGTGGACTCCCCAATCATGAAATCCTTTTATTATGGATTTCCTCAACCTCTACCTCTTGGTCACACCAAGTCCTGTGGTGGTATTCAACATTTAATGTAAACCAAGTCAAGTAAACCCAAAAATATGAATTAGAATTCCTAGATAATTGAAATCGCCCCAACTAGGGTTGGTAAAGCACTTTGAACTATGGTTAGATTCTAACCAAGATTATGGAAGGCTATACTGACTTAATATTTCCTTTGAGGGATCTTATCCTTATACATAAATTGTCATTTTATTATCTTTGATTACGTGATTTTTAATATTAAGTGGGATATACTTAAGTTATTAACCATGTATAAGATAATATTTATGCATAAGCCGGTCTTATTTTAGTTCTATCTTGCATGCTTTTTTAATTCATTAATTGTGTGATCGTGAAAACACACCCACAATAAATAAAACTTTCAACTGAAAGAAATAAAATAAATGGTATGATCATGATATTGTTATATTGGTTAATTTATCTAGCGGTTGATAAACTATCTCAAGACCTAGGGTAGAAACACCTTGAACCTTTTGGGTTCATTTTTATAGCTTTCCACCTATCCACATTTGTATCTCCTTGGATTGGTTTCACCTTGGATCCTAACTTGATCCACCTCCACTAGCTTGGGAGATCCATCCATTACATATTCTTTTATCTCACTCACAGGTCATGGGTAAAAATGGGTTTTACATAAAATAAACCTTTTTCATGCAGGCCCTACATATTAATGAGGAGAAGGCATGATTGCCAACAAATTTAATTTAAATAAATAAATTATAATAAACCATTCACATACAAAGGTCTTGGTCTATCTCATGATCATCCATACATGTAATGATATTTACACATAAATAAAACTAGCATTCAATTATTTAATCATTCATTTTCAAGGTAAATCACTCTCGAATCAATTAATTATCTTTAATTAATCATTCCTTTTATCTTAAATCCTTTTTTGAATTTCCTTGATATTCTCATCCATCATAATTTTAAACAAATAAATTCATTTAAAATTATCTTTGTACGTAACTTGTACCTTGGAGGCAAACCGGTGAATTCCCATTCATAACTACCCAATGAGTATAAATGAACATTACGTAGATGTTAAATTAAACACATATATATAAAACACCTATCACATGTTGTGCCTCAACTTTACTCTCTCACTATGGTACACGTCTCAAGGTTTTTTATAATATAATTATAAATTATAATAAATCTATGTAATTTGGATGAGTACACGACGTGTATTTCCAACTACACGGTGTGTACTTTTGTTCATCGCCCATCCTAAGTACATGCCTGGGGAAATGGCATGTAGATGTACTTCGTAAATATTTGGAGTACACAACGTGTTCAGTGGGACACACTCCGTGTAGTGTCCATCTTACACGGATTCCATTAAGGCAATACTTGTATGGGGTACACGGTCCAACCCTAACCAGATGGGACTAAAATCCCTATTTAGTGGGCCAAACAGTGTGTAATCCATAAATTGTTTGCCACATGTTCCTGGTCAACACACGGAGTCTTAAAAACTTAGATAGAATCCAAGGAAACGGCCTGGTTTGGTGGAATGTCCCAATGCATGGAACCTATAATGCACGGTGTGTACTGCCGAATACACACTGTGTGTTCTAGAGTTGTACATCCAGGAAGCTTTTCCACCTCCAGATAAGATCCTTTGTTTTTATTTTAATCAAAATTAAAAGAAAAAAAATTCTGTAAGGTGAAAGAGAAACGAAAGAGGAGGAATAGATCTCAAGATTAATATTTATAGAACGATTAACTATAATTGAAATAGCTAAATTATTAAATGCATAAATAAAAAATGAATAACTAAATAATTATAATCAATGATATGACTGCTCTGATACCACTTGTAGGTTCCGGATGCAGCGGAAGTTCATTGGAATGTGCACCCAACTTTAATTTTTCTATTAACAATGATCAATCTGAGATCCATCGCGATAATAAAACGCAGAATCTTTAGAATAGAATGAAGAACAAAATAAAGGAAGGGAGTCTTTGAACTATAGATAGGATCATCATATGTTTTTTATAATTAATTTAATTAAAAATACAAGAATAACCTTGATAGAATTATCTCTCTGTTAATGTTTCCAATCACGATCCGATGTGATTCATCATTGCCTCATAGAATCCAAGTGTAGGATTCCTCTAGAAATGATCCACATGTGCTCCACATATCTCTAGATATCGCTGAAGGGGTCTCTAGGTGCTAGCATGGAAGATCATTCTCTTGTGATGACCGCTTTCGATCACCTTGAGAGCCGCTTGCAAAGCGCTCTCCTTAATTCGATGGAGGAGGATATCTCTCGTACCTTGAGAGCGTTCTTAGAAGAAAATAATTTTCCCTTAGCTTGAGAAATTTCTCTAGATCTGTTGTGTACAACCAAAAAAATGGCTAGGCTAATGAGAATTATATAATTGGTATTTTAATTTCTTAAAATAATAAAATGAATTAATTACCTGAAAGCATTTATTCATTTCATTTAATTATTAGGCCACCAAATCCAACAATATTGTATTATCAACTAGAAAGAATCGGTGGGGGGAAGTTCCCTTACCGACTTATTGGTCCATTTTAGGTTCTTTATGGTTGGATAGTGGTACACATGGGGGGTTATGAGTTTTTTGATAATCAAAAAATTATAAAGGCATAATTTAGGACATATTTTTAGTTCATTTATAGAGTTAACACATTTTTTTAGAGATTAATTATGTAAAGGGTATTCTCAACCATTATGACCATTTTTTCTATGCCTATTACACACCTCCAACTAGAAACTTGGTTAATAATGCATCTGGTGGTCATGCAAGATGGGGGTACCTTATTTTTTAAGGGGAGGTTTTTTGGATAAAATTATTGGCATGAAGCTAATTTATGAAGGATATTCACCTTGTAGTTTTGTTTTACATTTACTTTGCAACCAGAAAAAGTTCCACACATCTCTAAATAGTGCGTAAAAGGAAAAAAACATGATGATTTATCTTCAATTTTGGCACATACATGGGAGGATATGGGGATTCATATCGAACTTCCACCCTCTAGCTCTATGTGTTATATTGAGAAGACATATATTGAGGCTTGGATTGATTTTTATCCAAAAAAAATAGTTGGTTGAATTGGGTTTATTGGTTGAGGGTCCACTGATGACTAGAAAAGAGGGGGAAAGGGGAAACAATTGGGAAGTCAAACTCAAAAAATAAATTTCACCAAGAAAACTTATGATTTATGAGATTTTAAGAAAACGTTTAAGGGTTTAAGGTTCCGATCCCCAAACTACTAAATCACCTCATTGTCCATTTATCACTATTGAGGATATATATTGTATGTATTTTAGGGATTTTGATTCTTGGAATAGCTCTATGCTTATCTTGTATATGTGGGGTTTTTTTCAATGGAAGAATATCATCTTGATTGGATATTGGTGAATATCTACACCTAAAAACATTTCTTATATAGGTCAACCTAAGATGGTTGAATTATATATCTTGGACCATGATACCTCTATCCACTCAATTCATGATAAACACATATATTTAAGTCAAGTTCTTGAAATTTTGAAGCCTTATATGAGTGAGAGTGAGAAAAAATAAGCCAGTGGTAATGCTTCCCAAGAAGAGGTGGGATGATTTCTTTCATTACATCCATGTAATATATTTTTTATAGGATTAACTAAACCTTTCTCTTTATATGAATAAGACCAATGAGGAAAATTTTCCTATTAAAATTAACTTAGGGATGTACCTTCCCCTCTATGATTGGGACCTCATAAATTTCCTACCCTAAGGAACACTCTGGTATTAGAGGTTCCAAAAAAATAGGTGATTAATTTATATTATTCTCCTCCAACAAGAGTGGAATCATCGAAATTATTGATTCCTATCATGGAGGTGTTTCTATAGGCTTAGAAGGAGTGGGATACCTAGAGAAGGAATTTATTTGTTGAACAAGTTTGGAAAGTACTTCAGGAAGAGGATATTGATTTTCCTGGCTTTAGGATTATCACTTATCCTAAGAACATTTATTTTTAATAATAATATAGGGAATTTAGTACCTATATTGAAGAGATAGATTCTTTAATATACATTTTCAAAGTTATAATTTACAACTCTGATCAAGTATAGGAGATTTTAACATCAAGATAATAAAAAACTAAATATGAGGAAGAGGTAGAACAAGTCCTCATTCCAATTATCACTTTAAATGTTATTTTAATTCTTAACCCTTTTAATGATTTTTACAGGAGGCTAGAGATAATAAATCATCTATTACATTACCACAATATACCAAAGGCAGAATAGTTATTAGAGTGTAGTTTCTTTCCAATGAAAGGGTTGTGGAAGAAAGATCTCCCAACATAGAAGAGCATATATGGGCAGTGGATACTGATCTTGAGGGAGAATTTCAACCTCCACCACCACCAATTGTACCTCCTATGAGAATATCCTCATGGGAGACCATGAAGAAAATGTGGGCAAAGAAGATAATGATACACATTCATTTAGGAATATTAGGTGAGTATTATACTTTCTTATCCAACTTTAAAACTAATTTGATGGTCTCTTACATGTGATTTATCTTATGTAGATGTTATAAAAAGTTATACAAACCTGAGAGTATTAATTATCCGAGGTCATGTAACTCTTTTCGTTTTAGAAAAGGATGTAGTGATGGTATACATTTTTGGGAGGTTGGGATCAAATGAAGAAACAAATATTTTAATCACTCCTATTATGGATTTGAGGTCAATGAGTGACATCAAAAAAATGGAATATATTGTGATTTCACCTCCCTAGGATCAAATGAATCTTATACTGCTAGAAGGGGGATTGTGGCGGTGGGATTTGGGGAAATGTGGGGTTCTTCGTTTCACCGTCTTTCTTCTTTGGTTTCTCTTGATCTGTTTGGGGTTTCTTTTTAGGGTTACAATCCTTGGTTATTTTCATGGATTTAGTTCAGATTTTAGCTCCTTTGTTTCCGTTTTAGGTTATGTGGTTCTTCTGGTTATGGGTTTCTTGTTTGTTTGTTAAGTCTCTTCTCAGATGGCGTAGTTTGTGGTTTATTCTTTTCTATGGTTTTTTGGTTTGTTAGTTGTGTTCATGGCCAAAGTCTCATTCCCCTAAAACCTTATGCTGCGTTAACACTACCCTAGACTCGTGTCCCATTTCTCCTCTATAGGTCAGTTGGGAGTGGTGGATCGTCGTAGTTTTGGGAGGTGGCATTCAGGCAGTTATGGGTTCTCAAGGGAATGAGTCCCTTGCTCGTATTTTCAGTGTATTTGCGCACGACGTCTGGTTTCTTGGCGGTGACGTTGGTTCTAGCGACCGGTTGCCTCTGGCTTTCTGATGCAGTGAGGAACCAACGACAATGAAGACATGGTGATTTTTCAGTGATGATGACGATGGGTACAGTGAAGATGATGGACGACGATCTTGATAGATAGTGATGATGACTGTGACTTCTACTGATGCGAGCATATCCCGAAATTGATCTCCTTGTTTTGTGTGTCTATTTTGAATTTTGAATTTGGTTCACCATTGTGGAATCCCTTTGAATGGTTTTGACTAATGTTCTGGTTCCCGCTCACCTCAAAGTAGTCTTTTTGAAAATAAAATAAAAAGTTATTTGGGTAGAAGGGGGTTCTGAGAGGGAAGATTCATGTGAAGGTCAGAACAAACTAGATTCAGATACAATGAATCTCACTCTTACCAAAATGATGTTGGTAGATAATCCCTTTAGGATTAAAGAGTTTGAAATACCAAATCTCTGGGTAGAATTGACCATGTTCTATAAGAAGTCGTGATTATATAAAAAAACATCCAAGGAGATTTTGGATCAGCTATTGATCCAAGTTCACCAGATTTCATTTCTATGGGTGAGGTGTTGATAAGTGGCCTCTTAGAGGTCATATATCTAGCCAAGTATGAAACCTATGATTATAATTTCATTTTTACATCCATGGAATAAGGTTAGTTACTTTTGGATTTACAAATATTTCTTTTTGTGTTGGTCATTTTCAATTCCCTTATGCAGCTTTTGATAGAAATAAACTTGGCATGATTAAATCAGGGGTTCCTTATGGGATTATTTTTCTAGTGGATGATGTATAACCCATTGATAATAATAATGGGTAAATTATAAATGTATAATTTAGTACTTTTTTGGGTGAAATTTGGTCTTCTACCTCCTTAGTTATCTCATTTATTTCCTTATATGGCACTAATTTCTCTAAACATTTGTTTTAGTAACACTGGCACAAACATCTAAAGTTTGTGATGTCATTTAAACATATTATTTTGTATTGATTTCAAGGAAATTGAATATTATAAAACCATATCATATTAAAGTTATTAATACCATATCTTCTCTAATCGATCTAGTCCCTAAATACGTCCTTCCTTCTGAGAGTGATTTTGAAGCAGATCAAGAAACCCTCAACAACTTGTGCCTCACTTGGAAAACTATATAGAGAGATATATGAAAATTATTCTCTTATACCCCCTATAATTATTTATATATAAATTTTACAAGTTACATAACATGTTCTTCCTTCTTGGATATGGAAATTTTTACTACCGTATCATACATTCTTGGGTGAAAGAAGTGATTGTCGCTCGAGAGAAAGTGAGTGTGATTCGATCAAAACTTGTGATGGAAGGTTACATGTACCATTTTGTTTAATTTAGAAATATATTACTTAGTAAGGACTCTAAAAATGATGGAATGGAAATATTATATTTGGTTCGATTTATGGAGAAGAGAGCCTTGGTGGAAAAAATTTGTCAAGAGTCATACTGGCTTTGCTAGGAGTAGGATTGGCTCAACCGATAACTGGCCAAAATTGAATCAGTGGATGATGAGGAACAAAAACTAGTATGGGAGGCTTATAAGGTAGGTTTGGATATAACTAATAGGTCATATTCACTTTGGATTGATGAAGAATCATGAATAATAATATTTACTAAACTACACCAAGTCATAGAATATTCTAATCATGCAATGATTTAGCTTCAAGAATCTGATGAGAGTGCATTGTAATTGAAATATATTTCTTGTATAGGGGATACTCTAGGATGTGTATATTCCCCTCAGTAATATTTTGATTAATAAATTACAAACTAGTATGTTATCAATTATTTATCTCTTGTCTCATCTTGATTTCCACTTTATAAAAACTTGTAATACTTTGAAAAGTAATATATAGATACCATGAATTGTCCAAATCCTGAATCCAGATAACAGTTTCAAAAATAATTCATAAAAACTTGAGTAAAAAACGATCTCCTATTACGCACATATCATATATGGGTATCGTTATATTCTTTCATAATTGTACAATAAGATCTGGTATGTTTGGATAGATGACCTGGTATCACACTTTTATAAAATTTTATAGAAAAAATCTAAACTGATATGTCAGGAATGGAAGAATTATATAACTTTTCCTTTGACAAGGGACCTAGAAAACATAGATTGATTATTTATTTAACCTTATATTGGGCCCCACAACCTCTGTGTCTTTTTTATTTATTTCCCTTTCTTTTCCAAATCTTGATACAAATATTACTTAGTGAGTAGGACTTGTATTTTTCATAGGCCACCTTTTGTAGGTTTTTAACCTAACAATTTTTGTTCCTTTTCAATTTCAAGTGATCAATTTTTACAAGTACATTCTAAGTTCATGTTTATCAAGTAGAGACTCATATTTTTTTTTAAATTAACTTTGTGGGTTTTCAATCTGGTGAGTCTTATGTCTCTTTCTTTAGGCGATTTAATTTTGTTCAAGTTAGACCAATATAGATGATATTTAATGTCTAAGAATGTTGACCAATGGTTACTAAAGTTTAAAATCATGTAACTTTGACCAATGGTTGCTACAGTTTATGTTCTTATATATTTGTCCAATTGTTTGAGGTGACTAATTGAACAGTTTGGGTAGGTTAGACCCAACATTAATTAATAAATCATGATTTTAATAATGTAGGAAACCTTGCATATATGTACATATAATTCATGGTCATGATGCCTTATTGGAGTGACCGTCACATTTGAAGATGGTGAACTGGAAAATGGAAAGAGTGTTCCAGAGCTTGATGATTATATCTTAGGTGGAATACATGATTCAGTGATCATCGATAAAAGAAAAATGGAAATTCAGTTTATGGTCGTGAATCTTAGACCATTGTTTCATATGTTTTAATAACATGTGATGAGTAATGGTCAATGTAATCATATGAAACATCATATTTCTATCCTAGAAATATGTATGATACACAATTGTGTAACATTGTTGGTGTTGAATCTTATTGAATAGTTGGATTATGGATGGGGTAAATTATAACTTAATAATTTTTAATCCAGATGGATAGTACAGAACACGCATTTCATGGATGACTATGGACCAAATTTAAAATATGGATCCCACTACAATGGTGTTAAGGTGTAAAAAGATAAGAAAACCTTCTCCTTGGGATGTAAATTACTCTTGTTGATAGTTCATGTCAGGGATGAATATGTATATCCATGTTAGGGGCATAGTATACATAGTCAAAATGTAATTTTACATTGGAATTATATGTTCTTATCACTAATATCCATGAATATTTTTTAGGATTAAATAATTTGGTCAACATGTAGATTTACATAGAAAGGAATATTCAAGAAGGATTTAATCCCCTAGGTAATTACATAATTTTATATGGTAGACATATTCATAGTGAGAAGATTTCATGTGGAACCAATCCCATAAAGGTGTTCACACGGTTTAAGTTCATGGTTATTAGACCAATGAGAAGGGAATAATGACATAAATGGGTATCACATACCAAGAATGTTATAATACTTTTTTGAACATGGTGGAGATATTGTAAATCCTAACTTGAGGTTTTCATATTTGAAGTGGTAGCATGGAACAAGTACTCAAGGTATGATTGTGAACCATATTCAAAAATTGGGTTTTACTATAATGTGGTTAGGGTGTACAAGGATTAGAGGACCTTATCCTCAAGACACAAATTCCTCTAGTTGATAGGCCATGTTAGGGGTGTGGTATGCATAGTCAAAAAAAAAGTATCCCTTGGACTCAGATATGTTCATCATAGATATCCAGGTAAGTTTTATGATAATCTAAGCTTCTTAAGACACAAAGTGTGGTTTATGAAAATAATATGTTTATAAAGGCATAATAGAGGCATTTATAATTGATCATTCCCTAACTAGGGGGATATGATATTATAAATAGGTAGGGAATAAACCCCCATATGGATCTCATAAGGATTTACCTTCATAGATCTAGATCATATATAGGAAAAAGTTCATTTTCAAATGATAGTGAGAATTTAGATTCGAAGTTTCTCCTTGGTTGATTTTTTAAGAAAATGATCTATTATATATGTAGAAAAAATTCCTTTATGTGATCATAGGAGGAAGAATAATATGTCAGGATAATAAAATATTAGGGTCATTTTATCTCATTAAGTTACTCTCATGTCAAAATCCCTCACATGTATCATATTCTCATGCTAGGAAAATGATCAGAGATGAGAACATTTTATCTTGATTAGTTTTGATGAATGTACAATCATTGACTTGGTATATTACTTCTTATTGGATCAAAATAAAAATGAAATGACATTTACTTTATATAGGGGTCTTTAGTGTGACAAAAGAGACCAAAAGTCAAAGTGAAAGGGGGAATTAGCTTTAATTAAATTCATATATGAGCCTAAAATAGGAGATCTCAATGCCATTATGTGTCCCAATGGAATGAGAATCAAACCACACATAGCTATAATGATCCCTCCCAATATTGATCTGACATAGATATAGTATAAGAAGACTAAAATGAAGTAAATTGATGTAATTTGTGTCTATACCTAGGATAAGTGATCCTAGAATCACTAAATGTCCCAAAGTAATTGGGAATCAACCCATACATAGTTTGAATCAAAATTAATTACATAGATCTGGATCATATGAAAGGAAAGGGGAATTTTTTTATTTATGTTTGGGCCTAAGATAAGGGATAACTATGTTAATATTTTTCTCATAAAAATGATAATTGATCCACGTGTAGTTCTCTATATGAAATTCCATTCATAGATTTAACTCATATACAGAGAGGATGGAATTTTTTTATTGATTTTTTTATTTGGACTAGGATAAGGGATCCATGAATCACTACATATCTCATAAAAATGAGAATCAAGACACATGTAGTTATAATAATAATTTAACCATGTAGATAAAAATATCACATGGAAAAAGAGGCATTTCATGTTCCTGGGCATAGAATAGTTGTGTTTTAGGAATAATTACATGAATCTAGATCTTATGCATATGGATAAATCCATAAAAGGTAGGATACTCTAAGAATTTTAGGGTTATTTTTAATGAAAAAAATGTTCCATGACTTCATTCATATAATATATTAATCATGAAAAGTAGAATAATCATCTCAAACCTCTAAGCCTATGTGAGTCATGTTCAGTGTGAGAAACAAGAGGAAAATAGAAGACTATCCAGATTTCATTAAGATTTCGTCTAAGGATCATACACCTCATGATTTGAAATTTTGTTTTGGGGACTTCATTATGTAGTTTCACATAATACTACAAGGATGTTGATGTTATGAAATTTAAATTATTATTGTCAGGACTTGTGCAGGAAGTTTAAATTCATACAGCTTGGACTCAAGGTCATGTAGTTATATGTCATACTATAAGGATGATGACCATGAAGTTTAAAATTTTATAGTGAGGAAATTGTTGTATAATTTTACATTGTGTAAATAATTCATTATCTAATAATTTTAACATTATAAAACTCAAACTAGTTCTAGGTAGTTTAAATCCATGCATATTGGACTAGCTCTAGGTAGTTCAAATCCATATAGCACAAAATAAGGGCCGTGTAGTTTTATATCATACTATAAGGATGGTTACTATGAATATTAACATCATGAAGTAAGGTTTTTTCATGTAGTTTTACATTTTATGACTATGAAGTGAACTAGGAAGTTTAAACTCATACATCTAGGACTAGTGTTAAACAGTTTAAACCTATGTAACTCGAACTAGTTCTAGGCAGTTTAAATTCATGAAAATCGGACTAAAAGTATTTAAATTATAAAAATTATTTCATGATAAATATTTTTTTTCAGATTAATATTCTCCCCATACATTATGATCATGGAATAGGATCCATTTAAATATAACTTGTGTATGGAATAGGGTCTTTCCAACTTTGGGTCAGGTTTTGGATGTTTCTTCCTATGTATCATTGTGGATCTAAGAGATATTATCAATTCCCCTTGGAGGAATGAATGGAGGTGAAATTTCTTATTAAAGGATTACACTATTTAGTTTTTATGAACTTACAAGTTGTGTAGGGAACATAGGTGTTCTAATAAGTCTATTTCAACTCATCCATTAACTTATGAGATTACTTGTCTATGGATAACTGGTTTCAAATGAAAATGAGAAGAAAAGGTAATTTGACCTTGATGGGTATAACTGGTTTTTTTCCATAAAAAGTGAATATGGGTTTTCTTGTGTATTCATATGGTTCATGGTGTGATAATCCCACAAATCATGAAGAAATTTATAAGACCAATATTTCTTATCTTTGTCCCCCATATTATAGAGTATATTAGATAGGGTTTTGTTTAAAGACTTTATCCATCCATTTTTCATTATGTTGTAGTGGTATTAGTGATTGGAATAAATTTCATATTGTTAGTATAGACTTTTTAGTTATGAAGAGTAGAAATTGGTTCTATTATCCATCAGTATTGTATAAGGGATATAAAATTTGGTAAAGATGTTTGTCTTCACAAAAATGATGATAACCTTTGTCCCAACTTCTTTGAGGGATATAGACTTGGCCTATTTGGATAATAATTCAGTGTTAGTAGGGATTTACTGGATCTACCCAACTATTGTTATAGGATATTTCCTAATGACATCTATTCCTCAAATAGAAAATGACCATGAATATTTGGTGGTATGAAACAATTATAGGGGTTTATGAATGAAGTTGGCATGTATCTATCAAGCATGAAATATCTTAGTGAACTCCATAAAATAATATGTCATTGATGAACAGAAATATATAATCCTATGAATCTGATGGGAAATATTGGTCCCTGACTGATGAGAACCATAGGAACCTATATGGACTTCCATCATGATAGTGAGAGTTTCTCCACCTTCAATCAATCTAATGATAAATCCATAAAATACTGATTTATAGAAGGCCTTATAAGAACTTGTGACATCATAAAGGGTAGATTTGAATTCCCATCATCATATTTTCTCTTTTACTACTCTATTTGATGGAAGAATCCAATTTTATAGGTATTCTAATATGGGGGACATCCATTTTTTCCCAAAATAATCTCTTTTGGGAGTATATTTGACCTCATTGATCTCCCCCATGTTGTTTCCATTGAATGGTGAGACCACCCTAAGATGTGAAATGTTGATGAGAATTTCATCTCAATCTGGATCTGCTAAGGTTATAGCTACATTGGCCAATGCATCTGCCCAAGTGTTCTATGAATGTGGTATGTGGTTCAATGTTGTCTCTAAAAGGAATTATTCTATCAAACCTCATACATAGTCGAGTAGAGGAATAAAATATTCTTTTTTTATTACATACTCTCCATTAATCTAGTTGATTATCAATTATAAATTTTCCTTGATTTTCAAGTGGGTAATTGGTATCTATAACACTAATTCCAATCCTAAAATGAGGTCTTAGTACTCTATCTGATTATTAGAGTAGCCTTATGAAAACAATAAGGGATAGAGAAAAAATTCATGGATAGGGAGATATGGATGACTCCCAAACTGAATCTGTTGAGTTTGGAGTATCCCATTCTTTTCACTCTTAGGATTCTATAAGAACTATCAAAGTACATATCCCATGTATAGAGGAAATCTTGAACAAATAATAATTATTTATCAGGAAACTCAGTGTCTAATGGGGTGTTTTATGTAGAATTATGTTCTAAAAAAACTAATGCTTGTACCTTTACTACCTTTTGTGGAATAAATTTAATATCAAACTGCTACAAGATGACTATCCACCATGCCAAATTTTCAGTTAATATGAGACTATTGAGGATATATTCTAGTGGTTCATTATGATAGGACAAGTGAACCTCATGGTGCTACAGGTATTGCCTCGATTTATAGACTATGAATAATAGAATAAGGAAATTTTTATCAATATCTAAATATCAATTCTCAATATTAATCATTGTTATACTTAGATCATAGATACTATTTTCATTCCCTATATCATTCTTCTATACAATAAAAGAACCTAGTGATTTCTCCAAGGATCTCACATATAAAATGAGTAGATTTACTTCAAAAATGGGTATTAGTGCTAGTTGGATCAAAAATTATTTCTTTAGAATATAAAAATTATATTGACAATAATCAATCCATTGATAGGTGACTCACTTATTAATCAATTTAGTGAAGGGTAAACACTTTCCTATGATATTCACTATAAAGCATCAGATGTAAGAATGGAATCCCTAGAGTCCTCTCAACTTTTTGTGGTTTTTAAGAGGTGAAATTTTAATAATCACCTTTGTTTTTTTAGGATAAAAATGAATTCCACAATGGAGTACTATGAATCCAAGGAACTTTCTTGAGGTAACCCCAAAATCACATTTCAAGGGGTTTATCTTCAGGTTGTACTATTGTAACTTGTTTAAAGAGTATTAAGATTGAAAATATAATCATATTGTTGTTGTGATTTTACCACCAGATCTTCAATGTAACATTCAATGGTCTTTCCCAATAATGGTTTGAATATATGGTTCATGATGTGTAGATATGTGGTGTTAATGTTATTCAAACCAAAAGGCATCACTAAATAGTAGTATATTCCTTAGGGTTCCCTAAAAGTAGTGTCTTGTTTATCTTTAAGAGACATTTTTATTTGGTTGTATCTCAAATATCTATCCATAAAGAAGAGGTCTTGATAGTTGTAAGTTTCATCAATTATAAGTTTTGTAAATGGGAATGGGAAATCATATTTCAGAGAATGTCGGTTGAGATCCCTAGAGTCAATGAAAACTATGATCTGCCCATTATTATTTTTGATAGGATAATTTTGGCAATCCATTTAGAATATTGAAACTCTAAAATGAATTTTTCTTTGATAAGATTATCAACCATGGACTCAACTTTAGAAACATGAGTTGGATGAATTATTTTGTATACCTACTTATAACCACAATGATCCTATGGAAAGCCCAGGTGGCGGGTGGCTAAGTTGGGATCAAGGCCAGAAATTTATGTATAATTCTAGGAAAACACATCTTGGTGTTACTTTAAAAAACAGATATACACTTATTTTTCTTCAGAATACATAATAGCATTGATTGTGGATTTTCATATGAGCCCATATTTATTTATCGGAGCTCATCAATAGTGGTGGATACACCTTCCTAAAATATTGTAAGGGAATATATGAGATCATATTATTCTTCTCCCTCCTCAATAATTTCATTAGGGGTAGAATAGGTGTCAACATCCCGACATTCTAGAACTAGAATAAGTGAATTAGCACTATCTATTGGTGATATGAGAGCCTCTTTTGATCCATCTAATGATATAGGGGTGTATTGAGATTCTAGGGATAAAGAAAGGGAATTTTCACCCAGTGTATTTTTTTTGTGAGGATCAAAAACTTATTTTATATTATTGGGTTTATCTGGTGTTATTGATATCATTAATACTGATTAAGACATTCCCAAATCTGAACTTTTCAACTCAATTTGATTGATGGAAAATACATATTGATTATCAATCTCTTAAAATGGTTTCGTTGGGGTCATTTAAAAACCATTCGTAGTAGTAATCCGAGTGAAATCATCAATCATGGGTTGTTTTCATTCTCTTTAGTAGAATAAAAAATTGATTTATTGATACTCATATGACTCAAATGGATCCCCATCACTGTGAAATGTACCAATTTTTCATAAACATAGTATTTGAGAAATTTATGGAATGATGAGGGTACTACCACATGTTGATCCAACCAAGGTCTCCCAAATAGTACATTTAAATTTTTATCCTATTACATAACCAAGGATTAAGAATCAAAAATAAGGTCCCCAAATTAAGCCCTGAACTTGATTCAGCCAAGAGGGTTTGACTCGCTTTTTTCATAACCCCAAAGTGTCAAAGTATAGGGTGAAATCATTTTCACTATAACCCAACTGATAAATAATCTAGACTAGAATGAGGTTGATTCATAATCCATTTTCAATGAAAGCTCACTAGGTTTTAATTTTATCTAGTTTTTTAGATATATACAAGAGTTTGATGTGTCCTTGTGTGATAGTTTCTCTATCCTAGTCTATGAATGAAATTACCATATAAAATTATGTAGGATTGGTCTTTGCACAATACACTTTATCTATAGTGACCTTATATTTTAACTATTGAGGGTTTGACAAGGCCTCCATGAGTTTTTCTTAGATCTATTTTGATAAATTAAGGCCATCTATGATCAAAATCTTGGCTGGAACCATAGAAAACTATTTAAAGATGTCATATTTCTAAGTTATATATCTAAACTTCCTATTGTAGGGTTACAATTTGGTATTTTCCTTTAGGGTGAAGTGTTTGAGGTAGATGGATCAAGTTCTTGAATAGAAGTTAAATTCATACATGTCACTAATGAATTGATTTGAACGGGTCTACCCATTCCTCTTGGCTGATAATATAATCATGAAACAGTTAATCATTCTTAAAAAATAATTATGATTCTACAACTCTTTAAATAATTTGGGGTTTCTTAATACTCATGTTAGGATCACTAAATTTCATGTCCATTGGTCTCATCCATGCATATGGATTTGATGGGGATTTGGTTGGGATAATGGGCATGGGCATGACTGAATCTTCTCTTGTTCTCTCAGATTCTATAGCTTCTTCATATGGATCCTTGATCAGGTATGGTAAACTAAATTTTATATTAATATTCATAATTTTATAAGGTTTAAATTAAATTAATTACATTAATATAACCAAATAGTATCTCTTCATTTGATGAGGGTTCCGTTTAGCAAGGTTTTTCTCGTCCTCTCAGTACTAAAGGCATGAAATCCTAGAGGGTTAGGACCATCTTGGGAATTGATACAGTTTCATATTCTTGTAATTTATAGATGTTTTACTAGTTATTTTTGATTTTATAAGATCAGATCTTATAATATTATGGTTCCAATGAATCTAGTTTCACTATAGTTAAAGAAACTGAGGACATGAATATCTAGTTTAATTGTGCCCTGATGATTTCATGAGATTGATTAACTATATTTATAGTAATAGAGTTATCAAAATTTTGTACACCCTTACTAAGAACTTCTCACAATTTTATTTCTTCTTTTTGAGTGGAAAAAAACATGTCACTTTTGTTGGTGTCTTTCCTAATTTCATTTGTCTAGAATCAACCATATTCTGGATGATGTATTTAAAAAAAATCACCCCTTGATGGTGTGGCCTAATGTTTAGTGGGAGGGGAAATAATTATTGTGATCACTAAGGCCAATATGATTAAGTATTCTATGCTCCAATAATATCATCAAATAATTTTCTATAGTTGCAATAAAGCAACAAGAGACCTACTCATATCATAAAAAATAAACTTTATTTTTAGGATGCTCATACTATGGGTTCTTATCCTCTTTTATATCATCTTAATATGGATTTTTTTTATTCCCACTTAGTATGAGGTTCCACATTATGCTACATAGTCATGGGCATTGGATCTGGTTTTAGAGTTGGATTAAGTGTAATGTTTGTAGTTTCCCCTTTACCGGCTCTTTTTTCCTAGGTTATTGGTGTTGGTAAAGACATGGATTTGGTTCACTAAATAAAATCATATAATATTTTCAAAACTATGGAAATTTTATGAAATATTCTTGAATATTTCACTAGAATTAGTGGTGTTTTAATCACATCATAGTGGTTCTCTATAAAGAGACCCAACAACTCTTATTTGGGAAATTCTAGGTTTGGGAAGTATTTCAAAACCTTCACCTAGAAAGGAAGTCTAAGACTCTACTATTATCACATTGTTAATAGATTTAAAGATAAAGGGTTGTTTTCTTTCATAGTGTAGAGATGAATTTATAAAGGAATGTTTGATCTTGTGATTGATCTGGCTTCCAAACTAGTATACTAGACAAAAGTAAGTCCCTCTAGAGTCTGTAAAAATCATCTAAGTTTGGATACTTATTTATTCTCAAGGGTTCTCATCATAGGCCCACACCAAGAAACTAAATTCATTTATTGTAGCTCTAGATCTCCCATTCCATTGGAATTTGTGGAAGTAGGATTCCTAGATTTGGGTGGGGGAATAGTTACATTGACCCATTCTGGGTAAGGATTTCTCTCTAGTTACACTTGCACACCCCACCCTTATATAGCCTCCAGTTGGGTTGTCAGTGTGTTGATGGTATTAATGAAATCTATTGGGATGATTAGTGGGGTAATAATTTGAGTAGGGGTAGTGATGGGTATATCCTAACATGGTGGGTCAACCTACGTTCATAGATTATATCTAGTGTGAGTTAAACCAGGGTATCTCACTTGATAGGATCTGAGATGAATCCCTAATAAAGATAATTCCTAATATTATTCCACCATTGGATCTAAATAAATTTGTTTTCTAGATCCCACATTGGGTGGATGAATCAGATCTATTATTAATGGTATAATAGAATCTTCTTGTTCAAGGAGATTTTTTAAAAGAGTAATGTGAGGATATGCCTGTAAAATATACCAAGTAGGTATATTTTCCATGAGTTACTCAGTATTTAGTATCCTCAACTCCTTCATTTCTAATTCATATTGATTTAATCTTTCCTCAACTATAGGGGGTCAAATTTTTTGGGTAACAGGTGGGATGTAGCTAAAAATTTCTCTTTTCTTTGTTTAAAACCCACCAGAGAGGTGGTAACTGATCATTTAAGGGATCTCCTAAATTTTTTCTTTACCTTTGATTTCTAGTTTCCATTCCTTCCTTTTTAGTTTCATTTTGGACCATATTTTTAACAGAAACATCCACCAATTGTTCCCCTACACTAGTTTCTTAATCTAAAACATCTTTAGGTCCAATGTCGATGACATTTGTTGATGCATAATTCATTTTTTGCATCATATCATCATCTTAAGAATAATATGATTAATCACCCCTAGCATATCTATCAAGTGGTATATTTAAATACACTTGAGTGATCATCATTTTAGGTGTATTATTTAGTTTGAAACCTCTATGAAGATGAACCTTCTACTTCCACGACTTCCCTATGAATTCTTTGTGAAGGATAATTTTGAGGAAGTCTCTAGAAAACCTTATTGTAAGTGTTCCCAATAAGAAATGTGGGTCATGGGATGAGAAAATATATGGTGATTTGTCATGTAGAACATCTCTCAATGAGAAAAAGAATTATTTTCATGGAGTAGGATGAGGAGGTTGAGGTATGAATTCCCCCATCCCTATAGTATGGGTTGATCCTATTCCACTACTATAATATTTTGGACCCGTTGGGGATTTGATGTCCTAGGGGGAACATCGGTGGTAAAAATGCTTCCAACCTTGTGGAATGTGGCTACTCCCAGTCTACTACTTCTGTGAAATCATTACTTATCTCTTAATCTTGTGAATATACATCTAATAATTATTTGGATGCGATGCATGTTTTAAATGTGAGTTTCTTGTTGCCAGAGGAACCACTTATTCTTAAGGTTTGTATTTTCCCAAATGAGATTTGTAACATCATGGTTCTAGGTTCCTCCCAAAGGTGCCTCATACCCAATTGGTCACATGGTCTCAAGTGCATTTCCCCAAACACCAGAGGCTTCCAACTAGTAGTGAGGTCCTTGGGTGTGATAGTGGGGAAACTATGACCTCATTGGTAGTGTAACACAGTGGAAACAACAGATAATAGTAGTGGAAGCAGTAATACCATAAAAAAGGTAAACAATTGAAGACTTAAAATAAATAAACAACTACATGATATATATAAATAATGATTCATGTCACAAGTATCTAGGAAAGCATCCAAACAAGTCACAATGCTGGAATACAGTACTATACCAAGTAAAAAGGAAAAAAAGTAAATAACTTCAATAGTATCGCAAGCCCCAGCTTGGTCTCATGCTCTATAGATCCACATAAATCATGTACTTGATGTAGAAGGGCTCTTTCCCTTATCTATACCTGCAACAATATAATCTGTTTGGGCCCAAAACCCTGACCCAAACTGGTGTGAGATGAATCCTAGTAGGCAACCACTAAAAGACCTATGCCTAACTATCAGTGAATATATATAGTAAGAAAATATGCCAAATGGATAAATAAATAAGTACTCAAAGAGAACAATCCTATAGTTTCAACTACCTTCATTTTCATTTACCAAAAATTCAACCAATAAAACACAAGAAACCCTCTGGGAAGTTCTAACAATCTAACCCATCTGGTTCAGCTTAGACAAAGACTCTCTGAGGAAGCACTCACTGTCAATTCCCTTTGTGGTCCTGTGATGGTAAACTACATACTCTTTGAGGAAGCACTCAACATAAAATTCCCCTTGTGGTCTCGCAATGTGGAACTACAGAAACTCTGAGGGACCACTCACGTCCATCCCCCCTATGGTCACGCAATGGGAAAATTATAACAGACACTCTAGGGAAGCCCTCGACGTCCATTCCCCTTATGGTCTCACTACACCAGGTTTCCACAGCCCTACGTAATACAAACATGAAAAAATTATATCCATCATCCAAAGTGAATATCAATTACTACTTAGCTAAAAAACTACAATGCATATAACAATCATGTCATATAATAATCATTCCATCCTAATAGCACTAGTTATGGAAAGAAAAATATCCTAACAGATAATTTTAGACCCAATGGAAAATATCAAACAAACATGGGAAAACATATCCATATAAAGGTAATAAACCCTTTTTTAAATCAAACTCTCCTACTAAAGAAATAAAGCATAGTAGGAATTATTAGTATTAAATTCCCTAAACAGACAATACCCTAAACTAGGGTATTGGGAACTTTTTGCACATATAACTCAAAGACATCTGCAGAAAGGCACAAATTACCTACCTTGATGTTGTATGATCAATATAGTTTAACCTCATCCTTTGAATCAACCTAGAATGCAATTGATATACAAAAACATAAATAATTCTCAACCAAGGATTTCTCAAGAAATAAGAGAAATCAAGAGAAGAATCTCTAAAATAAGGAATAAATCACTAAGGTGATTCCAATGCAATCGACGGTGTTTGATTCGGAGCACAGACGGTCGATTAGGATCTCGGAGAAGAATCGGCAATATTCATCACTTCTGGACAAGACGATGCTAGAAGAATGAGGTTCTATCAATTAGATGTAACCCTAGTCCGATATAAAAAATAAAAATAAAAAATCACAGTGTGTTATATGAGGATACACGGTGTGTATAGGCCTTTACCGGGCCCCACTTTAGGCGGTCTCCAGGCCACCTCACATGGCCATGTACTCAGCCGCTACACAGCCAGTACACGGCTACCCGCGGTAACTGGGTACATGGTGTGTACTCCTAAGTACACAACGTGTACTCCTTAAATTTATAGGAACTCTTATTTTTCTCAAAAACACCATAAATCAAGATCCATACCTAAAATGAAGATTCATGTTCCTACAAACTCCCCCCCCCCAAATAAATTCGTCCCTGAATTTTCTTAACAATGTAGAGAAGAAGAAAAAGAATCCTCGAACAGCTTTGGCCACTGTGATCACACATTGGTCTCCCTCTCCCAAGTCTCGTCATGTACTCACTCATTCTTCCATAGCACCCATACCAGAGGAACAGACCTTACATGGAGAACCTTCACACTATGATCAACAATCCAGATAGGATGATCCTAGAATTATGAATCTACCTCTAACTCAACGTCCTCAGGTTGAAAAACATGAGATGGGTATGAGAAGTAACGCTGCAACTGAGAAACATGGAAGACATCATGCATAGCCTGGTACCTCTAAGGTAACTACAATCGATAGGAAATCGGCCTGACTCTCTCCAAAACCTCAAACAGACTGACTTATCTCGGTGAAATCTTTCCATGTCTCCTAATCCTCCTATGTCCCAAACGTAGTGTGACACGTAGAAAAACCTGATCTCTGACCTCAAATTCCAAAGGTCATCTCTAAAAATCATCATAAGACTTCTACTGTGACTGTGATGTAATCATCCTCTTCTGAATCAACTCCACCTACTCTGTTGTCTCCTAGAAAAGATGAGGTCCCAGCATAGCTGCCTCTTCTACTTCCATCCAACATAGGGGTGATCAGCATGGCCTACCTTACAAAGCCTCATAAGGTGTCATATGAATAGTTTCCAAAAAACTATTATTGTAGGAAAACTCCACCAGAGGTATGTGATCCTCCCAAGAACCTCCAAAATCAAGGACACATTCTCAAAGTATATCCTCCATCACCTGAATCATATGTTCAGACTGGAAATCTCTATGGGGATGGTAAGCTGTACTCAGAAGTACTTGTGTACCCAAATCCCTCTGTAGTCCCTACTAGACCCAAGAAGTAAAACGGGCATCCCTCTCTAAAATGATAGAGTGTGGAACCCCATGTAAATGTACAATCTCCTGGATGTACAACCTTCTCAACTCATCTACACTGAAGGTATCCTTGATCGGTAAGAAGTGTGAAACCTTTGTGATTCTGTCAATGAAAACCCAAACCGCATCGTTCCCTCAAGGCGACCTCAATAATCCTATCACGAAGTCCATTGAGACAACATTCCACTTCCAATCAGGAATGGGTAACTGCTGCAGAAGCCCTGTTGGTCATTGATGCTCTTCCTTCACTTGTTGATAGGTGGAACATCTCATGAAAAAACCTATAACAACTCTCTTCATCCCTAGCCACCAATACTGACAGTATATATCTCGATACATCTTGGTGACACGAGGATGAACTGACCAAACTGAAGAATGAAAATCTTGTATCATCTCTTTGTGTATGTCTTCTGACACCCATACGCTCCCATGAAAATGAAAAATCTAATCCTCTCCTATGGTCCATCCAGGAATAGGGTCCTCTCCCAACACACTCTCCCATATAACTAGGCCTTCAGCATCTGATCGCTTCCTTATTCTCACTCGATCAAGTAGAGTAGAGGTAAAAGCTACAGAAGAAAGTAATTTATACACCTTTAGGTCATACACCTCCAAATGAATCTTAGAGAATAGATCCATAAGCTTCCACTCACTACTGGCCTTCTGAACTACCTGTATCTTATTCCTCCTTATCAACGCATCAGCCACTGTGTTGCCTTTCCCAGGTGTGTAGGAAATCTCAAATTCAAAGGATTGAAGGTACTCAACCCACCTTATATTTCTCAAATTTAGATTGCACTAAGTGAAGATATAATTGAGACTTTTATGGTTGGTCAAAACCACAAAATGAACTCCCAGCAAATAATGTCTCCAATAGTGTAAAGCATGAACAACTACAGCCAACTCAAGATCGTGCATCGGGAAATTAATATCGCGTGGCCTCAACTATTGTAACCCGTATGCAACGAATCCTTCCCCCTACATAAGAACTTCTCCCAGCCTGATACCTGATGCATCACAGTAAACGGTGTAACTCTTTCCCAGCTCTAGTAAAACTAGTATCGGTGCGGAAGTCAACCTCCCTTTCAGCTCCTAAAAGGATGAATCTTAGAAATATGTCCATAGGTACTTCTCACCCTTCTTAGTAAGACCTTTAAGTGGTGCTAATAAGTGTGAAAAGTCATATATGAAACATCTGTAGTAACTATCCAGCCCTAGAAAACTTTTTACCTCAAAGATGTTCTTCAGCTGCTCCTAGGAAACTACTACTCTCACATTCTTTAGGTCTACTGATACCCCTATCTCTGAGATAACATGGCCCAAGAAGTGAATCTAGTCTATCCAAAAGTGGAATTTTGAGAGATTAGCATATAATTGATGCTCGCTTAGTGTACTCAAAATGATCTCAATATGGGTATCAAGTTCATGTCGAGTGTGAGAGTACACCAAGATATCATCCACAAAAACCACCAAGAAGGAATCCAAGTATAGATGGAACACTCAGTTCATCAGTGCTATAAAAACTGTAGGTGCATTAGTGAGACTGAACGGAATAAACATATACTAATATAGACCTTACCTACTCTGAAAGGATGTAAGAGGTATATCAGATGGTATAACGCACAACTGAGGATAACCGGATCTCAAGTCAATCTTCGAGAACACCTGGGATCCTCGAAGACGATCAAAGGGATCATCAATCCTTAGTAAGGGATATCGATTCTTAACCAGAAATTGGTTTAGCTTCCAATAATCCACACAAATTCTGAGGGTATCATTCGCCTTCTTCACAAAAAGGATAGGCGAACCCCGAGGAGAAGTACTTGGTCAGATGAAACCATTTTCCTACAACTCCTCCAACTACTTCTTGAGCTCCTGTAACTTTGGTATAGCCATCCTATAAGGAGTAATGGACACCAGTGCCACTCCTAGAACAAGATCAATAGAAAAGTATGCATCTCACTCAGAGGAAAACTTGAAAAGTCCTCTGGAAAGACATCTCAAAAATGATCTACCATTGTAGGAAAGAAAATATGTGAAGTCCCCTGGTCATCCAGATACAAACTAGAAATATGGTTTGTAACTCCTCCCAACCCTTGATGCTCAGGTCTCGCTCTGCTTTCCTGGACATCCCATTCTCCCTTATGTAGAAAAAACTGCCCTCTGGTGATGTGAAACTCACCCTACAATGATAGCAGTCGAAAACAGCCTAGTAGGGAACCAATCAGTCCATTCCAAGAATGAAATAATAGCTTTTCATCTCTAAGAAATAGAGGTCCCATAAGAAGTGACACCTGCCGACCTCAAGAGGGAACTTCTTGAAATGACTTACACTATCTTTTCTAGTCCCCAATGGAGTGTCTAGCATCAAGATATCAGCATAAGTAAAGATACAGATCCCAAGGCTCTCCAAAACGGCAACAGATATAAAGCTATGGGAAGACCCTATATCAAAAAGTGCAGAAGATAAAATCGAGGTAACTAGAATCATACCTCTAACTGTAGAGGGTCTGATATCCTGATCCTGTTGGGCCTGCTCCATCACACAAGCCTGACCTATGCCACGACCCTATGAAGATGTCTATGATCCCTGAGCCGATCCAAACTACAGGTGTCTAAAACCCTGCGTCTGACCAATGTATTCACAACCTGTACCTCAGCCTGAATAGCCTAAGTAACTCTATTTCCCTGACTGATGTGGGACTGGTGGTCCTGCTCCGGTATGAGGAGTCAAAATAGAACCCATATCACTAGTTTTTGGTGATAAATTTGATAGAAACTCTGAATATGACCCATATTGCTGCAAGATCGGAACTCAACTAGGTATCTTAGGAAATGTGGCCTCATATTACTCATGTTGAGCTCTGTTATAAGCATTTGGTTGACTATAGAAGTTGTGGTATTCAACCTGAAGATGTTCACCTTAGATCGGATGTCATTCCTGAGTCCATCCTCAAACTTACTCTCCAGGAGTAACTCATCACCCCTTGGGATGGGTGTGAAGCGTTTCAGCACTGTGAAGTGAGAAGAATACTCCATGACTGAAATATTACCTTTCTCCATACTCATGAACTCTCAGGCTCAATTTTCCCTCAAAGTCTCTGGGTAGAAGTAATCATAGAAGGCACGCTGGAACTCATCCCAAGCCATACCCTACTGGAGCCCTTCCTGTGATATCACATCCCACTATCTTCTGGAGGAATCCCAAAGAAAGTATGTAGAGTGTTTCACCCTCCTCTCTATATGTGTATCTAGGTTCTTGAAGATAGACAACATGGCTTATAACCATGATTGTGCACCCTGAGGTCTTTCATCCCCTAAGAAAGTGGGAGGATGTTGCTTCTGAAAAACCCACGTTAACTCTACCATAGATGGGACATGATCCAATTCTCCCCTGAAGGTTTTCATAAACCTCATTAAGTATTCTCAGAACTATGCATCAACACTTGTATCCGAAATGATGGTTGGTTCCAAGACAGGCATGACGGGGGGATCTACTCGTAGTCCCTGATATACCACGTCTGGTGTCTGATTTCTACCCTGTATCTGGCATACAAACCAGATGAAGACTTGTTGGCATGACTCTTCAAGGTCAATAGCACACCTTAGTTCAATATTTTCAAGGAATGAAACTTAGAAAATCAGTAAAATAACAGGATAAAGAAAACATTCAAGTTTCTCAAAATATGAATACACGACGTGTATGACCCCTACATGGTGTGTTCCCTTAAGCCTTTATATGGGTATGTACTTCTGCCAACCATGTCATATAACACCCCATAAACATGGTGTGTTCTCCTTGAGACACGGCGTGTACTTGAATCCTTTTCCACCTGTCTGAGTTCCTCCACATAGCTAAACACACGGTTCCTTCTTGGGTAACTCCACACGGCGTGTTCACCCTAGACATTATGTGTACCCCCTTAATTTATAACCACCCATGTTGTTAGTCACATGGTCAGTGAAACGATAGACTCTACATGGAGTGAAATAATGGAACACAATGTCTACAACCTAGGCTTTATCCACTAGTGTCATTGGTCGCACGGCTGGATACATGGCTCTCACAACACGGTGTGTACTCTAAGTAGACAGCGTGTTCCACCAAACATTTTCCAACCCTGTGTCTCTACCCACAGAGACAATCAAACGGTTTAAGACTACATGGCGTGTACATATAGTATATGGCATTTACTTAAGAAAAATAATTCATTTCCGAACAAAAGGATACATGGAGTGTATTCATTATTACACACCATGTATTATGGATTTTTCCAAGTAGTAAGCCTCAGAAACTACTGTATAACCAATAAAATAAATAAAACAAAAAAATAAAGTTCCAAATTCCAATCCTTAGGGGCCCATACTCCCTACGAATCAAAGTTTTTCATCATCTTAATGTATATAACAAGGTATACCAGTGCAATCAATCACATAATCCACCAAATTCCGATCCAAGAAGGCCCATAACACCTTAGGGACCAAATTTTGGCGCCCATTCAAATGAACCTTTACATATTAGCAATACCCTATCAAATAGAAGTTATTATATCAAGGAATATATCACAAAATTATGCATATCTAGCACAAAATTTATCACAACAACATGAAATTGGTAATCCACCCTAAATGGTATGAAAATAATGCATGACATGTGATCTCTAGCAAGTGCCTATATGATGCAAGAGATAGAATACCCTCATCTCATCAAGTTGAAATAGAAATAGAACCTCAATAACATCAATGATAACATCACAAAACATGTGAATCACCAAACAGTCAAATCAAATAAACTATAACAATTGAAAAACTTGAAAATTCCAATAATCGAGGCATATTGGATTTTCCCTATACACGGGTTAGCTATTCCTGGGCACAGCTTATTACCAACTTCTTATTTTTTCCTATCCCTATATATAGGCTACAAATATTAATTCAAAGAAGAAAATAATTCCTTTGATACCACTTTGTAATGTCCCAGTTCCAGGTGCTTCCCAAAGGTGCCCTGTACCCGTTTGGTCACATGGCCTCAAGCATATTTCCACAAATTCTAGAGGCTTCCAACTAGAAGATATGCCCTTGGGTGTGATAGTTTTAAAACTATTCCCTCATTGGTAGAGTAACACAACATAAACAACAGATAACAATAGCGGAAGCATTAATACCATACAAAAGTTAAACAATGGAAGAATGAAAATAAATAAACAACTGCGGCATATATATAAATAATGATGCATGTCACAAGTATCTTGGAAAGTAGCCAAACAAGTCACAATGTTGGAATAAAGTACTACACCAAGTACAGAGGAAACAAATAAATAACTCCAACAGCATCGCAAGACCTAGCTTGGTCTCATGCTCTCCAGCTCTAAAACAATCAAGTACCTGAAGTAGAAGGGATCTTTCCCTTATCTATACCTGCAACAATATAATTTGTTTTGGCCCAAAATCATGACCCAAATAGGTGTGAGAAAAATCCCGGTAGGAAACCACCAAAAGACCAATGCCTAACTATCAGTGAATATATATAGCAATAAAATATGAAAAATGGAGAAATAAATAATGAATTAATCAAAGTAAAAAATCCTATAGTTTCTACTACCTTCATTTTCATTTACCAAAAATTTAACCAATAAAACATAGGAAACCCTCTAGGAAGTTTTCATAGTCTATCCCCTTTGGTTCATCTTATAAAAAGACTCTTTGAAAAATCACTCACCACCAATTCCCCTTGTGGTCTCGTAATGGTAAACTACAGACTCTCTAAGGAAGAACTCAACGTCCAATTCCCCATGTAGTCTCACAATATGGAACTACAGAAACTCTGAGGGAGAACTCACATCCATCCCCCATATGGTCTTGCAATGTGAAAAGTATAAAAGATACTATGGGGAAGCCCTCAGTACCCATTCCCCCTATGGTCTCACTACACTAGGTTTCTATAGCCCTGTGTAATACAAACATGCACAAACAATATCCATCAGCCAAAGTGAATCTCAATTACTACTTGGATAAACAACTACAATGCATATAACAAGCGTTTCATATAATAATCACTCCATCCTAACAGCACTAGGCATAGAAAGAAAAATATCCTAACAGACAATTCTAGACCCAATGGCCAATATCAAACAAACATGGGCAAACACATCCACAACAACGTAATAAACCTTATTCTTAATCAAACACCCCTACTCAAGAAAAAAATCATATAAGGCATTATTAGGATTAAATTACCTAAACACACAATATCCTAAAATAGGGTATCGTGAAATTTTTCCCCATATAACTCAAAGACATCTACGGAAAGGGACAAAACACCTACCTTGAAATTGTACGATCGATATAGTTGAACCTCAGCCTTTGAATCGACCTAGAATGTGGTGGATCTACAAAGAATATATAACTATCAACCAAGGATATTTCAAAAAAGAGGATAAATCAGGAGAAGATTCTCTAGAATAAGGAAGAACTCACCAAGGAAATTCCAATGCAATAAATGGTGTTTGATTCGGAGCACAGGCAGTCGATCGGGGGTTCAGAGAAGAGTCGGTGATATCCATCGCTCCTGGACGAGATGACACTAGAAGAATAAGGTTATGTCAATTAGAAGAAACCCTGGTCTGATATAATAAATAAAAATAAAAATACATGGCGTGTTCCCTAAGGATACACAGCGTGTATAGGCCTTTACTGGGCCCCACTTTAGGTGGTCTCCAGGTCACCTCACGTAGCCATGTACTTGATTGATACATGGCCAGTACACGACTACCCATAGAAACCAGGTACATGGAGTGTACTCTTAAGTACATAGCATGTACTCCTTAAATTTCCAGAAACTCCTTTTTTCTCAAAAACACTAGAAATCAAGATCCATACCTGAAATGAAGATCCTGGTTCTTACAAGATTATTGCTTGAACTTTTCAAAGGCTTGATGTAAAAGTATTTTTATGACCCACTCCCATCAGGTTAAATGTTTATGAGATTTGTTCATGTAAAATCCTTTTTTATCATAATAGTCATCATGTTCATAGCTTAATTCATAGAGTCGTCCTGAAGCAATGACATTGAACAATGTCACTTTTGGAAGGCTTTACTACCCAATGAGTGAAGTGAACTGTAATGCACCATGTTCACCCCATACTCTGATATATACAACATATGTAGCATCAATAATCAACTAATGTATATTTCTCAAATAATAAAGGTATGTGTGTTGAATATTATCATGTTTTTTCCCAATTTTGGACACCCTGTGACTAAAATGGTAGCCAATTCAATCAATAAATGAAATTATTCTATTTAATTGACATAATTTTAATATATTTTATATGTAAATAACTTATATTTTGAGTATAGAATATTTATCCATATATTTATATGAATTTGATGTATACATTCCTCTACCAAAGTTTTTATAATGTTGTATTGAGGGGTATCCAGAGGCTATAACATGAACAATATATTATCCTTGGATGATTATTTCTCATAATAAATGTATTATATTATTATTATATAAGATATAATTTTAATTTATATGACCAAAGTGGTTATTTATCGTTTACCTTATTATGGAGAGAAGGGTTGATTGGAACATTCTCTGTTGTGGTGGAAGCTAAACAGTTCGAGGATTGTTCAAAGAATGACCATAACCTCATACTGTCTTCTAACTGAGAAAGAATGTGTCTTTTAAAAGACAAGTAATTAGGTGTAATTAGCCTCATCCTTTCAAGTGTCTCGTGATATTAGGTCTTTTTTATAGTTTATTTTTAAGGGGAATAACCTTCCTTCCAAAAGGAAATATCACTATAGGGAGGACCTTCACAGGGAATTCCATCATAGGGAGGACAACCATAATGGCTCAACATCTATACATAAGGAGGAATCCAATAGTATATTCCTTTTGAGGACCTTTAGGGTGGATAGTGGAAAGGGTAGAACCTTCATATCATCTGATCTTTTGACCATGATGAGGGTTTTCATAGTGATCGTCATGAGAAAAGTTCATGTGATCGATATTGATATGACCATGAAAAGATCCTTAAAGGTAATTACCATGAGGAGGACCTATAGAGTTTTTGTTAGAAAAATTGTGGGGAGGACCTTCATAACTAAAATTTTTTCTTCCTTAATCTATAAATGAATCATCATGATCTTAGGAAACCATTAACAAATTTTTTAGGGCCTCAAGAACACTATCATCAAGCAGAGTAGAGATGTGGGATTTATTTTAGACATTGTATTTCCCCTAGTGTGACTTCTTCTAGGATTTTTCCATTGGTAGGCTGGAGTCCCATGTTTTGAAAAGTGAATTTCATTTTTCATATCCCACCTAGGTGACTCTTGTGTTGTTACCAGAATAATTTTAACAAGTTTATATGATTTAGGAAAGAATGTGTGTCTTCCCTAAATTGGTCATCAAAGTGGGATGATTATCTCTAGTTGTAACTAGAATTTTTTCCTTATCCTATTGTCTATTATTCATTGGTACATGTCAACAATCCTCCTAAATGAGGACAAGAATGTTTGGATACTCCTGAGTAACCCTAGAAGTGTGTTGATAACCTACTCTGGTGGTGGTGGCGGGGATATGTGTCCTTCCCCTAATTGTTTATACTACCAAGATATGTTGAAAGATTTGTAAAATTTAGGTAGGGATGTAATACTTTCCCTTAATTTCCACCAGTATGTTTTGATGAGCTCCTGCATCTAAAATGGGAATGTGCGACAAAACCTCTATTAGAGTGAGAATGTGTGTCTGCTCCTATCCTCCAGTTTTTTCTAAAACATACTGACTGGATTTATGTGTGGGGTGGTAGTGTGTGTTTTCCCCTATTCATTATAAAAATATATCAACAATCTATTATTTATGCTACCATAGTA
Organism: Viscum album; assembly: GCA_963277665.1. NCBI lineage: Eukaryota > Viridiplantae > Streptophyta > Magnoliopsida > Santalales > Viscaceae > Viscum > Viscum album. The sequence continues at coordinate 828,595,092 of OY728127.1, forward strand.
TATCGGTAGACTTTTTGGGTGCGAGCAGGAATGTGCACCTTCTCGCTATTTACCTTTGTATCATATTGGTGAGTTTCATTAGTGAAAGTGGGTACATTATCCCTCTATATTTTATTGATATTATAACACAACTGATAATATTTCTTCGGTATTTTTTCTGAGTTCCATTAGCTAGGACTCATGGGGTGGAATCCTCAGTGGTCTACAAAGGTATTGGTGATGTACAGTGTTAATGGTGGTGATTATTGGTAGGAGACCTCTAGGGAAACTCCTATGTTGTGGTGAGGTCACTATGGACCTCCCAGTCAACCTATCTAAGATTAGTGAGGTATTTACTACTATATTCCAGGGAGATTCTCCCAAAATATTTTGGAATAGGGATAGGTTTCATTTTCTTATTTACCAACACTTTTCATTGGACATATGGTTGGTGGGGATTCATATCTTGTAGATTTTCATGTTCAATCTCCAACATTGGGATAGTATTGTAAAAGTGGTACTCCTATATTAGTGTATTCTCCACCCAACACTAAAGGTGTTCGGTGGGTGTAAATGTCTTATGGTTCGATTAGGACTCATCTTGTACAACTACTAATATATAATTCTATTGTGGTTTAAAGGATTACATTTGGATTGAAGTGAGTTCTGGTGCTATGATTGAGAATAAAAAAACACAAAAAATAAAACTCATCATCGTATCATCACAAGTAAAAAAACATGCATGACTTTCTAGTTTTATACTTCAATGATTCTAATTATATTCACTATTTTTTATATAGTATATGCTAAAAACATTTCCTAATGTGGGGGAAAATCAGTTATTTTTGTTAATGAAAGATTCATATCAAGTTCACCATTTTTATTTCGAACTGAATAATGTTTTTGTTCTTATATGGGGAATTACTTTCATTTTAGAAATATTTCAATTGGGTTTATTCATGGAACCAGAAACACCCAACAGATCCCATGTCCATGAAAGGTTATGGACTTTATTTCCAAAGGTAGGCGGTCACTGGGTTTTTGTATCAATAATTATTAGGAACTCATGTTGTTCGAGGTGATGAGGGTTGGGATCATCTCACCCTATTTGGGGGAATTTTTTCTTTCTTTGGGACTCTCTTAAATAAGCTTCCTACATATCTTTTTAAAATGAATCTGAACCCACATGTTTTAGTGCCACTTAATGGGACACGTCATGCCTTTTAAGGTCACATAACAAGGATCGATCCATACAGTTTAACATTATGTAGTAAGGAATACTAGGAAAAAGGTTCCTAAAAATGGTTGGTGTGGGACTTATCCACGAGTGACCCTTTGTGATTGGATTCAAAGGAAATATGTTCCAAAAATATTTGGTTGATCTTATAAGGGATATGGATTGGTGAATATGGATATCACTAGGAATATTTCAGGATGAGGATGAAAGGATAAGAATCTGAAGGAGTATATCTCTCTGGGTGGTGCATTATTTTATTATGAATATGAACCCATAAGGATGATAATGGTTTAGTGATATTGGGTTTAAACCTTAGGTATTCATCCTATTTATGTCATCAAAATAGGAATCAAATATCATGTAGTTCGAGTGACATAGTTTAAGGTTGTGTGATATGACCATACCATGTAGTTTAACACTATGTGGTAAGGATGTTTTATGTAATTTAACATCATGTGGCTAGGATGATATCCACACAATTTAATGTTATATTTTGGGGATTTCAGTTTCATAAAAGGTGTGATAATAGAGTATTTATAGGGGCTTATGCATATGAGTCCTCCTTGAGATGATTCATTAGGAATATAGGAACTAAAAAATAGGACCTTCATAGAACACTTCTTTTGTAAAGGATAATACCTCCTTCATGAACTTATAAGTGAGATTCCCCTTTTGAAAATAGTTTCATTTCAGACAAGTTCCTTTAAAAAAGGAAAATTTGTATAGAGATCTTGCTATGATAAATGTAGGAACTAAAAAATAGGCCCTTTATAGAACACTTCTTTTGTAAAGGATAATACCTCCTTCATGAACTTATAAGTGAGATTCCCCTTTCGAAAATAGTTTCATTGTAGACAGGTTCCTTTAAAAAAGGACTACTTTTTTAGACTAATCTATTCCTTTGTGGTTAATTGATTACTTGTGATTTGTGTTAGTAATTTTATTCCTCTTACTCTCATTATTTATTCTTTTCTTATCTCCATTTGTATTTTTCTTTGGGAGTTAAATAGGTATTTATAGGTGGTGTTAAAGAAAACACATCCACAAAATGGTCGTCCACATAGGAATTGGTATTATATGTGGGATCACATATTTTCACCTCACTCCATAAAAGAAATTAATTTAAAGAGGGTGATATATCACCACATTTCTCCACAAATGAAATTAGTTTGTGGAGGGTGGACGATCACTACCTCTCACCACAAACAAAATTCATTTGTGGAGGTTAGGAGATCACCACCTCACTCAACAAATGAAATTCATTTTCATAGGGTAGGGTTCTTTGTAAAGACCTTCGATCATTATATTAATTTAAGTTTTTCGTATGACACTTTGGTTGCTTTGAGAAATATCCAATATGGAATACATATTTCTATCCTTTTCCAATATATACTCTAATTTTAATCTAGTTGATCTTTTTTGTGAGTCCAAAAACAATTACCAATAATTTTTGGGTTCTTTCAAATCATGTGATCCCCAAAATCAATATTTTTGAGCTTACTTTATGGTAGATATGATTAACAAAGAGCAGTTAGGGTTATTTAATTAGTTTATGGTTTGATAGATGGTGGTATTGGAGTGATAGGGTTATTTTATTGTTGAATAAAGGATTTTTTGATTCTAAGGGGATCAAATGATGGAATTCCTCCATTAAGGATGAGTTGGTTTAGTGGTTTGATGGTGTGGTAGTAGATGTGATTATTGTAGTGTGTCTATATTTTCTATGTTTCTAGTGTGTGATATAATTGATTGGAATAACCTTAATTATTTTGATGCTTGGGGTAGATACATGATGGTAAAACATTAATAGGCCATTGTTCTCAAAAGGTGGAAGGACTCATGGGATAATTTTTGGTCTAGATTTCAGTTTAATAAGGTTCCAAAGTTCCTTGGTGGAGTGTCAGGCCTCAAAGTTGAGAAATGTTTGGAAGAGGTTGATATTTCCTTCAAATTGACAAGGAATCCAGGTTAATTTTTGGTTTCCTTGGTAGTGGGTTCTTTTTAATAAGTTTATTAAATATGTTGTAAGATTAATCATGGTTGATCATAAGAGGTTTCTTAGAGAGAATTTATTGTCTTGGTTAAGAAGGATTTCATTCCACGGGTACAAAGTGATGAACATAGGGATAAGGTCTTGAAGCTCCAGCAAGGGGATTCATGTGCATGTGATCTCAGGATTATCTTTTTTGAATTGGTTACCTTTTTTATATACCTCTTAGCTAATAAAGACAAGTTATCATGTCATTTTAAGTCTACCCTAAGGTTAAATATTTTATGGAGGGTGGAAAGCTTATGGTTGACACCCTTTAAGGAAGAAAGGGACCATGTTGAGGTAATTGAGAGGAGTCTACTCTAGGATTCTGAGAAGGTTGAATTAGGCACCCCAATTTTAGTGTGTAGTAGTAAGTAATTGGAGGAAGTGAATCTATTTCTTGAGATTTAGGTGTGACATCAAACCTTGAGATTAAGTTACTCTAGGAATTTTATGTCGGGTAGGTTGATATGTTTTCAATGTAGTGAAATAGGGAACCAGAAATTATAGTGACATATGATTCATATAGTTCATGGGTTTAGGTAATGTGATTGATTAATTAGTTGTATGGTCAAATTTTCATAGGTAGTCATTTAGTATAAGGTGAGTTTGATTTAAGAGTTTAAGAGTGAGTAAGTTATAAGTTGGAGACCTTATTCCTTCTATAATAAACTCTTTATTTTTAAATGATCCTTGAAATTTAATTTTGAAAGTGTTTCTATAGAATTATTTGAATCTATTTTTCTTAAACTATTTTTGAAATTTTAAATTTTATTGATTGAGTGAGTGATTTTATTTAAAATTTGTATGATTTCATAAGGAAAAAAGGAAGCAGTTTTTTATTTTACTTAAATAGGTGAACGTTTTTGAAAACCATAATTCATGCATGTGGGGATATATTGATTTATAAACTTAACTTCATAAAAAATTACATTATAAAATGTATTAATGGTTAGTAATAGATAGGTTGTGTTTGGGGATGGAATGGTCGATGTTGTCCCTCCTATTCCTCTATATAGTTGATTATCTTTGGTGTTGGGATTTTAATTTGAGATTTACCTAACATGGTTGTTTGGTTTTTAATATTTCCTATTTTAATTAATGTAGCAGGATTATTTACTCTAGGGTGATAAGTATAGCATCCCGCCTTTTTATAACATAAACTTTCATTACATTACACACAACTGAGGATCTTTAAGGTCTAGTGTCTTGGAAACCAGGAATATAATACATGAAAACAACATAAAACATTCTTCTTAAACACTTGAAAGGCGTCTCCTTAAGTTCATTCTAGGTTCATTACTACATCTCATAACCTGGGGACATACATCAAAAGAAAGGGTGAGCAGAAGGCCCAGTAAGGGAAACAAGAGGAACATTTTACATGTGAACTTGATATACTTCAATAAGGACATGAAAAGAACTTTAAGGCATGAGAAATAAATCATGAGGCATTTCATAATAAAAATAACATTTTCCATAACTTGAAGATGTGGCTACATCATTTAACAAAGACAATCATGAACATATCACCAAGGTCCATCCCCAAGGTGTCATTTGAAAATTACCAAGGTTATTCACCAAGGTATCGTGAAAATTGTAATCTCTAGTGGTTACATCATTACCCAATGCATTGGAGCGCTATCAGGGCGCACCCTTAAATTTGCCTTTATTAACATGTGATCCACATATATCATCATCAAACATTTCATAAATAACCCATATAACATAAAATAAATGGGTTTCATTTCATAATCATAACGTTTTAAAAACTGCTTTAAAGACATGATCTTTACGTCACTTTAAACCCACGGAAAGGGAAAGTGGATCTCATGTATGTAAATCCCAGAATTTAAAATTGAACATTTTGATATATATGTGAATACCCTTTTATAAATAAGAGCTTTGTGTATTAACTTTATAACATAAAATAATTTTTGAGAAAAGAGAGAGGCATTTTGAGACAAAAATTCTGCAGCATAACGGCTATGTTACAAGGTTTTAGAAAACATTGAAAAGAGAGGGGACATGGGTCACCCACTCATAAATGATCCATAAAACAGTATGGGACAGAAAGAGAAGGATATATGGACATGGTAACGAAATTTGAAGGACATACCATTTGAAATGAAAAACATGAAAGGAAGACAAAAATTAGATTTCTCTTATGAAAATTCGGCAGCCTAACGGCGTCACTTAAACTTCAATAAAAAAAGAATTGACAAGATAAAATAGGGTCCCTCATCATATTATAATAAGAGATCAGTATGATAGATATATAGATCATACCCCAACATAATAAAAAGGAACTTTAAAGACTTGACATGAAAATCGAACTTGAAAAATGAGAAGGGTGAAAGAATCTCTTAAAAATTCGGCAGCCTAACGACGTCACTTAAACTTTCATAAAATGAAATGATGAGAGTAAGAGGGGATCTCTCATCATATAAACATGAAAGGGAAGTAAGAGGAATATAAAAGAACATCCTCTCACATAAAAACATGGAGCATAAAAGGAATGACATAAAAGAGATTACATGAAAAGAAAGAGAGGGGTCGGATCCCTTACCTTAAAACGTGACTCTTGAAACTCAAAGGATTGGACCTTGAGGGCTTGGGGGCACCTTGGGAGGACTCTTTGGAAGGTAAGAAGACCAGAACTTCGTTGGGGGAGAGTTGGGAGTGAAAACTAAGGGAGGAAAGGGTGGGTATTTATAGGGAAAGTGAGGGGACAAAGCATTAATGGCCAAGGGACACCTCACATGTGCTTTTCTCAAACCCATGTGCTCTCCCTTGGCATTTATCATGGAGTTAGGCCACATGGGGCCCCCAAAACAATAATTCATCACCCTTGGCCGGCCAACCCTCAAAAGATCTCATGACATCATCATGACACCGTTATGATGTCATTAAACATACCGAATCCCTAAAACTGTATTTTTACTATTCACTGAAAATTCAACTTTCTCAGAAAAATCCCAAATTTTCACCTTAACCAAATATCAATGCTCTGATTTCAAAAATGAAATCCATTTTATAAAAATAATTTTCTAAATATTTTTAATTTAATTTTTAAATAAAAACACTATTCATCGAAAATTCATTTTTTTTTCAGAAAAATCCCCAAAAATTACCTTAACATAATATCGATGCTCTGAGTTCAAAAATAAAGTCTTTTTTTATAAAAATAATTTTCTAATTATTTTTAATTAAATTTTTAATTAAAAAACACTATTCATCCGAAAAAACTAATACTTGACTAATAATTTATGAAACCGTTATTTACCCATTTTATTGAATCACATTACTTAATCTAGGTGTCTAAATTATATTAAAACTTTCTTTGAGTGAAATTACTAATCCATTTGGTCATATTACTAATCCTAAGCATAAAATCACTATTCATAATTTACTATTCATCAAAAATTAAGTTGATCTTATTAGACTCCAAATTCCTTGCTGAACACTTTTGTAGAAGACCATTTTTTGAAAATCATTACACATCATTAGTTATTTGGGGTTTACATAAATGTTTTAAAATATCCCTTTTTCAAAAATTCATCAATAAAATATATCCTAAAATTATCCGGACAAAAGAAAATCCACAAACATCACTAAAGGAAGATATCTCAATTTATTCACCCGAAAGGATTACACAAGGAAGCTAGGGTCTCGTCACATAGCCCCTTATAACACCAACATAAGACCTAAGTGTAAGGTGTGCTATGGTGAGAGAATCTAAGGGAGGCTCAGATAACATTGCCCTAGTAGTAATCTCTACTAACTTGAACTTCTCCCGCAGGCGTTTCTGTTCAAGCTTGACACGCTGGAGTTTGGCTTGGGCTTGGTCCAAAGCGAAGCCCACAGATGCTACCTCCTTCCCAAGCTCTGATAAGTGGGCTTCATAAGGGTTGAGTCTACTGGATGAAGCCATTGACTCCTCCTTCTGCATTAACCATTAACATCTTATTAAATCAATAAGAGTAAGTTAATATACTACTCAAAAAGATTGGGTCGTTACATTCTTCCCCCCTTAAGAAATTTCGTCCCCGAAATTTATACTTGAGGCCTAGTCGAAAAGGTGAGGGTACTTTTGCTTCATCGTTTCCTCAGGCTCCCAAGTCGCTTCTTCATATTTATGATTCCTCCACAACACTTTCACAAGGTGGGTAGTCTTGTTCCGTAGGACCTTGTCTCTATGGTCCAAGATCTCCACTGGCTGCTCCTCATAAGAGAGGTCATGTTCCAGTTGTACCACCTCTGGGTTCAGTACATGCGAAGGGTCGGGTATGTACTTCCTCAAGAGAGATACATGGAAGACATTGTGAACTTGAGCTAGGTTCGGTGGAAGTGCTAGACGATAGGCCACTGCTCCTATGCGATCAAGGATTTTATAGGGGCCAATGTACCTAGGGCTTAGCTTCCCTTTCTTCCCAAACCGCATGACTCTCTTCCATGGAGAGATTCGAAGGAAGACTTTGTCACCAAAACCAAACTCCAAGTCTCTTCGTCGATTGTCAGCATAGCTCTTCTGCCGACTCTGAGCAGCTTTTATGTGTTGTTGGATGGCATGAACCTGTTCTGTCATTTCTTGCACAAGATCAGGCCCAAGAAGCTTCCTCTCACCAGTTTCATCCCAACAAGTAGGAGTTCTACACCGCTTTCCATACAGAGCTTCATAGGGTGCCATCTGAATACTCGTATAGAAGCTGTTGTTATAGGAGAACTCCACTAATGGGAGGTGTTGATCCCATCCACCGTTAAATTCCATTGAGCATAATCTCAACATGTCTTCGAGTGTCTGAATAGTCCTTTCAGATTGGCCATCAGTTTGAGGATGATAGGCCGTACTAAAATTCAATTCAGTATTCAGAGCATGCTGAAGACTTCTCCAGAATTTTGATGTGAATCTTGGGTCACGATCAGATACGATGGATAGTGGTACCCCATGCAGCCTTACCACTTCCTTCACGTATATCTTGGCAAGATGATCCAGAGAGAAATCTTCCCGAATAGAGATAAAATGGGCTGTCTTGGTGAGATGGTCCACAATAACCCATATCGCATTGTTTCCTTTGGATGTTTTTGGGAGACCAGTTACAAAGTCCATGGTGATATTATCCAACTTCCATGCTGGTATGGGTAGCGGTTGTAATACCCCCTTAGGAAGTTGTCTTTCTGCCTTTACTTGCTGACACACCAGGCACCTTGTAGTGTAATCGTCAATCTCCCTCTTCATGTTATCCCACCAATAATGATCACGAAGGTCTCTATACATCTTAGTGCTTCCCAGATGTATAGAGAAAGTAGAGCTATGAGCTTCATCCATCAGTTCTTTCTTTATCTCCGGAATAGATGGAACACATAGTCTTGTATGAAATTTCAATACACCTTCTTGATCAACATTGAAATCAGGGAACTTACCATCCTTTACAGCCTCGAACTTCTCCTGCAGCAAAGGATCTTCTTTTTTATCCTTCTTGATCTTCTCTAGTAATGAAGGTTGGGAAATCATTTGGGATAGGGTTGATGATGTCCCTTTCCTTATAATTCCCATGTCCAGTTTTACTAGATCTTTAATCAAGGGATCTCCTAAGATCCTCATTGTTTCCAGGACAACAGGATCTTTCCTGCTTAATGCATCCGCGACTTTGTTTGCCCTTCCAGGGTGATAGTGTATTGAACAATCATAGTCTTTAATAAGCTCCAACCATCTCCTTTGTCTCATGTTCAATTCTTTCTGTGTGAAAATATACTTTAGACTTTGGTGGTCAGTGTATATATCACATTTCTCCCCATAAAGATAGTGCCTCTATATCTTTAGAGCAAAAACAACTGCCGCCAGCTCTAGATCATGCGTAGGATAATTCTTCTCATGAATCTTCAACTGTTGAGATGCATAAGCAATTACTTTGTCATTTTGCATGAGGACGCACCCAAGCCCTTTCAGAGATGCATCGCTAAAAATAACGAATCCTTCTCCGATAGAGGGTAGTGTTAACACAGGTGCAGTAACCAATCTCTTCTTCAGCTCTTGGAAACTTTCCTCGCATTCCTTTGTCCAGATGAACTTAACCCCTTTTCGAGTCAACTTGGTTAGTGGATTAGAAAGCCGTGAAAAGTTTTTCACAAACCTCCTATAATATCCCGCTAAACCAAGGAAACTACGAATCTCAGTTACTGTTGTGGGTTGAGGCCACTCCTCCACAACCATTGTCTTTGCAGGGTCAACCGAGATTCCTTCATTGGTTACGATGTGCCCCAAGAAAGCCACTTATTGTAACCAAAACTCACACTTGCTGAACTTCCCAAAGAGCCTCTCCTTCCGTAGAGTTTTCAAAATAACCCTCAGATGATCTTCATGCTCCTCACGACTTTTTGAATATATCAAAATATCATCAATAAAAACTACCACAAAGTTATCTAGGTAGTCCTTAAAGACTCTATTCATCAAATCCATGAAAATAGTAGGAGCATTAGTCATGCCGAAGGGCATAACAGTAAACTCATAATGCCCATATCTTGATCGGAAGGCAGACTTTGGAATATCTTCCTTCTTCACCCTCAGTTGATGATAACCAGATCGAAGGTCAATCTTAGAGAAGAATTGAGCCCCACGAAGTTGGTCAAATAAATCATCAATTCTTGGAAGAGGGTATCTGTTCTTCACTGTGATCTCGTTTAGTTCTCTATAATCAATGCATAGTCGCATTGATCCATCCTTCTTCTTCACAAAGAGAACTGGTGCTCCCCAAGGAGACACACTCGGTCGGATAAACCCCTTCTCCAACAATTCTTGGATTTGTTTCTTTAACTCTTCTAGCTCCACATTTTCCATTCTATACGGAGTCTTTGATATCGGTTGGGACCCAGGTACGAGTTCAATGGAGAACTCTACCTCTCTTTCTGGGGGAGGTCCAGGTAACTCCTTAGGAAATACATCCATGTACTCCTGAACAATTGGAACATCTTTAATTTCTATGTTCCCTTTCCCTTATTCATCATCACCGATTAACTCCATAAAGAAATCTATGGGAGGTGCTTCTAGATAGGGATCAGTTCGGGATATCTCTCCTTGGAAGATAACTGTAGGTCGTTCATTCAAGACTACTGAGATTTCCTTACTTCTGCATTTGATCTTAGCATTATACTTTGAGAGCCAGTCCATCCCTAGTATAACGTCGAATTCCATCATGGGAATGACTACTAGATTTGCGATAAGATTGTGCTCACCAAAGTAAACACTAGAGTCTCTAAACACTGTTGATGCATGGATAATCCCACTTGGAGTCTTGACTGACAACTCTACCTCAATAAATTCGGGGATTGATTCTATATTCTTTGCAAACTTGGAAGAAATAAAGGAATGCGTAGAACCAGAATCAAATAAAGCACTTGCTAGTTTTGAGAGGACAACAAGAGTACCTACTACCACATCGTTCGGAACTTCAACTTCAGTTGTTGTGATAGCGAAAGCACGACCTTGCTCCCTTGGCCTCTGCTGAGGTTGATAGTGATTCCCCTCCACCGCCCTCGGATTTGGACATTGATTAGAAAAGTGCCCAAGCTGTCCACACTTGAAGCATGTGACTTCGGGTAGGGCCAGAACCATCTTTCCTCTGTCGTTAGTGTTGGGAAGTTGAGGCTTCACATCACTACGACAATTCCGAGAAATATGGCCTTCTTTTCCACACCTATATCACTTGCCACTTCCGATTAAGAAGTTCCCCAGATGCTTCTTCCCACATTTATTGCATGTGGCATGTTGCATATGCTTTCCACCTCTTTCTTGATCAAAACTTCTTCCCAGGCTTGGTTCTAGAGTTCTCTTCTTCTCATTAGATTTGTGAGACCATTGTGTTTCCCCAAACTCTAGTTCAACTTTCATAGCACTTCGAACTATTTCTTCATAGCTATCGTAGTCCCTGCTGGCTAGATTCTTCCGCAGATGTGGTCATAGTCCGCCAAAGAGTCTATCAACCTTCCCATTAGGGTCCATGACAAAGCTTGAGGTATAACGGGAAAGCCTTGTGAAGTTCATCTCATAGCTTCCAACAGATTCGTTCTCCTTCTGTTTCAGCTCGAGAAACTCTTTCTCCATTTTCGTTCTCATGGAATGAGGGAAATACTTGTTAAAGAAAATTCCCCGAAATTCTTCCCACTCCATAGCTTCCATCTCTCCTCGTGGCTTCGTGTTTTTGATCAGGGACCACCACTGATCAGCTTCTCCCTCTAGGCGGTAAACAGCAAGGGTGACTTTTTCTTGTTCTGAACAATGAAGTACAGAAAAGATCTTTTCAAAGGAGCTTATCCATTGTTCCGCAACCAATGGGTCAGTAGATCCACTGAATGTTGGTGGTCGTTGACGCATAAAGGACTCAACCGAAAGTTGTTCCCTTTGTAGTGAGGTCGGCCTCTCAGCTTGATTCAAGTTATTACTCATAACTTGAGTCAGTTGGTTCATCATTCGCATGAATGTTTCCATTCCGGATTCCATCGGAGGGCCGTCATCACATGGTGCATTGCGGTCACCATCGGCACGATTCCTCCTATTGCCCGCCATTTTCTAAAAGAATAAAACCTTAGTGAGAAACTTATTTCATTTATGAATCTTTTAACTAAGACTTCGTGCTTAGACAATTATACTTCTCTATAATTCCTTCATGATGATACATAAAAAGCTTGTGATTAACCAAACATATCCCTCGGGAGTGTCGTAACCAAGAGTGCAGCAAGGTCCGTTATCATGCACCAGTTCCTGTTCGAGTCTAGCTCAAAGTGGTGTTTTCGGGTTTTACCCCTATGTACATCTGTGCCAGAGCCGCCTCTACTTGCTCGTATCCAGATAGGGATGTATTTGTTTGATAAACCACTTACTCAATACTTACCAAAATACCAGGAAGTTTTCCTATATTTAAACTTTTCTATAGGGTTCTTCCTAAAGTTTTTATATCCTAATTTCCACAAATAACTAAACCATCCTTTGATACCAACTATAGCATCCCGCCTTTTTATAACATAAACTTTCATTACATTACACACAACTGAGGATCTTTAAGGTCTAGTGTCTTGGAAACCAGGAACATAATACATGAAAACAACATAAAACATTCTTCTTAAACACTTGAAAGGAGTATCCTTAAGTTCATTCTAGGTTCATTACTGCATCTCATAACCTGGGGACATACATCAAAAGAAAGGGTGAGCAGAAGGCCCAGTAAGGGAAACAAGAGGAACATTTTACATGTGAACTTGATATACTTCAATAAGAACATGAAAAGAACTTTAAGGCATGAGAAAGAAATCATGAGGCATTTCATAATAAAAATAAAATTTTCCATAACTTGAAGATGTGGCTACATCATTTAACATAGACAATAATGAACATATCACCAAGGTCCATCCCCAAGGTGTCATTTGAAAATTACCAAGGTAATTCACCAAGGTATCGTGAAAATTGTAATCTCTAGTGGTTACATCATTACCCAATGCATTGGAGCTCTATCAGGGAGCACCCTTAAATTTGCCTTTATTAACATGTGAGCCACATATATCATCATCAAACATTTCATAAATAACCCATATAACATAAAATAAATGGGTTTCATTTCATAATCATAACGTTTTAAAAACTGCTTTAAAGACATGATCTTTACGTCACTTTAAACCCACGGAAAGGGAAAGTGGGTCTCATGTATGTAAATACCAGAATTTAAAATTGAACATTTTGATATATATGTGAATACCCTTGTAGAAATAAGAGCTTTGTGTATTCACTTTATAACATAAAATAATTTTTGAGAAAAGAGAGAGGCATTTTGAGACAAAAATTCTGCAGCATAACGGCTATGTTACAAGGTTTTAGAAAACATTGAAAAGAGAGGCGACATGGGTCACCCACTCATAAATGATCCATAAATCAGTAGGGGATAGAAAGAGAAGGATATATGGACATGGTAACTAAATTTGAAGGACATACCATTTGAAATGAAAAACATGAAAGGAAGACAAAAATTAGATTTCTCTTATGAAAATTCGGCAGCCTAACGGCGTCACTTAAACTTCAATAAAAAAAGAATTGACAAGATCAAATAGGGTCCCTCATCATATGATCATAAGAGATCAGTATGATAGATATAGATATCATACCCCAACATAATAAAAATTAACTTGAAAGACTTGACATGAAAATCGAACCTGAAAAATGAGAAGGGTGAAAGAATCTCTTAAAAATTCGGCAGCCTAACGGCGTCACTTAAACTTTCATAAAATGAAATGATGAGAGTAAGAGGGGATCTCTCATCATATAAACATGAAAGGGAAGTAAGAGGAATATAAAATAACATCCTCTCACATAAAAACATGGAGCATAAAAGGAATGACATAAAAGAGATTACATGAAAAGAAAGAGAGGGGTCGGATCCCTTACCTTAAAACGTGACTCTTGAAACTCAAAGGATTGGACCTTGAGGGATTGGGGGCACCTTGGGAGGACTCTTTGGAAGGTAAGAAGACCAGAACTTCGTTGGGGGAGATTTGGGAGTGAAAACTAAGGGAGGAAAGGGTGGGTATTTATAGGGAAAGTGAGGGGACAAAGCATTAATGGCCAAGGGACACCTCACATGTGCTTTTCTCAAACCCATGTGCTCTCCCTTGGCATTTATCATGGAGTTAGGCCACATGGGGCCCCCAAAACAATAATTCATCACCCTTGGCCGGCCAACCCTCAAAATATCTCATGACATCATCATGACACCGTTATGATGTCATTAAACATACCGAATCCCTAAAACTGTATTTTTACTATTCACTGAAAATTCAACTTTCTCAGAAAAATCCCAAAATTTCACCTTAACCAAATATCAATGCTCTGATTTCAAAAATGAAATCCATTTTATAAAAATAATTTTCTAAATATTTTTAATTTAATTTTTAAATAAAAACACTATTCATCGAAAATTCATTTTTTTCAAAAAAATCCCCAAAAATTACCTTAACATAATATCGATGCTCTGAGTTCAAAAATAAATTCCTTTTTTATAAAAGTAATTTTCTAATTATTTTTAATTAAATTTTTAATTAAAAAACACTATTCATCCGAAAAAACTAATACTTGACTAATAATTTATGAAACCGTTATTTACCCATTTTATTGAATCACATTACTTAATCTAGGTGTCTAAATTATATTAAAACTTTCTTTGAGTGAAATTACTAATCCATTTGGTCATATTACTAATCCTAAGCGTAAAATCACTATTCATAATTTACTATTCATCAAAAATTAAGTTGATCTTATTAGACTCCAAATTCCTTGCTGAACACTTTTGTAGAAGACCATTTTTTGAAAATCATTACACATCATTAGTTATTTAGGGTTTACATAAATGTTTTAAAATATCCCTTTTTCAAAAATTCATCAATAAAATATATCCTAAAATTATCCGGACAAAAGAAAATCCACAAACATCACTAAAGGAAGATATCTCAATTTATTCACCCGAAAGGATTACACAAGGAAGTTAGGGTCTCGTCACATAGCCCCTTATAACACCGGCATAAGACCTAAGTGTAAGGTGTGCTATGGTGAGAGAATCTGAGGGAGGCTCGGATAACATTGCCCTGGTAGTAATCTCTACTAACTTGAACTTCTCCTGCAGGCGTTTCCGTTCAAGCTTGACACGCTGGAGTTCGGCTTGGGCTTGGTCCAAAGCGAAGCCAACAGATGCTACCTCCTTCCCAAGCTCTGATAAGTGGGCTTCATAAGGGTTGAGTCTACTGGATGAAGCCATTGACTCCTCTTTCTGCATTAACCATTAACATCTTATTAAATCAATAAGAGTAAGTTAATATACTACTCAAAAATATTGGGTCGTTACAATAAGTGTATGGTAGATTGTTTCCCTCAATTATGGTAATCCTTAGGAATTGGGAGGTGACTCCTTAAGCAGACTGGTCCTCCTTGGGTTTAGGGAGTAGTTACTTTAGATAATTTTGACCTTTTATGGGATCTCTCTCTCTTAGAAATCCAGTTTTAGAATCTCCATTCACTGGGTCAAAGTGATTATGAGCTATTTGATATTATGTTCAATTGGTTGATGTAATTTTTTAAGTGATTCTTGATTGAGAATATTTATTTTATGTGTTGTGTTAAGATTTAATAATAGAATTGTCTATGTTTGAGAGTGTTTGGGTTAATATTTTTTATTTACTTTTGAGTTTGTTTTTGATTCTTGAGGATTAGAATCATTTCAGAGGTATCTAGTGTAAGGGAATGGGTTTTTCCAAACCTTTCCTTTTTCATTTCTTGGATGTTGATGGATTATTTGGATTATTTCTGGTGATCATATAGGTTTAAGGAGATTTTATCATTTAAAACTAAAATTTTAAAGTAATTATACAATTTTGGTTCATATTCTACATTTTTATATTTTTAAATAGGTATGATATATTATTTATGAATTTTAAAAATCTTACATATTGGTTTTTGAAAAATTCAAAAACCTTATGTGTTGAACTAAATCCTTGAATTTAAAAAAATGAAAAACCCTAACTCTAGTAACCTAGAGTCGGTAATTATCTTACTACATTGTCACAACATGAAATAGATCATATCCTGAAGGTTCAGATAGTTTAGAAATCTTGGGAGACTAGAAACATACATGATTCTTACAATACATTTTAAAACATGAAATACTACATAAAATCTAGTGATAAATTTATTATTTATTCTAGTATATCCCTAAAATAATTCATAGATCCCTTATTTTTATCCTAGGGAAAGGAAAACATAATAAAGGGTGGGATCGTATTCTCAGTAGGGTAAAGTTTAAAAAAATGTTACTATAAAATAAATAAATCATAAATAATATGGTAGATATAAACAATAATCAAGGATTTCATATAACTAATACCATAAAAAGAGGTTATATCCATGGATAAAATAACAACATAAATAATCATGTGGATAATAATAACTAGTTTCATAATGAAAAAATGCATATTTCATACATCATAATCAAATTTTCAAGGCCTTGTTCCACAACATCATAAACATATAATCAATTCCTCATGCCAATACATCATAAATAATTAGGTTGGAATACACAAAATACTCATTATAGTTTTTCTCATTAAACATATCAATGCATCGATGAGCTATAGTTGTCCCCTCCTATCACTTACTAATTCTAATTCATTTATCATATGAAATAAATGAATAAAAATTCAATACATAATCAACATAAACATTTGTATTGAAAACTAGAATATATAATGTTAATAATTTCCCATAGTCAATAAATAGAATAACATGATAAAAAATATACAAGTAAATAAATTGGATAGTATAATTATATTATATCCATAATGAATCATAAAAATCCTTATATCATGTTAACATAGATGAAAAATATCTTTTACAGAGACACTATAAAGTCACTTTGAGAATAGAAGAAATATTCTTTTCCTTTCCAATCACTTTAAAAGTAAACATTTCCATAATATTGAAAAAATTATTTTATTTTAAAATAACAATGGAAACTTTTAAATGAATCTTAAAATAAAATAATAGTTATGATGGAAGAAAAACTAATTCTTTTAGTAAACATTAAATCAAATATTTCATTCACACTTTTGGTTAAAAGTCAAAAATGCCTCATTTGAAAAATGATAAGAATTTTCCTTTTAAAAATTTTACATAAAGTAAAAAATGGGAAAATTTTAATTTAAAAATCATTGGATAATATTCAAAACATTAATTTTTTTAAAATATGGATATGGGAGGAAAAATATTCTCAACTGAAGAGAGAAATCAAGTCGGTTTTTCTTAAAAACATTCTTTTAGACTTTTGAGTACTTAAATTGAGAAAAATTAAATAAAATCATGTAATATTAAGAAATAATAATAGGAGAATAAAATTTATTGTTTTTAAGATATAAATATCATATAATTCCCCCAAAATAATCTTAAACATAAACAATATCAAATAAGGATGAGATTGTTAAATAGACTCTTATGGCATTGATAACTTTTCAATCTAAAAACCTTAAAAAGGAAAACTTGAATAGAAACTTAAAATTAACTAAATAAAAAGTAATTCATAATATAATATTTCAAATGGTAAGTATATAAATCATATAAAATAAATTAGGTGTATAATATAGCATAAATCTCAATGAAGTGAAATTGAGATGAAAACCCCTTCCTTAAGTTCGACTTGACTTGTATGTTTATTTAACCCCATATATAATAAATTTTCATTTATTATAAATCCATAATATAAAAATATTCATAATTATAATACAATATATGGTTTAATTATAACATCTTACCAACCATTAATTAACAATTTTTTGTTAAAATCGTTGTTTTGGGTGATAACTATTTTGTTTTTCATGCATGTTTCGGTCTGGAAGTTCTGATCCTTGCACTTTTATCATGGTTTCATCATCACCATAATGTTAATATTTTAATTTATATCAAATTATTACATAATAAAATCATTATTAAATATTCCTTAATCATTCATGTCATATATATTATAGCATCACTCATGTAGGTGGTAAAACCGACCAAAAAAGAGTGTGTTATAAATACTGGATGAGTAAGAACGCACCAAGGTATAATATTTATATAAGATTATTCATTTCATAAGTTCCTATATATTTGTTATATTAAATTTTAGGACCATACATAAAATTTGGAGATAGAAAAATGAAACATATCTCTCATGGAGATGGTAGTTTGTACGTACGCATGAATGATATATTAATCTTATAATGAGAAAAATAAAAAGAGAGTAGATAATTTTTAATCATTAAAGAATAATTATTTCAGAATAAATATCATATATATTCATTAAATATACCATTATAACCATTCATGAGATTTGGTGATGGAAAATGAATCGCAGCGCTATATGTAGGTGGTAGTCCATACGTACGCATGAGCGATTCTTTCATTTTCCTATGGATGAAAAAGAGGTGTAAAATGTTTTTACCATAATCATAATAAAATATTAGTATATTTATTATACAGTGTTACTTATTTTAGTATGTATAAAACATATTTATAGAAACCTCCTTTGACATACACATTAATCCTTCTTAGGATGGTTCTAGTGGATTACCAGAATCTTTAAGATGTGGTTAAGGGAGATAGTAAGGTATTTTTACAAGGATTGGTTGAGATACGTTTATCAAGAGGTGTGAATATTATAGGACAAGTGGTTCCCTTTTATAAGTGAGGGAAAAGACACACTTGGAATTTCTTAAAATATTTAAATATAATATATATCATAATCTTTTCAAGTGGAAAAAACACAAAAAAATTAATAGATGATATATTAAAGGGTCTAAAAACACTAAAAAACCCACATTTATTAAAGTATTGGAGACAATTAAAGCCTTATATTCTAGTTAATCCCCATTTAAACTCAATTTATCCTTAACCACGATAACTTATTTTTTTACCATGATAACTTAATTATATGCTCAAAAATATAAGGGGACTTCAAAACAAAATTGGACATTATGATTCAAAATTTGGAATCTATTTTATCAGATTAAAAATATATATGTGGAAAAATTATTTAATGTAAGTATGCAAAATGCAAGAAAAACAATTTTTTGGGAAATACTTGATTTAATCAAAAAAACCATTTTACCTTGAAATCATGTAAGAAGTTAATTTCCAAAAATTTATTTAATTAAATATTAAATAAGGATGGTTTTTAGACTTTTTTATCAATCCAAAATTAAATGGAACCTTCCAACCACACCATTAAATGTAAAGACCTAAAATAGTCTTTTATTTGGATAGAATATAATTTGCGTTCATAAAAGTCAAACATGGGTTCTCAAATTCAAAATAATGTTTTAAAATGATTTATTTAACTACCTGAACATATATTTTTTTGAAAATCACTCACCCAATAGGATAAAGACAAGTTTTAGAGTGATTTTAAAGCCTAACACTATAGTTTTAACCTTGTTTTACCTATTTTACCCTTACTGAGGTGACAAATTTTTACCATGATTACTATTCATAATGATCAAAAATAAAAAACCGCTATTTAGAAAATTTAAATATCCTGATTCCAAATAGAGAATAAATATTTAAAGATTAAATTTATAGAAGTGGAAAAAATAAACTTTAATATAATTTTGTAAAACATAATGAAAAATATTTTTTATAAAAATGTGTTTTTAAGCCCAAAATGAACTTATAAAAAAATAAAGTATAATTTTGACTCCTATGTAATTAATTAGATTATTTATAATTAAATAAGAAATATATTACTTTAATATTAAAATCAAAATATAATAGGTAGTTTAAATTACTTGATTTAAGGAAAATAAATCATAGTTTTACAAAAATTGGTATTTTTCACTATTCACTTAAAAATAAATCTTTTCAGAAAAATTTCAAAAATCCACCCTAAGATAATATTGAAATTATGATTTTAAAAATTATATTAATTTCTTAAAATAAAATTTCTAAAAATAGATTAAACTAATTATAATTTCCATTCACAAAAGGTAATAAAAATCATTTTTGATGAAAAAATATTTTTAAAACCTAAAATGACTTTACTGAAAATTGAGTGCTTATTTATTATGAATTAATCAATAAATTTTTATTATATAAAATCTTTATACATATTTTATATAATGTGTTTATTCATATTCATACTTCCAATTTAACAACTATTTTATAATGGTCACATTTAAATAATAATATTTTTATACCATATTATAGTTTGCTTAAAACTTGGTGTAAGCTATAAAGATTATTATTATTTTAAAATAAATTTTTGGGGTGTTATATAAAAACTATTTTATTCATTAAAAATATTACATACTAATTTTTGATAAATGAGAAAACCTTATGCATCTTATATAATCTTAGGTATCATAATTATATTACGTATTAAAAATTTCACAGGGAATAAAAACCTATGTGTTGAAAAAATATCTTATCTACTACATAAAAATATTATGTATTGATTTATTTTGAAGGAAAAAAACTAAAATATTGTATTTTTTTAAAATAAAGTGTATTTATTATTGTGAAAAATATGTTACATATCAAATTCCCACTAATTTAAATATATTACATATTAATTAAATATAATATGAATGGGATTTCTTCATATAAAAATATATTATGAATTGAGAAATATCATATATATTGATTTTTGTTAAATTATAAAACCTTAAACATTATAAATTTCTTACATTTGAGTATTTTACAAAGTAAAATATATTATGTATCATAGAAATGTATTACATATCATTAAAATAAATTATGTATGCTCTAAAATTTCTTACATATGAATATATGTAATGTATTCTAAGTATTTCCATTCCTTTGTCACATTTTTATTTGATTATCAAGAATATATTACTTATCATATATATTATGTATCACTGGAGGGATACTTTTCCTTTCTTTATTCTTTTATGATAAATAATATCTTACACACATCCCTTATCAATTGAATTGAAAAGTTCCATTTTAGTCTGGATTGTATTTTACGATTAATAATTCCATTATTAATTGTAAAATCTTAAAAATCAGAGATTATGTTATATAAAATAAATCCCTTCACTGATATTATATCTCTATTGTGATTCCGAGAAAAATTATTATCACTATGTAGTGATGATAAATTCCTAGTGTATTTATTTCATTAAATCAATTAAGATGGCTGACTGATATTTTTAAAAATAGGAAACACTAAGGCAAACCTCCACATGATTCATGCATCTAGATTTTTAAATACAAGTTTCTCGTAATTTTTTTAGGATCTTTCTTCTTCTCACAAACTCTGATTGACCAAATAAACATTCTTAGTGATCTATAAATGACCTTAGATTGTTTTAAGACCTCAGTTTTGAGAGATTAATCACATGGTGATTTAAGTTGAGTTTTATTTTATTCTTCCAGATTATTTCCCTATTCTCCCTGGGAGGTCACAAGAGTGATTAGTTTTGGTTTTAGGTTGTGGTTTTCTATGTATTAGGATGTTGAAGTCTTCCTCATAAATTTTTTGTCTTTTTATTCATGTCTCCTCTCCTTGTTATTGTGTGGAGAAGTCTTTGTTCTGGTTGAGGTAGGGGATTCAATACTCTCTCTTATTTTCTATAAATCATAAAATTATCATGTTGTTTCTTTAACTGGATAAATGGTATGAATTAACCTAATGAAGATAATATCATGAATGATGAAAGTTAAAGAGAGTATCACATGATCTTTATAAGATTCTTCATTAAATTTTGTCGTGTGTTTAGATATGATGTTGTATTTTTTGATTTATTAATGTGTTTTATGAACTTACTATTGTGAATAAATTTTGGAATCACCTCTCATAATTGAATAATCTTTGAAATATGGTAACAGATTGGTTATTATAAAAATATAAAAAATGGTAAAAATTGACATGTTGGGCACTGATAATTTTTTTGGAAAGAATAATTGGAATAAATGATTGGAAAGGTGTTTTCTTAGTGTGTTTGTTGTAGTACCATATAGGATTGTATTTTTTTCCTATGAATGAATTGGATTTGGCATGAGATGATGTGAATGTTGTTATAATGATGATGGTGTTGCTATTTTTGTCAAAAGTTATTAGGTTTTCAAAAATCAGGGTGGTTATAGGCATATATTAAGGAGTTATGCACATGGGGTTTAGTTGTGTGATGTGAGGATGTGTTAGTATATGTCTGTGAGTATGGAATGAAATGGAAAAAACAAATATTAGAATGTGTTGTGGGATTAAATTTTATGATAATTAGAGTATTAATGAACTGTAATTTATTGAAATTAATGGATAACAAATGAGAAAAAATGTGGATGGTGACTAATGAATGTTTTGTAATTAAATATGGTTAAAGAATTTCATAATGAATATAATTTGGTTGGTAAAGAGTAAATATAGAAGTGGTTAAATTTCATGGTTAAAGGGGATTTTTGGTTGTGGTTTTGGTTGTTTTATTTCTGGTTGTTATTATAGAACTGAAGTAAGTTAGTGGTTATGGGTTGCGATAGTGATGTTTGAAACAAATTCTTTAGTTGGGATTATGTGTTGCAAATATGGGATTTAATATTGCTAGAAATATCCTTCATCAGTGATAAAAAAGCATTGATGTTATAAGATCCTTTAAAAGAATACATCTTTTATCATTGCTATTTATATAACTAATAAAGGGTTCCTTCATTGATGCTAAAAAACACGGATAAAGGGTTTCCTTTATCGATGCTAGTTTAGAACTGATAAAGGGGGACCTTTATCGGTGCTATTTTTAGCACTGATAAAGTACAATTTTATCCATGCATTTTATCATTGATGATGGTCTATTTTAATAGTACTAGAAATAGTGTTGATAAAATCCATACTGTAGTGGTTTACTGCTAAAATAATAGCACATTACAGTATAAAATACAAAATTTAATTGAAAATAAATTTACATAAAAATAAAAGAAAAAACACTATATTATCTACTTTTCAAAAAAAATTACATTTACATTGGTACATAAAATTTATCATAAACACCAAAAAATTCAAAAATATCAATGTTTTATTGTCTTTAGCACTCAACTCCCTCTCAAAAGAGTTCAATCGTGCAACCAATTTCCAAAAAAGCCACCTCATATCGAGAAAAAAGATCTCTCCAATATAAAAAACAATTATTATGTTGTAATACTATAAATAAATAAATTAAACATAAATAATAAATAATACATTAATAAAATGTCACTTTTAAACTGAAAACATACACTTCAAGTCATACTGGGCACACCATATATTGGATTAATGTGTGGTTAATTTATACACATCATAAAGGATTTATGGATCATTTTAATAAGGTATCAATAAAATCTAAGCACATTTTATTAGTTTTAAGTATGTGAAGTGTGTTTTGAACTAAAGTGTAAATTTTAAACTAAAAAAATACTTCGAGTCATATCGAGCACACTATATGTCAAATTAATGTGTGGTTTATTTATAGAATTAATAAATGATTTATGGATCATTTTCCTAAAGTATCAAGACAATCCAAGTGAATTTTCTTAGTTTTAAGTATGTGACTTTTATTTTGAACTAAAATTACAATTTTAAATAAAAACACTCTTTTAGTCATACTGATCATACTATATATCGGATTGATGTGTGGTTGATTCCTACATGTCAAAAATGATTTAAGTACCATTTTACTAATTTATCAAGACAATTTGAGTGTTTTTGTTAGGTTTTTAATGAGTGACATTCATTTTTAACTAAAATGTCATTTTTTAAATTGAAAGCAAGCACTTTGAGTCATACTAGTCACACTATGTGTCGAATTGAAGTTCAGATGATTCTTACATGTTAAAAATGACTTATGGATCATTTTCCTAAACTATAAATACAATTTGAGTGTTTTTACTTAGTTTTTAGTGAATAACACACATTTTTACCTAAAATGTCATTTATAAACTTAAAACACACATTTAGAGTCATACCAGTCACACCGTGTGTCAGATTGAGGTATGGGTTACTCCTTCGCATCACAAATGACATATGGATCATTTTACTTAAGTATTAGAAATATATAAATTTTTTTCTCGTTTTTTGAGTGTGTCACGCATATTTTTAATTAAAATTTCATTTTTAAACAGAAACCACACATTTTGATTCATATTGGTCACACTGTGTATCAGATTGAGGTGTGTTTAATTCCTACACATCAAAAAAGACTTTTGGGTTATTATTTTGAGTACGGAATACATCTTTTGAACTAAAATGTAAATTTTAAATAAAAACACACTTTGATTCATATCAGTCACACCTTGTCATGGATTAACATACATTTGATTCCTACACATCACAAATGACTCAAGGAGAATTGTCCTAAATTATTGATACAATTCAAATCTATTTTATAGGTTTTCAATGGGTGACACATGATTTTAAATAAAATGACATTTTTAAATTGAAAACATGTTCTTTGAGTCATATTGGTCACATTGTATGTCGTATTAACATGTGGATGATTAATAGATGTCAAAAATTACTTATAGATCATTTTCCTAAAGTATCAAGATAATATGATCATGTTTTCTTGGTTTTCAGTAAGTGACATATGTTTTTAACTAAAATGTAATTTTTAAAATAGAAACACACATTGTGATTCATACTAGACACACCATGTATTAGATTGAAATACAGATGATTCCTACACATCACAAATGACTTATGGATCATTTTACTAAAGTTTCAAAAAAATATAAATTTGTTTGATCAATTTTGAGTATATGAAATGTGTTTTGAACTAAAATGTCAATTTTAAATAAAAACATAAGCTTTGGGTCATATCGGTCACAACATGCATTAGATTGACATGTAGTTGATTCTTATACATCGAAAATGACTTAAGAATAGTTTTAATAAAGTATAAATACAATCTAATCATATTTTCTAGGTTTTAAGTGAGTGAAATATGTTTTAACTAAAATGTTATTTTTAAACTGAAAACATGCACTTTGAGTCATATTGGTCGCACTGTGTGTCAGATTGAGGTGTGTCTAAATTCTACACATCACAAATGACTTATGGATCATTTTTCTAAAGTATCAAGATAATAAAATTTTCTTTTCTTAGTTTTAGTGAGTTGATCATGTTTTTAACTAAAATGTCATTTTTAAAAATGAAACCACACATGTCAATTCATATCGGTCACACCAAATATCAGATTGACTTAAGTGTGATATTTTTACATGTCACAAATGAATTTTGGGTCATTTTACTAAAGAATCAAAATAATATGAATGTACTTTCACTGTTTTGGGTATGTCGTGCACCTTTTTAACTAAAATGTCATTTTTAAATAAATACACACACTTTGAGTCACACCAGTCACACTATATATCGAATTGAAGTGTGATTGATTCTTACATGTCACAAATTACTTAGGAATTATTTTCCTAAAGTATCAAAACAATATGGATGTTTTTATTGGTTTTGAATATGTCATTCTTCTTTTTAATGAAAATGTCATTTTAAACTAGAAACATGCACTTTGAGTCATACTGGTCACACTATGCATCATATTGATGTGTGTTTGATTCCTACATGTTAAAAATCACTTTAGGAATTTTTTTAGTAAAGTATCAGGACAATTAAAGTGTGTTTGATTTCTTTCTAGTGAGTGACACACAATTTTAACTAAAATGTCATTTTTTAACTGAAAACACTCATTTTAAGTCATATTGATTATACCATATATCATATTAAGGTATTAATGAAACCTAAATGTCATAAATAAATTATGTATCATTGTCATAAATTATCAAAACAATCCGAATGTTTTTTCTCTGTTTTTGGGTATGTCGTATATCTTTTTAACAAAAATGTCATTTTTAAATAAAAACACACACTTTGGGTCATACTGGTCACACCATGTTTCATATTTAAGTTTGGTTTATTCTTACACATCAAAACATATTATGTATTGTTTCCTAAAGTATCAAAATAATATAAATTTTCTTTCTCAGTTTTGAGTAAGTCATGAATTTTTTAACTAAAATGTGATTTTAAACTAAAAACATGCACTTTGAGTCATACCATGTTTCAGACTAATGTATGTATGATTCCTAAATTAAAAAATGACTTATAGATCATTTTCCTAAAGTATCAAGACAATCCAAGTATGTTTGATTAGTTTTTGGTGAGTGACGTATGTTTTTAACTAAAATGTAATTTTTAAACTAAAAACACTCATTTTGAGTCATACCGGTCACATTGTGTATCTGATTGAGGTAAAAATAATTCATACACATCAAAAAAGAATTATGGATCATTTTTCTAAAGTATCAAAAAAATCTGAATGTGTTTTCTCAGTTGTGAGTGTGTCGTGTGTCTTTTTAACTAAAATGTCAATTTAAACTAAAAACATGCACTTTGAGTCATTTGTAAACTAAAAACACACACTAATATATATATAAAGAACAAATTTATCTATGAAGAGAAAAAATAATACTTGAGTGCATCGTCCTTATTGAATAATTTTTGGGAATAACTTTTTCTCTGATTATTATGTTCTCTTAATAGAGAAAAAAATAGTCGAATAAAAATAAATTCTCATCAAATTAATTTCTTTATGATATATTTTACAATTAACTAAATAAGTATTAGATAAAAATTATTAGGGATTTAAATAAAAAAATTAGAGAAAATGATGAGAAATTTAACTAAATAGTTATTAGGAAGTCCCCTCTTTATGATGTTTGTATACATTCTAACACCATGTATTTGGACCATTCATTATTAAAAAAATATATTTCCTATTTTGAATATAAGGAATGTAGATAGTCATGTTAGAACAAGAAAAATATAAATAAATAATGTATTGAAAAAAAAATTAAATTAAATTGTAATTATCATTGGAAATACCTCTTTAGGGATGCTATTCTGCTGATGAAATACAATATCTTTCATAAATTTTCAAATGTAATAACCATAATATTTTTCATTAGTTTGTTTCATACACTAAAGAAACATTGATAAAAATAATTAATTTTTTATATATGTTTTTATAGTGATATATTATTATATATACCCTAATACTTATCCACTTTTAAAATTCGATAAGCTTCTTGTGCTCATAGATTACCTCATTCCATGAATTTTATGATATTTAAACATAACCCTATCATAAAAAACATTAAAATATAATATAAATTGTATAAATTGAATTTTATTTGTAAAATGTTGCAAATGGTGTATTAAAAATTAATAAACATCATCATGTGTGGTTGATTTATTTGGTATCCATGAAATGAATAAAAAAATAATTCTTTAAAGTGTCTAAATTGATTGAAATGAAGAACCAATGATGCATAAAAAGGGAATAAGTAATGAAAGGAATGAAATTATATTTTATGTTATTAAATTGTATATTTTTATCACTATATTTTAGGTATTAAAAAGAGCCTATCATCTATAATTTTTTTCAAACATTACAGCCAATTTGTCCACTATTACTGAATATTCCTATTCTTCCAATTATATTTTTTTTCTAGAAGTGATGTGAGGACTAATGAGTCCAAAATTTTATTCACAGGGTTTTCCCTTTAAATAGTAATGATATATATATGAATAAAAAATATGATTAATATTTAAATACAATTAACATCATAGATCATCTATTAGAAAAAAAATTATGAAATCATGCCTCATGTATGCATTTTTAACTGAGACTCCTAACCATCCATGCTTCTGGATTTCATTTACATCCTCAAGACCAAGAAAATATGTAATGGACTCTTTATACATTTTTTCTTCAAAATAAATTATGGTAATATCACAATTATTTAAAGTTGTATCCACACGAACTTATAATATTATTAAATATGAAAGTTGAACCAGCAGGGAAAATGTACTTTCTGAAGGCCTTTTTTATTGATTGGTTTATCCTTTAGATTATTTTAATTATAACTTCCATTTCCCCTTAAATTTCTTTATATATAATAGCACTCTTCAGTTCAGGCCTTTTTTCATTAATTATTAAAGGTTTTTTAGAAAAAAATTAAATTGAAAGGAATACCTCCTTTTAGACATGTATTTTTACAAGATCAAATGGTTATGTTAAAAAAAATTCAACAGAAATTTTTACCGTGTGAATATCCAACTCATTAAGGGGAATAGGTGGCTCAATTACTAACTCTCTAGCTTCATGAATCCCTACTCTCACATGACATTTTAGATGTTGTTTATTGTGTATAATATCTCATTAGATATTTTACATTGTAACACTTGCATTAAGGTAAGGGGTGGGTGTTGATATATATAAATCACAATCATTTTCTCATATTATAATATCTGTATATGAAATGTATCAGTGTCTTCGTGATTCGCATTTCATAGAAACTATTATGAAAAATTTGATTACCTTTGGTAAGGTAGACCATTGAGGGGAATTGATTACCTCAATTATGGGGGGATCTTCATTTATTGGTTTTTGTTGTGTTGTTTCTTCATTTTGATGTCTTACCATAATATTCTCTAACAACTTAGATTGCCAATTAATTTTTTCTTATAGAGAATCTATCCATGTCTTCATCTCGTCCATTTTCTTATCTTTATCCCCATGTTCATTTATTTTATCAAAATATGTTCAGGGTGATGCTCCTAAATCCACACCTATGACATGGCCATATTGTTCTAGTCACTTTAAGGCCACTGAAAGTAGTAATTCATTAGTTATATCTGATGATGATTCTTGTGTATAAAATAAATAAAAAATATAAGAAAATAAGTAATCATTTTTATGTAATACTGATTTAAATTAGAAAAAAAATTATTATTACAAAATAATACATGACTCCCATAATTTTTATGTTTTTTCATCTATTAGTATTTTTTCTTTATTTACAAAATCCTCCTTCTATAGAACATTACATGGGATGGAAGGGGATTTGGATTTCTATTCATAAACATAAATATAAACAAAGGAACATAATTATGTTTTTATTTCATTCCACATAAAATTATTACTATATATTTAAAATACATACCATTTTTTCAAGTGAAGTGTGACCCATCCTTAAA
Organism: Viscum album; assembly: GCA_963277665.1. Lineage (NCBI taxonomy): Eukaryota > Viridiplantae > Streptophyta > Magnoliopsida > Santalales > Viscaceae > Viscum > Viscum album. The sequence continues at coordinate 828,623,935 of OY728127.1, forward strand.
ATGTTCAACCACTTATAAAAATAATGACTTATGTACATGATGTTGCTTTTAATCCTAAGGAACAACAGGATTCTCAACATGATGATGCTCCCAATGAAGAGAAACAATAAGTTTCTCCACATTATGATGATACCAATCCTGAGGAACAACATATTGACGATATTTAATAGAACTGTTAACCACTTTCTGTTTTTAGAATCTGGAACATAAAATACTTATATTTCAGGTGATTCCATTATAAACAATTCATCTATGTACCCTTCCTTACTAAAATACACTTTCATAAATCCCAATTCATTTATTTTTAACTGCATTCCAATTATCAACCCACTGGAATTGAAAATTTGGCACTTGGAATGTTGTATATCCAACTCCAATATTTATTTGATGATGCCAAAGTATGACATATTAACATAAATCATATTTCTTTACTTGGAACTAGATACATGCATCACTTTAACCAAAAGTGTGACTCCACTATTTTTTATAGCATTGTGTTCATCATGTTCCTTTTTATAGAAAATATAACCATTAATTAAATAAAAAATTTAAGATAATACATGGTAACTTAGTCTTCTATCTATCCATAAAAGTATTTTTGAAATTGAATTCAAATTTTCAATAGAATCCTTAACAATATAGTCTCAAACCCATCCTATGAACTATCAATTATGTGTAATTGATATCCATATTTCATCCCTTGATGGATTTACATGACTAAGAATTACTTTTTCAGTTTCAAAATATGGTGAAACCTATAAACTATTATGTAAAACATAAAGGTGTGCCTGGTTCCACTATATAATAGTAACTGAGACAACATCTATTCTAGAAATTAATTTACCCACAAGTCACCCGGTGTGATGAGATTTTGGTAAATCAATTCTTTTCATATAGGAAAGGTAGTTGATATATAATTCAATGGCTTACTCAAAAATATATTACTCTATAATACAACCATCTAGTCGACTTTAATTTTTGATGTACCCTTTCAAAACTTTCATATATCATTTAATGGGTCGCATCCATCTATAATATATAGTACCACATAACTAGATCTCTCTAACCAAGTGAACCATTAATTGAACTATAATATAAAATAATGATGTTTGGAATAATGTCTTCAATTCAAATAATATGATAGAAATTTATTTTCCCATAGTTGTAAATTTTACTATGTTTATAATGGACATTCTTAGGAAAAATGAAATGTAAATATACTGGAATTAGATCTTTCATTAAAACATGATAGTCATGTGATTTTAGGGCCTTTAACTTTAAATTGGTCATTGATGTGATATTCTTTATATTTTATAAATACCCCTATAGAACCTTTACATCATTCATAAAGTTGAAAAATCTATATCTATCTTGTTTGGAAAGAGTGTAAGTGGATAGAGAATGAAAAGTCCATCTCTCACCCTTCACTGGAACTAACTCTTCATTTATCCTCATGTTAATCATGTCCAACATATCTTTAATGTAATCCTTTATTTTTTCCTGGTTCATTTAGTAACATTCCAATGACATTATCACATAAATTTTTTCCACATGAATGACATCAAGAAAATTTATAACATACAATTAATTCCATTACAATAATTCAAAAATTGATCTCTTTTTCCAACTAGTTAACATAATGTTTTTCAAAGAAGGTTTACCAAATGTGATGTTTATATATATTACTTTCTCATATAGTTTATCATCTATTAGTGGAGATGGTGTTGTGAATTCTTATAAATTCCCATCAAATGATGTCATCCAATATCAGAATTTATGTCACCGGGGTAGAAATATGTGATTTTCTAGAAACACAGTCTTAAATAAATGTTTCAACCTAACTGAGTGTGTGCCTTGTTAAAAAATGGGACACCCTTGAGTTCCTTTTATGCTATAACCTGAAAAAATTTATAGAAGCAGAAAGTCGTTTATTATCTCATAAAACATGGATCTCAATGTGAAATATTTATTTCTATGAGAATCATACAATATAACACATGAATCTCACATTAATTTAAAATATTCAATCAATGGATCCAAATAAACATCAATATCATTACCCAGTTAGTTTGGTCCTAATATAAGAAAATACAATATAATGTATGTTTACTTCATGCATAACCATAGTGGAAAGTTATAATTTACCAACATAACTGATCATGTAACCAAAATGATTCACTCCATCTATAGATAGCACAAGATGAAGGTTTATCAACTCATTTCCAAATTCAGAACACTCATGATCAATTTTCTTCCATTGAAGTGAGTCTGTTGGGTGACGAAGTTTCCCATATTGATTTCTTGTATCTCTATTCCATGTCAAGTTCATTGTAGTTTCCTCACTTCTATATAGTCACCTAAACCTTAGAATGATTGAAAATTACTATAAAAATTTTTAATAACTTGATTAAACATTCTTATATAAATATGCACCACACTTTGGTCATTTTTTAAGTGATTTATAGTCCTTACGAAATTGTATATAGTCATTTGGATATATATGTATTCTATTAGATATTATATCCATCGAATATAGAATTTTTTTAGCATCATATTCTTGTAAAAGAAGCTTATTATCTTCTGGTATCACATCATTAAAAATAGCATGTAGTTTAGTAAAGATGATGTAACTCCGTCCATTTTCACCTTTTACATTATATAGCTTCATTATAGTTGACAATGTTGTATAATTAGTATAACTAGGATACAATGGGATCTTCGAACAACTATTTAACTTATGAAATAGTTTTGGAAAATCACAAAGTTAATCTTCAAATATAATTTTCATTTCCTAAATATGATATTCATTGTCATTTACACCTATAATCATATCCTTGGTATGGGATTCATCATTTTTCACACTTGATATCATATCATATGATCCATAAAATGCAGTGTTATTTCAGTCACTAGCTACATTCAGTCCTTTCCTCATATTTAGTCCAGTATTTATAACTTGGATCTATTCTATGATATATCAAGTGTTCTTACATCTACTATGGACTAATTAGTCTTGAATAACAATAGAGTAAATAAAAACAAAGTATTTGAGAAGGTTTTTATGCATGATCTTTTTCAAACTTGATGAACTCTTTCACCCCGTCCTTATTCTATTTTATCGTATGATTGGAATACATCCATTTTCATTTCATACCCATCCTATTTTATTTGGTAATATTCATATTTAAAAAAATATACAAAAATTATGTTCTTAGAACCCTAAAAGGTTATTCTTTATATATAAACGCATATAGTCATCATACATGATATAATTTTTCATTGTGTCAACAACTTTTTAGAACATGTTGTTTTACCCTTTGGTATATTGTAATCTTAATTGAATAGTAATGATCATATTAGACTACTAAAGTTGAGGGAATCTTATGATTTGAATGTTATTGGTGATGAATCCAAACAAGTTGTCATTTAAAACAAGGGTAACAAGAAAAGAAACAACCTATGGTGGTTGACGGGTTATACACTCCCAAAAAGAGGGAATGAGCATTGGAACGTTCTTAAGGAATAATTTAAGCTACATAAATATATTATTACAAGATAATTAGAGTTTAATAATTTTTATTGAGATTGTTTTTTAGTTTTGGAAATCATTAAAGGAATGGAATGTGTTATATTTATAAAGTTACAGATAATCTAATTAAATTTTCATCTATTGAAAAGAACATAGATCAACAGTTTTCACATAGAAAATTAATAATTATTATCATATAGGATGAAATTTTGATGGATAATGATGTTTATAGTGAGAGACATTAAAATATTATATGTGTTAAAAAATTATGTTATTTCAAGATAATTGATTTTTTATGACTATAACCACCAAAATCAATTTTTGATGTGTATAATGAATTAAAATTTCCGTTAAACACTAAATTATGTCATCTTAGTCAAGTATTAAGAACTTATTGGATATAAGAAAATTTTAAGTACTTAAATTGAGATGCATTATACATTGAAAATGTATTGGTTTCAGTATTCATTGAGAAAATAATCATTTTTAAAAGTATCATTCCATTATAAGAAAATTTATTTGTATAGTACACTTCTATATGTCATGATCATGTTATTCAAATAAATTTATTTTAGAAAAAAAAACAATTAAAAAATAACATGATCATAAACATGAGTATCCAAACCCTTAAGGAAGAAATTTGTGAAGAAAACCATAAACATCCACTACCAGACTTGAATAATTTAAAAAAAACAAAACATGAGTAGTCAGCCCCTTAAAATCATAGCCAAACAAACAACCATGAAGTAATTAGCTTCATCAAACCTAGGTAATCACAAACCACATGGTCTCTATCATTTAGGATAGGTCAAGCTACTATGGTAGGGGAATGGGGTGGTATGGTACACAGGGAAACAAGAACTAAAAATGGTAAAATAATGAAAGATTGACTAAAGTGGAGTAAATAGAATCACATAGATTAGGTTTTGAGAGGTTTAATTCATCCCAGAAGTTTGAGGGGGAGAGGGGGTATAGGTCAAGTTATGCAAGATCTTGAGTGGCGTGAAAGAGTTGAGTTCTATTATGGTTGAATTTATAAGATCAGGAAGGGTTTTATCAATGATTTCCAAAAGGCATTAATAAATATGGGTTTTATCAACACTAAAATAATAATTGTTAATAAAACTTATCTTTATCTGTGCTAGAATTTTAGAACTGATAAATACGGTTTTTATCAGTGATTATTTTTAGCACTGATAAAACTTATATTTATCAGTGCTTTTTTAAGCACCAATAAAACTGTTTAAAATGAAATACAAAAAATATTAAATGAATATATAATAAAAATGAATAAATTATAAATAAAAGTAAAAAATAATTAATATTGTTAATTAATATATAATCTTAAATTTATGATTGTTAAAAATGAGTGAAATTGAATAATTAAAAAAAATATAATTTAAAAAAAATAAAAAAAAATGGATTAAATTTATTAATTATATAAATTATTAAAAAATTAAAATGAATATGTATTAAAATGAAAATGAAGACATATTAAATATGTAAATTACAACCATATTAAAAACATGATATGTTAATGAATAAATATGTATAAATAAATATTAACAATAAATAAACTACAAAAAAAGTAAAAAAAATAAACACTAAAAGTGAATAAAAAATATTAAATGAATTAATGTTAAAATGAATAAATTTAATAATTAAAAAATCAATAGATTGAAAAAATATTTAAAAATGAATAAGTGTTATTAATTATATAGATTATTAAAAAATATTAAAAATGACTATACGTTAAAATTAAAATGAATACATATTAATTATATAAATTACATGTGCCACACAAGAACCTCAGCCCAGTTGGTGAGGACTCAGCAAGTGCATCCAAGAGACCCGAGATCAAAACCAAGAGGAGGGATAATTTTTTTTAATTGAAGCAGTTACTATTCGGTACTGTAGAAGCTGGAACTATTCACCCATTTGGGCCTTTGGGCTACTGTGTTGATCTTTGGGTCATTCAAGGCCTTTAAGCCACCCAAGGTCTTCAGGCTAGTAAAGCTTTTGGGCCACCACAAGACCTTCATGCCACCTGATCAATGCAGTTGCCCCAGAAAAACTCTACCAAAAAGGAGCAGCCCCAGAGAAGGATTCAGAGCAGGTGCACTCACCAGAGAAGAACCAACGGATTTCGAAGAATGAGAGGGTATCGAAACACCATTGATACCAACATGTGCTTACATTGGAAGCTTAGTCGGGCGGCCATGAGAAGGTGGAGAGCTAACATCATGATGAAGATGCTGTGGAGGGGTAGTTCCTTGTAGTTATAGTCTGGTTGAATTCCCTAAGACCTTTGAGTCATGTAATGTCTCTTAGCCTATGGTCTATGTAATCTCTAAGCCTACGAGCCTTGTAATGGTTCCCCCTCATCCCTTGAAAGGGGGGGTTATCAAAAATCAATAAAAAAAGAGAGGGCCTTCAGGTTATTCGGGCATGTACCATATTAAAAACATTAAAAGGTAATGAATAAACATGTATAAATAAATATTTTAAATGTATAAAATTACAAAAATATTAAACATATAAAAAAATTAATTATATAAACTTAAAACATATTAAAAATGTTGAAGCAAAATAAAAAAATGAATAAATATTATTCATATGAATTACAAATATATTGAGAATATTAAAAGCTAGTAAATAAATATGTATAAATAAATATTAGAAATTGACTAAATTTCAAAAAATATAAAAAATAATAAATATTAAAAATTAATAAAAAAATATTAACTGAAGGAATATTAAAAATGAATAAATAAAATTTAATAGATAATAAAAGAAATTAAAAAAAATAAATTTGTAAGATTAATTATCTGAATTGTAAACACGGATAAAAATAAAGAAAATATTAAAAAAAATTATGATGGCATGGACCCTCCTGGTCCATTTCTTTGCCAAAAAAAACTTGGTGCACCGAAACGGTGGCACCAGTCACGGTAGCACTGTAAAGGTGGTACTGGTCATGGAAACATCGTGACAGTGGCACCGCATGCGGTGGCTCACCGAACCGTTGGCACCATGATGGTGGCACCGCGATGGTCGCACACCGAAATGGTGGCACCGCTCACAGTGTCTCACTGTAACGGTGGCGCCATGATGGTCTCACACCGAAATGGTGGCATCGCTCATGGTGTCTCACTGTAACGGTGGCACCGTGATGGTTGCACACCGAAATGGTGGCACCGCTCACGGTGTCTCACCGAGCCGGTGGCACCGTGAAAGTCGCACACCGAAACGGTGGCACCGCTCACGGTGTCTCACCAAACCATGTCTCACCCTTTTCTTTTTCCCAGTTTCCCATCTTTTTTTCCAGTTTCTCCCTTGCAATGTATCTTTTGATGTAAAAGTGTTTAAATACCCCTTTTTAAGCCATTTAAAGCCCATAAATGATATCTAAAATCCCTAAGAGTCGGGAGACCCTTGAATTACCAAAACATGTGACTTTTCCTCAATATCACGCATTTTTCCCATACTTTCCAATTTTTCCTTGTTGCATTTTTTCCTCTGATTAAAGGAAACAGATTAACACACAGCTATTATAGTCACCTCTATGATGAGAATAATTAAACGAGAATTAAGACCATCATGTGTAACCGCCCAACCGCGTGGTGAAACCATGATCTGCCATTAAATCTGTTCAAGATTTTGATATCTCGTAACTCCAGGATATCACCTTTTTATTGCATGGGAGTTTCTTCTTTCCTTCTTCTTATTAGATGGTTTCCTTCTTCCCCTTGGTGAATTTGGAGTTACCCTTCCTAAGGCTAGTGGTGCGCCTATATTGGAGCCTTCCTACTCACCCTTGGATTTCCCGGAGTTCCTCCCCTACAAATTGTGCATCCCTGGTTCTTGGTGCGTGGAGAAAAACTTTGATTATTGATCATCCACTTAGGGTTCTTCCTTTATCTATCTTTACTATGTAACATGAAGGGTGGGTATTCTGATGTTTCTACGGGGATGGATGAAATCAAACCTTAATGAAGATAATAAACAGACTGTTAAATAATGATGGGGTGTGTTTGACGATTCTGCTGTACTCTTTTTTAATTTCTTATATGTTGCGAATTATATGGACTTATGTCCACTAAAAATCATGGCCATTGGTGGTCCTTCTTTGTGTACTAATGAACCTTTGTCTTCTCGATAGTCATGTGATTGAATGGATATACATGTAAATTGGTTAATCACATAAAGTTTGATGATAAAATGAATGTACAGTGAGCATGAACCCTTGTGTGATCACCTTGGTTAACCCAACTAAAAAGAAGGAATTAAATGAGCAGTGTGTTAAAAATCTTGAAACCCCTCCTTTCACTATTTTGGGGATATGTGTAGTTGTTCTGCTGGTTCCTTTTAGGGTGACATGGATGGGGATGGGATCCCCTATTGTGGTTCAATTGTTGGCCTGTGGATCTGTGCTCATATGTTGGGGCTTGTTTTGGTTCCATTACTTCGAGGGATCTCACGGATCCCTTTTTTTGTTGTGACCTTACAAGAAAACTGGGTGTGAATGCTTAAATTGTTGGTTGACTATTTTTCCTTCCTTGGCTATAGTTATGCATGTTAGTTGCCCAGTAGTGAAGAATTATTTAAATGGAATCACTTGATTATGAAAACAAGAATGGGTTAAATGGGGGATTGTTTTCCGGGAATGAGTTGGGACTTGGTTACGGGTGTTGTGCTTCTTATGAATGAATAGTAATGATGGTGTTTGTGTATGAGCTAGTTTTGGAACCCCTAGGTTAGGATGAGTGCTTATTTACCTATATGTATAATTTAGATTTTATGTTTCTTATTCGTGCCCCACCCAAGTTGAGCACTTCATGTCGAACAAACCCATTTCATTGGGGAGGGTGTTTTTTCCAACACTCCTATGAGTGGATGGTTATTAGCTCCTTTTCTGCTCCATTTCATGGATATCCCAAGATTCTTCGGGTAGGCTGTGATGGCATGTGGTCCATTATAGCCCAAGATTCTTTGGGCATGGTATGTGGTGGTGGTTGGCCCAGGTGTGTGCAAGCATGTTGTTTCCCAAGTGTCTTCAGGATGAGGCTCAGGTGTCTTTGGGCGTGGAAATAGTTGTTCAAGCCCAGGTGTCTTCAGGCGTGGTGGTAGTAGTTCTAGCTCAAGTGTTTGCAGATGTGATTATGTGTGGTTGTGACCTAGGTGTTTGCTGGTGGGATGTGTTTTTGTGGTAGCCCAGGTGTTTGCGGGTGTGGTATGGTAGTGGGACTACGGTGAAAATGGCGAGGAAGGTCTGATGTGTAGGATGTATTCAATATCCAGTGGGAAATTGGTGTGGGGTACCCAAACATCGATGTGTTATTACTATTACTTTACTTGACTTGAGTTATTTGGGGAGTGTGCCTTGGTGAGGTTTGGTGGATAGTTTCCCTATTAGGTGCTTGGTTATCTTCTTTTCTCACGGGGCATTAGAATGCCTCCCCACTTGTACATGAGAGCTTTTGGTTTTCCCTGCTGATTATACTTGTATACTCACCCTACGTATATAAAAAAAATTCAAGTTTCTAGGAGGACTTCGAGTATCGTACTAGACCTTACTAGTTTGGACTTTGGGATAGTTGGTGTTGCTGTTTTTCTTTTCTTTGGTATTTACCTTCGGGGTTTTCTTGTACTTCTGTAGCATTTACTTTTGGACATGCATTGGGAATGGTTTGTTTTTTTCTTTACTTTTAACTCCAGTTTTGTTGTTGTTTGGGATTTACTATCTTATCTCTTGATCCTACTAAATAAAAAGGGTAATGTCTTCCATTTTTTTATGTGTGATTTCATACCCTTAGTGCTAGTCGCTACTCCGGGACCTATTGAAGGCGGGTCTCGGGGGGTCTTTATCTCTCCTTCAACTTGAAGAAGGAAGGGTCTAGAAATCTGTTGTCCCTTCCCACATCTTGGTGAAGGAGGGTCGTGACAAAAATGAATTTAAATAAATTAATTATATAAATTTTAAACATTTTAAAAATATTCCAACTTAATAAAAAAATTTAATAAATATTTATCATATAAATTAGAAACATATTAAGAATATTAAAACTAAGAAAACAATTGTGTATAATTTTTAGGATTAATTACATGAATTATAAACCTATATAAAAATGAAGAAAATATTAAAAATTCATTTAAATAAATTAATTATATAAATTTCAAACATTTTAAAAATATTACATCTTAATAAATAATATTTAATAAATATTAATCATATAAATTACAAAAATTTTAAGGATATTAAAACTTAGTAAATAATTATGTATAAATAGATATTAAAAAATGAATAAATCCCATAAATATTAAAAATTAATAAATATTAAAAATAAATAAATAATATTAAATGAAAGAATATAACAAATGAATAAATAAAATTGAATAAATTACAAAAAATATTTAAAAATGTAAATTCATAACATTAATTATGTGAATTATAAACACATAAAAATGAATAAAATGGATAAATATTAAATATTAATTATATAAATAATAAAATTATTAAAAATGAATTATATTAACTATACAAAAAATATTAATAATTAAATTAAATTATATACACACACATATATTCAGAGTGAATAAATTAAAATAAATTTGTTACATGATTTGATTTATTAAGTAAGAAATATGAAAAAATTAATAAAATAGTATTTAATTTTCATATATTAAAAAATAATTTAATATAATAACATAATTAACTACATAAATAATTAATGATTAAGTTAAATTAGATGTGGTTTCCTTAAATAAAACATTTTCATTTAAAATGATATTTAATTCAAATGTATAAAATTACCAAAAAAAAATATGTAAGGGTAAACAAAAGTTAAGTAAGGGTAAAAAAAGTTAACTAAGAGTAAACAAAAGTTATATTAGGGTAAATAGAAGTTAAGTAGGGGTAAAAAAGTTATGTAAGGGTAAACTAAATTTATATAAGGGTAAGAAAATTTAAGTTAGGGTAAAACAAAGTTATGTAAGGGTAAATAGAAACTTGTTAAAGTTACGTATGGGTAAACATAAGTTAAGTTAGGGTAAAACAAAGTTATGTAAGGGTAAATAGAAACTTGTTAAAGTTAAGTACGGGTAAACATAAGTTAAGTTAGGCTAAAACAAAGTTATGTAAGCATAAACTAAAGTTATTTAAGGGTAAACATAAGTTCATTAAGGGTAAAACAAAGTTATGTAAGGGTAAAAAGAAACTTGAATATTGTTAAGTAAGGGTAAATAGAAGTTAATTAATGGAAAAACAAAGTTATGTAAGGGTAAACTAAAGTTATGGAAGGGTAAAAAGAGGTTAAGTAGGGGTAAAACTAAGTTATGTAAGGATAAACTAAAGTTATGTAAGGGTAAAAAAATTATACAAGGGTAATACAATATTATGTAAGAGTAAACAGAAATTTTTATATGTTATGTAAGGGTAAACTAAAGTTAAGTAAGGGTAAAAAAAATGTTATGTAAGGGTGAACTAAAGTTATATAAGGGTAAAAAGAAGTTAAGTAAGGGTAAAAAAAGTTATGTAAGGGTAAACATAAGTTAAGTTAGGGTAAAAAAAGTTATGTAAGGATAAACTGAAGTGATGTAAGGGTAAATAGAATTTAAGTAATGGAAAAATAAAGTTATTTAAGGTTAAATAGAAACTTATATAGGTTAAGTGAGGGTAAATAGAAGTTAAGGGTAAAACTAAGTTATTTATGGGTAAACTAAGGTTATGTAAGGGTGAAAAGAAGTTACATAGGGGTAAAACTAAGTTATGAAAGGGTCAACTAAAGTTATTTAAGGGTGAACAGAAGTTAGGTAAGGGTAAAATAATACTATTTAAGGGTAAATAGAAACTTTTATAGGTTAAGTAAGGGTAAAAAATTAATTAAGGGTGAACTAAGTTATGTAAGGGTAAACAAAAGTTATGTAAGGGTGAAAAAAAGTTATGTAAGGGTAAAATAAAGTTATATAAGGGTAGAAATAAGTTAAGGGTAAAGAAAAGTTATATACGGGTAAATAGAAACTCGTACAGGTTATATAAGGATAAAAAATGTTAAGTAAGGTTAAAAAAAGTTATGTAAGGGTAAAATAATGTTATGTAAGGGTAAAAAAAAGTTAAGTAAGGGTAAAAAAATTTATTTAAGGGTGAAAAATAAACTTGTATAGGTTAAATAGGGGTAAACTAAAGTTAAATAAGGGTAAAAAAGTTAAGAGAGGGTAACTAAAGTTATGTAAGGGTAAATATAAACTTGTATGGGTTATAAAAGGGTAAACATAAATTAAGTAAGGGTAAACATAAATTAAGTAAGGGTAAAAAAAAGTTATGTAAGGGTAAATAGAAGCTTTCAAAGGTTAAGTAAGGGTAAAATAAAGTTATGTGAGGGTACACATAAGTTAATTACGGGTAAAATAAAGGTATATAAGGGTAAACTAAAGTTATGCAATTTTAAATATATGTGAAGTATTAAAATAAACATTATTAAATGTGTGGTTAAATATAAAAAATAAATAAACATAATAATATATAAAATTATGCTTATAATTTATAGCAGAATTTAAAAAAACAAAATGGCATTGCTATAGTGCAACACCAGATTTGGCATTGCACTATAGCAAAACACCAAAATAGTGTTGGGGATGGAATATTTTGGAGTTAATTTTCATGCCAAAATGGTGCTTTCATGCCAAAATGGCATGGGTTGGAGATGGTCTTATAAGAATCAATTATATAAATTTTAAACATATTAAAAATATTAAAACTTAAAAATGAATAAATATTAATTATATAAATTACAAGCATATTGAAAATATTAAAATTTGGTAAATAAATATTAATAAATTTGAAAAAATGAATTCATTCCAAAAATATTAAAAATTAATAAGTATAAAAAATGAAAAAAAATATTAAATCAAATAATATTAAAAATTAATAAATAAAATTAAATAAATTAAAAAATATATATTTTAAAAAAAAGTTAATTCATAACATTAATTACATGAATTGAAAACACATAAAAATGAATAAAAATTAATAAATAAATAATAATAATACTTTTAATTATTGATGTATGCATTATATTGATTTTATATAAAAAATATAATTAATTATTAACCTTTATAATTTTTAATAATAATTAAAAATATTGTTATTTAATTAAATATATAAACATTTAAAGATGTACGAATAATTATCATAATAGAATATATTAAAAATATTAAATGGATATATATTAAAAATGAATAAATTACAAAATATACTAAAATGGAGAAATATTAAAAATGAATAGATAATATTATATCAATAAATAGATATACAAGTACACACTTACATACGCATAGACATACTTATATAGATACATACATGTGTATATACACATATATACATACATATACATATTCATATACACATATACACATACACATACACATGTATATGTATATACACATACATGTATGTATACACATACACATATTTATACACATACACATACATATAATTATATACAAATACATGAAAATACATACATATACATGTTTATATATACACATGCTACATTAACATATATATACATAAACATATATATACATATACACTCATACAAATGCATAGAAATACATGTACACATACATACAGATACATAGAAACACATAAAGATACACATACATGTAATCATACACAAACACACACACACACACATGTAAAAACATCTATTTTTTAGAATGTGAAATTGAGTATAAATTTTAATTTTTTCTTTCAGATTATCTTAAGGGGAAAATGGTCTTTTACCTTGTCAAATGATCACGAGTGATTTTTTTGACCACTCCATTATTCCAAGAATAGGGTGTTTACCCTAGTACATGAGTTTGGTGAAATTATAATTTGTTCAAATTTGTATAGAATAATTAATATTTAATATTTAATAAATTAAATATCAATTTATCCGCAGGCGTTGGACCCCTTTTTCTTTTTCTTTTATTTTTATTCCTTTTATTTTCCTCTTTTCTTTATTCTACTCCCCTGGATTCTTGCATACACCCCTTATGGTATCTCTTTAATAATTACCTAGAGAGAAAAGGGTGAGTTAGAGAGAGATGAAATAAGTGAGGTTCCATCATGGATCTTGGGAGGAGTTGAATCGTCATGCGGCAGTTGCAGAACGTGAATCGGTGCAAAGCTTTGATGGATTCCACCCAAAGGTATTTAGTTTTTATTTTTTAACATAAATACCAATATATTTACTACTTTATAGTTTTAAATCCCTATTATGGCTTCTAAGTACCCCCATGGGGTCGATATAGGCTTAATCGGGATAAAAACAGGGTTTTGGGCCAATTATCGGGTTTTCCCATTTGGAAATCCCAGTAACATTGTGTGTAGTTCAGGAACGCATGTCATGTGTTCTTATTATTTGAGGAAGATCAATTTTTGGAAGTACACGTTGTGTATTGGGCATACATGTTGTGTAGTAGTATATGGTTAGACGGCCTGTATAGGGGCACTTGGTCATTTAGGGTGCACTACCAAACCTTGTGTGGGGTGTATTAGAGTTTGTGTCCTAGAAACAACTATTTTTACTTTAATTATAATAATATTTAATGTATTAAATATTAAATTATTATTACATATTTTTCATTGTTCTACATTCCCATAATGTAATAATGTCATAGAGTATTTGTTGCATTGATAAGGTCATGGAAATTTCCCGCTATGATGAGAACATTTAAATGTTATAACAATATTCTCAAAATAGTTCTATGGTTGGATAACATACTATGATGGGACACATAGTATATATATCATCAGGTGTGAGTACTCGTAAGTAGATAAGACTTCTTCTCATGATGTCCGCACTTGGTAATCTCCCAGATGGGAGATTATGAGAACAGACCCACCAGTAAGAATTATGCATGTTTTGGTGTCATCGAATATTCCTATCTGTGACCATGTTTAATGGTCCTCAGACTTTAAGATTATTATTAATACATGTCATGGCTCACACACTAATATTTTCTGATAAATACCATCATTCCATGTGTTGGCGGGAGGTAGGGTTTGTTGGGTACATCACAAATGATATGTTATTAATGGATAAGTTGAGGAAGGATTTTTCCCTTCCATATTTATAGAATTTTATATCTCATCCCTTTTATTGAAATAGAACCGTCACCCTAAATTCCATGTACATAGTATAACAACTTTTTTTTTTCAAGTAGTCAAAGAATGACATATCAAGCATATAGGTTGATGGCACCGCCATGCAACCTTCTTGATGAGATATTATAACAAAGGGATTATATTACACAATGATCATTCGTATGTGGTTGTATTTTTTGTGACTTAAATTTATTTACCTTGGGTGCCTTGAACCATTTCTAGATAGTAATCTTGTACTTTAGGAAATCCTACCTAATTCCAACAAGAAAGAATCCTATAAGGTCACACACTAAGTGTTTCAGGTGGTCTCAATTAAATTCTATTTAAATTTAATTAATGGAATAAATATTATTCTCAAGACCGAGGAATGATTTTATTTATGTTAAAAAGATCGTATAAATTAAATAAATATTTATTCATCAGATTGTGAATAAAATTTATTTATTTATTTTATTAAACATTTAATAAATATTTATTTACTAGTTTTGAATAGAATATTTGTTTAAGAGAATAAAATATTTATTTGGGTGTTCAATAAATGAAAGAGGAGTTTGAAAGTACTGAGACTTATTCTGATGGTGAAATGATTATTTGCAATATGGTAAATATTATTTATCCATTTTTCAAAAGTTGGTGCACCATAATATAATAATATTATTATTATTATTAGGTGGCATGGTATTTCATTAATGGTTCTATTTTGTGAAATATTGGCACGACACAAAATAATAATATTGTTATTATTATTATGTGTCATGGTATTTCATTAATCGTTATAATTGTATTTAATGGTTATTATGCAATTAAATATTATAAATGAAATATCACCTCTATCAGTAGACCGATATGTCTATTGTGCGGGTACATGTGAATCCAATTCCAAGTATGGAATAAAGAATTTTTAAGTGCAATGAATTCTCTATCGACTCCTACATGATCTCTCCCTCTCAAGAATGAGAAGTCCAAGGGATAATTTCTTCAAGACTGAAGAATAAATGATCAAGAACGATCAACGTAAGACATTTGATTCATTACGCTAGCACCTGGAGATCGAGTGTCATTTCTCAGAGACCATCAAAGTGAATGTGGATCACCGCTAGAGGGATTATTCCCTTGGATCTTTTTAAGTGTAATGAAGAAAATCCAAAAGGGCCATTTCGGACAACCAATGATCTTCAATGAAGAAAGTACCTAATTCCAGGTAATTAATTTCTTCAGATCTTAATTAGATTAATTATAAACATGATGTGAAAGATCCTCTCTCTTGGTTCTAGTGATTTCTTTTTTTTCTATTTCCTTGATCTAATCCATGGATACTAGAATTTATCATTGTATTGATCATGGATTGATCATCGGTTATGAAAAAAGCCAAGTTGGGCCCACCCTCAACTGAGCTTCTATTGTGCATGAACCAGCAAGTGGTATCAGAGTGATCATATCATTGTTTATGATTATTTAATAATATTTGGTTATTTATGCTTTTTAATTTAGTATTTCAATTCAAGTTTGATCATTCATTAAATCTGAATTACGAAATCTATTCTTCCTCCATCATTTCTCGTAGATCTAATAGAAACGATTAATTGTTTTGATTAAAATTAAATTGAGGAACTCATCCGGAGGTTCCAAGGATTATGTTTAGGTAACACAATAATACACTCCATGTAATTGGGATTACACGTTGTGTATTTGTGTTCAAAACATTAGGAGTAATCCACCAAACTACTCAACCTATGTGCATTAAAGACATGTGGTGTAATTAATTCTTACACCACATGTTTACTGGACATAGGGGAACACAGTAACCAAATTACACGCAGTGTGGCCCACTAGACATGCCATTTAGTCCCTTTCGGGTCAGGGCCAAACCATGTATCCCATAAATGTCTGAGTTGACCGGTGACTTTGTAACCCGAAGTAGACACGGTGTGTCGCCCACTGGACATGTTGTGTACTTCGAGATTTCCAAAGTACTCCTCACACACCAAGTCCCTATGTGTGTACTTATTATAGACGATGAATTTACTACATTTCATGTAGTTGGAACTACACATCGTGTAGTTGGAACTACATTCCATGTATTGTTATAAAATTACATATAATTAAAACTTTAATATTTTTCTAATGTTCAAAACTGCATATCATGTATAAGTCGTATTACATGTTGTTACTCAAGTATATTTAAGAATAATATGTGGCTGAAAAAATCATGTGATTAATATAATCATCTATGAAGCTCACGTTGTGATAGTAGGAATTAAATTCATTATGTCATATGTCATAAGAGTAAAATAGTATATGAGTATAATACATGTTGGGTATATTTGGATAGTTATTCACCATGTTACCTCCAAGTTATATTTATGTACAAGGTTAATTTTAAATGAATTTATTGAATTTGTTTAAAATTATTATGGATGGGAATCTTAAGGAAATTCAGAAAAGGATTAAGATAAAAGGATTGATTAATTAAAGATAATAATTAATTAATTCTATCGCGGTTTATAATAAATAAGAATGATTAAATAATTGAATGCTTGTTTTATTAAATTTGAAATTCATTGCATGTATGTGGATGATCAAGAGTTGGACCATACTTTTGTATGTGATTGGTTTCCTTTTAATTTATTCTTAAATTAAATTATTGGCCTATACATCATATCTCCTCATTAATATGTAGGGCATGTGTTACCACAGTTTCTTTTATGTAAACCCACTTTTACCCCTCACCTGCATGTGAGTAAAAGCAAATGTAATGGATAGAGCTTCCAAGGTAGTGGAGGCAGTTCAAGTTAAGGAGCTGAGGTGAAACTAATCCAAGGAAATACAAAGGTGGATAGGTGAAAAGAATTAAACACAAACCTCGGGTTGGTTCAAGGTGTTTATCCCCTAGTTCAGTGGTTAGTTTATCAATTTATAGATAAACTAACCATTATAATAATATCATGATCATACCCTTCATTTAATTTCTGTCATTTGCGTGATTATTTCATTATGGATGTGTTGTCGCGATCACATAAATGAATGAATTAATATTCAAAGAAGGAATTTAAATAAAATGTATTATGCTTAAATGTTTTATCCGAACATGGTTAATTAATTAATTAATTAAGCATACACTTAATATTAACAAGAAATTTAAGGGATAAAACAAGACAAAAATTTATGCATAATGAAAAAAAATCCCTCAACTAAATATTAAGTCAGGCTAAGCCTTCTGTTACTTGATTAGGAGCAAGACTCAATAAAACTATGTGTTTGACCAACCCTTATTGGGACACTTAATTTTATAAAGGAAGTTCTTATGAAATTTTTGGGTTGACATAACCATTATATATCAATAGGAGTATCCCTTCCTATATTTGGTGTAATTTTGAGGCAAGTGTTGAGAAAATACAAGTCAGGATTTATGGATTGGGGAGTCTATTCAACATATCGAAGAGCTTCAAGCTCGTAGTTGGAAAATACTTGCCTGCCTAAACACCTTCAAATAGATTGAACAACCCTTATTTGGGTGATGTAAAGGGGAATATGGATCCTTTCCACTAGAATGTCTTAGAAAATGTACATTTCTAGTTCAATGGTGAGGGCTATTGGGACTTGATAAAATAGTGGGAGATTTAATAAAATTTAATTTATCATTTCTCACAAAATTATAATAAAGAAAATTATAAATAATCTTCTATTTAAATTTTAAAATAAAAATTTAAAGATCGTAATCCATATTATCCCTGCAATCAATACTAGATAAAGACAACATCCTCAATGGAAGTAACTTCTAGGAATGGTTTAGTAAAATTCGAGTTATTCTACGCCACTAACAAAAATATTACGTGCTAGAGTCCTCATTACCTAATCCACCTACCCAATAGGCGGGTGATGAAGAGCTCCTAGTCTATGTGAAACATATGAATGACGCGATTGATGTTCAATATTTAATTCTTTCATTTATATCCATTAAACTCATGAATTCTCACAAAAGAATTTATTCATAGATCATTCTTGAGCACCTCTATGGTATTTACCATGAGAGAGATAGATAGGAATGGTTTGATATTTCTAAGGCACTCTTTTAGAGTAATCTTAGAGAGGTTTCCCCAGTTGGGCCTCATGTATTCAAGATCATTGGATAAATTGAGTGTCGGGAAGTTCTAGGGTTTAAACTCCTCAAAGAACTAGGCACTAATCTCATTGGTGCATCAGTCCCTCCAATATTCTCTAGTTTTGTCATGAATTTTAATATGAACAACATTTAGAAGTCTCTACCAGATCTTTTTATTCTGATTCTCCAAGTAGATAAAGATATGAAGCGTGATGATCCATTTTTCCTTATGGTGAACAAAATAGAAGTGAATGAAAATATCTTCAAGCTCCACCAAATATTATTCATGCCCTTCCAAGAAAAGGAAGATCAAAGGGGAGTCAAGGGAACCAGAAGTTGTGTGTTTCACATGTGGAAAGAAGGGACACTAGAATAATAACTTCACCCAACCAAATAATCAAGGGGAAGCTACAGGTGCATTTGTTATTGAGTATAATTTATCTATTTCTAAAAATTTGGTTTTAGTTACAGATTTCAGTTCTCACATATGCATTCAAATATCAGAACCAGGTAGATTCAAAAAAAAATTGACTGAGGGGAGGTTGATATACAAGAAATCAATGGATCTAGACTTTCTATTGTAGCTGTCGGGGACGACCACCTCACATTTCCAAATGGGATGATCTTGGTTTTAAAGGGTTGTTATTATGTTCATTCTATGACCAAAAATGTTATTTCTATATCTATACTAGATATAGATGGATTTACTTTCAAGTTTGGAAATGAATGTCGCTTCTTTTATAAAGATAGAATTTTTTATGGAAATGCACATTTATATAATGGTCTTTAAATGTTGGATTACATGAACCAAGTAATGGAAATAGATAATAAAATTACTTCACATGACTCATACCACACCCAACTTTGGCATCACCAACTAGGTTATGTAAATGATAAATTCTTGACAAAATTATATCAAGATTGATATTTATATTCTTTCAAAATATAATCATTTGGTGTATGTCACACATGTTTATAAGGTAAAATGACCAAATCCCCATTTAGTGGGAAAGATTAAAGGGATAAATATCTTCTTGAATTAGTTCATACCGATGTGTGTGGACCATTTCCAATTGAAGCAAGGGGTGGGTACTCATACTTCATAAATTTTAATAATTATTTTAGTATATATGGATATATTTAAATAATGAGGTATACGTCAGATTATTTTGATAAATTCAAGGAATACAAGAATGAATTTGAGAACCATATTGATAATAATATTAAGAAACTCTGTTCAGACCTAGGTGGAGAGTATCTTAATCAAGACTTCATTGATTACTTACAGTATTTTGAAATCCTATCCTAACTAACTCCTACTTACATGCCTCATTGTAATGGTGTAAGCTAAAGGAGGAACCACACATTGTTGGACATGGTGAGATCAATGATGTGTCATGCAAGTCTTACATTATCCTATTGAGGATATGCGTTACAAACAGCGCCACACATACTAAACCAAGTACCAACTAAATTGATAAATGGTATTCCATATAAGTTTTAGAGTGGAAGAAATTACATGTAATCGAATTTATATGTGTGGTTAATAGATTCATTTGTTAAGGCCTCTTCAGGTAACAAACTTTCACCCTGAGGCACAAAGTGTACCTTTATAGTATAACCCAAGGAAACAATGGGATATTACCTATACAAACCCTTAGAAAAAAGGTTTATAGTGAAAATACATTTCGTATTTCTTGAGAGTTATAACATATACAAAAAAAGATAGTGTGAGCGAGATAGACTTTGATGAAGTCGAGGCACAAGGCACACAAAAGTTGGTACAAGAGCATATTCCACAAAGCCTCATGGAAGAAGAATCTATTCTAGAGACACAAGAACTATGTAGGAGTAAAAGAGAGGTTATAGAATCAGAATGATACAGTTTTATAGTTATCTAGGATGGTGACTCATTATTAGTTGATAATAATAATCCTCTAACCTACAAGGAAGTATTAAGTGGCACAAATATTGCCTAGTGGCAAGAAGATGTGAATTTTGAAATAGATTCCATGTACCATAACCAAGTCTGGATTTTGGTAGATCCTTCGGTATATGTAAAGCATGTTGGTTTAAAATGGGTATTCAAGAATAAACTAGACATGCAAAGACAAGTTAGTACCTATAAGGCGTGACTAATTGCAAAAGGGTTTAAATAGAATTAAGGTATTGACTGTGATGAAACCTTTTCAACAGTTTCAGTGATAAAATCCATCAAAATTATACTAGACATTGTATCTTACTATGACTATGATATTTGTAAAATGTATGTCAAAACAAATTTCATTAATTAGAACCTTCAAAAATATGTCTACATGACACAACCTGAAGGGTTTGTGACTCCAAAGGATTCCAATAAGATATAAAAGTTTTAAAAATCCATTTATAGATTAAAGTAATCATCTAGGTCATAGAACATTCATTTTGATGAATCCATAATGGAATTTGGTTTTATAAAGAATGAATGTGAGCCTTGTGTCTACAAACGGTTTAGTGGGAGTGCAGTCATTTACTTAATAGTATATTTTGATGAAATTTTACTTATTGGAATCAAAATACCAATCTTACATTCTGTTAAGGAATGGTTGAATAAATGATTCTCCATGAAGTATTTGGGTGAGGAAGCATATATTCTTGGGATCAAGATCCATCATGATAGATCCAAGAGATTTCTTAGCCTAAGTCAAAGTACATACATTGATAAGATACTGGAGAGGTTCAGTATGGAACAATCCCATAGGGGATTGTTGCAGCGTCACATGGCATTCATCATTCCAAGAAAATGTGTCCTCATATGCATGAGTAAATTAATATAATGTAAAGGATTCTATATGCATCAGTGATTAGTTCAGTCATGTATGATATGTTATGTAATATTCTATATTTAGCCTACTCATTGAGTGTGGTAGGCATATATCATGTTGATCCAGGTGACTGCCATTGGATGGCAGTTAAGACTATCCTTAAGTATCTAAGGTGTAGTAAGGATATGTTCCTGATTTATAGAGGAGATGGGGAACTAGTCATCAGAGGATATGAATATGGTAGTTTTTAGGCTGATCAAGATGATATGAAGTCACAAAAGGGATACATATTCACTTTGAATGAAGGTTCTATAAGCTGGAAGAGATAAAAGAAGGGTGTGGTCATAGATTCTATAGTAGAGTCCAAGTATATTACAGCTTCTGAGGCAGATAACGAAGAAGTTTGGATGTGTAGATTTGTCCATGATCTAGATGTGGTGCCTAGAAGTAAAGATTTCATCACACTCTATTGTGATAATACTATAGTGGTGGATCTCGCAAAAGAGACAAGGTCACATCAGAGAATGAAGCACGTACTTCGAAAGTATCATATATTGAGTGATTTTTCTTAGAGAAGTGAAGTTGTGGTGAGAATTATTTCCACAAAAGAAAACATATAGAACCCCTTGAATAAAGCCTTAACTCAACAGAGACATAATTATTATGTGAGTTCTAGAGGACTGAAAGTCATAGGTGGTTAGCTCTACTCCAAGTGGGAGTTTGTTTTTGTTAGAGTTGGTGTCCTAGAACCAATTGTTGTACTTTTATTACAAGAATATTTAAGGTATTAAATATTAAATTCTTATTACATATTGTTCATTTTTTTCATGACCATAATGTAATAATATCCAATAGTATTTTTTATGTTGATAAGGTCATGGTAGTACCCCACTATGATGAGAACCTTGAAATGCTATAACAATATTCCTAAAATAGTTCTGCAATTAGATAACAGACTATGATGGGACACGTAGTATATAGACCATCAGGTGCGAGTACTCATAAGAAGATGAGACTTATTCTCATGAATTTTTCAATTAGTAATCTCCAAGATGGGAGATTATGAGAACAAACCCACCAGTAGGAATTCCGCATGTTTTGGTGTCATCAGATATTACTATCTGCGAGCATGTGTAGTGGTCATTAGAATTTAATATTATCATTAATATGTGTCACAACTCATGCACTTATATTTTCTTATAAAAACCATCATTCCATATGTTTATGGGAAGTAGGGTATGTTGGGTGTGTCACAAATGACATGTTATTAATGGATAAGTCGAGGAAGGATTTGACCCTTCCATATTTACGAAAGTTGATATCTCAGATCTTGGATTGAAATAGAACTGTCACCCTAAATTCCATGGTCATGGTGTAACAACATGTTTATTTCAGGTAGTTAAAGAATGATTTATGAAGCATATAGATTGATGGCACCATCTTGCAACCTGCTTGATGAGATATTTGGACAAAGGGATTATATTACATAATGAGAATTCGTATGTGGTTTGCATCATTCCTACTTAAAGTTCTTTCTATTGGGTTCCTTGACCCATTTATAGACAGTAATCTTAGACTTTAGGTAAGACCGACTAATGTCAATGATAAATAATCCTAAAGGGTCACACACTAAGTGTTTTGTGAGGTATTGATTAAATTATATTTGAATTTAATTAATAGAATAAATATTACTCTCAAGACTGAGGAATAATTTTATTCAAGTTAAAATGATCATATAAATTAAATAAATTTTTATTCATCAGATTTTGAATATAATTTATTTATTTATTTTATTGAACACTTAATAAATATTTATTTACTAGTTTTTGAATAAAATATTTATTTAAGAAAATAAAATATTTATTTGGGTGTTCAATAAATACAAGAGGGGTTCGAACGGATCGAGACTGGGACTGGTGGTAAAATAATTATTTTCAACATGGTAAATATTACTTATAAATTTTTTGCAAGTTGGTGTACCAAAAAGTAATAATACTTATTATTATTATGTGGCGTGGGATTTCATTAATGGTTCCATTTTGTGAAAGATTAGAACAACACAAAATAATAATATTGTTATTATTATTATGTGTCATGGGATTTAATTAATGATTATAATTGTATTTAATGGTTGTTATGCTATTAAATATTGTAACTTAAATCTCACCTCTATCAATAGATGGATACGTCTATTGTGAGGGTACTTGAGAATCGAATTCCTAGTCTGGAATAGAGAACTGTTAAGTGAAAAAAATTCTATCTCGACTCCTCTATGCTCTCTCCCTCTCACAAATTATAATTCTAAGGGATAATTTATTCAAGAGAAAAGAACAAATGATCAAGAACTATCAATGAAATACATTCTATTCACCATTCTAGCGCCTAGATATTGAGTGGCATTTCTCGGAGACCATCAGAGCATGTGTGGATCAACACTAGAGGGATTCTACCCTTGTATCCTCCCAAGCACAATGAAGGTAATCTGGAAGGGCCATTTTGGATAACAAATGATCTTCAATGAAGAAAGTACCTAATTATAGGTAATTAATTTCTTCAGATCTTAATTAAATTAATTATAAACATGATGTGCAAGATCCTCTCTCTCGGTTCTGATGATTTCTTTATTTTTCTATTTTCTTGATCCAATCCATGGATAATGGTATTTATCATTGTATTGATCTTGAATTGATCATCGGTTATATAAAAATAAAAGTTGTCCCCACCCTCAACTGTGTGTTCACTATGCCCAGAACCAGCAGGGTGCACGCCATGTATGAGTACATGAATAGGATAAAAACACATGGTTATGCCATGTGTGGTATACGGGAAGGCACTCCGTGCAGGTTACATGCCATGTACATATTTTACATGTCATGTACTTGGGTTTTACATTCCATGTAAAGATATAATACACACTCATGTGGGGATTTTAGGGTACACATCATGTACTCAATTATACACATCATGTACTTCTCCCTTGCTACCCTTTTGAGGGTTTTTCATTTTTTTATGCCCTTAAGTCAAAATTAAACACAATAGTAGTACATTTTCAGTGTTTTGTCACATTAATCATAATGGTGAAACCCTTGGGGTGGTTTGAGGACTCCTAAAAGGTGTTTTGGTATGAGAAAAATTGAATAGAGATATTCTTCCTTCAATTAATGATTTCAATTATCTTCTTAAAGTGAGACTTAGGATGAGACCCACCTGAGGGAAATATAAAATGATTAGTGGATTTGGCATGGGTTTTCTAAGTTCCACATATAAGGTATCTTTGGATAATCCATGGTTAGTGGGGATGAGACGTGACTTGATGAGACATAATTGGTTGGGTGTTTGGACCAACCTAGAGTAAGACCTTGATCTGAGATGGGTTATGATCCATCTATCTAGACTGATGCTTGCATGGATTTTCTCATAAATACATATCCCTTGTTAGGTGTTAACTTTTTTCCTAGGATTCAATGAGATGTTAGAGACAGGTTTGTGGGATGTATTTACCCCGACAGCCAAGTCATATAAGATGCCACTATTTACTATTTCCAAGGATCGTGAGAGGGATACCTTTTTTATACATACTAATTTAGAGTATCACAAGTAGGAGGACTCTCTAGTGTTTTAACCTGAGGTACCAAATGGGTGCCATAGTGTTTAACCAATATTGATCTAGTGCATTACGAGTTTTGGTAGAGATGGTAGCAGGTGTCACCTTAAAACCCATACTGAATTTTTAAACCTGAGGGGTTATAGTGATGGGATTAGGCATATATATACCCTAATTATTTACTTTTTCCTTCACTTAGTTATTGTTTATATAGTTAAGATTCTAGACGTGCTTCTTGGAACTTAGCCCATGGGGTCTGATATGTTGTGATGCATATGATGGCGATGCTTAACGGTACTTCATGGGATCCATCTTATTACACCTTGAGAAATACTTGGATAATTGATTATAGAATACCTTAGATGGGCTCATAGGATAGATGAAATTATATTACTCATTTAGTGATACTTAGATTCCTGATTATGGAATGCCTTGTATAGGCTCATAGATTGGATGAAATTATATTACACCTTTATAGATACTTGGATTCCTAGTTATAGAATGCCTTGTATCAACTCATAGGATAGATGAAATTAGTAGATATGGTGTTCCATATTGTACATGAAATTCCACAGTTATACTTGAGATATTATCATGGATGGATGACGATCTTCCCGAGTGAAGCTTGAGATACTCATTAGGGTCAGGGTGGATGCACCATTACTACATTATCTATTATGCCTAGAGAAATACTTTGATTCTCTATTTGGAATGCCTTGTATGGGATCATAGGGAATATTGACTTACCACATTGTCTATTATTCCTTGAGTGGTACTTGGATTCCATAGGTGGAATAACTTGGATGGGGTCAGAGGATATATTGACTTACTATATTGTCTATTATTCCTTGAGCGATACTTGGATTCCCTAAGTAGAATTCCTTGGATGGTCTCATAGGTAATATTGACTTACTACATTTTCCATTATTCCTTAAGAGATATTTTGATTCCCTACATGAAATTCCTTATATGGGATCATATGATATATTGAATTTTTATATTATGAATTAAGTGATACTTAGATTCCAATACAAAATGCCATGTATGAGCTCATAGGTTAAATGAAATTATGTTGGGATTATTGAATTTTGTATTTTTTCCCCTTAATTAAAATATGATGCCATTACAATATTTAGTTTATAGAAATTTCCAACACTAGCCGAAGTAGGTGTGTTTAATCAGGATTTTTGACCTGAGGATTTACTTGATTAAATTTAAATATATTAAGAGGTATGAAATTTATCTCAATGCCTTATCTATGGGTCGATCAAGATCAAAACCCCAATGGTCTACTGTGGTTTTACTTTATTTATTTATTCTATTTTTGTCTTATCTAGGATGAGAATATTTTCTTGAGCATGCACTTATGACAATAGATTATAGGTTTATTATTAGGGGTGGCCTACTAAGATTTATTTCTCACCCACAATACATTCACCTCAGTGTGCGTTCAGACCTTATGTATGCTTTTAGGTTGAGCATAAATGTATGATAAATAGGGTTAAGTCCCAGTATTGTATGATCAAGTAGGGACACTCGTTTGGATTATTATGATAGGACTGGAGCAGCTTGGAAATGTCATGGAGACTGGGTATGTGGTTCGACTCGGAGTTAGTAGTAGATCTTTGTAATTTTATTTTTATTCCTTTCATTTACTCCTATGTATGTGATCGTCCTAGTGGTTGATCAGTTTTTTATATATGACATGGTCATTTATGCCTTTAATGCATTCCATTTTATTACAACCTTGTTTATATTATTGATTTCTCGCTTTATTTATTTACATATATGGATGATATTTGGTTATTTCTACTAGTTTATTACTCTGATATGAGGGAATAGTCTCCCCCACAAACACACCCTAGGCCTTTATTTCTATTCGAGAGTATTAGGTCTATGGGGAGTCATGTTTGAGCCCCAGTCACCAACCAATCCAATTACTTTTTATAGAGTGAACCAGGTCGAGACATGAAAAAGTGGTATCAAAGTTGTTTATTTTCCTATTTATTTACTATTTATGTAACGATCCATGCCTTTCTGACTTGTTATTTTATTTTTTGGGAAGTTGGAGGAATTTAGAGGCAGTCTAGAGGGATCGATGAAGCTAGAGATATAGAAGTACTATAGATGGTAGTTAATGATATGAACCATAATCACTTCGTGAATTTGTGATTCATGGATTGTATAACCATATGGTTTCACAGCTTGTATTTGGGAAAAGGTGAATTCCATGAAATGGATTCACATTATGAAAGGTTAATTCACAACATGTAATTAATTAATGGATGAGGTGGTGTGAATTTTGACAAAAGTGGGGAAAATGGGAATTCAAGTCGTGAATGTGTTACATGATGTGAAAGTGTCAGGTTCTAGGATATTTTATAACCCTTTAAAGTGATTTCTTTTTATTCATCTATACCTCTCCCTCTCCCCCTCATCCTAGATAAAACCTAGGTGGCCTAAGGATATCTTCTAGCCCTCTTCCTCTTAGTTCAATCCATTGATTACGGTGGATTCCCATTGGCGATTCATGGTGAGTTCTCCTCTCTTTCTTGTGAGTTTCCTTCTATTATTCTTTTTATATCCACTACATTGGTGTGGTTTTGGTTTGAGGTGTTTATAGGCTGCATTTTTTACAAACCTTTTGTGTGGTGTAGGTTTATCCACAAGTTCCTTGTGCGGTGGTGGTTTCTGGTCAGTTTCATCTTTACCCTACAGTGCACAGTAAGATCAGAAAGCTTCCTTGAGGTAGAGAATACTTATTATCACATGTTTATGCTTTATGTGTGATATATTCATGGTTTTTCTTTCCTTTGGGTAGATATTAAGGGTCAGCATAATGAGATAATTAATTATAATGTTTAAAATTGATGGGTAAGGGGATTTTTCACATGCTTTACTATTTTAATACATGTTGTTGATGTTATTATGAAATATTATTTTAAATTATAAAAATAATGGAAATTAGGGGCCTTGTTTTCATTATAGTTTTTATGTTGTAATGGATCTTGTTGTGTTATTGTGTGATCACACCCTAAATAAAAGGTTAAATAACATATATTCGGCTAATAATTGGTTGCCCCTAGACATCTAGTTTGTGTAATAATACCCATGATAAATAGATAAGATATGTGATAATTCCCTTGAATAATTATGGAAGTTGGTTTGTGTTTCTGTTGTATTTTTATGATTTTTGTGTTTGTCCAATGTGGTTTGGTTTGTTGTGCGGTTATGTTAGTGTATGATTGGGTTTTGTAGTACACGGGGCAGTGATGTGGTGGTTGGTCAGCATGGATGTGATGTGGGTAGTTGGGTGATATGGTGTGATGAGGTTGTGGAACAGTGGTTGTGGAACAGTTTTTATGGCATAGTGGTTTTAGCATAGTGGTTGTGATGCACTGGTTATGACATAATGGTAGTGGTGTAGTGGTTGTGGCATAGTGGTTGTGCTGTAGTAGTTGTGGCATAGTGGTTGTGGCGCAGTGTTTGTGGCATAGTGGTTGTGGTTTAGTGGTTGAGGTGTAGTGGTTGTGGCTCATGGAGGTTGTGGTTTTGTGATGGATGAGATGTGTGGATATTGTGGTGAGATGGCTTGGGAAATCACTACCACAAAATAGGGAAAGGGAAGCGCTTCCCTTTATCAGCGCTAAACATAAAGTGCTAATAAAGGGGTATGCCTTTATCAGCGTTTTTTTAGCGCTGATAAAGGTATCTCTTTATCAGCGCTAAAAAAGCGTTGATAAATGAATGTTTTATCAGCGCTTTTATTTTAGCGCTGATAAAACATACCTTTATCAGTGCTTTTAACGAGCACTGATAAAGGTTCTGGCGGTTTTTATTTAATAACCCTAACAGGCCATCCTCACTCACACGCGGTCAAGATTTCGCGGAAGCTAAACCAGTCCCCTTGCCGCCGCGACCTCGTCCTCCTCCTCCTTGTCCTCCTCATCCTCATCCCCCTCCTCCTTCTCCGTCGTCGCTTCCTCCATCCCCGCTCCCGCTGTCGCGACCACGGCTGCCTCTGCCGCCTCCACCCCTGCTGCCGCGACCGCCGCCACCTCTTCCATCGCCGCCGCCTCCGCCTCTGCCACCGCCACCGCCTCCACCTCCGCCTCTAACGCCGCCGACAAGGTGGGTGTGGTTAGATGCTTTTCTATGTTGGTTCTTCTATTTTTTGTTTCAATTCAGGAAACATGATCAAAGATTGGTTATCTATTGATGTTACCTGTTGAGGTTGAAAATTTTGTTATAGCTAGTGCTCTAAGGATTGTGTTTGTATTTTAGAAAAGATTCATCCTGATTTTCCTTAGGTTGAGTTCCAAGAGATTGGTAATCAGCACACTCCAAACATTATATAAATGTATCTCCATGTATATATTATGGATCATTTGGATGCTTAATATAATGTTAGCTTATTGAGGGTCATGAGATCCTAGGGAAGAGAGATTTTTTAACTATTCATTTAATGTTTTAGCTGATGATAGATTTCTGATGCAGCTTCCGCCTATATTCCATGGGGAGGGAGGCCCCTATGTAGAAATTGTTTAGACCGGGTCAGTTTAGATGATTTATAAGAATATTGAGATACACATAGATATGATTATGATTATTTCTTCAGATATTCGTAGTGGACCAGCCAAATGTTGGAGGTACAATCAAGATTAGATTGGTTAGGAAGAGGAGTTATCTTGGAAGGACATCGGGATTAATTTCTTCATCCACTTCTATCACATGATGTTTATGAGAGGGAATCCTCATTAGTTCAGCACCTAACATAGGAGGCCATGTTAGTATTGAAATATGATGAATGTTTCACTGACCTTTAGTCTGTTGCTCAATCTTTGGTTGCTAATTAAATATCCTGGGAAAGTGGTTTTAGGATGGTCTTCGCTGTGAGATTTAGTTTCATGGTAACATGTTCTATCTGACCATTTATGTAGATAACATGAATCAGGCACCCATCATCGAATGAAATCTAGGAGATTCCATGAGAAGTAGTCAAATGGTTTTATCAAGAAGTGTATAAACTCTTCTTGTAGAGGTAAAAGCATTGTTATGAAATTTTTATCCAATGAAATAGTTGGAAAGCATATTAGGGTAGTGGGAAGCCAGCTCAGGATCATGTTCCATTACAGTGCAATTAGTGTGTTAATATTGTTCACAAAAGGCCTCAGTGTTTGTACACCACTTTGAGGTGTCATGCTTATAAAATATTCGTCCACCTAATGTGGTTTTCTAGGGGCATGCAGCAATATAGCCTTTGTAGGGGAACATGAATAGAACCATATATTGGGAAGGACTCAGACACTCCTCTGATAATAGGTAGCTAGAGTCCCATTGGATGTTTTGGTCAAGGGAGGGGATGTTGTACCACCATGCAGGAATGACAGTATAAGGAAGAGTATATAACATAGGGAGTCTGGCTCCAGCCTAGGGTTTAGGGGATGGTCATATGCATGTTATGTATTCTACTATGGCTATTGTGGATTCTTGATCATCTACTTTCACTGGTACAATTCCTATATCATCTACCCTTTATTTTATTTTTTATAAAAGAGAATCACATTCCTTTTTTCCACTCTTTTTGTAAATTTTTTAGGCTTGGAGGTGTAAATATTGGATAGTGTTATCACCATCGACACACTATTGGTATTATAGTCCAAGAATATCACATGTTGCAAGTAATGATCTCTAGATATTGGTGGTTATCATTTATTTTGTGAACCACCCATGATTTATATGATAATATTTTATTTTAGTTTTGTTATGGATTAATTTGTTTTATAACAGTCCAAAATCATTTGTTCCCAGATGAGAGTTACCTTTTTATCTCCCAAATAGACAGATTTATTTTCACTTGTATGAGAGGAATCTTCTATCTGGTCATGTAGAACCAATTCAATCTATATTGTATTTTCTCATGGCTCAAATAGTCATGCATATTGTAGATGTTTCTAGAATGTTGTAGGATTATTTTTCCCCAATGGTAGTACATTTTTAGGAAGTTTTCACTGATGAGGTCTAAAATTTACTTCTTAATAAAGAGATAAAATTTATAATCTAGTTAGTTTTGGGAGAAAATTCAGTTTCTATCACAATTTCTAAAATAACACCAAAAGAGCATCAGTTGTTTGAATTACAATTTGATGATATAGAATATAATGGTTTCATATGGCATAGTACTTTACCATGAGGTTTTATAGTTCTCTAAAATAGACAGTTGATTGGTATTTATTCTTTTTTTTGGACTATTGGAGATTGAACCTGATGAGGGTCATGAATCTGTATCCTCATCCACGCATTGATAGTCACATTGATCATCTATGAGGTTCTATGATCTTCTCCAAGATATATTTGACATTAGATACCATTAGATGAGTTGGACATCGATGGACCTACCATGGACTTCTTTTAGGAGTAATTATGGCCTTTATGAATTTTTAACGATGATATTTGGTTTAAATAAGGCATTGGTTGTATTAATGGACTTGATTAATATGATATTTCATCCATTTTTGGATCAGTTTTTAGTAGTTTTTTTCAATTAAATATTAGTGTACTCCCAACCCAGAGTTGATCTTGACCAACATCTTATCATCACCTTGAGTACATTGAGATAGCATCATATTTATGACAAGATAACCAAATGTAGTATCTAGATTGATAAAGTGCACTTCTTGGTCCATGTAATCTCAGAAGCTAGATTACTAGTGGTCCCATAGGAAGTTGTAGTTGTGGTAGCATGGTAGAATATCAACAATGTATGTGAAATTGCGATATTTCTTGGTTTACCATGTAATTATTTGTACTATATCCATTCTTTCTCACATCTCGTAGCACAAATGTTATGGATGACCATAAATGGAGTGATTTTTTTTTTCTCAAATTCATGTTAGTGATATTTTTAAGTGATCAATGGCAGGTTGACCTCTGCATCTACCCACACATTACCTATTCTTGGTAAATAATATTATGTGTACTAAGTTGCATTAGGAATTAGACTCAAATTAGTTATGATGCAAGATAATTGGTGGTTATCATTTATTTTCATGCATTGTCTTTTGGGGTTTGTGGGATGTGGTAAATGGTGTACTCAGTTTTAGATTATTTTATTCTCATGGGTTTCCCCTATTTTATGTTTTCTTTTCAGTTGGAAATCTCCTCTGCTATGCGCCTCTCCTCTGCCACGAACGCTCCTCTGTTGTGTACCAAACAACACCTTCGTGGTGAGTTTTCTCCTGTTACTCATTGGTTTCCTCTTGTTCGCATGTTGTTACTGTTTTATATTGATGGTTATAATGTGAAATGTACAGTATAAATGCCCCGCTGAAAATTGTGGCCCTTGGTGGTCCTTGTTTGAGCAATAAATGAGTTGAATGTTGGTTGGTTCTTGTTGAACATTGGAATATATAAATTGATAATTTACGTATACTTGACTTATGAATGAACACCCCAGAATGATAAAACTTCTGTGATAACCCCTGAATTAACAAACAAAATTTAATAAGGGATGCTTTGTAAAATCTAAAATTTTGATTATTTGTTTTGTATGGTGTTGCGATTGTGATCACGATTGTGTTTTTGTATGGTTTTGAGGTTGTTGGAATAATCTTCTAACTCAAACTTGGAATAAGTTTCATTTTAAATGTTACATGTCATGTGAACCTAGGTCACACACAATGTATCTCCAAGACATATACTTCAGCATGAAACCATGTACATGCCATGAAATAATGGTAGAACCATATGACATGTGTTTTACTTCACTCACACCATGTATAGATACCATAGAGACTTGATGTGTATAGACTATACACCCCTAGTGGTCATGTAAGGACTACACACCGTGTATTCCACAAAAAAGTGATGCATAGCTAGTGAGGTGACTCAATATGTATCTATAGTACACGCCTTTAGATCAAGTTGTTCTAAATGTCATGTATTTTCAAAGGCATCATTCAGTCTTTGTAAGACTAACTTAGAATAAATTTTATATATGTCATATTAAATCAGGTATCTTATACATACACGATGTTCACCCTACTGAACACACCATGTATATGTATTTTTCATGTGTTTAATGGAATTTGTACCATGATTTGTTTTTATAAAACCCAAATAATGCTACCTGATTAATTAAAACATAATATTAGGCAAGTTTGAGATCGAACCCATAAATGCGATGAATATGAATAAAGAATGGATGAATGCCAATCGGTTGAAAAAAGAGTATGAAGATGGTTTGAAAGAGTTTATCAAGTTTGCAGAAGATCATGCATGTGACCCTTATCAAATCCTTTGTCCGTGTTTACGCTGTTGTTATTCAAGACAAATTAGTCCAGAGGAGT
The DNA here is from genome assembly GCA_963277665.1 of Viscum album. Taxonomy (NCBI): domain Eukaryota; kingdom Viridiplantae; phylum Streptophyta; class Magnoliopsida; order Santalales; family Viscaceae; genus Viscum; species Viscum album. The sequence goes on from OY728127.1 coordinate 828,657,474, forward strand.
TGGAAGAACACCTGATCTATCACGGAATAGATCAAAGTTATACATGTTGGAATAAACACGGGGAAAAAATAAATGTAGGTAATGACTCAGAGAACACGACATTTTATAGATCATATGATATGATTAGAAGTGTGAAGAGTGAAGACGATCGTATGGAGGGTGTGATTATAGATGTGAATGATGATGAATATCGTATTGATGAAATGACAAGGACAGTTGAAGATGAACTTCGTGATTGCCCAAAATTGTTTGAGAAGTTAAAGAGTTGTGAAAAAACGCCATTGTATGTTGGTTGCACTAAATATACAGCATTGTCAGCCGTATTGAAGCTGTATAATTTGAAACCAGGCAATGGGTGGAGTGACGCCAGTTTTACGGAACTACTTTCTCTCCTGAATGACATGATCCCAGAAGATAATGAACTCCAAAGCCGAACATACGATGTCAAACGAATGCTAAAATCGATGGGTATGATCTCTGAAAGAATACATGTTTCCCGAATGACTGTATATTGTTTCTCAAGGACCAAAAATCACTTAAAGAATGCCCAAAGTATGGTGCTTCCCGATACAAGAAAGATGATTCTAGTCCTACGAAAGCTATATGGTAATTTCCGATCATTACTAGGTTTAGATTCCAATATGGAAGTGAGGAGACTGCAGTACAATTGACATGGCATGTAGATACCAGAATTAAAGATGGGAAACTACGTCACCCGACAGACTCTCCTCGGTGGAAGAGAATTGATCACGAGTATCCTGAATTTGGGAACAAGCCAAGAAACCTTCGTCTGGTGTTATCTACAGATGGGGTGAATCCTTTTGGTTTTCAAAGTAGCAGTCATGGTACATGGCTGATTATGTTGGTAAACTATAACTTACCACCGTGGTTATGCATGAAACAAAAATACATCATGTTATCTATGCTTATATCAGGACCAAAACAACCAGGTAATGATATTGATGTTTATTTGTCCCCATTGATCGAGGATTTGAAAATATTGTGGGATTCAGGTGTTACGTTGTATGATTCTTAAAAAAATGAACATTTCACTTTGAAATCCACATTGTACGGAATGATAAATGACTTTCCTGCTTATGGAAATTTTTCAGGATATAGAATTAAAGGAACTCAATGGTGTCCCGTTTGAGAACAAGGTATACAGTCAATTAGGTTGAAACATTCATCGAAAACCATGTTTCTAGGACATCACATATTTCTACCCTAACAACATAAGTACCGATCTTGGACAACATCATTCGACGGAAGTTCAGAAGAACATATAGCATCGTCTCCACTAACAGGTGATCAATTGTTTGAGAAAGTAAAATATTTGGACACTACTTTTGGTAAACCGTTTTCAAAAAACCTTATGAAAACTAGTTGGGAAAAGAGATCAGTTTTTTTTGAATTACCATACTAGAATTGTCTGTATGTCAGAAATTTTCTTGATGTTACGCATGTTGAAAAAAATGAATGTGATAATGTCATCGGCACGTTGCTAAATGCACCCAGCAAAACAGAGGATGGAATTAAGGCTAGATTGGACATGGTTGAGATGGGAATATGAGAAGAGTTGGCACCAGTGAAGGGTGAAAAATAAACATTTCTTCCTCCTGCTGCTTGCACTCTTTCCAGGCAAGAGAGATATCAGTTTTGAAACTTCTTGAATGACGTAAAGGTTCTATATGGGTATTCATCAAATATCAAGAACATCGTGTCAATGGGAGATTTAAAATTAAAGGGTTTGAAATCACATGACTGTCATGTTTTGATGAAAGATCTAATTCCTATAGCTTTATGTTGCATTTTTTCCAAGAATTTCTACCATACATTAACGAAACTATGTTTCTTCTTCAAAGCTATATGCAGCAAAGTTATATACCTGGCGAAATTTCCAACTATGGAAAGAGAAGTTGTCATCATATTATATGAATTGGAAATGTTCTTCCCACCGACATTTTTCGATATGATAGTTCATTTGATGGTTCATTTGTTGAGAGAGATTCGACTATGTAGTCCTGTACATTATAGATGGATGTACCCCATTGAACGGTATATGAATATTTTGAAAGGGTATGTCAAAAACCAAAGTCGGCCATAGGGTTGTATTGCGGAGCAATATATTGTTGAGGAAGCTGTTGAATTTTGTACCGAATACCTGTCTGGTGTGGAAATCGTTGGCCTACTGAAATCTCGTCACACCGAGTGGCTTGAGGGTGAAGTAATTTCTGAAAGAGAGGTTGTCACAATCAATATTACAGATCGGGATCAGGCCCACCTTTACGTTTTGCATAACAGTTTCTACGTTGACCCATATGTACAAACCCACAAAGAAATTCTTAGGCATTTGAATCCTTATAGGGCTAAAAAATGGATATCAGATACACATAATTGACAGTTTATAGGATGGTTTCAAGACCATATTTTTAAGCAGTTAGATGAAAATATAGACTCAATTTCAGAACAACTTCGATGTCTTGTCGGAGGAGCAAGTGTGTACGTATTATCTTACAACGCTTATGAAGTTAATGGTTATACATTCTATACTAATGAACATGATGAAGACAGTACCATGAAAAATAGTGGGGTTACACTTGTGGCTGAGGCGATGCATGTTTCTGGTGCTAAGGACAAAAATCCAATTTATGAAAATATGTCATACTTTGGCATCATCAAATGAATATGGGAGTTGTATTATATGAAATTCAAAGTGCCGATTTTTCAATGCAAGTGGGTTGATAATAGGAGTGCTGTTAAAATAGATAAATTAGGATTCGTGAAAGTTGATTTTAGTAAGGAAGGGGAGAAAGAAGAACCATTTATAATGGCATCATAGGTAGTACAAGTATTTTATGTACCAGACCCCGCAAACCGAAATTGGTCAATTGTTCTGTTATCAACCAAAACAACTGAAGGGTCAGATGAAAGTTCAACGGAGGTTAAACCTTTTATAGGGACTTCACAATCATTTCACAGCGGTCCCAATGTAGACGGTGTTTTGTATGTCATAGGAGACCACAATGAAGGGATTTACATGGTCGATAGAGGAGTCAAATCTCTTTAGCCTTTAAAGAAAAAAAATAGTACAATAATCAGGTTATTTGTTTATTATAACATACATTGTGTTACATTATGTTATTATCTATTCGCTACTATTTTTATGTAATCTAAATTAAATATTAAACCACTTATGTAGATAATGACTTCTGCACCTGCTGATGTGCCCAATCCCAAGGCACAAAAGGTCTCTCAACCAGCAGCTGGTGGTCCCACTACAGAGCAACAATAGGTTTCTCAACTAGATGTTGGTGGTCCCAGTGCATAGCAACAACAGGTTTCTCAACCTGTTGTTGTTGGTCCTAGTGCTGAGGTACAACAGGTTTCTCAACCTGTTGCTTCTGGTCCCATTGTCGATGTTAGCGCTCCGGGAGAAGGTATTGATGCTAATTATGAGGAAATGGTAGGAAATGAAACCCTGAAAGCGCAAAAAAAACAAGAGCGTCATAGTTTGACAGTGTTAGCCAAAATCCTTAAGGCAAAAGCAAAAGGCATCAAATTTGAGGTGGGATGGAATAAGCGAGGCCAAAATGTTAACGCCAACATAGCCATCTTTAGTAACTACATTGGAATCGTCACTCGGAAACGCGTGCCGATTGATGTACAGTCATGGCACCATGTTGTCACTAGGCTGAAGACACTAATGTGGGAATAGATTATGGTAACATTATGATATCATTTTTTTAATTTATTAAAATAAAATAAAATACCAAAACATTGACTTACTCTTCATCATCCATTGAAGAGTGCATTTATAGTAGATGCCTCGCACAAGGAATATGTATTAAGAGTTGCAGGAAGGATTCATAGAGGTTTCCGCACAATTTTAACGAAATATCATCTTAAAGATGCAGAAGGGAAAATCAAGACGCACCCACCTCCTCTTTACGCACACTTGATATCCCAAGGAGTGTGGGATGCGTTTTTCAACCGTCGTAGGGAGCATACTTTTAAGGTACATTGTGTGGGGTAATATGTTGTTTGACGTTTTCTTGTATTCATCACTCTAATTGACAGTTTTTTATTTATGAAATAGCTACTGAGTGCTGAAAATAAAAAATGTGCAACAGAACCAGTGTACCCTTACTGTAAAGCAAGGATGGGGTACGCTGAACTTGAGAAAAAATTGGTACGTCTTTTAAATCTACCCTACTACTAGTATGTGACATAAAACAACACCATAACCATGTTTCTTTGTTTATATAAAGATTGATGAATTAAAATCGAAAGCCATATCCATCCCACACCATGTGCTATGGAAGGAGGCTCGTGTAAATAAAGAGGGGATACTGATAGATGAAAACACACAAAAAGTGTGGGAAACATGTGTAATTATGATATAATATAAATTTGATTTGCTTTAAATCACTATTACATTACAATAACTACTTATTTTTCTATATTTTCTATCTGACAAAGTCACAATAATCAACAAAAACCACACCAGATGCAGACATACTTTCAGCAGCCTTGAAGCAGCCAGAACAGTATGGCCGCGTCATAGGTGCGGGTTTTGGGGTGACACCCCGAACATATTTTCAAAAACAAAAACAAGCGGAGGATCAAAATGAAAAAATGGAAAATCTGCAAGAATAGTTATCTATTTTTCAAGAATAATTACAATACTAGAGAGAGATGATAGAAAAATTGATGGGGGAGAGGTAAAGAGAAGAAAAAAATCAACAACATCCCGTGCATGACGATCCCGCCCCACCCCCCCACCAGCTTTGAGGCGATCCATTCCCCAAAAAAACCTAACTTAGATGAGGTAATAAATGTTTTAATAATTGTTTCTGTGAAATGTGATTTACATAGACATTGATACCTTTCCGATACTAATATTCCACAGGGTGAAAATGACTGTGATTTATATTTATCAACTCCCACCTATCGCCTTGTAGCGAGGGTTATGGTGTTCAATATGAAAAATGACATGCTACACAATAGACAGCTTCCAAAAGATCATCTTAGATTGTCAATAAACGTATCTAATGAGCTGAGTGCTGAGATACCTATTCCAAATGACGATGACGACATTCATATGGTTGAACAAGCTATTGGAACATTCATCACATGGCTGACAGTTCGTGTAAAAAACATGTCGATAAAAAGGTATTCATTTCCAATTTATTTTTCAAGCTAGACCTTTAACATTTAATGAAAAAAGTTCTGAACCGATGAATGTTATTACATAATGACAAAGACTGTGGGGTGAAACTAAATATCAGCTCAAAACTATATCAAAGATCAACCAACCGATTGAAACGGTGTACTGAGAGAACCTTCACCCTGCTCATTCTATATCCACAGTTAATATCATTGCAAGATCATGTGGATACAAAGTTGAAATATTGCAGTACTCACACAGTTGATTTCAAAAAAGATATGTATGGAGAGGAAACATCAGATTTCATTAGTTCTTAAAATGTAAATGAACTCCTCAAGTATGAATGGCTAGGTGCCTCAGTTGTAAATATATACATGAGGTAAGTTTTCATGATTTGATTTTACAAAAGATGATATACTCTGATAATTATGACTAAATACATTTTATATTTGTCACAGATGTATATATGAAAAACAATTGAAAGGATTTCCCCATGAACAAAAATTTGGACTCGTTAGTCCTCACACCACCTCTTCAAAAGACTAAATAGATTCTAATAAAGAGGCTGCAATAATGTCATCCCTGCTCAAATCGTTTGAAAACAAAATTATAGATGACAGACTCTTTTTAATACCAATGATGCAGGGGTAAAACTATACAATTTAATCATATCAAATATATTTTCATTTCTTTCTTTACTTATTCCTTTTTGTATTTTAGGGAGCATTAGATGTTGATTGCAGTCAATTTGGATACTCCAAAGATTTATTTTCTAGATTCAACGCATGGATATCCAACAAACCAACCACGCATGATGGAGTTTGTTAATTTGTAATACACTATATCCAACATTTTAAAACTAAACATCTAGTTATATAATTTATGTTATCTTTTAATGAGGATTATGTTATGATAGGGTGGTGCATCAATATCGTCTAATGCATGGAATGAATCCAGGGCATAAGGATGAACAAGCCTACAAGATCTACAACTGGAAAATTATCCGGGTATATATAATAACATTGTACTATCCAAACACATATCAAAACAAATTACTTATTGTTGTCGATGTTTCTGCAGTGTCCAAAACAAACAAACGGAAAAGACTTTGGTTATTATGTTTGTAAATTTATGAAATAGATCGTATTTCATCAACAAACTAGCATCCCTGATGAGGTATTTTTGAAAATAATTACAAAGTAATTTAAAATATTTATTAATCCTTTGTGTATTTATATTTTTTCAGTACTACCATGACTGTCGCAAAAACTCATATTCAGAAGATGTTATACATGTGTTTAGAAATGAATGGGCAACATACCTGATGGAATATTGTACACAAATAGGATGAAGGTGAATTCCTACTACTTATGTTATCTATATATGATCATTGATTATCCTCCAACCTTATTTGGTGAATTGATAATGCTCTGAGGTATTGAAATCTTAATTTATTACTCAATGTTTTCTATCCCCAGATTTATATTATTGATCTTTGAACAAATCAATATTGAAGTAAGGCATGATGGTGTGTAGTGCGTATAGGGTGAATGACAAAACCACCGAGGATCAACAAAACCGATTTTCCAACAAACGATGGATGGAAACAAAAAATATGGTCTATATCCACCTTTTTAAGTTAGATATAGGGCCTAAATATAAATATTGCATAAATTAAAGTAGAGGGATCAGATTCAACATGCAGAGATAGTATTTGAGCACATGTGTACCCCTTGGTTCTTTTTTAATAAATTTCAATGTTCTGTATCTCGTTTGTTTGAACTTGTATTTGAGCACATGTGTTATTGTTTTACTTGCAAAATTATTTCTAGGTAGATGCATGAGATAATCGGTATCGTTGAGGGATTTTTTGGAACCAAAATATGTGTCCCAGGATAATTCAAGTAAGGGAAAGGCTGGTTGAGATGAAATCCAAGCTCAAATGACTAGTACATCATCAAAAGAATCAACCATGTGATTCACCATCATGTAGAATCTGGTCCTCGTGATGTTTTAAGGTGTTTATGGAAGGTATGGGGAGTCTGATGATCCCCATGGTCACCATAAATAATGTTTACAGACAGATCCACACGTTTTTTTTGCCTCGTGCCTATTTACAAGGATCACGCCATTCACATGGTCCATCTGAGCACATATGTCTCATTCATCCCATTGCTACTCTTGGAAGAACCTGGGAATTTGACAATGCATAAGCCCCACAAAACCCATACTCAACCAACCAAGAGTATTCCTAGTGTGAAGGTAAGCTAACCATGGGTAATACCCACACCATACCTCTTTTAAATATATGGGTTTTGATCCTTGTATTCTAAATAGGGTACGTATGAAGCCTCCATGAGGTTAAATCCCAACCAATGGTAACCCATGGTGACCCCCTCACTGGGGTACACCTTTGATTATTTTCCCTCCTATTTTTCCCTTAGTGGCGTCCAAATAAGTCTTCAAAATGAGAAACCTTACCTTTATGGGATGCACCACTCTTGGGTCAGACCTCATTGGGCATTTTGATCCATCTATTAGGTAAACATTCCAGGTGATCCCTCCTAGAGATGTACCTACATGATCCACCTTTATAAGTGTTTTGATCCACCCATTACATCTCTTTAATACATTAAATCATGACCCTCTATCCTTGTGGGATGTTAAACTCATGGAATGCCACAAGTTAAACATGGGTTTCCATTTCGTTGAGAATCCCTTTGACGACGATGAATACATGTGACCAATGTTCTAGTGTACATACATTCCACTAATTCCCAATGTGAATACTTTCCTAACCAAAGTATTATGCCCTAGAATGACCCTTTGGAATGTCTTGATATAATCATTGTAATTAACCATCATCTATAAAGATATGGAACCAGGAACAAGTTTCACGAACAACGTCTTATTCTATAAGGGAGACTCATACTAGGTAAATAATTCTGAGGGGGAATCCATGGATGGAATGAATGAAATCCCATCACCCTATTTCAATAAAGGAGAAGACATATCTTTATAAGTGATGAATGTCACTCAACTTTGTAATGAATGAATGTGTGGTACAATGAACCACCATCGAACATCAACATGCTCCAGGCAATGTGCCCCTGCAGAAAGTGTCAGAAACATATGTCATGCTCAATCATACATGGCATCCCATTTTCTCATAGGGACCACTCCAGAAACAAGATGTAAAATGAGGTTCCCTATAAAAGACTATAGTATAATTAAATCCATTTAAAAAGATAATCTCAATAAAAAATTGAATTTTGATTTTCTTATAATTTTTTTCATATAAAATGTATATAAATTTTGATTATTTGGTCATCCAATTGATCAAAACCCATATTTAATTCTTCCATCGAGGGGTACACGAAAACCTAACCTAATATCCCACAAAAATCTTGTCCCACTTCCATGTCAAAACTGGAAGTAGTTGAAGAAAACCTGAAGGTCTATAATGCTCGGATTTGATGTGTTGGTATGTATAATAATGAGATAAATTTTCATTGATATCTCATATAATACATGGACACAAGAATCATCATGGTATATCATATAACATCTGATTAGTACATTGGTACACTTCCATTGGGGAATTATGGAAATCCATAACAATGAAAAAAAAATCATCGAAAAAGGTACAATATACCAGTTCTAATAGGTGTTTCAGACATGTATTGGGGCTAGAGGGATGTCATTGGGTTTTGGGAGGATATCAAGGATGATTTGGGTAGTCATTCTATTGAAATGTAGTAGCATTAGTCTACTCATAGTGTGAAAGGGTAATTCACAACATGAATTCATTTAATAAGGTGATAATGGTCGTGAATGGGGAAAAGGGGTCAAGTAAGTTTTTGGACCCAAAATATAGTGATGTCACCACTTGGTTCATTTCATGTAACATGATTTAAAACTTATTTTTATGTGGGTTATGGGTTTATAAAGTATAAACCTCCTTAGGTTTCTTCGTTTGGGCACCAAGTTCTTAGGGGGTGGCCAAACCCCATTCCCCTCCTTCTTTCCCCTTAGACCTGAGTGGATTATCGGTTGTTCATCATTTATAATCAATGTGGTATCTTCTCCTACATATTCCTTGCTTCTCTAACTTCTTTCTCAAAGATTTAAATTCAGTTTTTAGGGTTCTAGGTGTAATTATTATACCATAGTATTGATAAATCATTGTTCTTCATGGGACTTTTATATATGACTCTTAGAGCATGTCTCAAAATTTCATAAACTAGTAATCAATAATTATTTGATGCAGATTATATTTTGTGGAAGATTTATTTATGGGTTTTCAAAAATTTAGGCTTAATTTGTCATAAATTTAGTAATATAGATTTGGGATTTAGTGTTTTATAGGCTTAGGGGTGTGTCAGGAGTGGATCACGCCTAGTTTCTCAGCATTCTGGCTTTGTTGGATTACACGATGAGTTTGGCGCCTATTATACCATGCTGGGTTTTTGGTTAAAATTAACTAATTATGTAATTTAATGTTGTTGGACATTAATACATGTGATCATGGACTCATTTGTGGTTGGTATGAACTAAAGATAGTTTATTGGACTTATGGTTGAGGTAAGGGCATTGATCTAATTGTGTCTCTTCGTTAATTGGTTATTTTATGTTTTTTGACTCACTAGTATAATTCCATTTAGAAACACCATTATTTATTTAATTATTATATTACTAACATAATATTTGTTTTATTATGTAGGTGAAATCTTTTTCCTCAGTTTGAATGCTTTGTTCGGAAACCGCCGCCATGGACAACAATTTTTTAGAGCGGATGGATTCAAAAAGGATGGAACATCATTGTTTTTTAACTGTTTGTTGGATAAATGTAATTGTAACCAAATTAAACATTATTTGAAATGTATATAGCAGTGTGTTGTTTTATATTCATGATTTCAAGTAAATGTATGTATCATTTTTGTTCTTCTGTGCTTTTTGTGTGGGTGTTGTTTGTGTTGTGTGCAGGTGTTGTTTGTGCTCTGTGCAGGTGCTATAATGTGTGCAGGTGTTGGGCAGGTTCTGTGCAGGTTCTGGTTTTTCACAGGATCTTTATCCTTTATCAGCGCTAGTTAAGCGCTGATAAATGGATAATATATCAGTGCTATTTTTAGCGCTGATAAAGGTAGTTTTTATCAGCGCTCAAAATAGCTCTGATAAAGGTAGTGTTTATCAGCACTATTTTTAGCACTGATATATTATACATCTATCAGTGCTGAAAATATCACTGATAAAGACTACCTTTATCAGTGCTTTCTTAGCACTGATAAAGGGGCACTTTTATCAGTGCTTTTTTTAGTGCTGATAAAAGTCCCCCTTTATCAGCGCTATTTTTAGCGCTGATAAAGGGGACCCCCCTTTATCTTCACCAAGATTAACAGTGCTTTTTTAGCACTGTTAAAGGCAGTTTTTAGCACTATTATAAGCCATATTTGTAGTAGTGAATGTGACACGACGATGATGGTGGATGTGTGGTGTTGTGGTGGTGATTGTGCTAGTTAGGATAATTGTTGTATGGAATTTTAATGTTGGTTACCTGGTAAGGCATGGGATTAATTATAATGATATACAAACCAAAATATACTAGTAAAAAACAAGGTGGACTATAAATAGATGTGGGATAACTGGCTTAAACTGAATGGAATGAATAAATGAGTAGTTTAATGTGAAATGAAATGGCTGATGAATAAAAGTGTAAAAACTTATAAGGGGAAAGTGGAATGTTTTGTGGTTTGTGTGGTAGTTATGTTGTGTGTTGTATATAATAGTGTTAATGGTTGACATGGTTCATTTGCGGTATGTGGTAGTGATGTGGTGTGTGATAGTGTTGTTGATGTGAACCCATAGGTTAGGTATTGTGTGTTATCTGTTTATCATGAATGTTTATGTTATTTTATACATACCCCAACTAAGTTGGATAACATTACCAATGATTAGATTTTCTGAGTTATGAGTTTTTTCTCCAACATCTAGGATGGTAGTGATATGGATGCCTATATACCCCCTCTCCACCACTCTTCCTTCTACAGTGATGTGATGGCCCAGGTGTCTACGAGTGAGTTGTGATGTGTTGGCTCAGGTGTCTTCCAGCAGGATTTGATGTGATATGTTGGCCTAGGTGTATACGGGTGAGATGTGATGTGGTGTGATGTGATATATGTTGGGGTCATGTGTCGTAGGAGGAGGTCATGAGGTAGATATCCTTCACATTCTTGATACCCTACTGCTTTGGTTCTGATTTTTTTGTGATGTGATGTGTGGTTGAGGTGTCTGTGGGTGGGATGTGTTTTGATGTGATGTGTGGTTGAGGTTTCTGTGGGTGTGATGTGATGTGATGTGATGTGATGTGATGTGATGTGATGTGATTTGATGTGATGTGATGTGATGTGATGTGATGTGATGTGATGTGATGTGATGTGATTTGATGTGATGTGATGTGATGTGATGTGATGTGATTTGATGGGATGTGATGTGATGTGATGTGATGTGATGTGATCTGATGTGATGTGATGTGATGTGTGACTTAGGTGTCTGTGGGAGAGATGTGATGTGATGTGATGTGATGTGATGTGATGTGATGTGATGTGTTTCATAGGTGTCTGCGGGCAGGATGTGATGTTATGTGGTATGTGTGGAAGAGATGGGTGCATAGGATGTTCGATGTTCTAGCATGAGAGCGGAAAATCAATAGGGAAGATGTAGTGGGGTGCCTTTATTTGTTATGATCTCAATGTTATATTATTATATTGGATAAATTATTTAGTGATTGATCCATGATGAGCCTGGGTTTAATTAGATGGCCTGTATAAGTGATTTTTGGTTCTTTTGTATGTTTATTGGTGCATTAGCATGCTCTTTACACATGTGCGCTTGAGGAATTTGTTATGTCTCTATTGAGTATACATGTTATTCTCACACTATGTATATAAACTTTTTTCAGGTTTCTAGTTCTACTTTGGGATGGTTGGGGTTTGTCTTAGTGGTAATCACCCTATAATTCTACATCAAAAATGGAGGTAGTTGAACTTTGGGGATCGATATGGACATTACTAGTTGGGTTGGAGCTGCTACGGAGTCACTACCATATAATGTATTTTGGTTTTTTACTTCAAAGACTTTTGTATGTATCGTTTTTTCTTTATTCATACATTATGGGATGATTTTTTGTTTACCTTTATATTATATACTAGATTCTTTTTGTGATTGTGTATCCTATCCCCTAATCCTATTTCATTTATAGAGGGTAATGCCTCTCATATTGTAATATTTTTATATCCTTGGTGCTAGTTATCAACTTGGGGTCTACTGGAGGTGGGACTTAGGGGTCATATTCTTTGTCCCCACATTATAGTATATTTGGTGTGAGGGGATTGTGATAGAGTGGTATCATAGGCTAATGGTTGAGAGATAGGATGGAGTTTGTAGTTAGACACAGTGAGGTTTTCATGGGTTGTTATGGCAGTAGTTCTAGTTGACCTTGGTGAATAAGATATGTCAGGAAGACCGGCTAGGACATGAGATTTTAGCCCCCCCCCCCCCACATGATCTAGTGCATGGACTTTGAGTTATTGAATGACCAAGTTATGTTGACCTATCTTTAGGCTATAGACATAAGAGAGGTACATGCATCATGATTTTTAGTCTTCATGTCTTGAATAGGTTTTTGTGAGAAAATAAAATGAATTAAATAAAAAATATTTGACAAAATTACATGCTACTGAGCTTAGGATGTTCTCCTTATTTTCAAGACTATCTCATGTTCATCATCCTCATGTCTCTCATGCAGTTGAGGTTCAGCGGGCTAATCTAGTTGATCGTCAGAGGGTTGACCCCACAAAGGAGGATGAGGTATGGCAGCAGGCTTTGCGTGACTTTCAGTGGTAGAGTTGGGTGATTACAAGGGGAGCATATCTAATCTAGAGATAGAGTGTTGAATAGAGGGGGTCGAGATCCCTTTCAGTCTGATCCAAGCATGATCTGAGTTTTCGGTACCAATGGCAGTTAGTCAGATGCAGGGAGTTCCGCTTTAGTTGTGGATACTATTTCTTGGTGACAGTGAGGAGGTAGATGTGTTGTGGCCAGATGTTCATAGGGAGTTATGGGTAGAGTTTTTATCATTGATGATGAGGGAATCCAAGAGACAGGATATGATCCCCCTTTATCAGGGGAGTCTAAGTGTTGGAGAGATTCATATCAAGTTCAAGGACCTCCTACACTTTGGTCCAAATGTTTTTCTATGTGAGGAGTCCAGAGCACAGCATATGGAGGAGGTTTTTCACCCAGTGATCAAGTATGTGATCACACTATTTGCACTCTTGACATATCTAGAGGTGCAAAAAAAGGTTGAGATTATCGAGAGGATGATCTCCTTATGATTTGATCCTTATCAAGGTGTCCAATAGGAAGTTTCGAGGAGAAGAGATTCAAGTAGTGAGTCGGTGTTCAGGTAGTTAGGGTTCCGTTATGCAGGGAACCGGCTATGGTAGTTTCTTTCCTGGCCATCAGGGATAGGTGGTTTCGAAGAACATTTCAAGATTTTAATATCTACATTCCATATATATGGGAGATATTGGAACTGCCAGACTCGGTATCCAACTGCTTAGGGAGGTCAATTTCTGATGGGCTGTCAAGCCCCTTTTCGGCAGCAGTAGTTGCCTTCGAGGCAGTTTTGTTGACAGGGAACATAGGTTATTGTTCAGTAGTCGAGATCAGGTGGATTTGTAATAGGAAAACCTTGTGATGGTCTCCTTCCATACTGACCCAGACCAAAGTGCGGCTGTGAAGGCTGGTAGCAGAGAGGTAAAGGAGTTGGGCATGGTCAAATGCATGTGTTAAAGGCAGCAACGCCAGCAGATCTGAGAGTTGTTCGAGGTACAATCAGTTTATCATCTACCCTTGTGTGTGCTTTGTTTGATTCAGGAGACTCCTACTCCTTTGTTTCTCCTTATTTGGTATGTATGTTGGGACTGCGTGTGGAGAGGCTTCCATTGCCCCTAGTGTTATCTACACCAGTTGGAGGTCATGCTTTCTTGTTTAATGTGTTCTAGGAATGTAGACTGGTGATGTTGTGACACCACACTACTACAAAATCGACCATTAATAGTGCTATAATTTATCAGTGCTAGAAAAAAAGCACTGATAAAGGGGTCCTTTATGAGCGTTAAAAAAAGAGCTGATAAAGGGTAACCTTTATTAGTGCTTTTATTTAGCGCTGATAAATGGTACCCATTATCAGCACTTTATTTTTAGCACTTATAAAGGATTCCCTTTATCAATAATTTATTTTTAGTACTGATAAAGGTTCTAAATAAAATGAAACAATTAAACCAATAAAAATTAAAAAAAAATATTAACAATTTTATTAATTAAACAATTATTGATAAAAATAAATAAATTGAATATACATATATATAAATTATAAATATTAATAAATAGTATATATTAAATATATAGATATGTAGAATGAATAAAATGAAATAATTAAATAAATAAAAATTAAAAATGAGTAAATTAAGAAAAATATTAAAAAAATTATTAATTAAAAAATTATTGATAAAAATGAATAGAATTAATATACATATATATATATTATAAATATTAATAAATAGTATATATTAAATAAAGATATATAAAATGAATAAATTGTAATAATTAAACAAAAAAATAAAAATGAATAAATTGTAATAATTAAACAAAAAAATTAAAAATGAATAAATTATTAAATTATTAAAAAAATTATTATTGAAACAATTATTAATAAAAATGAATAATTTTAATATACATGTATATTTATTATAAATAGTAATAAATGATATATATTAAATATAAATATATAAAAAATTAATAAAATGTAATAATTAAAAACATATTAATGTCTTATTCATTTTTAATGTTGTTTGATTTTTCAATTCAACATATATCAAACTTGTGTTACATTCATTTTACATAAATATACATAATTAATGTATTTTTATATACAATTGGCACACACAAATATTTACGTAATTAATGAAATCTTATATAGAAACACATACACCTAATATTTATATAATTTATTCAAATTTATTATATTTTAAAATTTTGATATAACATGACACATTTAATATATTATTTTTTTAATCTCTAAATTTTATTTATTTAATTTTAATATTATAATAGTTAGGTATTATTTAATCATTTTTAATATTTTTTAAATTTAATCATTTTTTATTACTTATTTATATATATATTTATTTACTATGTTTTAGTATTTTCAAAAAGTATTCATATTTACTTCGATATATATCCATGTTTTTTTAATAATTTACCTTTAATTAATAAAACTTATTCATTTTTTCAATATTTTTGAAGTGTACTGATTTTTAATTATTCAATTTCACTCATTTTTAAAATGAATGTATTTAAGATTATATACTCATTATAATGTAAAAAATATATTTATAAATTTATATTTACTATATTTATAAATTTATATATTTATAATTATTATAAATAAATAAATATTATTTTCTAAAAAATATTTATATAATTATAAATAATTAATTATATATATTTAAATAATTATAAAATTTTAATAAATTTATTTAAATAATGAATATATTATATTTCTATTTCTATTTTGATTTATATTTATATTTATATTTATATTTATATTTATATTTATATTTATATTTATATTTATATTTATATTTATATTTATATTTATATTTATATTTATATTTATATTTATATTTATATTTATATTTATATTTATATTTATATTTATATTTATATTTATATTTATATTTATATTTATATTTATATTTATATTTATATTTATATTTATATTTATATTTATATTTATATTTATATTTATATTTATATTTATATTTATATTTATATTTATATTTATATTTATATTTATATTTATATTTATATTTATATTTATATTTATATTTATATTTATATTTATATTTATATTTATATTTATATTTATATTTATATTTATATTTATATTTATATTTATATTTATATTTATATTTATATTTATATTTATATTTATTTATTATATATTTATTTATTTATTATATATATATAATTATATAAATATATAGAATGATATAAATATATAAATATTATTTTTGTTAATGTATTCATATGTTTATAAATAAATAATTATATATTTAAATAATTATAAAATTATAATAAATATATTTAAATAATGAATATATTTACTATATTTATACTTATATTTATATTTGTTAAATAAATATATATATATATAAATATATATTTAAAATTATAAAATAATAAATGTATTTAAATAATGAATATATTTACTATAATAATATTTATTTTTATTTATTAAATAAATATATAATTATATAAATATATATAATGATATAAATATATAAAAATATATAATGATATCAATATATTTATAATTATAACTAAATAATTATGTTCATTTATCGGTGCTTTTTTTCAAGCATTGATAAAAGTGTCCCTGGTCTATTTAAAAGAACCCTAACCGTGACTAATTCAGTTATGATTCCCAACCTATCACGGAGCTCCCGTACGGTCGATGCTCCTTCTTTACGTTCTCTCGAACGAATCAAGGCTATAATCCAAGTTATGTTATTTTCTCCTTTTCCACTCTCATTGATTGCTTGTGTTTGGGTTCCGTGGTTTGAATTTTTTCACTATTCTCAACTATAACGAACCCTACTTTTCTTCTCCCATGGAGAACCAAGGACATCGGCTAATTACTAACTTCGAATCTCTGATGATCGATTGCGTCAAGTTGTTGTGATACTGAGAGGACTATGATGAGAGCCTGGGAATTTGTTTTATCATTTATGATTTGTATATGTTGTTGCAAGTTCCAATGCAAGTTTCAATTGGGGTTGAAAATGAACTTTATTTTTTTCTACATTCAGCGTAGCATTGGAACTGTTGTGTATGCTTTTGTTTACTGAGAGTTCGAATCCCTCTCTTTTCGGACTCTCTCATCACCTAATTTAATTTGACTGGCTGAAAAAATGTATAAAAAAAGATGCCAATTAGAATTCTTTATATATGATATATATGATATATATTTGATATATTTTAACTTTGGTGATGGAAAATGGAAATGGGTTATATGATTTACATATTATGTTTCACCATGATTTGTATTTCACATGTTCCTTACTGTAAGAACTCGGATCCTCATTTCAAGTACGCTTTTCCTTTTTCTAGAGTTTTTGAGAAAAATAAAGTTTCTGGAAATTTTTGAAGTACACGTCGTGTACTTTCTGAGTACACGCCCTGTACTCTTTTCCCGCTCGAAGCCGTGTACTGGTCGTGTCCAGGCCACACACACGGTGTGTAGGGGTGACGTGGAGGCCGATTTTGGAAGAGTACAGAAAAACCCACTACACGCCGGGTACTTTAAAAATACACGCCGTGTACTTTTCTTTTTTTTCACTAAACGGACCGGGGTCGCGCCTGACGCACAGAAACGGCTTCTTCTCCAGATTCCATTTGTCTGAGAGGGCCGAGGGCCACTAATCTTCTCTAAGCCATCGTGCCTCCATCCGATCTCTATTCCAGCTGTCATCGATTGCGTTGGGATCACCTCGGTGAGATCGTTCTTCTTTTTTAGCCTTGTTTCATGATTCCTCCTTGTTTTCAAGTTATCGTAGGTTGAGAATTTTTGACGTTTTGTCAGATCTAGGATGCTCTAAGGGGAATCAGTCATCGTGATTCACATATATCGATTCCCTAGCATCCAGGTAGGTGGTTTGTGCCTTTCTGTTGGAAGTCAATGAGTATTATGTGCAAATTCCACCAATACCCTTGAACGGGGTATTGTGTGTTCCTGTTTTGCCTTTTTTGTATTGCATGCTTTGCTTGATTGCTAGAGTAGATGTTTTGCCTATGATTATAGTAGTTTTTACTGTGCTCTGGATGTTTTCTATGCTTGTTCTGCCTGTTTGGCATTTTTTCAGTTTCCATGCCTAGTTGTAGGATAGTGGAGCTGTTTCTTTGTTATGTTGTTGGGCCTTAGATTGATAGCCAAGTAGTTCTTGATGTTTACTTGGACGATGAACATGCGATGAGCATGTTTTATTTCCACACAGGACTGTGAGAACCTAGTGTAGTAGACCATAGGAAGAATGGGCGTAAGGGCTTCTCGAGAGTGTCTTTTAATACGATGCGAGACCACAGGGGGAATTGACGATGAGTGCTTCCTCATAGAGTCTATAGTTCCTCGATGTGGGCCACATGGGGAATGATACATTGAGTGATTCCCCAGAGATACTTTAGCACAAAATGAGACTATAGGGGGAATTGACGGTGAGTGCTTCCTCAGAGATTCTATTCTTAGCTGAACCAGAGGGGTGAGACTGTGTGTGCCTCCTAGAGGGTTGCTAGTAATTGTAGGTTGAACCATAGGGGTTAGGCTGTGAGAGCTACCTAGAGGGTTACCTATTTTCTTCTTGTTTCTAGTTGTTTACTTGTGTACTTTATATGTTAGAACTGTAGATTGTAGCTGTTGTGTGCTTTTCTGGTTACTGCTTCATGCACTTTTACTTGCCTTATATTCATTGACTGTTAGGCACAAATCTTTGGGTGATTGCCTACTAGGACTGTATCTCACACCCTGTTTGGGCCATGCTTTTGGGCCCAAGAAGACTATGTTGTTGCAGGTATAGATAAGGGCAAGCACCCTTCTACTTTAGGTTCTTGATTGCACTGGAGCTGGAGAGCATGGGACAGAGCCGAGGCTTGCGATGCTAAGGAGTTGCTCACCTGTTTTTCTTTTGTTGTTGCTTCCGTACTTGTGTCCAGTTGTATTTCAGCATGTTGTTGTATTTGATGCTTTCCTTGGATACTTTTACCTGCTGCATCATTATAATCATTATTATTTTATACATTGCTTCCGTTGTTCAGTTCAGTTGTTGTATGTTGTTTATTGTTTCTACTATCGTGTTTGGTTTTTCTTCCACTATATACTTTATCGAATGAGGGAATAGTTTCCCCACCGACTCACCAAGGCCCTCGTTTCTAGTCGGCAGCCTCTGGAATTCGGGGAAACATGCTTAAGGTCATGTGATCGACTGGGTATGGGGTGCCTCTGGGTGGCTTCCAGTACCGGGACGTTACAAAGTGGTATCAGAGGAGTTCTTTTCTCTTGCTTTACTTTTTGGAGCCTTTAGACAGGGATAGGTCGGATTCGTTACTTGGTATTAAGTTGTGCTTGGTATTAGCTAACTCATGTACAGGGAAAAGTCATACTACCTCGTTAATTTTAGTTTCTGTTTTTGAGATTTTACGGTTGAGATAATTTCACCTAGAGTGATTCACATGCTTTGTGTTGTTATTTTCTTGACGATTGTGGTTCTAATTCTGTCGCAACCCGATGAGATGAGGGTATTCCATCTCATGCATCATATAGGAACTTGTAGAAATCACATGCCATGCATTTTTTCCATGCCATATAGGGTGAATTAGAGATTTCATGTTGTTTTGATAGACTTTGTGTAGATTATGCATGCTTTTGTGATAGATGCTTGATAGAATATCTATTGTTATGTTAGAGAATTGTTTGTTTTGTGCTTTTCTTAAAATGAACGCCAAATTTTGGTTCTTGAGGTGTTATAGTCCCTCATTAATCAGAACTTGGTGGATCAGGATCTTGTTTTATCTTGTATATGACTGTAGGAGATGCCAAGCTTTGATTTGTGGGGAGTATGGGCCCTCACGGATCGGAATTTGGCACCTCTTTGCCTTATTTTCAGTATTTATGGGCTTCTGTGCAGTTTCTGAGCTACTGCCCAGAAAAACCCAGAATACACGGCGTGTACTTTTGGATACACATTGTGTAGTTTTTAGGCCGTGTCACTGACCGTGTGAGTAGAAACAGGGTGTCGTGAAAGTAACTTCAGGAACACGCCATGTACGGTAGGTACACGTCATGTAGTAGTGAGCCGTGTACCTGACCGTGTCACTAACAACACGGGTTGGGGGAGCTCGTGTCATACAAACTGTGTGTTGTATGAACATGTCGTGTATCTTTATCCTTAGTACCTGATCGTGTCACAAACAACACGGGTCGGCGTTACCTTCTCTTCCACACGCCGTGTTGTTTTCGTAACATGTCGTGTAGTCTTGTTCAGGTATCCGGTTGTGTCACGAACAACACAGGATGGTGTCACCTTCACCTATACACTCTGTGTTTGTTCGGAACATGCCGTGTAAGGTTAATCCATGTAGACGGCCGTGTGCTTAACAACACGGGCCGCCGAAGCCTTGTCTAGTACACGTCGTGTTTTGTTTAGAACACTTCGTGTAGTCTCAGGTTAAGTCGGACCATGTGGGATAGTCGTGTAAGGAGACTCGGGCAGGGGAATATTTTTCAAGTACACTTTGTGTGTTGGTTCAACATGTCGTGTAGTTTGAGGTGTTACATGACTTGTAGGGCAGGAGTACATTCCTATGTCAGTGGCTTAAGAAGACACGTCGTGTAGTTTTTATACACGCCATGTAGTTGTGTTTTGTAAACTTGTGTGTTTTTCTTCCCCTGTTCCCATTTTGTACTCTTGTGTTCTCTGTCCTTGTTTTTCTGATCTAAGGTGTACTTTTCATCTTTCATAGCTATTCCTCCGAGACATCCTCTGGTTGTACGTCTGTCGTCAGGCAGTGATTAGACGCCAGATATGGCTGATCAGGGACTTCCTGTCGATCCTCCAGTCGGGCCTGCCTTGGCACCGGCTATCATACCAGTTTCAGGCACTGATGTGCAGTTCAGGGAGGGTTTTATGAGGATGAGGTAGACCTTCCAGGGATCACCACCTCCTGCCTCGAATATGGAAGACTTGACACTAGTTTTTCAGTAGCAGCAGCATCCAACATTCTTGGGGGAAGGAGGACCTCAGGATACATAGTCATGGATGGAAGCCATGATGACTATCTTTGAGCATCTAGAGACACCTACAGAGAGGTGGGTCAAGCTCTCCACTTACATGCTCTGATACTTTTCCAAGAGGTGGTGGGACGTGATCTCACATTCAGGTCATCAGCAGGTTATGGCTTGGGAGGAGTTCCAGCGTGTGTTCTATGACTACTTCTACTCGGAGACCCTGAGGGCCGATCGAGCCTGGGAGTTCATGAGATTAGAGCAGGATACTCTTTATGTCATGGAGTATTCCTCACGTTTCACCGATCTGTCGCATTTCACACCCCTCCGGGATGGAAGTGGGGTGTTCTTAGCAAGGAAGTTTGAGGATGGTCTCAAGCGGGAGATCCGCTCGCAGGTGAATATCTTCCAGTTGACTTCTATAACTTCCATCAACAACCAGGCGCTGATTGCGGAGCGCAATCTGAGAGAATACGGAGCTATGAGCCAGGGAAGTTCTACTTCCAGAGCTAGTTTTCCTCCAGATGACAGCAAGAAGTATCGTAGAGAGTCTATGCACGGTGATCCGAGGAAGCGAGATGCATCTTCAGGCAGCCAGGTGATATGCTACCAGTGTGGTCGGTCATGGAACATGAGGCCGCAGTGCCAAAGAGACCCCGTGGAGTGCCGATCTTGCGGAAAGATGGGTCACCTTCAGCATTTCTACCAGGTTTTCTCACCATCATCTGGTGACCGGGGTTCTTCCATGACTCCTCGTTTAGGAGTAGCACCACCACTTTCTCACCAGTCGGGGAACTAGAGTTCTTCCAGCCATTCGGGCTGAGGTGGAGGTCGAGGCCATGGCAGTTAGACACCAGTTCCTCAGTACCAGCAGGGAGGTTCATCTCAGGGTACTCTGCCAGGGGCGCAGGGCCGTAGTGCAGGCCAGTCTTTCACCGTGGAGTGGACCTGTCAGGAGCAGGATCCCGGCCCTTCTACAGTTTGAGGTACAATTTTAGTAGCCTCAGTTTATCTTTATCTCTTTTCGATACTGGTGCTACGCATAGCTTTATCTCTGTTTCTGTTGTGGAGAGCTGGGGCTCTGTATCTTTTCTTCTGCCGACTCGTTGACACTAGACATACCTTTGGGGATGAGGACATCTAGTGTACGCCAGTTTAGAGAGTTACCTCTCGAGGTTGCAGGGTATCATTTCTCATGGGATCTCTTTGTCCTAGAGATTACAAGCTATTATGTCATCCTCGGGATGGACTGGTTGGTTCCCTTCCAGGAATCCATCGACTGTTATCACTGTAGGGTCAGTTTCATCACACCAGAGGGTGAATCCTTTCTTTATAGAGGCGAATGGGACGTTCGGGCGAGTCGAGCGGGACTCGAGCGTCTTGGGATAGGAGGGGTGACGGCCCAGATTTCTAGTCTTTATCTGGAAGATCAGGGGACTCCACAGTTGGAATTTCATCCATTGGTGGATCGCTTTAGGGATGTCTTTCTAGAGTAATTTTCAGGTTTACCTCCGGAGTATGAGGTAGACTTCTCTATTGATCTTGTGCCAGGAACGGCACCGGTGTCCATTCCTCCCTATAGGATGGCCACACCTGAGTTGCAGGAGCTCAAGAAGCAGTTGGAGGAGTTACGAGCAAAGGGTTTCATCCGACCTAGTACTTCTCCTTGGGGTTCGCCTGTCCTGTTTGCGAAGAAGGTAGACGGTACCCTTCGGATTTGTGTGGATTATTGGAAGCTGAACCAGTTGACGATCAAGAACCGATATCCCTTTTTGAGGATCGATGACCTCTTTGATCATCTTCGAGGAGCCCGAGTGTTCTTGAAGATCGACTTGAGGTCCGGTTATCATCAGTTGCACATTAGACCGTCAGATATACCTCTTACAGCCTTCAAGAGTAGATATGGTCTATACGAGTATAAAGTCATGTTGTTCGGTCTCAAGAACGCGCCTGCAGTTTTCATGGCACTGATGAACTGAGTGTTCCATCCTTAATTGGACTCCTTTGTCGTGGTCTTCGTGGACAATATCTTGGTGTACTCTCACACTCGACACGACCATTCCACACATCTTGAGATCGTTCTGAGTACACTGAGAGAGCATCAGATTTATGCTAAACTCTCGAAGTGCCACTTCTAGATGGATCAGATTCACTTCTTGGGACACGTCATCTCAGAGGTAGGAGTATCAGTGGACCCAGAGAAAGTGAGACCTATAATTTCATGGGAGCATCCGAAGAATGTCTTTGAGGTACGGAGCTTCCTAGGGCTGGATGGATACTACAGACACTTCATTCAGGACTTTTCTCGTCTATCAGCACCTTTGACAGGTCTGACCAAGAAGGGGGGAAAGTTCTTATGTTCAGATTCTTGTGAGTCAGTCTTTCAGGAACTGAAGGGAAGGTTGACATCAGCACCGATACTAGTCTTTCCAAATCCAGGAAAGAGCTATACAGTCTATTGTGATGCTTCAGGTATCGGTCTAGGAGTTGTGCTTATGCAGGGAGATGGAGTCGTTGCGTATGGGTCTCAGCAGTTGAGGCCACATGATAGGAACTACCCTACACACGATCTGGAGTTGGCAGCTGTTGTTCATGCCTTACACTATTGGAGACACTATCTGCTGGTAGACACTTTTTGGTCTTCATTGACCACAAGAGTCTCAAGTATATCTTCACTCAGCTTGATCTAAATCTGAGGCAGTACAGGTGGGTCGAGTATCTTCAGTCTTTTGATTTCGAGCTTGCCTATATGCTGGGAAAGGGCAACGCAGTGGAAGATGTGTTGAGCAGGATAACTCAGGTTCAGGCAGTTCAGGAGGCCAGCAGTGAGTGGCATCTTATGGCTCTGTTCTCTGAGATGCATCTGGAGGTGCATGACAGACAGGGACAGACCTTCCTATCTTCTTTAGTTGTTGCCTCTACACTACTTGATCGGGTACGGATGAGGAAACTATCAGACTCAGAAGGCTTAGTCCTGCGGGAGAGTGTGTTGGGAGGGGACCCTCTTCCTAGATGGACAGTGGGAGAGGATGAGATCTTTTGTTTCCAGGGATGCGTATGGGTGCCAGTACACATACGCGAGGAGCTGATGTGGAATTTTCATTCCTCTGTTTGGGCATTTCATCCTGGCATCACCAAGATGTATTGGGATCTTCATCGCTAGTACTGGTGGCCAGGTATGAAGAGGGATGTTGCTGGTTTTGTCATGAGATGTTCTACTTGTCAGCAGTTGAAAGCAGAGCATCAGCGACCAGCAGGCCTTTTACAGCAGTTACCCATTCCGGAGTGGAAGTGGAACGATGTCGCGATGCACATCGTGACCAGATTTCCAAGGTCTCCTCGAGGGAACGATGATTTTTGGATTGTCATCGACAGGCTCACAAAGGTTGCTCACTTCTTTCCAATCAAGGAGACCTTCAGTGTCGATGATCTGGGACAACTTTACATCAGAGAGATCATTCGTCTGCATATATTTCCACGCTCCATTGTTTCAGACAGGGATGTGCGCTTTAGCTCTCGGTTCTGGCAGGGACTTCAGAAGGCTTTGGTTACTCAGGTACTTTTGAGTACAGCATACCATCCCTAGAATGATGGAGAGTCTGAGTGCACGATCCAGGTGCTTGAGGATATGATCTGAGCTTGAATTCTAGACTTTGGCAGTTCTTGGGAGAAGCATATTCCTCTGGTGGAGTTCACCTACAATAACAGTTTCCAGGCGACCATCCAGATGGAACCATATGAGGCTTTGTATGGTAGGCCATGTCGATCACCCTTATGCTGGCTGGAGGTAGGAGAGGCAGCTTTGCTGGGACCTCTTCTTTTTCATGAGACTTCAGAGCAGATAGAGCTGATTCGGAAGAGGATGGCTACAACACAGTCCCGGCAGAAGTCTTATGCTGATTAGCGGAGATGACCCCTAGAGTTCGAGGTTGGATATTAGGTTTTCCTACGTGTCGCACCAAGTTTGGGACACAAGAGGATTCGGAGATAGGGAAATCTTTCTCCGCGGTACGTCAGGCCATTTGAGGTGTTGGGGAGAGTGGGTTCAGTTTCTTATCGGTTGCAGTTACCTCAGAGGTATCGGGCCATGCATGACGTCTTCCATGTCTCTCAGCTCTGACGTTACTTTTCAAACCTGTATCATGTCTTTTAGCCTGAGGAGGTTGAACTTCAAGCAGATGCATTGTTCGAGGAGCATCCTATCCGGATTTTCAATCGTAGTATGAAGGTTCTTCGCGGGCGGTCTGTTCCTCTGGTACGGGTGCTTTGGTAGCACGGGCGAGTGCAGGATGAGACCTGGGAGAGGGAGGCCGATGTACGATCGCAGTGGTCGGAGCTGTTCGGGGTTTCTTATTCTACGCCTCGCTAGGGAAATTCAAAGATGAATTTCTTTAAGGGGGAAGTTTTTAAGAACATGGATCCTCGTTTCAGGAACGCATTTCCTTTTTCTGGAGTTTTTGAGAAAAATAAAGTTTCTGGAAATTTTTTAAGTACACACCGTGTACTTTCTGAGTACACGTCGTGTACTCTTTTCCCGCTCGAAGTCGTGTGCTGGCTGTGTCTGGGCCACACACACAGTGTGTAGGGGTGACGTGGAGGCCGATTTTGGCGGAGTACGGAAAAACCCACTACACGCTGTGTACTTTAAAAATACACGCCGTGTACTTTTCTTTTTTTCACTAAACAGACTGGGGTCACGCCTGACGCATAGAAACGGATTCTTCTCCATATTTCGTTCGTCCGAGAGCGCTGAGGGCCATGAATCTTCTCCAAGTCGTCATGCCTCCGTCCGATCTTCGTTCCAGCTGTCGTCGACTGCGTTGGGATCACCTCGGTGATATATTTCTTCTCTTTTATCCTTGTTCCATGATTCCTCCTCATTTTCAAGTTATCATAGGTTGAGCGTTTTTGACGTTTTCTCAGATCTACGACGCTCTAAGGGGAATCAGTCGTCGTGATTCACATATATCGATTCCCTAGCATCCAAGTAGGTGGTTTGTGCCTTTCTGTTGGAAGTCGATGAGTATTATGTGCAAATTCCACCAATACCCTTGAACGGGGTATTGCGTGTTCATGTTTTCCCTTTTTTGTATTGTCTTCTTTGCTTGATTGCTAGAGTAGATGTTTTGCCTGTGATTATAGTAGTTTTTACTATGCTCTGGACGTTTGCTATGCTTGTTCTGCCTGTTTGTCGTTTTTCCAGTTGCCATGCCTAGTTGTAGGATAGTGGAACTATTGGTTTGTTATGTTGTTGAGCCTTAGATTCATATCCAAGTATTTATTGAGATTTACTTGTACGTTTCACGCGCGCTGAGCATGTTTTATTTCCACACAGGACTGTGAGAACCTAGTGTAGTAGACCATAAGGATAATGGACGTAAGGGCTTCTCCAGAGTGTCTTTTAATACGATGTGAGACCACAGGGGGAATTGACGATGAGTGCTTCCTCAGAGAGTATTTAGTTCATAGACGTTGTCCATAAGGGGGAATGAGACATTGAGTGCTTCCCCAGAGAGCCTTTAGCACGATACGAGACTATAGGGGGAATTGACAGTGAGTGTTTCCTCAGAGAGTCTATTCTTAGTTGAACCAGAGGGGTGAGACTGTGTGTGACTCCTAGAGGGTTTCTAGTACTTTTAGGTTGAACCATAGGGGTTAGGCTGTGAGATATACCCAGAGGGTTACCTGTTTTCTTCTTGTTGCTGGTTGTTTACTTGTGTACTTTATATGTTAGAACTGTGGATTGTAGCTGTTGTGTGCTTTTCTGGTTACTGCTTCCTGCACTTTTTGTAAAACCCCAGGTAAATAAAGAATATGACATCTTTATATTTATCCCTATTTGTGAATAAAATGTTAATAATAATTTAAAGGTAACTCTATGCTTGATGGCTTACCCAATACGCAAAAATGAGTTCCTTTGAAATCTTACGTTGCACTATAATAATAAAATAATATTATTTTAAATGGTAGTTAACGCCTAGCCGTTTTAATGGAGGGAATGAACAGAACTAACTACAAAATGATTATATATGTTTGTAAAATATTTTTACTTTTTACAATAAATTTTAGAGGATTAAAAATTTGAATGAATTCAATTTTAAGCGTAAACATTCTAATATTCTTTAGAAGGTCGATTAACCGCCTTTTGATGGCGAACCTCTTTTAAATACACTTTTTGACAATTTTATGTGTTATATTTGACAAAATAAAATTCTTCTTTATAATCGAGACATCAAAATTTACTTTGTGTAAATTTTTGGTATCTTTCCGATAAAGTTCATTTTTAATGAATAGTGAAAAATGTTGTATTTTAATTCAAACCCCCTTTTTAATCTAATTTATTTATATGATTAGATTATATTTTGAATTGTTTTTAAAGTAAAATTAGAATATATTTTTACCATTTAATCCAATAGTGGTCATTGTAATTAATTTCACTTTGAAATTGGACTTAAACTAGTGTCAATCTTTTAATAGATATTGTTTCTTAAAAACACGCTATTTGTTTTGACAGCAAGAATTAATTATTAAATTAATTAATGCAACTTATATGTTTTGAATTTTTTAAAATAGACATCATTTTTGAGTTCAGAATATCAAATATAGCTTAAAGTGAATTTTTGGTATTTTTCTGAAAAACTTCAATTTTTGATGAATAGTGAAACCACTTAGTGGTAGTTAAAGAAACTGATTTTTTGTTTAAATGAAACTTTTCCACCTCTGTGTTTTGAATTTCAAAAATCCGACATACATGGTTGTCATTAGGAAGTAAAATTTTTTTCAATGGGATTAAAATAATTTTTTGGTGAATAGTAACTTTTATGTTCTTAATCGTGATTAGAGGTAATTAGTGTAATTTAAGGTAAAAATAATGTTTTAATAATATTAAATGACCTAGACACATGTCCTACCATCATTGGATGTGTCATGGAAGACCAAGACAATCCATGGGTCAACTTGGGGACCCCATGGAGCCACTTTGGATGGAAAATGACATAAATAACTTTTTATTTAAAGTTAAAATACAAATGTCACAACCATGATATGTTTCACTAAAAAAAATTAAATGGGGTTATAAAAGTCATATTTTTTACTATAAATATTAATTAGAAATATAAAAAGATTTCCTACATCATGATATTTTTTTTATAATTTTTAGACATTAAATAAATTAAATTATTTATGACATCATGATAATGCAGCGATTACCTCATTAATAAAGGATTTAAATAAAATGAAAAGATAATGTTAAAACTATAACTTACACTTGTAAAAAACCTATTGAATGAGTATATTTCGAACCCTTATCACATTATACTTGAAAATAATCAATTTTGGACCTTTAAAATCCGAAAATCATTTGAAAATAAAGTAACATTTTCTAACTTTCCAAGAGTGTCCCTCCTCTCCTCTTATAAAAGGTCCCCACCTCTACCACCTTACCCACACCTCTCAAGACTTTGTATCAGCAAAACCCTTCTCATTTTTCCTCTTCACATCCCTATATTACTCCTAGAAGCCTCACTTTTGGCAGAAGTCTTTCCAAGGAATCCTTTGAGCTCAAATCAAAGAGAGTTACCCGATTTTAAGGTAATGTCTTCACTTGTGTTCTTTTGTTTTATTTTGCTTCTCCAACCCCCTAAACTCTTTTTATTCGTTTATTTTGTAACAAATCCAGTATCTTAAATATACTAGGATGTTGTTATAATAATAATTCTAGCTACACTTACACACACCTACATCTAATGGTTAAAGAACATACTGTTTCTGTGGATGGCGAATTTCTGCCTCACGAAATGATGATTGTTCAATACTCATATAACACCTTCAAAGGTGGCCATTAAGATGTAAATATATTTATATATGATATATAATATGTTTATGTTTTAATTAAGCTTCTGTATTTTTCTTTTGTGGCATACCTTTATGGTTTCCATTGTGGGTAAACACGATAATTTCATTTTAGGAAGTGCGGACTACCGCCCCCTCAAAGTGATTTGATTCGTTAATGCCATATGTGGGATGTATAAAGGATGGATTTAAAGTTATTATATATGATTTATGGTACATATAAATGATGAATATAATTCTGGAATTAAAAAATACATACCTATCATTTAGTTTTCATTCCATTAATATGACATAGAAATGAAGGTAGCATTCATGCGTACGTACGGCTTACCATCTCCATGAACGGTGCATTTCATTTCTTACCTCTAAATGATTATGTAATATTATAAATACATGTATATTATGGATATATATGATATATATGATATCCAAATCATGAATATCATTCTGGATATAATGAACCTTTGACCACACGAACAACATGTAATTGTAAGAAGTCCACTTTCGACTTAAGAACCAAATATCGACAAAACAAACATTATTAACTTAAATGATTACATAATGTTTATAAAATGGCAATACGTGATATACAAGTAATAATGAACTTGAAAAAGGTTCTTAATCAAGTAGAAATTAACTCAAGTTTTTTATTCAGGACGTTAAAGAACGATCGAGTCAAGTTGGACCTGAGGTAAGGGATCCTACTCCTCTCTTTCTTTTTAAGTACACTATTTTATGTCATTCCTTTTAAGATCATATTTCTTATTATTGGGATGTTATTTTATATTACTCATACTTTAATTTTTATGTTCATATTATGAGAGACCCTATTTTCTCTCATCAATCCATTTTGGAAGTTTTGAGTGGCGTCGTTAGGCTGCCGAATTTTCATAAGAGATCTAACCTCTCTCTTTCTTTTTAAGTACTCTCCTTTTTGTCACTTATTTTAATCTCCTATTTGTTATGATGGGGGATGTTATTTTATATTCCTCTGTCTGTACATTTTATTCTAATATAATTAGAGACCCTATTTTATCTCATCAATCCATTTTTGGAAGTTTTAAGTGGCGCTGTTAGGCTGCCGAGTTTTTGTAAGGGATTTTTCATCTCACTTTTAGTCCCATGAGATTTATGCTACATTTGCCACCATTTCCTTTGAGTGGTGTATGTACTTCCCATTATTATACTCTTTGTGTAATATAATTTCATTTATGGGTATTTACATATTCATTGTATGACCCTTCTTCAATGGGGTGTGTGTTTCGAAAGTTACCAAGTCGGTAAGGGAACCTTTCACCCTCCTCTTTTAAAAGACTTATTTTGTTATGTCTTTTAATTCACATACTATTATGTTGGGATATGTTCTTATATATCCTTATTGATGTAAATTTTATGTCCAAGTGATGACATACCCTTTTTATCTCTCATTAACTCTTTTTCTGAATTTTTAAGTGACGCCGTTAGGCTGTCGAAGTTTTGCAAGGGAACTTCTTAACCTAATTTTGATTCTTTGGGATAAACTTGTACTCCTTTAATATTTCATTATATGAATATGTGTGAATGTCCTCTTATTGTTTTTCACTTAATATCCACTTATATTTGGTGTATTCATTTGTCACACATAATTATGTAATTGATTTATCCTTAATCCAAGGATACCATCTTTGTATGGAACTTTGTCTCAATCTCCTTTCATTGAGAAATATTTTGTTTTATACACAACCTACTTTTATACGGCGTATAAACACCTTTTACTTTTATGTTTATCTAAAAGGAATATTTTTATACGAAGAGTTTTACTAAACGAAAAAAGGGAATGTTTTTGTCGTACGTATGCGGTGACAACGACTTCTCCGCCGCTGTGACCATTATTTGAGTTTCGGCTTCCTCTACAAGCCATACCTTTTTTTTAATGAAAAATAAATACCTTGTTTTACTTTTATTTTATTTTGGTATTGAAAATGGTTTTCATAATGTTTTTATATCAATGTGTTGTATTGATATCTTGTGATTGAAAAGTGGGAATGTTATGTTTCCTTTATACATGTTTTATGTGATACGATTATGTTATAGTTCTTGGGCATTATTATGAAGAAGGGTGGTTCCGTGATAAAATAAGGGCGGGTGAGCCCGATATAGCTCTCCAATGCATTGGGTAACGCGAAGGAGTTAAGTATTAAGGTTTCTCCGAAGAGATTTAGGGAATATACTGTGATGGGTATTCCAAACGTAACCAAGAGGGTTACTCCCTACGTAAGAATGTTATGAATGCCTCAAGTTACCTTTATGTCTTATGATTTATATGATTTATTCATGATTTTATGAGGTATGTTAAAGTGAATATGTTTTATGGGTAAAGTATGATTTTGTTCTTATGTATATATGTACTCATGTTTCCTTTCCATAGTTTTTTTAACCCTTACTGAGCTTTTTATGCTCATCGCAAGTTTTTGAAATGTTTTTCACAGGTCAAGGGAATGGTACATGATATGATGATGGTGTCAAGAAAGTGTCAAGAAAGAATCCATGTTTTATTTTAAATATGTTTCCATTTATGGGAAAAATGAATACTATCTTTTATGTAACCACTTTGTTTAAATGTGGAATGTAATGCAAGTTTTATGATCTAATTCTCTAAGACTCTAAACCTAAAAAGATCATCAATGTGTAATCTTGTAATAACTCAAGATTAATTAAGGTTTAAGGTCGTGGCCTTATAGTTGGTATCAAAGGTCGGTTTAGATAAATTTAGAGGTTAGGGTATTCTCTAAGCATAAGTGACATTACCATAATGGTTAGGATTTCATAAAGAGTCATAGTTTTAGATAAAGTGAATGAGTAAGTATATCTTAGTGTTTACCTTACTCATTAGTACATGATGGTTTTTTTGATATACTCACACTGAAATTTCTGTTTTTAGTGAATGGATGGATCTAGCAGGCACCAAAGAGACAACAGGTTTGAAGGAAACTGTGGTGGTTCTCTGATTAAGATACTAGATAAAATGGGGGATTCAATGAGGAAACTCGTGGTTGATCTAAACCAACTATCAAGGAGTTGTGATCAACCACTTGAACCTTGGTATGATCTGTAAGGAATCATGTACTAGATGACCAATCTATGTGGAAGTTCAGGTAATAATTATAAAGGTAACCATTAGAGTTTATATGATCCTTACTTTTGAGGTAATTATGGGTTATTATATGTTATGATGGAAAATGAAAGGCATGAGATAAACTTGAGGTTAAAATATGTTATGATTATTTTTTAAGATTTTATCTCGTTTTGGGGAATGTTTTAAGAATTATATAGTTTTGGGAAAAGGACAACACGCAGACCATGTGACAACCCGTCGCGTCGGACAAAGCTGTGGGAATCGAACCCACAACCAAAGTGTGACTGGTATTTATCGCCTGCCACTGGACTATGTGAAGTCCCTGGTTAGTTTGACTAATTATTTTTAGTTAGATGATTTTAGGAATCAAGAGTAAGTTTATTTTGGGTTATCTATGGAAATGATTAACCTATCATCGAGGATATGTGATTAGGTTAATTACTTTTCAATATGAGAATTTAAGAGCAACTGATGTTATTTGGAGATAAAAGTTAATTTGTACCTTGGAAGACTATGTGACTAAATCCTTCAAATATTTGGGTTTCAATCTTAGTTTGGTTTACTTTGAAGAATTTTATGGACAAATTGTTTATCAAATGGTCCTCATTGAACTTTTGTTTTTGTTGGACAAATTTTGGAGATTAAGAATAGATTTTCTTTTTATAAAGGGTTATCCTTTTCTGGATTATCTGATCTTGTACTAACCATTTTGGTTTTGGTTTTGGTTAAAGTCTAAATAAATGGGAAGTATATAGTTCTCTTTTTTGGATTAGGTGATTCTCTAGAAGTTGATTATAGTGAACAAGTCTTCCTAAATACTCGTCTTTTGGAGAAAATATGAGTTTGTGTAAGAAATATAATAAAAGTTGAAAGTCAACATGACAAGTAATTATGTTTCCTTATGAATAAATTCCTCAATAAAAATTAACTTAAAACAAAAATGTTGTCTATTAACTTTTCCTACTGGGGAATCGAATACCGTTTAACCCATCACAAGTTTGTGATTTTCTTGTGGTTAACTTTCTTCTAAACGTGTTTTCTATCACTCTCCATCAGAACATGACCCTATGTTTTCTCCTCCATGTCCATGTTTTCCTACATGGAATCCTAGTATGGGTTAACTCGGGTGACCTCTCTACTTCTCTTTCTTTATTTTAAAGTGATTTTTTTACCGACTCTTGTTCCAATGTGGGACTTTCAAGGATGTTTCCGAGCCCAATTTTAAAATTGTGAGGACGCAATTCCCAAAAGGGGGGAAGGATGTAACACCCCAGGTAAATAAAGAATATGACATCTTTATATTTATCCCTATTTGTGAATAAAATGTTAATAATAATTTAAAGGTAATTCTATGCTTGATGGCTTACCCAATACGCAACAATGAGTTCCTTTGAAATCTTACGTTGCACTATAATAATAAAATAATATTATTTTAAATGGTAGTTAACGCCTAGCCGTTGTAATGGAGGGAATGAACAGAACTAACTACAAAATGATTATATATGTTTGTCAAATTTTTTTACTTTTTACAATAAATGTTAAAGGATTAAAAATGTGAATGAATTCAATTTTAAGTGCAAACATTCTAATATTCTTTAGAAGGTCGATTAACCGCCTTTTGATGGCGAACCTCTTTTAAATCCACTTTTTGACAATTTTATATGTTATATTTGACAAAATAAAATTTTTCTTTAGAATCGAGACATCAAAATTTACTTTGTGTAAATTTTTGGTATCTTTCCGATAAAGTTCATTTTTTAATGAATAGTGAAAAATGTTGTATTTTAATTCAAAACCTCTTTTTAATCTAATTTATTTATATGATTATATTATTTTTTGAATTGTTTTTAAAGTAAAATTAGAATATATTTTTACCATTTAATCCAATATTGGTCATTGGAATTAATTTCACTTTTAAATTGGACTTAAACTAGTGTCAATCTTTTAATAGAAATTGTTTCTTAAAAACACGCTATTTGTTTTGACAGCGGGAATTAATTATTAAATTAATTAATGAAACTTATATGTTTTGAATTTTGTAAAATAGACATCATTTTTGAGTTCGGAATATCAAATATATCTTAGGGTGAATTTTTTGTATTTTTCTGAAAAACTTCAATTTTTGATGAATAGTGAAATCACTTAGTGGTAGTTAAAGAAACTGATTTTTCGTTTAAATGAAACTTTGTCACCTCTGTGTTTTGAATTTCAAAAATCCGACATACATGGTTATCATTAGGAAGTAAAATGTGGTTCAATGGGATTAAAATAATTTTTTGGTGAATAGTAACTTTTATGTTCTTAATCGCGATTAGAGGTAATTAGTGTAATTTAAGGTACAAATAATGTTTTAATAATATTAAATGACCTAGACACATGTCCTACCCTCATTGTATGTGTCATGGACGACCAAGACAATCCATGGGTCAACTTTGGGACCCCCATGGAGCCACTTTGGTTGGAAAATGACATAAATAACTTTTTATTTAAAGTTAAAATACAAATGTCACAACCATGAGATGTTTCACTAAAACAATTTTTAAATGGGGTTATAAAAGTCATATTTTTTACTATAAATATTCATTAGAAAGCTAAATATATTTCTTACATCATGATATTTTTTTATAATTTTTAGACATTAAATAAATTAAATTATTTATGACATCATGATGATGCACTGATTACCTCATTAATAAAGGATTTAAATAAAATGAAAAGATAATGTTAAAACTATAACTTACACTGTCAAAAACCTATTGGATGAGTATATTTCGAACCCTTACCACCTTATCCTCAAAATAAATCAATGTGGGACCTTTAAAATCCGAAACTCATTTGAAAATAAAGTAACATTTTCTAACTTTCCAAGAGTGTCACTCCTCTCCTCTTATAAAAGGCCCCCACCTATACCACCTTACCCACACCTATCAAGCCTTTGGCTAGGACAAACCATGATAATTTTGCCTCTCCACATCCCTATCTTACTCCTAGAAGCCTAACTTTGGGCAGAAGTCTTCCCAAGGAATCTTTTGAGCTCAAATCAAAGAGAGTTACCCGATTTTAAGGTAATGTCTTCACTTGTGTTCTTTTGTTTTATTTTTCTTCTCCAACCCCCTAAACTATTTTTATTCATTTCTTTTGTAACAACTCCAGTATCTTCAATATACTAGTATGTTGTTATAATAATCATTCGAGCTACACTTACACACACCTACATCTAATGGTTAAAGAACATATTGTTTCTGTGGATGGTGAATTTCTGCCTCACGAAACGATGATTGTTCAACACTCATATAAAACCTTAAAAGGTGGCCATTAAAATGTCACTATATTTATATATGATATATAATATTTTTATGTTTTACTTAAGCTTCTGTATTTTTCTTTTGTGGCATACATTTATGGTTTCCATTGTGGGTAAACACGATAATTTCATTTTAGGAAGTGCGGACTACCGCCCCCTCAGAGTGATTTGATTCGTTAATGCCATATGTGGGATGTATAAAGGATGGATTTAAAGTTATTATATATTATTTATGTTACATATAAATTATTAATATAATTCTGTAATTAAAATATACATACCTCTCATTTAGTTTTAATTCCATTAATATGACATAGAAATGAAAGTAGCGTTCATGCGTACGTACGGTTTACCGTCTCCATGAACGGTGAATTTCATTTCTTACCTATAAATGATTATTTAATATTACAAATACATGTATATTATGGATATATATGATATATATGATATCCAAATCATGAATATCATTCTGGATATAATGAACCTTTGACCACACGAACAACATGTAATTGTAAGAAGTCCACTTTCGACTTAAGAACCAAATATCGACAAAACAAACATTATTAACTTAAATGATTACATAATGTTTATAACATGGAAATAAGTGATATAAAAGGAATAATGAACTTGAAAAATGTTCTTAAGAAAGTAGAAATTAACTCAAGTTTATTATTCAGGACGTTAAATAACAATCGAGTCAAGTCGGACCCGAGGTAAGGGATCCTACTCCTCTCTTTCTTTTTAAGTACACTCTTTTATGTTATTCCTTTTAAGCTCATATTTCTTATGATTGGGGTGTTCTTTTATATTACTCCTAATGTACTTTTTATTTTCATATTATGAGAGACTCTATTTTATCTCATCAATCCATTTTGTAAGTTTTGAGTGGCGCTGTTAGGCTGCCGAATTTTCATAAGAGATCTAACCTCTCTCTTTCTTTTTAAGTACTCTCCTTTATGTCACTTATTTTAAGATCCTATTTCTTATGATGGGGGATGTTATTTTATATTCCTATTTCTGTAAATTTTATTGTAATATTATGAGAGACCCTATTTTATCTCATCAATCCATTTTTTGAAGTTTTAAGTGGCGCCGTTAGGCTGCCGAGTTTTCGTAAGGGATTTTTCATCTCACTTTTAGTCCCGTGAGATTTATGCTACATTTTCCACCATTTCCTTTGATTGGTGTATTTAATTCCCATTATTATACTCTTTTTGTAATATAATTTCATTTATGGGTATTTACATATTCATTTTATGACCCTTCTTCAATGGGGTGTGTGTTTCGAAAGTTACCAAGTCGGTAAGGGAACCTTTCACCCTCCTCTTTTAAAAGACTTCTTTTGTTATGTATTTTAATTAACATACTATTATGTTGGGATATGTTATTCTATATCCTTATCGATGTAAATTTTATGTCCAAGTGATGAGATACCCTTTTTATCTCTCATCAACTCTTTTTCTAAATTTTTAAGTGACGTCGTTAGGCTGTCGAATTTTTGCAAGGGAACTTCTTAACCCAATTTTGATTCTTTGGGATAAACTTGTACTCCTTGAATATGTCATTCTATGAATATGTGTAAATGTCCTCTGATTTTTTTTCACTTAATATCCACTTATATTTGGTGTATTCGTTTGTCACACATAATTATGTAATTGATTTATCCTTAATCCAAGGATACCACCTTTGTATGGGACTTCGTCTCAATCTCCTTTCATTGAGGCATATTTTGTTTTATACACAACCTACTTTTATACGGTGTATAAACCCCTTTGAATTTTACGTTTATCGAAAAGGAATATTTTTATACGAAGAGTTTTACTAAACGAAAAAAGGGAATTTTTTTGTCGTACGTATGCGGCGACAACGACTTCTCCACCGCCGTGACCATTATTTGAGTTTCAGCTTCCTCTACAAGCCATACCTTTTTTATTGAAAAATAAATACCATGTTTTACTTTTATTTTATTTTGGTATTGAAAATTCTTTTAATAATGTTTTTATATCAATGTGTTGTATTGATATCTTGTGATTGAAAAGTGGAAATGTTATGTTTCCTTTATGCATGTTTTATGTGATACGATTATGTTATGGTTCTTGGGAATTATTATGAAGACGGGCGATTCCGTGATAAACTAAGGGCAGGTGAGCCCGATATAGATCTCCAATGAATTGGGTAACACAAAGGAGTTAAGCATTAAGGTTTCTCCGAAGAGATTTAGGGAATATACTGTGATGGGTATTCCAAACGTAACCTAGAGGGTTACTCCCTACGTAATAATGTTATGAATGACTCAAGTTACCTTTATGTCTTATGATTTCTATGATTTATTCATGATTTTATTAGGTATGTCAAAGTGCATATGTTTTATGGGTAAAGTATGATTTCATTCTTATGTATATATGTTCTCATGTTTCCTTTCCATACTTTTTATAACCCTTACTGAGCTTTTTATGCTCATCCCAAGTTTTTGAAATGTTTTTCACAGGTCAAGGGAATGGTACATGATATGATGATAGTGTCAAGAATGTGTCAAGAAAGAATCCATGTTTTATTTTAAATATGTTTTCGTTAATGGGAAAAATGAATACTATCTTTTATGTAACCACTTTGTTTAAATGTGGAATGTAATGCAAGTTTTATGATCTAATTCTCTAAAACTCTAAACCTGAAAAGATCCTCAATGTGTAATCTTGTAATAACTCAAGATTAAGTAAGGTTTAAGGTCGGGGCCTTATACTTTTACTTGACTTGTATTCATTGACTGTTAGGCACAAATATTTGGGTGATTCCCTACTGGGATTGTATCTCACACCCTGTTTGGGACATGCTTTTGGGCCCAAGCAGACTATGTTGCTGCAGGTATAGATAAGGTCAAGCACCCTTCTACTTTAGGTTCTTGATTGCACTGGAGCTGGAGAGCATGGGACCGAGCCGAGGCTTGAGATGCTGAGGAGTTGCTCACCTGTTTTTCTTTTGTTGTTTCTTTGGTACTTGTGTCCAGTTGTATTTCAGCAGGTTGTTGTGTTTGCTTCTTTCCTTGGATACTTGTACCTACTGCATCATTATCATCATTATTATTTTATACATTGCTTCTGTTGTTCATTTTAGTTGTTGTATGTTGTTTATTGTTTCCGATATCGTGTTTGGTTGTTCTTCCGTTTTATACTTTACCTAATGACGGTATAGTTTCCACACCAACTCACCAAGGCCCTCGCTACTAGTCATCAGCCTCTGGCATTCGGGGAAACACGCTTGAGGTCATGTGATCGACCGGGTATGGGGTGCCTCTGGGTGGCTTCTGGAATCGGGACGTTACACTTACTATTTTCAAAATAATGG
Organism: Viscum album; assembly: GCA_963277665.1. Classification (NCBI taxonomy): domain Eukaryota; kingdom Viridiplantae; phylum Streptophyta; class Magnoliopsida; order Santalales; family Viscaceae; genus Viscum; species Viscum album. The sequence continues at coordinate 828,696,154 of OY728127.1, forward strand.
AACATTTATATTAATATGTTAATATTATATTCATTTCAATTTAATTTAATTTTTTAATGAAAATTTGGTTCAAACAGTATTTATTCTCACCTTTTATTATTTGATTTTATGGTATTTCCTAAAATATTTTTTTATTTTTTTAAAGTGATAAAAAAATTAACACTTATGTTTAGAGAATTATATTTTTGAAATGTAATATTTTAGAAGCTATAATTAAAATTACATTTAGGTTATTTATAAATATTATTGGTTTTATAGTATACATGGGATAAACATATTTTTAAAAAATAATATGTGCTAGGTTTTATTTATTTTTTTTTAAACAAATTTGTCTTTAGTTTTTTATTCTAATTATATTTGACAAATAGTTTCTCATTAAATATATAAATTACTTCATTATTTCCTTTAAGGATAAGTTTATCTATATTAATTTCATAGTATTTAGATCGTGTAGGATATTAAAGATTTTATAATGTATTCCTTTTAGAGTATTTTTTGAAAAAAAAAGAATTTATTATTTATTAACCATTGAAATATCTTATTCATGATTTAAATAATTAAATACTAATTAAATAACTCCTTTGATAAGTGTTTTAGATTGTTTTTGAACATAATCAATGATATTGAATGGTTTTAATTATGTTATATTTGAGAAAACATGGGTTATATAAAATCTTGATCAATTATTAAGTATTACACATTCTATAATAGAAATATGTAAGTGATTATCATGTTTTATTATTTGATTAAGTAATTTTATGTTTATGATACCATATTAGTTATAGTTCTTATATATGTATTTAATATTTTATTTTTTAAATGAAATGGTTCATAATATATATATATTGATAGGATAAATATATTCTTCAAATTATTTTATTGTAATTGTACACAAATATGGTTTTAATAATCTTTATATTTTAAAATTAACCAATACACATTTATAAATAATTTTTTGACTAAGGGTACTATATTAATTATTATAAAATGTAACATTATTTTTTTCTAGACATTAGAATTTTAGGAAGTGGAAAAAATTTATTACTTATTTAGTAAGTCTTCATTTTTATCTTTGTATACATTTTTTACTGATTTTTTAACTAGTTTTTTTTTTGTTAACTTGTCTAATAAATTGTTCTCTAGAGTAATTTTTTGAAAATTATTGTATTAAACATAATATGTACATAATTTTTTTTTATAGATTTTGATAAATATTTCCTTATAATATTTTCTTTGAATAATAACTTGATATTATTTGAAATGATTTTTAATATACCTCTCAATGTATGATTACAATATTTTTTCTACAAGAAATACATGTGTGGATTTGATAAAAATAATTTGTATCATGTATTAGAATATGATGGGTATTATGTGAGGGATAGGTATGGTATGTTAGAATGTGAGTTACTATAGAAATGTTAGTGATTCATTGAGGGCTAGGGTGAGGGTGATGTGACATTTGTGTTCTTGTTTATTCTTCTTTATGGTTTTCCAGAAGTTAGGGTTAACTAATGTATTGTGGCACCCATTGTGTGGTTATTTCCTAAGGGAACAAATTATTTTAAGACTTCTCCATATTTCAAATGCACTTACGAAGAAAAATTTATATGTTATACCCATTTCCTGATTTTGATACAATAATTACATGTTATGGTTATCCCTAAGGGATAGTCTTGGATGCTAGGGGTTTGAGGTTGAATCTCCTGGTACCTGTGATGTGGTTATTTCTAGAGGGAGATAAATAATTTTTTCTACTCTTATGATTCAAATTTTAACCAATTATTATTGAAATTATTTTAATTTCAGGGAATAACCATAGTATAAACTTATGGTATGATTAGTATAATTCACTAGTATGAAATAAAGTCAGTACATTTAATTATCATGGTGTCTTGGTTAATACACAATGACTTGACTTACATGTGTATTTTGAGTGTTTATACTTTGAAAATTTACTCAAATATATGAATTGTTGTATATTTTAGGGGCCTTGTTAGTATTTACTTGTTTATTTTTATACTCACACCCTACACATGAACCACAGTGGATATAGAGATCTTATATTTAAGATAAAAGTGATGGAAACGGACTGGTAACATAGATTAGAGTCATTGTAGATCAGTGGGGATGAGTTGATGTTCTCATGGTAGTGCCAGGGACCTTTTAGCATTTTGATATGAGATTTAAAATTTTAAATTAAGTTGTGGTAATTTAAAAAGTTTTAAGGTGACAATTTTCATCCTCACCTGCTTCATCTCCCAAATGATTATTATTTCATTTTGTTACGTGAGACTCATCCCCCATCTCTTCTATGTTTATTGAACTACTCTGAGAAGTAGTTATCCAAAATCATCACTGGTACCCGGTATGGGATGAATACTGCTCATAGTAGTTCAAACAACATAGGTGCATGTCCAAAAGAGATAGAGGATTAGTCTCAAGCAAAAAAATGAAATAATAACTATTCAAAAGGTTAATTTGATGAGGATGATAGTTGTTTATAACTTTAAATCTTGGATGAATTCATAGGATAACATGTACCATATTCGAGTAATTATTTTCTTAAATGCAATTACCCATTTCCTTAAAAATGGATGCATGTTAATAATTTGACAAAAGAGTATGAAGACGGAGATAAACAGTTCATCAAGTTTGAAATAGAGCATGAATATGGACCTTCTCAAATACTTTGCCATGTTTATGTTTTTTTTATTCAAAATAAATTAAATTTTTGACTACTCATGCAGACAATGTCTTTCACACATGATGATGTTACCAATCTTGAGGAAGAATAAAATGTTGATGATGAAACTGTAGAATTATTAGGGGATCAATATAATGTTGATGAAAAAAATAACAATGACACAGTATCACAGTGTTAAATAAAATTATCAGGGCAAGAATTTAAGGTAAAAAATTTGAGGTTGGTTGGAATCAATGTCGCCAACCTATTGACCCCAACAAGTCGATGTTCATTAGTTATGTTGGGGTCACAATGAGGATGAATTTTCTTATTGATATTGATTCATGGTGTCACATACAACCTATATTTAAGGAAACCCTTTGGAAGGATATAACAGTAGTGTTACGATATACTTTCTCTATTTTAATTTAAAATTATATAATGAAATTTTGATTTAATTTTCATTATTCATTGAAGAGTTTTCTTATTTTAGAATATTTCCATAATAAATTTGTCTTAATGACCACTGGAAGATCCTATAGAGACTTCCAGACTCTTCTTACTAAGTTATATCTTAGGGATGTTGAGGGGAAAGTAAATCTCCGCCAACCAATTAGTTATGTACACATTATAAAGCAAGAAACATGGATTTATTTCATCAATCATCATAATGAGAAATCATTTTAGGTGAAGTGTAGTCAATAATATATTATCTGACATTATTTATTTTATCCAATTCGATTCAAAATTTTTAATTTATGAAACATCAAAATAGTGTTAAAAATAAAGAACGTGCATCAAAACCAATGTACCCCTATTTAAAAGCAAGGATTTGGTACGCTTCACTAGAGAATAAATTGGTATTTATTTTAAATCAAGAATAAAAGTTTTATGTGATAATAAATACCATATGTTCCTTTGTTTATATTATAGCAACCCCAGCCTTTTACATAAAACATTTCATGATTTTAAGAATAATTAATCATCAGAGTACAAGCCAAGGATCGTTAAGTCTAGTGTCTTGGAAGACTAGGTACATATAACATAAAACATGGGACTAAAAAAACTTCTTTATTTAATCTCATAAAGAGCTTTTAACTTCCTTTGATCTCTTACATCTGCATAGGGTACCCTGGGGAACATATGAACAAAGGGATGAGCTAAAAATCCCAGTAAAGGAATGAACATAAGGATACATCTCAAGCACATGAGTTAGGAGGCCTCACATAATGATATCCAAAGCATGAAACTTATAAAATCATTTAATATAAGAATGGTATAATATAAAAATGGAATCATATAAATGTGGAAGAATCCAAAATCGTATCTTTAGTATGGTTCAAGGCTAACTGCCAATCCCGTTTCCCATTTTAGTACGGGTCAAGGCTAACCGCCAATCCCGTTTCACATCGCATCTCATGAGACTTATCCTTACCCAATGAATTGGAGCACTATCTGGGCACACCCATATCAAAATTTTCATGAATATTCTTTCCACATAAATATTCTTACCACATATAAAATCATACATAATCAACCATACATAAACATAAGGGTACCCATGGAAAGAATTGGGTACCACTGTCATGACATAAAACATATCCAATGGGTGTATCATGAAAGTGTCCATGAAAGGAAAGGATTAGAACATACATGGAAGTTAATAGGGTAAAACAGTCATATAACATGGTACGTGGTTTCAAATAGAAGTGAAAACATATTAGAAATGTATTTTAGAAACATTAGAATTAAAACATTTTTGTGCGGTTTTCAGGAAAACACTCTAGAGCTTTTAAAATAATAAAGAAGAAATTATTTTATATAAAACCAAAATTGAACCATGAAGGTTTACAGAATAAAAATACTGATTTTATAAAGACAATTTTGTCTTAAAATATAGTATAGATTGAACTTGAAATTTGGGTCAAAATTTGGGAAGTCCCCTTAAAACAGGTTTGCTTATCGAAAAGTTCTATGGAGGGAATCTTTCGAAAACATGTATATCCCCGAAAGAAAGTGATGATAGAGTCTTGATATTAGAATATTTTAAAACTATACAGAATTCATAAGATTCACATAAATAGATATGATAGCATCATTTTGAAATAAAGATAAGGCAACCTGAAAGAACGAAGAAGGTTTGGGTAGAATTCGTTACGATTTTACCGGCATGGTGTCGGGTGTACCTAAGAGGGCTTGATGAGAGAGATAAAAGGTTTCTCACCGCTTATAAAACATTATTTCAGTATGGGGAAGGTGTGTAAACATACCCCATCACTTGGTATTACACAAAAAAGGCATAGCATAGAGAACAATCTTGATTAAGAGTGAGAAGGGGAGGATCCCTTACCTTAAATCTGTTGGTGTTCTCCACTTGTTATTAATGACCTGAATAAAAAAATTAGGCTTATTAATTAATAAGTCCAGAACCTCTTATATATTCAATTTATTTATTATAACCCTTTTTATTTCATTCAAAGCTTTTTTTATTAGTTACAATGTTCGATTTCATTGTTCGAGCTCGTTTGTTTACTTGTCTTTAAAAGATCGGTTCACTTATATTCAAGTTTGGATTATATGAAATATGAAAGTGGTTGTCTAGAATTGAAGTTATATTATTTAGTTCATATCCAGAATATTACATGGTTTTAATTTTAATTAGGTTACTTAGAGTGAAGTTGAATTATTATACATATATAACCATAGTGATAACCGTTTTTGTTGATCGGTGGATTTGATTACAAAGAATGTGTTTTGATTTATAACTTAATTCCATTTGTACCAAAGGATTACAGAACCAAAAATAGGATATATTACATATATAATAATCTATTTCAACCATAACACAAATGGTTTCATGACCAGAATTAAATATAATAATAGAAATTGATAAATCATTTTCCTTGAATGTGCTAAATTAGCACATCTCAAACGGTGCTTTCATTTCTTTCAAATAAAAGGGTGGGGAAAGGGGAGAAGATAATGAAATATACCACTAGCATGAATAAATTATAGTACATGTATGTTACTGGATTTATCAAAAGATTATGGTGAAGGGAGGTGAGGAAAGAAAATAAAAAAAAGAAAAGAACTTAAAAGAAAAGAAGAAATTTGGGAAGATGAATTTACCTCTTGAGACTTCCTCCTTTGAGAACCTCTTAAGGGGAAATGTTTTGGTATTTTTGAGGAGGCTAAGAGCTTTTGGATGTGGGGGAGGACCTTGGGGAGAGATTTGGCTAGAATTTAGAGAATTCTTGGAGTTTGAGAGGAGTAGAGAGAAGAGGGAGTGAAGGGGGGCTTTTATGGTGGAGGAGATGAGGGATTTCATGATATTATAATCCTTAATTTATTATTTCTTCACAAGAAAAAGAATAGTAAGTATTCCATGACCAAGAATAGTAAATGGGTCATGTGAATTTGAACCATGGGTAGTGACATCATCCATGATGCTAGGAATAGTTTATTTAGCTTATAATGTACATATACGGTAAATTACCATATTTTACTATTCATCAAAAATTCAAGTATTTTAGAAAAATCTCAAAAATTCACCCTAACCATTTTTCGACATGTAGAATCAAAAAAAGAAGTCCATTTTTCAAAAATAATTTTCTAAATATGATTATTTTAATATTTTATTAAAATAATAATTTATTATCAAACCTAGTTTTAAAACATTCATTAACTCATTCTAAACTATAGGTATATCGTACTTCAAAAATGAATATTATTTTTATACCACTATAGGTGAGGTTACTATTAATTAGGGTAGGTTACTATTCACAAAAAAGTATTTTTGTTTTATTAGACTCCAAAAAAACATCTTGAACACAACAGTGTATGTCAGATTTTCAAAATTCCAAACACAGAAGTGAAAAACTTATGTATAAAGGTCACTTATCACTTATTATTATGTGATTTTATGGCATATTTATAAGAAGGTAATTTCCATTAAAAACATTGGGTCGTTACATTCTTCCCCCCTTAAGAAATTTTGCCCTCAAAATTTCATTTTACATCCTTGGAAAAAAAACAGATGTGGGTACTTTTCCTTCATTTATTCCTCCAGTTCCCATGTTGCTTCCTCAAACTTATGGTTCCTCCACAACACTTTGACAAGATGGGTTGTCTTATTGCGTAGAACCTTATCTCTCTGATCCAGAATCTTTACTGGCTGCTCCTCAAAGAAGAGATCATCTTCCATCTGCACCACCTCTGAGTTTAGTACATGTGAGGGATCAGGTATGTACTTCCTCAAGAGTGATACGTGGAAAACATCATGAACTTGAGCCATATTTGGTGGAAGTGAAATCTGATAGGCCACGGCTCCTATGCGGTCAAGGATCTCAAAGGGGCCAATATACCTTGGGCTTAGCTTCCCTTTCTTCCCAAATCGCATGACTCTCTTCCATGGAGATATTCGAAGGAAGACTTTATCTCCAACATCGAACTCCAAGTCCCTTCGACGGTTGTCAACATTGCTCTTTTGCTAACTTGGAGAGGCTTTGATGTGTTTCTGGATGACTTGAACCTTCTATGTCATCTCTTGAACAAGATCAGGTCCAAGTAGCTTTCTTTCTCCAACTTCATCCCAACAGGTTGGAGTTCTACATCGCTTTACATATAGAGATTCATATGGAGCCATTTGAATATTCGAGTGGAAGATATTGTTGTATGAGAACTCAACCAATGAGAGATGTTGATCCCATCCACCTTTTAATTCTAGAGAGAAGGCTCTAAGCATATCTTCAAGTGTCTGAATAGTTCTTTCAGACTGGCCACCAGTTTAGGGGTAATAGGTCGTGCTGAAATTTAATTCAGTACTCAAAGAATGTTAAAGGCTCCTACAGAATTTAGATGTGAACCTTGGATCACGGTCAGATACAATTTAGAGTGGAACACCATGCAGTCTCACCACTTCTTTCACATATAACTTTGCAAGTTGTTCAAGCGAGAGATCTTCCCGAATAGTGATGAAATGGGATGTCTTCGTGAGTCGGTCAACCACAACCCATATCGCATTATTTCCCTTCGACGTCTTCGGGAGACCCATGACTAAGTCCATAGTAACATTTTCCCATTTACACATGGGTATAGGAAATGGATGCATCATACCTTTAGACTTTTGTCTCTCATCTTTAACTTGCTGACATACCAAGCACCTTGATATATATTCTACAATCTCCTTCTTCATGTTATCCCAGCAGAATTGTTCTCAGAGATCACGGTACATTTTGGTACTCCCAGGATGGATAGAGAAGGTCGAGATATGTGCATCATTCAATAGCTCCTTCTTTATCTCTGGATCAGATGGTACATTCAATCGTGTCCCAAATCTTACAACTTCTTCCTCATCAATTTTGAAATCAGAGGATTTCCCATTTTTAACAGCTTCCACCCTTTTTTGAATTTCCACATCCTTTCTTTGAGAAACCTTTATTTTCTCCATGAGGGATGGTTGAGCAATCATTTGAGAAAGTATTGATGATTTTCCTCCCTTAATGATTCCCATTTCCATCCTTTTCAAATCCAATAATATCAGATCCTTTTCAATTCTCATCATTGATAAAGATGCAGGATCCTTTCTACTTAGAGAATCTGACACCTTGTTTTCCTTACTGAGATGGTAGTGGATTGTGCAGTTATAATCCTTGATGAGCTATATCCATCTTCGCTGGTGCATATTAATCTCTTTATGTGTGAATATATATTTGAGACTCTTGTGGTTAGTATATATCTCACATTTTTCCCATAGAGATAATGCCTCCAGATTTTCAACGCAAAGATCACAGCCGCCAACTCCAGATCATACGTGGGATAGTTTTTCTCATGAATTTTAAGCTTACTTGAGGAATAGGATATCACTTTATCATTTTTCATTAGCACATAGCCTAAGACTTTCTTAGAATCATCACTATACACCACAAAGAGTTCTCCACTTGAAGGGAGTCTGAGTACCGGCGCAGTGATAAGCCTCTTTTTCAACTCCTTGAAATAGTCTTCACATTCCTATGTCCAGATGAAATTTACTCCCTTCCATGTCATCTTGGTCATTGGGTTTGAAAATAGTGAAAATTTATTCATGAATCGTCGATAATACCCAGCTAGACCTAAAAATCTATAGATCTTCGTTACAGAAGTTGGTCTCGGCCACTCTTCAATTGCCTTCTTCTTGGAAGGGTCCACAGATATCTCTTTCCTGGTGATAACATTCCCCATGAATGATACTTCCTCCATCCAGAACTCACATTTATTGTACTTTGCATACAAATTCTCCCTTCTCAATGTTTTTAACACAGTTTCCAAACACTCCTCATGTTCCTCCTTGCTCTTGGAGTATATCATAATATCATCAATAAAGACCACCACAAATTTGTCGAGGTAATCTCTAAAGACTCTATTCATTAAATACATGAAAATTTCTGGAGAATTAGTGAGTCTTAAGGTCATCACTATGAACTCATAGTTTCCATACCTTGTTCGAAAGGCAGTCTTGGGAATATCTTCCTTCCTCACCTTTAGTTGGTGATATCCCGACCGAAGGTCCACCTTAGATAAATAACTGGACCCACGAAGCTGATCAAACAAGTCATCTATCCATGGAAGGGTATACTTGTTCTTTGTAGTGATTTTATTGAGCTCATTATAATCAATGTATAGGTGCATTGATCCATCCTTCTTCTTGATGAAGAGGACTGGAGCACCCCACAGTGAAGCACTCGGGCGTATAAAACCCTTCTCCATATTCTCCTGTAACTTCTTCTTCAGTTCTTCCAGCTCTACGGTGGCTATTCTGTAAGGTGTCATTGATATTGGTAGAGATCCATGGATAAGTTCAATTTAGAACTCAACCTCTCAGTCAGGAGGAAGACCAGGCAACTCTTCAGGGAATACATCAGTGTAATCCCTCGTGATGGGTATGTATTCAAGCATGATTCTCTCCTTTGTCTCAATCATTTGAGGTAGATATGCATGCTCATAATGAAGCAATATCCACACTTGAGATGATGCTTCTAAAGGAGACTCATCTTCCTCCATTCACTTGTAAAGAATCACAGGATGCTTTAGGATGTGAAGAGTAATCTCCCTTTCCTGACAATTGATGTTGGCCTTGTACAAAGATAGCCAATCCATGCCCAAGATAGCATTGAACTCCACTAAAGGAAGTATGAAAAGATTTTCTGGGAGGTTCAGTCCACAAAAATTAACCGGGGAGGAGTTATAAACCATGGATGTAATAATTTCCCCATTCGCTGTTCTCAGAGATAACTTTTCCTCCAAATTTTGAGGTGGTGTTTGAATAGTTCTACTAAACTTGAAAGATATTAAAGAATGCGTTGAACCATAATCAAATAGTACATTTGCTATCCTTGAATAAATAACAAGCATACCTGTCACCACATCGTTTTCCGACTCCACCTTAGCAGTAGTGATAGCATAAGACCTTCCTTATTGCCTTGGATGTTGTTTTTGATTGCCTTAGACAACCCTCAGCTTAGGGAAATTGTTCTCATAATGCCCAAGCTCCTTACAGTTAAAAAACTACACCGCAGGCTGAGTGTTGATCTGAACCTTCCATTCTTCTTCAACATTAGCGGGATTTTTCATATCCCTTTGGCAGTTCTTGGCCAGATGACCAAAATTTCCGCATTTGAATCAATTATTGGTTCCCTTGAGACAGTCACCAAGATGCTTCTTCCCACAATTCTTATAAAGGGGAAAGTGAGGATTCTTTCCATCATGGGATTTGTTTGATGAACTACCCATGTTGTTCTCCATTTTTCCTCTTCTTTTCACTAGGCCCATGAGACCACTAAGAGTCTCCAATATCCATTTCAACCTTGAGGGCACAACGGACAATCTCCTCATAGTTGTCGAAGTCTCAAATCACCAACACTTTTCGTAGACTCGGCTTTAGTCCACTAAAGAAGTGATCCACCTTGCTTTCGGTATTCATGACAAAGCCAGAGGCGTACCTTGAAAGCCTTGTAAATTTCGCTTCATACGCCCCGATGGACTCGTCTTCCTTCTGCTTGAGTCCAAGGAACTCTCTTTCCATATTGAGATGGAGGGTTCGGGGAAATATTTGTTGAAAAACATCCTCTTGAATTCCTCCCAATCTATGGAATCAATTTCCTCTTGGGACTTTGTATTCTTGGTCAGTTTCCACCACTGATCAGATTCCCCATCAAAATGATAGACTGCCAGTATGTCTTTCTCTATTTCTGAGCACTATAGGATAGAGAAAATATTTTCAATGGAGTTAATCCATTGTTCTGCGAGGAGGGGATCATAAGACCCTCTAAACATGGGAGGCCTTTTCCACATTAAGGATTCTACGGCAACTTGCTCTTTCCTTGGAGGAGGGGGGCATTCCACCTGATTCAAGTTATTATTCATAACTCGAGCCAGCTGAGAAAGTACTACCATGAATTTTTGAGAACCCGCTTCCATCAAATCAATCATGTCATTAGGGCAATTATTACATTTCCTATCACATTGGTTGTTGGAACATGTTCTTCTATTTCCCATCATTAACTAAGAAAAAGAACGTATAATTAGAGGTCTTTAATACTTAGCTATTTATCATAAAAAGGAAACATTGAACATTAAAGGATAAACTTATAAAGAAGAAGTACATCCTAACTTTTGATTCCTTAGGTTTATATCTAGGTTATCCTCAATCTATTTCTTAACTTATATTCTTATGGGATTTTTTGTCCCTTAATAATGGTTTGTACTAAGCTCGTGAATCTACCAAAGCATATCCCCTGGGAGTGTCGTAACCAAGAGTTCAGCAAGGCCCGTTATCATGCACTAGTTCCTGTTCGAGTCTAGCTCAAAGCGGTGTTTTCAGGTTTTACCCCTATATACATATGTGCCAGAGCCACCTCTACCTGCTCATATCCAGATAGGGATGTATTTTCTTGATAAACCACTTACTCTATACTCACCAAAATTTAAGACTGGTTTCTTATACTTAGTCTCATCCTTAAGGTTCTCGCTAAGGTTCTTTATTCCTAATATCCAAAAATAACTAGACTATACTCTGATACCAACTATAGATACCCAAGCCTTTTAAATAAAACATTTCATGATTTTCAGCATAATTAATCATCAGAGTACAAGCCAAGGATCATTAAGTCTAGTGTCTTGGAAGACTAGGTACATATAACATAAAACATGAGACTAAAAAAACTTCTTTATTTAATCTCCATAAAGAGCTTCTAACTTCCTTTGAGCTCTTACATCTGTATAGGGTACCCTGGGGAACACATGAACAAAGGGATGAGCTAAAAATCCCAGTAAAGGAATGAACATAAGGATACATCTCAAGCACATGATTTACGAGGCATGACATAATGATATCCAAAGCATGAAACTTATAAAATAATTTAATATAACAATGGTATTATATAAACATGGAATCATATAAATGTGGCATAATCCTAAATCATATCTTTAGTATGGGTAAAGGCTAACTGCCAATCTCGTTTCCCATTTCAGTATGGGTCAAGGCTAACCGCCAATCCCGTTTCACATCGCATCTCATGAGAATTATCCTTACCCAATGCATTGGAGCACTATCTGGGCGCACCCATCTCAACATTTTCATGAATATTCTTTCCACATAAATATTCTTACCACATATACAATCATACATAATCAACCATACATAAACATAAGGGTAACCATGGAAAGAATTAGGTACCACTTTCATGACATAAAACATATCCAATGGGTGTATCATGAAAGTGTCCATGAAAGGAAAGTATTAGAACATACATGGACATTCATAGGGTAAAATAGGAATATAACATGGTAAGTGGTGTCAAATATAAGTTACAACATATTATAAATGTATTTTAGAAACATTAGCAATAAAACATTTTTGTGCAGTTTTTAGGAAAACACTCTAGAGCTTTTAAAATAATAAAGAAGACATTATTTTATATAAAACCAGAATTTAACCGTGAAGGTTTACAGAATAAAAATAATTATTTTATAAAGAAAATGGTTTCTTAAAATATAGGATAGAGTGAACTTGAAATTTGGGTAAAAATTTGGGAAGTCCCCTTAAAATAGGTTTGCTTATCGGAAAGTTCTATGGAGGGAATCTTTCAAAAATATGTATATCCCCGAAAGAAAGTGATGATAGGGGCTTGATATTAGAATCTTTTAAAACTATACAGATTTCATAAGATTAAAATAAATAGATATGATAACATCATTTTGAAAGAAAGATAAGGCAACCCGAAAGAACGAAGAAGGTTTGGGTAGAATTTGTTACGATTTTACCGGCATGGTGTCGGGTGTACCTAAGAGGGATTTATGAGAGAGAGAAGGGGTTTATCGCCACTTATAAAACATTATTTAAGTATGGGGAAGGTGTATAAACATACCCCATCACTTTTTATTACACAAAAAAGTCATATCATAGAGAACAATCTTGATTATGAGTGAGAAGGAGAGGATCCTTTACCTTAAATCTGTTGGTGTTCTCCACTTGTTATTAATGACCTGAATAAACAAATTAGGACTATTAATTAATAAGTCTATAACCTCTTATATATTCAATTTATTTATTATAACCCTTTTTATTTCATTCAAAGGCTTTTTTATTAGTTACAAGGTTTGATTTCATTGTTCGGGCTCATTTGTTTACTTGGCTTTAAAAGATCGGTTCACTTATATTCAAGTTTGGATTATATGCAAGATGAAATTGGTTTTCCAGAATTGAAGTTATATTATTTAGTTCATATCCAAGATATTACATGGTTTTAATTTTAATTAGGTTACTTAGAGTGAATTTGAATTATTATACATATATAACCATAGTGATAACCGTTTTTGTTGATCGGTGGATTTGATTACAAAGAATGTGTTTTGATTTATAACTTAATTCCATTTGTACCAAAGGATTACAGAACCGAAAATAGGATATATTAAATATATAATAATCTGGTTCAACCATAACACAAATGGTTTCATGACCATAATTAAATATAATAATATAAATTGATAGATTGTTGTCCTTGAATGTGCTAAATTAGCACATCTCAAACGGTGCTTTCATTTCTTTCAAATAAAAGGGTGGGGAAAGGGGAGAAGATAATTAAATATACCACTAGCATGAAGAAATTCCATTAAATGTATGTTACTGTATTTATCATATTATTATGGTGAAGGGAGGTGAGGAAATAAAATAAAATAATAGAAAAGAACTTAAAAGAAAAGAAGAGATTTGGGAAGAGGAATTTACCTCTTGAGACTTCCTCCTTTGAGAACCTCTTAAGGGGAGAGGTTTTTCTATTTTTAAGGAAGCTAAGAGCTTTTAGAAATGGGGGAGGACCTTGGGGAGATATTTGGGTAGAATTTAGAGAAGTATTGGAGCTTGAGAGGAGTGGAGAGAAGAGGGAGTGAAGGGGGGTTTTATAGTGGAGGAGAGAAGGGATTTCATGATATTATAATCCTTAATTTATTATTTCTTCACAAGACAAAGAATAGTAATTATTCCATGACTAATAATAGTAAATGGGTAATGTGAATTCGAACTATGGGTGGTGAAATCATCCATAATTCTAGGAATAGTTTATTTATCTTATAATGTACATATACGGTAAATTACCGTATTTTACTATTCATCAAAAATTCAAGTATTTCAGAAAAATCTCAAAAATTCACCCTAACCATATTTTGACCTGTAGAATCCAAAAATGAAGTCCATTTTTCAAAAATAATTTTATAAATATGATTATTTTAATATTTAATTAAAATAATAATTTATTATCAAAACCAGTTTAAAAACATTCATTAACTCATTCTAAACTATAGGTATATCATACTTCCAACATGAATATTATTTTTATACCACCATATGTGGGGTTACTATTCATTAGGGTAGGTTACTATTCACCAAAAATTATTTTTGTTTTGTTAGACTCCAAAAAAACATCTTGAACACAACCGTGTATGTCAGATTTTCAAAATTCCAAACACAGAAGTGACAAACTTATGTTTAAAGGTCACTTATCACTTAGTAAATCATTATTATGTGATTTTATGGAATATTTATAAGAAGGTAATTTCCATTAAAAACATTGGGTCATTACACATATGAACATTGATGAATCAAAATTTAAATCCACTTCAATCTCACATCATGTGCTATGGAAGGAGGATCATGTAAATAAGGAGGGTAAACTAGTTGATAAAAACACAAAATCAATATGGGAATCATGTGTAAGTATGACATAATAATAATTCACTGTGATTTATAATAGTATTACATAAAAATATCTGTTTATGTTCATATTTTTTTATATGGTTTAGAAAAAATAATGGAAAATGATTATACCGGAAGAAAAAATACTTTCAATAGATTTGAAGTGGTCGGAACAATATGGTCACGTTAGAGTATTAGGTTTTGGAGTGTCTCCTAAAACATATTTAAAGAAAATAAAACCACATGAAGGTACATGTAATATGGTGAAATGATTATAGAAACAAATAGACTCACTACAAGATATTATTATCCAGTCTAGTTTGGTAGACCAATGTATGAGAAAGGATCAAAGTGAACCGATGGTGGAACAAAGATCTTCACATGAACCAAATTACCCCTATAGATTTTATTCTAGTCATTCCCTTCAACTAAATACCTTACCTGTGGTAATAAATTTTTTCATTTCTCTTTATCCTAAATGTGAATCAAACAACTTTAGATAACTTTATATTACTAAAATTCTGTAATGTACAGTTGTATGTGATTTCTATCTATCAACACCCACACACTGCCTTTTTGTGAGGGGTACAACATATAATATCCTAGGATAACAGCTACACCTAAAACAACTCCAAAAATATCACATTAGATTGGGGATTGTGGTATCTCATGAGTCGGCTGCTGAGTTTCTCATTCCACTTGATGATCCGGATATTATAGCGGTCAATGACGCTATTGTAACTTTCATAGCATGGTATTATAATATTATAAAGATACATGAGGTATGTCTTTAACAAAAAAAATCATATGAAAAACCTGAAGAGTTGATTAAAATAGTTCCAAAGTGAGTTATGATATTATAAATGGATAAAGTAGCCAAGAAATGGAAGGTCTAATCAAGACAATCTAGTGAATCGGCCAAGAAATCAAAATGACCTTTCAAGTGTACCTTCTCCCCGCCAGTTCCAGAGAAACAATTATTATCATTACAAATTTATGCAAAGGACACATTCAAAGATTGAAATATGTCTTATATTCCATATGAAAAGAAATATATGGAACTTTAATGATAGACATAATTGGTCTCAAGACTATAAATGAGATTCTTAAGCATGAAGGGTTGGGATTCTCAGTTGTGAATACATACATAAGGTATATTTTTCATAATATGTATGTCCAAATAGTGAGATAATATGTTTATTAAATTTAATAAATATTCATATTTTCTACCGGCATTTATATTACTACAATATAAAGGGAAGTCCATGTGAATCGCTATTTGAATTAATTAATACTTATATCATGTATATGATAAAACTTACTTTGGATAAGGAAGAAATTGAGAAGAAAATATATGAGATACTCGAAGAATTTGAGTAAAAAATATCAAACAAAAAACTATTTTTGATAAATACAATGTAGTGGTAAAACTATAAAATCTAATAACATAAAATATACTTTTACTTTTTTCATTAGTTATTTGTTTTTACATTTTTAGGCAGCACTATATTCTGATCACAGCTAATCTGGATACCCCAAATATTTATTTTTTGGATCCAATGCATGGATATCCAACAAACCAACCACACATGATGTGTATTATGAATTTTTAATACACCTCATGTAACACCCTAGAATGATAAAGGGTTAAATGACTAAATTATATGACTCATGTAAACAAGGCTTACCTTTATTTCCGGGAGCGTACTTGATTAAAACTCCATTGTTAACCATGCTTGGCCTAAAGTAGTGATTAGGATGGGTGACCTTTTGTGAAGTTTCCTAGGGTGTGTGCGATTGAGGAAAATTCACAATAGAAAGAAAATGTTTTGGCCTTTGGGGACATTAATTTAGTCACATGACCCATTTGGGAATATTGGTGGACCCCAGGTAGGGGACCACATGTCTGTGAGGCAACTGGTGGAACCTGGTGGGCTATAACCCGACAACCTTATTAAGATAGGGTGTTTGTGCTACCAGCGGGGCCCAGTAGTTACATTTGGTGCTAGAGCATAAAATCAGCCTTAAGTGTAGTGGCACAACCTTGGTTGAGATATAGGTTCCATGGTGAGGAGGTTGTATTCTAAAGGGTGGGGATAATGCAACACCCTAGAATGATAAAGGGTTAAATGACTGAATAATATAACTCATGTCAACAAGGTGCTTTATTATTTTTGGAATTCTACCTGATTAGAACTCCATAGTTAAGCATGCTTGGCTTAAAGTAGTGATCAGGATGGGTGACCTTCAGGGAAGTTTCTCAGGATGTGTGCGAGTTAGGAAAAAGCACACTGGAAAGAACATGTTTTGGCCTGTGGGTACAATAATTTAGTCAGATGACCCGTTTGGGAATGTGCGTGGGCCTTAGGTAGGGAACCACATGTCTGTAGGTCAACTAGTGGTACCTGGTGGGCTAGGACCAGATAGTCTTATTAATTTGGGGTGTCTGTTCTATCACTAGGTCCCTGTCATTACACCACAATCAACATTTTATAGACAAAGTTTTAATTATATGTTTCAATCGGTGTTTGACAAGAATTTTATTATGATAGGGAGGTCTCTAAGTATAGGCTAAATCATGGCATGAAGTTGGTGTATGGACAAATAAATCCTGTGTATTACTACAAATATAAATAGATTAAGGTATATATAGAAATATTTAACTATCAAAACTTATTTCAAAATAATTAACTTATTTTGGTTAATGTTTCTACAGTGTTCAAACCAAGATAATGGCAATGATTGTGGATATTATGTTTGAAAATTTATGAGAGATATCATAAATCATGAAAAGGCCAACATCCCCTAATATATAATTTTCTAAGGTAATTAAAATTTCATTAAATATATTTCTTAATTGTTTGCCTATCTATATTTTCTCATTTCTATCAAGATTTTTGAAAACCTTCATACTCAAAAGAAGAAGTAAATTTTTTTAGAGATGGGTGGGGAGCATACATGTTGTCAAAATGTTCACCGACAACAAATTTAGGTGAATACCTGCTATTTTTATGATCTAGTATGAGCTTTTACCTTAGAAATATATTTGGGGTGTGATGAAAGGGTGTCATAATTCTTATATATTATTTCTGATATATTTCTCAAGGAGAAGTATAATGCAGTAAATAAATTTATTTGGAATCGCTGAACTACAAACAATAAAAATTTTCGGTAATGGAGGAGGCAGAGGCAGAGGTAGAGTTGTAGTTGGTGACTGAGGTGGAGAAGGAGGCAAAGGTGGAGACCGAGGTGGAGACCGATGTAGAGATCATGGTGGAGGAGGAGATGAAGCAATGGCTTGAAAACAATAAAATTATTGGGAAATGAAGTAGAATGGGGATCATACTTAGGTTGTGTTTGAGAATAATTGTTGAAAAGTCCACAAAACACTTGTCACTTAAGATAATATACATTGTGCAATTATTTCATGTGGCTTATTGAAAAAATGTTTTTTACCTCTTGTTTAAGTGATTTTATACAGGAATTTAAGTGGAGAAATTTTTTTAGAAACAAAATAAACACCACTTATTTTTTCAAACTCATTATCATATTCTACAATTTCTATTAGAAAATTATAAGTACTATCAAATATTACTAAAGTGTGAAAGTACCCCCTCACCAAGAACAAACTAAAAAATAAAAATAAAAATAGATTCAGTTGATTACCCATGATTTCTCGACATTATAAAGAAAGGGACTTAGTAGTGGGGCCAATAGTCACCTGAGAGTCATAAAACACTAATATAATCATATAATACAACTAAAATTTTTGGATAAATATTTGTGTAATCAACTAAAAAATCCAGTAGGTGTACAAGATAACTATTGGAGGACAACCAGCATTGTGAGATCATGGCCATCAAGGAGGGTTGGTGTCAAAGGAAACATGACATCAAATGAAAAGAAAGCACCTTATGAAGAAATCCCAAAAAATGAAAAACGTGCTTCAAATGAAATCTTTAAGCACTGAAAATCCAAATGAATACCCCATTGAAAAAGAAGCTATTAGCTTGATCCAAAACCTCAAAAAATAAAGAAAAAAAATTATCAACTAAATCATAAATTTTCAAAAAAGAAAAATATAGGGGTTTCACTTTGGTGGGTGGTGGAATTATTTGGGCTATTAGATCATCAATTAGATTCATGATATAATATCACAAATTCTGGTGAAATCCAAACTAGTAACATTCACTATGCATGTTCGCATTCATTATGTATATTTATCCATGTTCACAAGCTCATTAATAAAAACTCATCATCGTTCTCAAAAAAAATATATGATAATAGGGATATTCCCATTTTGATGAAAAAATAATTATGATGTTATGTTAGATTTTATCATCACCTAGAATATTGAAAAGGATATACTAATATATAGAACAATCCAAAAATACTTAATGGATGCACTAGATTTCAGTGTCATTTGGATTTTATAAAGGGATATACTAATGTTTAATACTATCAAAAATGGGTAAAAAAATTATAATGGAGTTTAGAGCCTTCTAAAAATACATAATGGGTCACACTAAAGTTTTTTCCATAAAATAAGGTATATGGTTTATCATGGAGTTTTTACTCCCTATGATGGTGAAAGGGTAAGATATATTTTATTATGTTCCATAAAAACTCATATGTAAAAATTTATTTTAATTCAATCAATTAATGTTGATAGGTTTACACTAATGGTTAATGTTTTCTAGGAATAAATGACTTTGTCAACAAGGACTATTCACTTATTTACTATGATCATGCACTCAACAAGGATGATTTACTCATGACGATGTTATTTTCTTTTTATTCTTCAATGAATTCAACACTCTAGGTTATCAAACTACAATATTATTAAATTACCCAGAGTGTTGAATTCTCTATAGGATAAAAAGGCATGGTGGAATCAACTATACCAAGAAACAATAAATGGTGTACCCAGTATGACTCAAATTGTGTGGTTTCATTTTAAAATTAACATTTTATTAATGTATTGTTTCATATTTGTGTTTAATTTATTTTTTTATAGTATTAATAACCTAAGAATTGTTTTATTATATAATTTGATTCTTTTTCTCAAGTTGGTGTGGTTTATTCAAAAATAATCATTCTCGTGAGAGATTGGACTTCGAGGCTACATCTAAGATAACAACAATAAGGAAATGGGTAAACAATGCATAAAACCATCATGAAAAGGAGAATTAATACTACTTATTTAGTTAATTTTTTCACCATTTTATCTATTATTTTTAATTTAATTTCCTTAACATTTTTATCTAATTTTTTTTTCAAAAATATTTTGGGAAGTCATATTTTTTCTTCAATCATCTACAACAATCCAAAAAAGAGAGAACATGATGCTTTTAGATAAGGCATTCTAGGAAACATGGGGTTTATTCTTCCATTAAAATGAAACATTTCTTTCTTTTCTGTATTGGTCAATATTATTAAAACAAAACCACATATTACATACTGAATTAGCCTCACCTCAAACTGATGCATGATGTGACTGGTATGAATCAAACATTATGTTTTTATTTTAAAATTTATATTTTTGTTCAAAAAACACATCGCATACTCAAAATAAATAAAACACATTAATATTGTTTTAATACTTTAGTAAAAAAATCAATAATTCATTCGTGATGTGTATGAATCAACCACACCTCAATCTGATACATGATGTGCTCGGTATAACTCGAAGTGTTCATTATCTATTTAAAATTAAAATTTAAGTTTACAAAACATCACTCATTGAAAACAAAAAAAAAATTACATGGATTGTATTGATAATTTAGTAAAATGATTCATAATTAATTTACAATTTGTATGAATAAATTTCACGTCAAATCGGCACATAATGTGACAAGTATGACTCAAAGTGTGTGTTTCCAGTTTAAAATGACATTTTAGTAAAAAAAACACAAGTGGAATACTCAAAACTAAGAAAAAACATTAAAATTATTTTGATACTTTATTAAAATTATCCATACGTTATTTGGGACATGTAGGAATCAGTCTCACCATAATCTGATGCATGGTGTGACCGGTATGACTCCAAGTGCATCTTTTTATTTAAAATTGACATTAATTTTACAAAAAAGGAGAACTGACATGATAAAAACCAATAAAACACATTCTTATTTTTTTTATAATTTATTAAAATGATCCATAAATCATTTTTTATGTTTAGGAATCATTCGTACCTCAATCTGATACACGATGTGTCTGGTATGACTCAAAGTGTCTGTTATGAGTTTAAAATTGACATTTTAGTTCAAAAAAGTGTCCCTCACTAAAAACTAAGAAACTCCACTCAAATTGTATTGATAATTTAGAAAAAAAATCATAATTAATTTTTTATTTGTAGGAATAATTCTCACATAAAACCCACACACTATGTGACTGGTATGACTCAATGTACATGTTGCTGGTTTAAAAAGACATTTTAGTAAAAAACATAATTGGTATACTAAAAACAAATAAAATACATTATTATTGTTTTGATAATTTATTAAAATTATCCATAAGTCATTTGTAACATGTAGGAATCAACTTCACCTCAATCCGATGCACGGTGTGAATGGTATGACTTCATGTATATCTTTTTATTTAAAATTGATATTAATTTTAGTAAAAAGACAACTGACATACTCAAAACCAAGAAAAATCATTAGGGTTATTTTGATTCTTTCTTAAAACAATATATAAGTCATTTTTGATGTGTATGAATCAGCCTCACCTCAATCAAATTCACGGTTTGACTGGTATGAATCCAAGTGAGTCTTTTTATTTAAAATTGACATTAATTTTACTAAAAAACAACTAACATACTCAAAACTGAGAAAAATAATTCAAATTGTTTTTATACTTAGGAAAAATATCCATAATTAATTTTTTATTTGTAGGAATTATACTCACCTCAATATGATACATGGTGTGCCTGATATGACTCAAAGTGTTCATTATCAGTTTAAAATTGACATTTTAGTACAAAAAGGTGTCACTAACTAAAAACCAAGAAAACACACTTGGATTGTATTGATGATTTTGGAAAAAAAAATCATAATTCATTTTTTATGTGTATTATTCAGTCTCACGTCAAACCCACACAAAATGTGACAGATATTACTTAGAGTGTGTGTTTCCAATTTAAAATGACATTTTAGTAAAAAACACAATTGGCATACTCAAAATCAAGAAAAAGCATTTGGATTTTTTTGATACTTTAGGACAATTATCTATAAGTCATTTGTGATATGAATGAATCAAACTCACCTAAATCTGATAGTATGACTCCAATTTCACCTTTTTATTTAAAATTGACATTAATTTTACTAAAAAGGACAACCATCATACTCAAAACTAAGAAAATTCTTTTGGATTATTTTGATACTTTAGTAAAATGATCCATAAGTTATTTTTGATGTTTAGGAATCGTCCTCACCTCAATATAATACATAATGTTCTTGGTATGACTCAAAGTATCTGTTATCAATTTAAAATTGGTGTCACTCACTAAAAATCAAGAAAATGTGCTTGGATTATCTTGATAAATTTATGAAAATGATTCATAATTCATTTGGGAGGTGTAGAAATAACACTTGCATAAAACCCACACATGATGTGACCAGTATGACTCAAAGTCTGTGTTTCCAGTTTAAAATGGCATTTTAGTAAAAAACACAAGTAGTGTACTGAAAATAGAGGAAATGCATTCATGATATTTTTATACTTTATTAAAATGATCCATAATTCATTTGAGATGTGTAGGAATTATCTGAACCTCAATTCGATAAATGGTGTGACTAGTGTGACTATAGGTTCATCTTTTCAATATATAAGTGGAATTTTAGTTTAAAATGTGCATCACATCACCAAAACAAGAAAACAAGCCTAGATTTTTTTCTCATCACTCTATATTTTATTGCTTAATTAATTTCATTATCATTTTTATCTTATACTTATTTAGTTAATTTTCATATAGATAATTCTTAAATATGAACAATAAATGTTGTGATGTGCAAGAATCAATCGCAACTCAATCTGGTCCACAGTGTTCCTGGTATGACTCAAAGTTTAGTTTAAAATTAACACTTTATATTTAATTTATTTATTTATATTATTAATAACATAAGAAATGTTTTCTTATATAGGTGAGTTATTTTTCTTGAGAAGGGTGGTTTTTTCTTTTATACAGATGTGTTCTTTTTCTCTATAATAGTGTTTTTCTCTTATATTTGTGTTGTAAATTTTATTTTATTTAAATTCCTTAATTTTATCTAATTTTTCTAATTTATGGTGTTGTTTCTGATGTTGCAGTGTTTTGTTATAGAAAATTGTATTATTCCATGTTTTTCGTGTTGTAGTGCACTGTTACAGAACACTATAGTATGGCCCTTTATTAGTGTTTGTAGAATCACTGATAAATGGGACCTTTATGAGTGATAAATAAAAGTTCTGATAAATGGTATCTTTTATCAGCACTTCTAAAATCACTGATTATGGTATCTTTTATCAATGCTTCTAAAAGTGTTGATAAATGGGTGCTTTATCATCTCTTTTTTTAGCATTGATAAACAACTAGGGATTTTAACTACACTCCAGTAGTCAGTGCTTGTTTTGCATTGTTAAAGTACTATTTTGTAGTAGTGTTGGTTAGTGGGGGACTTTTTCTTGTTGCAGATACAGGAATATTATATTATCCTTGGTATGTATTTGTTGTATTCTATGTCTGCATACATCTATTTCTTTCAAAGAAGAGTTTCTTTTTCTGATGTGTAGGGACAAAGAGTATCATTTTTTGGCGAGCGAGGTTATTAGTTAGGTGGTTTTCAAGTGGATACTCTTTTTTCACAATTGGAAGATATACCAGTAGAAGATCAAGTTGGGTATATTACCAGGGTTTTATAGGTGTTCTTGGATGTTTTCTCAAAGAAGGTTATGACACTACCTCCTCGATGCGACATTGAGTTTGGGATAGAGTTGTAGCTGGGTGCATCTCTGATATCGATAGATCCCAATCTGATGGTAACCATGGATTTGTGTGAATTGAGGCTACAAGTTTATGATATGATGTAGAGGGGTCTCACCCACCCATTATGACACTATGGGGTGCTCTGGTGTTGTTCACTAAGAAGGTGAATGGTAGTCTAAGGTTTTTTATAGACTACCAGAGGTTGAATTAGGTGATTTTCAAGAAATGTTACCCTCTTCTATGGATAGATGATTTTTTCAACTAGTTGATATAGGATAGTTGGTTCATTAAGATTGATATTTCTTCTAGATATCACCAGTTGAGGGTGAAATATTAGGATGTTCAGAAGGATTCCTTCAGATGCAGGTATGGGCACTTTGAGTTTATGGTCATGTCTTTTGGTGTTACAAATTCACTATACATGTTCATGGGGTTTATGAACTCCGATTTCTATGAGATATTGGACCATTTCATTATCATATTCATCGCAGATATCTTTGTATACTCAAAGTCATAGGAGGATCATGTTGAGAATCTCAGAGTTGTTTTTTAGGTCCTTCGACACCACTAGATTTATGAGGTGTTTTCTAAGTGTTAATTATATATTTGAGAGGTGTGTTTAATTGGACATGTGGTGTCTTGGAAGTGTGTGTAATTGGACCCATAGAACCTATAAGCAGTTTTTTCTTGGGAAAAACCCAATAATGTGGCATAGATTCACAGTTTCCTTGGTATCGTGGGCCATTATAAGAGGTTTGTACACAATTTTTCTCGAGTTGCATCCCCTTTAACAATTTTGACCAAGTATTAGGATTTTTTTTTTGGATTGATCAGTGTTGGGAAATGTTTTGGTTACCTAAAGGAGAATTTGGTTAGTGATTTAGTTTCCTAAGGAGGGTGTGTTGTCTGAGGTTTTGTGTGACATGTCCTGTCTAGGATTGGGATGCCTGTTGATGCATTAGAGAGTGGTGAACTATTATAGGCCTAGTTAGTTACATCTCTATGAGCATAACTATTCCACCCATGATCTGGAGTTGGAATCCATTGTGTTTGTGCTAAATTTATGGAGGTATTACCTCATTGGTGAGTGTTTTATGGTTTTCATGAACCACAAGAGCTTGATATATGTTTTCTCTCAATAGGATCTGAATATATGCCAATGGAGGTGGATGTAGTTTCTTCAAGATTATGATTTTTATATTTCTTACACCCCAGGTAAGGGTAATGTAGTTTTTAATGCATTGATTTAGAAGTCTAGAGAGGACGTGTCTCAGGAGTTTGTGAATGTTTGTAAATGAATGGAGGAGATTTCAGTGATGCATCTTGGCATTGGGGAGAGAAATGGTTGAGGTTATATTCATCATATGACTTTAGATTCATATTTTATGTGGAAGGTGGAGGGGTCTCGGTGGGGAGACTCAAAGATAGAACTGATTTTCAGTCATGTTGGACACGGTGACGCTCCTGAGGGATGGTCATAAGATGGTCGGAACCGAGTGATGTTTTAGGGAAGGTTGTTTGTCCCATGGGTGATTTTTGAGGGAGTTCTATATGATTTTTACAACTCACCTTTATTGGTATATCTTTATGTGAAAAATATTTATCATTTCTTGGTTAGATAGCTTTGGTGGTCAGGGATGAAATGTTCGGTAGAAGATTTTGTGGGAAAATATCTAGTTTTTTAGCAAGAGAAAGTGAAGAACTATATTCCAGGAGGTTTTTTGTTGTCCCTAGATTTCCTTGAGTGGAAATTGGAAGACATATCAATAGACTTTGGGTTTCCCCAAACATGGGGAGGATATGATTCATTTTGGGTGATAGTGGATCGACTAACAAAATTAACTCACTTCATGGTGATTTATGAGTCGAGTGTCATGGATGTTTTGGCAAGGCAGTATGTGGATGATGTGGTTAGGATTCACTGGGTGATGAGGACTATCATCTCTAATTGGGTTCCTCGTTTTACCTTGCAAGTATGGAGGGTATTTCAATATACTTTAGGCTCCCATTTGTGCCTTTACACTACTCCCCCCCCCCAGACAGATGGGAAGACATAGAAAACCATCCAAACACTGGAGTATATGTTGAGGGCATGTGTCTTTTACTTTAGTGGATCTTGGGTATGAAACCTACCTCTGATCAATTTTTTATAAAAAATTATCTATCACTCGTCAATTTGTATGGATCTGTTTGAATTATTGTATAGGTTGCTATGTCATTCTCCATTATGCTGGAAGGAAGTTGGAGAGTCAGTAGTTTGTAGTATTGATGTGGTGTAGAGCATGACTGAGAAGATCCATTTTTTGTAGGTAGATAATGATGGTGCAGGACCATCATAAGTCTAATATTGATCGTAGGTGGAGGCCCCTAGAGTTTGAGGATGGAGATCGTGTGTTCTTAAGGGTCTCCCCTCGTCATGAGCAGTAGAGGTTTGGAAAGGGGAGTAAACTTTCTCCTAGGTTTGTTGGAACCTTTGATTTTTTGGGGCATGTTGGCGAGGTGGCGTATTGGTTGGCATTGCCACAACGGTTAGAGAGGATCCATGACGTTTTCCATATATCTCAACTTCATCGATATCTTCACAATGACTCCCATTTTATTGACTGGCGAGAGTTGGATATCAATAATGGTGACATTCGTAGAGCATCCATTAGAGATCTAGGATCATCGAGATAAGGTGTTCCATGGGTGGACCATTACATTAGATTATGTGTTATGGAGGCATGGTGTCCTAGAGGAGAGTACTTGGGAGTGAGAGGAATAGATGTGTACCTAGTACCCTAATCTATTTTTAGTTTTTCTTTAATCTGTTGTTCTTGTGATGTGTTATTTGGATCTTTATATAATATGAGATGTGTTGTTTCTTTTGATGTGTGATGTGTAATAAAATCCCTAACATATGAAAAGGGTAGGACCTAAATCCTAATACAGATGAACTATAAAATGATGTGATTAAACACATTCATTCGAGTTAGTGCCACCCATAGTGGATAGTATCTTGACATGGAGGATGGAATTCCCAGATTTATATGCTTGATGTGGTGTGGCGTGTTGGTTGTGGCAGTGGTTGGTTTGGGTTGTGCAGATTTTTGTGTGGTTATGTGGAAAAGAAGTTGTTATGGATAGTACTGGATGATGTGGTGTGGTGCCCAGTGAGAGGTGGTAATGTAGCTATGCAGTGTGTTTTTTGGGTGTTTCGATTGGCATGTTTGTCTGGTGGCAGCATTGAGAAGTAATGAGATCCTTGAGAGGCATCTCGCGGGGTGGTTGTTTGGACCCCTTTCCTTATGGGCATGGTTTTGGATTCTTTAGCAATAGAATCATTTAAGAGATGTCTAATGTAACATTTTGTGCCCTCCTAGCTTGTTACTTTGTCATTTGGGTAGTTGGAGGTGTTCATAGGAGTTCTAGAGGGCTCAATAGGGCTAGATCTGTAGGAGTAATGAAGGGGGTGGTTTATAACTTAAACCATATTCACATCGTAAATTGGTGATTAATGGATTGTATATCTATCCAATTTCATGACTTGTATGTGGGAAAGGGGGGATGTTAAATGGATACACATCATGAAAGGTTAATTTACAATTTTTAATTAATTAAAGGCTAAGGCAATGTAAATTTCGATGGAAGTTGAAAAAATGGGAATTCACATTGTGAATGTGTTACAGGATGTAAAAGTGTCAAGTTATAGTTTATTTTATAAACCTTTAAGTATAATACTTTTAATTTGTTCATACCTCTCTCTATCATTCTAGATGAACCTTAGGCTCTCTAAGGATATCTTCTAGACCTCTTCCTCATGCTTCGATCTGTTGGTTCTGGTGGATTCTCATTGGTGATCTGTGATGAGTTTTCCTCTCTTTCCCATGGGTTTACTTCTGTTCATCTTCATAGATACCCTATAGTGGTATGATTTTGGTTTTGGGTGTGTATGGGTTGCGTTTTTGACAATCCTTTGGTGTGTTGTAGGTTGATCTATGAGTTCCTTGTGCATCGGTGGTTTCTGTGAAGTTTCTTCTTCACCCTGTAGTGTACAGTGATATCAGAAAGCTTCCTTGAGGTAGATAATCCT
Source organism: Viscum album (assembly GCA_963277665.1). Lineage (NCBI taxonomy): Eukaryota > Viridiplantae > Streptophyta > Magnoliopsida > Santalales > Viscaceae > Viscum > Viscum album. The sequence continues at coordinate 828,724,103 of OY728127.1, forward strand.
TGTTCACACCAGTTTATGTGTTACGTGTGAGATCTTCATAGTTTTTCTTTCCTTTAGGTGGATAGTAAGGGTCAGTATAATGATATAATTAATTTTCATCTCTAAAATTTATGGGTATGGGGAGTTATCGCATGCCTTACTATTTTGACGCATTTTTTGATGTTATTATGCATGTAGTTTCTAATTTTGAAAATAACAGTTGTTAGGGGACTTGGTTTATCTATATTTGTTATGTTTTAATCACCCTTGTTGTGTTGTTGTGTGATTGAACCCTGAATAAAATGTTAAAGAACGTATATTCGGATAATAATTTGTTGCCCCTGGACATTTGGTTTATGTGATAATACCCATGCTAAATAAATAAGAAATGTGATAATGCCCCTAAATAATTGTGGAAGTTAGTTTGTATTGTTTTTTGTGTGTTTGTGCTTGTTGTGTTTACCCAACGTGGTTTGAGATATTGTGTGGTGATGTTAGTGATAGAATGGGTTGTGTAGTAGGTGGGGAAATGATGCAATGGTTGGTTTTCATGGATGCAATGTGGGAAGTTGTACGATGTGGTGCGATGAGGTTGTGGTGTAGTGGTTGTGTTGTAGTGGTTTTGGCATAGTGGTTGTAGCACAGTGGTTGTGGTACATGGATATTGTGATTGTGTGATGGATGAGATGTGTGGTTATTGTGGTGATATGGATTGGGTGATGTGACACGACGACGATGGTGGATATTTGGTGTTGTGGTGGTAGTTGTGCGAGTTGGTCCAGTTTTTGTGTGGCATGGTTACATTAGTTTCCTGGTTAGCCATGGGACTAAATGTAATGATATAAGAAACAAAATATCCTGGTAAATAAACAAGTTGGACTGGAAATTGATGTTTGATAACTGGATTAAACTAAATTGAATGAATAAATAAGTAGTGTAATGTGAAATGAAATGGCTAATGAAAAAAGTGGTGAAACTTATAAGTGGAAAGTGGAATATTGTGTGGTCTATGTGGTGATTGTGTGGTGTGCTGTATATAGTGGTGGAAACAGTTGAGACATTTTATGTTCAGTATGTGGTGGTGATGTGGTGTGCATTGGTTTTGTTTATGTAAACCCATAGGTTGGGTATTGTGTGATATCTATATATCATGTACATTTTTGTTATTTTATACATGCCCCGCCTGAGTTGGATAACCTTACCAATGCTCATAGGTGTTGAGTTTTGTGTGTTTTCCCCAACATCCAAAATGGTAGTGATACAAATGTCTAGCTACCACTTCTCCCCTTGATCTTCCTTCAGTAGTGATGTGAAGGACCAGGTGTCTATGGGTGAGATGTGATGTGTTTGACCAAGTGTTTGTGGGTGGGATGTGATATGATGTGATGTGTTGGCCTAGGTGTCTATGATTAAGACATGATGTGGTGTGATGTGATATGTTTTGGGGTCATGCGTGGTAGGAGGAGGGCATGAGGTGGATGTCTTTTGTGTTTATGATAACCTACTAATCTAGTTCTAGTTGTGATGTGATGTGATGTATAGCCCAAGTTTCTATGGGCGGGATGCGATGTGATGTGATGTGATGTGTGGCCTAGGTGTCTATGTGCGGGATGTGATGTGATGTGTGTCCTAGGTGTTTACGGGTGGGATGTGATGTGATGTAATATGTGTGGAAGGGATAGGAGCATAGAATGTTTGATGTTGGGGCGTGAGAGTAGAAAATCAGTGGGGAAGCGGCAATAGGGTACCTTACTTTATTATGATCCTGATGCTATATTATTATATTGGATGTGTGATTTGGTGAGAAAACCATGGTGGTGCTGGGTTTGGTTATATAACATGTATAGGTGCTTTTTGGTTCTGTTGTTTGTTCACTAGTGAATTAGCATAATATCTTTACATGTGCACTTGAGGCCTTGGTCATGTCCCTACTGAGTATACCTATTATGCTCACCCTACATATATAAAGTGTTCTCAAATTTTCAAGAGGACTTTGGGGACACAGTTGGACATTACTAGTTGGGTTGGAGCTATTGTTGAGTTGTTTTCATATACTATCTTTTGGTATTTACATTGGAGACTTTTATATGTATCAGTTCTGCTTTATTCATGCATTGTGGGATGGTTTTTGGTTTACCTTTATATTTTCTGTTAGAGTTGTTTAGTGATTGTGTATCTTATCTCTTGATCATGTTCGATTTATAGAGGGTAATGTCTCCCATACTGTGATATTTGTATACCCTTTATGTCATTCGTCTACCTGGGGCCTACGGGAGGTGGGAATTGGGGGTCATATTCTCTATCCCCTCATTGTGGTATCTTTATTAGGAGGGGGTCATAGAAATTTTGGATATGGTAGATAGTATTATAGGAATGTGTCAGAATCTGTGATGGATATCAGACTGGTGCGTCAAGAACACTTGTTTTGGTAAAAACTCTATGTTTCCATGGTTATGGGATTATTGTTCTTGATATGCCTTGTTATAGAATGACATACATGTTGTATGGATTTTATGATTTATTATAGATTTATGGCTCTCATCCCAATGGAAAGAGGCTAGTGATGGATTTTGACTCTTGGTTGGAAAAGGCAAGAGGCATCTCATGCATCATATTTGGCACATACGTTTCAAATGTTATAGGCCTACTAGTGTGAGATTTATTACTAATGACTGAGATCATCTATTTAAAGTGTCAATAAAAACCTAAATGGTGTTTTTCTATATAGTTTCTTAGTGTTATTTTAATCAGTTGGACCGACATGTATATATATATTCCCTTCCGATGGCAGGTCATGTGGATCTACAGTGATACATTCAACAGTGAGGCTAATGACTCGGTCCTCATGCACATGAGGTGAAATTACCCTAGTAGGTCAATAAGTCACATGATTCCCATTTTTTGGACCCCTGTTAGGGTGTTTTTTCTTAGTTTTAGTTATTTAAAGTGTTGGTAACAACCTGTAAGGTATTTTCCCGTGTATCTTGGAATGAAATTCTACTTAACTGAACCATGTGAATGTAGTATGGAATGGATTGTTGAGAAGTTGTTATGTGTATGTTGTTGGTCCTTATAGGTCAACATCGATAGTTGATTACTTTATAGTATACCTTTTATGGGTGTATCATTTTCATGTGTAGTTAACTAAAGATCCATAACAACCTATATGGAGCTTGTTCATTTATATTGATACGATGTTTTACTTAACCTAACTTCATTTATGGTTACATATTAAGATCCTCAAGTGTGATTAAAATAGGTACCTAAACATTTATAGTGAACTGGAACCTCAAGGGTGTATTACCATATATGGATTCTTGGTGAGGATTAGTTCATTATATTTTTACTTGATATCATGACCATCTAGTTATTTGTTATTTCTAAGGATACTTGAATAGGATTAGGGCCCTGGTAAGCCGATTCTTGGTAGTTGATGTCATTAGAGTCTTTTCCTTTAAGTTAGTAGTTAACAATGGGTTGAATTTAAATAGGTTTCCAATTACAACTTCTAGGGTGTTTTCCTCTATGACTTTCAATTGAAATCATACATAATTGAACCCATGTTGTAAGGTTTTGACCCTTGTAGGTCGATGTTATCTTTTCCTCCCTTATAGAGGTTTGATCTTTCTAGGCTAGGTAGTTGGACCAAGTGACCATGATATTAGACTTGATCGGTAGGGCTATGTGGGACACCTATAGGACTTTAGTTATGACTCGGACCCTTATGAGTCAGTGTTTGGTTTGATTGAGGGAAACTTGTGAGAGGGGTTGGATCGGTTTTTTACAGATGCCTCTTGAGACAGTGAACTCTGTTGTACACTATTATTGAGATTGATTCATGGGATGTGCTTAGGATTTTCGACATAGGAATGATGATTCCTTTTATTTTTGATAAATAACCTTGGATGATTAGGTACCAAACTGAGTTCAACTAGTAGGAATGTTTGGGTTCCATACCCTATCAAACAACAAATGTTTTTGGACAGCTTGTTAGAGTGTGGATGGATGCTTGTGACTAGAATGACGTTGATTGACGGGCATTCATGGAATTAGTTGTAGCATAGTTGAGGTTCCTGATTTTAAATAGAAGTTACAAGGGAGATTCTAGATTAATGAGAATGATGTTTTGTGTAACATAATAATATTTTCCTTATAGATATATAACTCATGGGAGTGTGATTCGGGTCTTGTTTTGGGTGGTATGAGATAGTACACCCATTGTTCTACGCAAGATAGAAATGGTACATGTCTGTTATGTGTGGTACTATTTAAATATAAAATCAAGGAGTGGTCATGTGTGATATGAGGACCAATGGTTTAAAATAAATACTACAGGCATGGTTTTATAGGATTTGTGATTAAATGATAAATTTCCCTCCTTAGTAGAGGAGATATATCGAGAATAAATTGGGGGTTGTGAGATGATTGACCTGTGGTTGGACCTGGACACACATTATCAGGAGATGTGGTTTCAAGGGTTGTTTAAAGGAAATTATAACCTGATTGATGTGAGAATAGCTCGGATAAAGCTATACATTCAAATAAATTGAATCTTTGTGTACTCCTAGTCTATAGGAGATCATGCCCAATATCTTGACATCAACCTGAGTAAACTGAGTGAGCATCAGCTATGTGTCAAGATTTTTAAATGTTTTTTTGGTTTTAAATAAATGAATCCTTAGTATATGTGATTGAGGAGAAATATAAGGGGATTTATATATTGGTGAGTGCACCATTGGTCATTGAGGGTGGTGACCCTCGTTATGAGTTGAAGTTCGGCAGCTGTTGTGGGAACCGTTCTCAGGAAGCAGGAATAGGTTATGTTTTGATATTGTGGTAGACGCTTGGGAATGAGTGTTTTTGGTCATGCAAGTCATTATGTTAGGTGATGTAAAAATCATGGATCGTGGAAATTTAAGATTTTTTGTGAGGTGATGATAAGGATACTCATATGGTGGGGAGTAGCAGATCGGTCACGGTTGAATGTCTTCCTTGTTTGGGAGAATTTTTAACACTAGGAGACTAGTTATCGGATGGTCAAGATATAGTTGTTGTGAAGATGCTTGGGATGAGAGCATGGTTCTAGTTTGAAAACCAAGGATTTTCAAGTATGGTAAGGTTTATGGTTGGAAGGTTGTAAAGACCTGTGTTTTTATGGACTATAAAATTGAGCATAAATTTGAATTTTTGATGTTTGATGCTCGTAAGGGGTAAAATGATCTTTTTTCCATATAAAATGATCACAAATGATTTTTCTTACCACTCTATTGGTCCCATAATATGGTGATTACCCTAGTATAGGAGTTTTGTGAAATTTCAAGCTGTTCAAATTTTTGTGAAATAATTAATATTTGATATTTAATCAATTAAATATTAATTTATTTGAACATGTTTGTTCTACGATATATTTTTATGGGAGCATAATATTGATATTTTTTCTTTTTCATTGAGTCCAGAATGGGAATTTTTTCCTAGTAAAGGCATAACATTGAGTCGAGCATTGGGGCTGAGGTCAGGCCTCTTTTTCTTTTTCTTTTCTTTTTCTTCCTTTTATTTTCCTCTTTTCTTTCTTCACCACCCATGGATTCTCACATATGCCCCTTATGGGATCTCCTTTGTCACAAACTAGTGATAAAAGGGAGATTGAGAGGGGGAGAGAGGGGGATAGGGGGGATAGGGAGAGAGATAAGAAGAAGGGGGTGTTGTCGCGGAGCTCAGAGGAGTCGGATCGTCATACGGTGGTTGCGGAATGTGAATTGGTGTAAAGATTTAGAGGATTCCACTCAAAGGCAGTTCATTTTTTATTTTTTCCATAAACACTTTTAGATTTATTTCTTTCTGGTTTTAATTCTCTATTATGGATATTAAGGACCCCCATGGGATTGATATATGCTTAACCAGAATAAAAAAAGGGTTTCGGTCCAATTGTTGGGTTTTCCCATTCGGAAATCCTAATCACACGGCATATAGTTTAGGAACACACATTGTGTGTTCTTTGTGTTTAGGTAATATCACTTTTTTTAAGTACATGTCATGTATTGGGAATACACATCATGTAGTTTTCCTTGTCCGTGTAGGTGAGTACATGGTCATATAGCCCGTGTAGGGGAAATTGGTCATGTAGGGTACACGACCAGACCCTGTGTGGGATGAAACCAGGATAAAATACATGGTTGGGCCATGTGTGGTACATGGTAAGGTACCATGTGTAGGGTACACACCATGTGCATGTTTTACACGTTATGTACTAGGGTTTTACACTCCAAGTCCGGATGAAGTACACACCCATGTGGGGCTTTGAGGGTATACACCATGTACTCAGGTATACACATTGTGTACTTCTCCCTTGCTACCCTTTGGAGGGTTTTTTCATTTTTTACACCCTAAAGTCAGAATTGGACACAAGATTAGTCTATTTTGAGTGTTTTTCTACATAGATCATGATGTTTAAACCCTTAGGGTGGTTTGAGGACTCCTAAAAGGTGTTTTGGGAGACTGAGATTGAATGGAGATGTTGTTCCTCTTGTTAATGATTTCAGTTGTATCATAAGAGTGAGACATAGGATGATACACACCTAAGGGTCAAATTAAATGATTAGTGGATTTGGAATGGGATCACCAAGGTCCTCATCTAATGTATATCGAGATATTCCTTGGTTAGTGGGACTGAGATGTGACTTGATGCGACAGACTTGGTTGGGTGTTTGGACCAACCTAGAGTGAGGCATTGATCTGAGATGGGCCATGAATCATCTCTCTAAACCAATAATTACATGGATTTTCCTGTGAGGGTATATCCCTTATGAGGTGTTACCTTTTGGCCTAGAAGGCTGTGAGATGTTAGAGACAGGGTTTCGGGATGTATTTACCCCGAGAACCAAGTCGTGACCGAAGATCTCCTATAGGATGCCTCCACTTATGTTTTGAACTAGAGGATCTCTTGTAGGATGCCTCTGTGTTCTTACTTTTTATAAATATTCCATGTAGGATGCCTCTGCTTACTCTTTCTAAGGATCTTGCATAGGATGTCTTCGTTCACATACTATTCTCAAGGATCCTCTATGGGATTCATTTTCTTACTGTTTCCAAGGATCCCGAGATGGGTACCTTTTTTATACCAGCTGACTTAGAGGATCCAAATTTGGATACCTCTCCAATGTATTGACTCGATGGACCCAGTGGGTGCCCCGGTGTTTGACCGACCTTGAGCTAGTGCATTACAAGTTTGGGTATGGATGTTGGTGGGTTTCACTTTAGAACTCGTACCAAGCCTAAGGGGATGTAGCAACAGTGATGGGTTTAACCATATACCTACCCTCACTCTTTACCTTTTCCTTTACTTAGTTATTTTTTATGTTTCTACAAGTCCATAAGTACTTCCTAGAACTCATCTCATGGGGCCTGATATGTTGTGACACGTGTGATGGGGATACCCAGTGGTACTTCCTGAGATCTGGCTTATTACGCCTTGAGTGATACTTAGATTCCTGGTTACAAAATGCCTTGAATAGGCACATAGGCTAAATGAAATTATATTACACCATGAGCAATACTTGGATTCCTGATTACAGAATTCTTTGGATGGGCTCAGAGGCTAGATGAAATTAGTGGACATGGTATTCCATATTGGACATGGTGTTCCACTATTATACTTAAGATATTCTTAGGGATTGATGATGATCAACCTGAGTGATGCCTAAGATACTCCTCAGAGTTGGGGTGGATGCACCATTACTACATTGTCTATTATTCCCTAAGAGATACTTGGATTGCCTGCGTAGAATGCCTTGGATGGGCTCATTAGTCATATTGAATTACTACATTGTATATTATTCCTTGAGCGATACTTGGATTCCCTATATGGAATACCTTGGATGACCTCAAATGACAAATTGACTTACATCATTGTCTATTATTCCTTGAGTGATACTTGGATTCCCTATGTGGAATGCATTTGATGGGTTCATAGAGCATATTGACTCAATACATTGTTTATTATGCCTTAAGAGATACTTGGATTCCTTATGTGGAATACCTTGGATGGGCTCATAGGTTAAATGAAATTACGTTGTGCTTTTTGACTTTTGGACTATTTTCCCCTTGATTAAAATATGAGACCCTTATGATATTTGGTTCAAATACATTTTTGGTGTTGGATGAAATGGGTATGGTCGATCGGGATTTCGGAAAAAATGATCGACTTGATTATATTTACACAGCTTGAGTGGTATGACATCCAGCTTAATGCCTTATCCATGGGATGTCCAGTTGATTGGGATCACGGACCCAATGATCGACTATGGTTTTACTTCATTTATTCATTCTAGTTGTGTCTCGGCTAGGTTGGGAATATTGCATGAACATGCACTTATGACAGTAGATTATAGGGTCACCATTGGGGGTGTCCTACTGAGATTTATTTTTCACCTTCTGTATGTGCACCTCGATGTGTGCGCAGATCTTATGTATGCTTTTAGGTTGAACATAGATGTACGGTCGATAGGGCTTAGGCCCAGGGTTGCATGATCGAGCGAAGCTACTCATGTGGATTCTTATGATCGGGCTGGAGTAACTCGGCAATGTCTTGGAGACTAGGTATGTGGTTCAAATCAGAGTTAGCAGTAGAGCCTTGTACTTTATTTTTATTCCTTTCATTTACTCTTGCATATGTGATCGACTCAGTGGGTGATCAGTGTTGTATGTATGACATGGTCGTTCGAGCCTTTACTACATTTCATTTTATTACAGCCTTGTTTATATTTATTGTTTCCGCACTCTTTTTATTCACTCCTATAGATGATGTTTGATTATTTCTGCTGGTTGCTTACTCTGATATGAGGGTGTAGTCTCCCCACAGACACACCTTAGGTCCTGGCTACTAGTTATCAGTCTTTCACGTTTGAGGAGGCACGCTTGATGCCCTAGTCATCAACTGATCTGGTTACTATTTATGAAGTAGACTGGGTCGGGACGTGACAACATACACTTACATATGCACACATACATGTGCATAGACATGCATGTGTACAAATACATGCACATACTGGTACACATATATACATACACATGCACATACACATACACTTATATACATACACATGCACATACACATACGCATATATACATACACATGCACATACACATACACACATACATACGCATAGACATACACACACACACATACGCATAGACATGTACATACACATACACATACACATACACATACACATACACATACACATACACAAACACATACACATACACATTCACATGCACATGCACATACACATGCACATACATATATACATACACATACACATACACATACACATACACATACACATACACATACACATACACATACACATACACATACACATACACATACACATACACATACACATACACATACACATACACATACATATCCACATACACATCCACATACACATCCACATACACATACACATACACACATACACACGCGCACACACATACACATGTGCATACACACATACATACGCATAGACATGCATATGTACAAATACAAGCCTCTACATGTACAAATATATACATACTCATACACATGCACACATGCACATACACATACAAATATACATACACATACACATGTGTATGCATATACATACACATACATGCATGTGTGTACATACACATACATACAATTACATACACGTGCATGCACATACATACACATGTATACATATACATACATACACATGCTACATAAACATACATACACATACACATACACATCCACATACACAGACACATACACACATATATACGCATAGATATGCATGTACACATACATACACATACCCATACACATACACATATGCATACACATATGTATACACATACACATTCACATACACATGCACACATACATACACATAGACATAAATATGAACACATACATGCACATACACATACACATACACATACACACATGTATGCACATGCACATACATACAATATTACATACATATGTGCATACATGCACATACATATGCATGCATACACATACTATATAAACATACACATGTCACGTAAATATACGTACACATACATACTTATATATACATGTCATATACATACATACACATACACATATATATACATATGCATGTACATCCATACGCACACACATACACGTATATGCAAACACACACACATATATACATCTACACACATAAACAGACACTTACACAAAACACACACACATACACAACACAACACATGCATATAGAACATACATACATGTGCACATACAAACACACAAATACATCCATATACAAACACATGCATACAGATACATACAGATACATCTACATATATTTTAAATTAGTTAATATGAATATAAATACATAGATTCAAATATGAATCACATATTTAAATAAATATGTTCATTAATATAATTGTTTAAATAAAAATATTAATATATCATATTTGTATTAATTATATACACATTTTGTAATTAATGTATATAAATATACTTTTAATCATTTTTATTGACCAGTATAAATTTATTAATTTTTTCTATAAAAAAATTATGAAAATAAGATTTATAATAATTTTTTATTAAAAGTTATATAAATCATATGTATATATTATATTTACATATATATACTTATTATAATATAAATATTTTATAAAAATATATAAATATGTATATATAAATTAAATTATTCACTCTGGCATTTAACAATATTTTTTCACCCAGTTAAATATGGATATTTTATCAATGTTGAAAAAAAACATTGATAAATTGTATCCTTTTATTAGTGTTTTTTAGCGCTCATAAAAGTTACATTTGTCAGTGTTTTTTTCTAGTGCTGGTAAAAGTCTCTCCTTTATCAGCATTTTTTGTTTAACACTAATAAAATTTAGTGTTGATTATTATGCGATCGGTAGTAGTGGTAGGTATATGAAAACAAGTTATGATGGCTTGAAGTGGTAGCATAAAATATACCATGATATGATGATATATGGTCGGGGTCATGCATGCTAGGAGGAGGACGTGTGGTTGATGTCTTTCATGTTCATGATACCCCACTTTTTATGAGAATGTGATATGTGATTGGAATATGGATGTGGATATGGTTATGGTATGGCTGTTACAGACTGATGCTAATGAGAACATTGGACCTTGCGTGGGTTGGGGAAGGCAGGGTTGTGGTTCATCCCACATCGACTTCTTGAATGCCCAGGTGTTATAGGGACACTACCATAGATTCAGCAAAGGGATGTGTTGGCTTTTATCAATGCTAAATAGAAAGCACTGATAAAAGGGGGGCCTTTATCTGCGCTAGCTAAAAGCGCTGATAAAAGTTTTTAATAAAAAATATTATTAATTTATATAAAATTATTATATTTATATTCAAAAATAATGTTTATTTGTATACATTAAATAAAAAATGCATGTTTATAATTAATATATGTTTTTTAATAATTCAAATAAATATATATAATGTTTTAAAAAAAGTATTTCTAAGATTATAATTAAATAAATATATATTTAAATAATTAAAAGATTATAATAAATTTCATTAACTAATAAATATATTTATTAGATTTGTTATATTTATTATATTTATTATATTTATTATATTTATAAATATATATAAATACTTTTTAAATATATATATTTATAATTATGATTATAAAGAAATAAATATATATTTAAATAAATATATGTTTCTAATGAATTTAGTTAATAAATATATTGACATATGAATATAATTAACATGCAGATATTTTATGTATTCATCATGAATGTTCATTTATACATTACACCTTTATTATTATTCATATTGTCCATATGCGATGACTTGTTTTTTATTATCTATATTTACTAGCCATATGATTTATTCATGGTTTACCCATTAATCTATCATGTTCTCAAAAGTATTTATAAAATTCAATAAATATATTTAAATAATAAATATATCTATTATATTTATAATTATAAAAATTTAATTATACATAAATACTTTTTAAATATATTTATTTGTAATTATAATTATAACTATATATATTTAAATAATTATAAAATTAAAATAAATATATTTATTATACTTATAAATTTATAAATGTATATAATTAAAAAATATATATTCATAAATATATAAAAATATTTATAAATAAATACAAATAGTTATAATTATAATTCTAAATAAATATAGATATATTTAAATAATTATAATATTATAATAAATATATTAATTATATATATTTATATAAAAATATTTATAAATAAATAAAAAAAGTTATAATTATAATTCTAAATAAATATAGATATATTTAAATAATTATAAAATTATAATTAATATATTAATTATATATATTTATAAAATTATAAATATATTTGCTATAATTTTATAATTATTTAAATATATATATATAACTATAACTATAAATAAATGTATATTTATTATAATTTTTAATTATAAATAAATATTTATTTATTTATAGTTATAATTATAAAAAATATATTTTTTTTTAAAATAATTATAAAATTATAAAAAAAAAATTTACTATTCTTATAATGCTATAAATATATATAATTAAATAAATATATTTATAAATATATACAAATATTGATAAATAAATAAAAATATATATAATTATAATTATAAATATATATATATATATAATTAAATAATTATAAAATTATAATAAATATATTAATTATATATATATATATTAATAAAATTATAAATATAATAAATATATTTGTTTTAATTTTATAATTATTTAAATATATATATATAGTTATAAATATAAAATTATAACAAATATATTTATTATATATATAATCTTATAAATATATATAATTAATATATTAATTATATATATTTATAAGATTATAGATATAATAAATATATTTCTTGTAATTTTATAATTATTTAAATGAATATGTATTTATTTATAATTATAACTATAAATATTTATTTATTTATTTATTTAAATAATTATAAATTATAAAAAAATATTATTATATGTATAATTTTATTAATATATATAATTAATATGCTCATTATAATTGTATAATTATAAATAATTATTTATTTATAATATTTATAAATATATATAATTATATAAATATATTTATTATATATAAAAATATATATTTAATTATAGTTATAATTATAAATATATATTTTTATTATATATATATTTTTATAAATATATATAATAATATAAATAAATTATTAACATTATATATTTAGCTGTGCTTTTTAACTAGCACTCATAAAAGCTTCACCCGACTTTATAAATAAACCCTAGCAGTCATCTTCTTCCTTCGCACACCTCAAGCTCTCGCTGAAGCCAACCCCAGCGTTGTTAACCCCTCCTCTACCCCAACCTCACCTCTGCCACCACTGACCCCTCCTCGACCATGAACCCTCCTCCACCATGATAGCTCCTTTTTCACGAGCCCTCCTTCTCTGTGAGCCCTCCTTCTCCGTGAGCCCTCCTCCACTGCGAACCCACCTCTGTCATGATCCCTCCTCTGTGATCCCTCCTCCACCGTGAACCCTCCTCTGTTGTGACCCCTCCTCTATTGCGAACCCTCCTCCACCGCAAACCCTCCTCCGTCGTGAACCCTCCTCCACCGCGAACCCTCCTCTTCCACAAACCCACCTCTGTCGTGAACCCACCTCTTCCATGAACCCATTTCCACTGTGAACCCGCCTCCACTGCACGTCGAACCCCACCTCCACCATGAACCCTCCTCCTCCATGAACCGACCTCTATCGCAAACCCCTCCACGACCTCCATTACTACCGCCACCTAGCCTGACTCTGCCACTGCCGGACCCTATTGTTGCCATGGGTATTCCATTTTTTTGACATTATTATGAATTCCTAATATATATATAGATTTTGGTTCAACTGATTTCAAGGAATAAATGGATTATAATTCAATAGATGGATCCCCATCCCTATATATTATAGAGGGTTAAAATTTATAGTCTTATCACATTCAATGTTCATCTCTGATTTTGATGTTTGGGTATGATCATAATTCATTAAAGATATTATATATTCTAATCAACTCATTTGACCTCTATGGTATGGATACAACTTCAATCATGAACAAGAAATCGTCTTTCAAACATCTTTTCTTAGAGATGGATTTCATATGAACCTTTCTTAGGATGGTAATAGTTGCAGTTGTAATAGATTTATCCTTCTTTGAGGGACCTTATATTCTTAACTAGGTAAATATGCATCTCTGGAAGAATTAAGACTTCATCTTCCTAAGCTCCCTCACCCATATTAGAATCCTTCTATTCTCTAATCAATTTGGAATGTTTTTGGAATTTTTCTATATGCCAAAAAATCCACTCTCCAGATGTAGAATAATATAGTGGACATAATCTACATGGATCCTGATCTGGACTCCCCTTTATGATATATAATTCTTCTATGATAATTATCTATATTATCTCTATGGAAAAATCATCTATAAAATATTTTCTTGTATATTAACATAATGTACTCTCTGAGGTTATTCGAACTCCATATGCTTGAATCATTGTTTAAGATCCCAACATGAAGGTGATAATTTGATCCCATCATTGATGAATACTCCAAATTTTCCCTTGTTTGTTATTTATTTTGAGGTATTTGTAATGAATATGAAGTGACCCACCACTAAGTGACAGCAGGTTCTAGATTGAAGAAAGGTTTTCTCACCTTTTTATTCTATCCAGAACCATATTCGATGTAGACCATATTTTGGAGGTGGTTCCTCCTTTTACTATGCAGGAATCATACTCCTTGATCCCTCCCTCTAATTCACATCCACCTTTAATGCTCAACATCATTGAGGCATGTCCTTCTTCCCTCTTGGATCTGGATTCTCTTATTAAACTATAATTCCCCTATTTTTAGGATCAGTTTCCCTTGATTTAGCCAAATTTTATTTGACACTTATCTTTTTTATGGTAGTAATATAATTCCTATATTTACATATATAATTATAATAACCATGTTCATTAGGTCCCACACACTTGTGTGTATCCTCCATTGGACTTGGATTCTCCTCATTATTAGATTGTGCAGTCAGTTGAATCACCTAACACATTAACCTTCATGAATCTATTGTAGACAATCAGCCTTAACTTTGCAATAAATGAAATAAGAAGAAGAAAACTAAATTTTCTTCCCATAATCCATGATGTATTATCACATGATCAATTCATAATTACAAAATAAATGTTGATACCCAACATAATTGTGTTTCAAGCACTCGGGACTCCACTATGTCATCTTTATTACCTCTATATGGATATGGAATTTTAAGGGGATTTATCCCTATTAAAGATTAAATAACAATTCAATGTAATTGGGAGTAATTTCATTTCACAACATAAATTTATATATCCCATAAATTAATATTTATTATCTGGGTTTTTTCTTAAAATCATCATATAGCTAATAGATTACATGCTTATCTATAGATATAATTGACATTATACATTCAATTTCAAAAATATGTATATATATATTTATATCACATAGTGATTATTATTCTATTTAACATTAATTTTTTAATTTCCTTGGAATATAATTCACATTAATAGGTTATAATAGTTTCCCACTATAATGATAACATAGATATTCCATAAATATATTCTTAAATCAATATATCATATAGTCTAGATACATCTATCTTACATGACATAGATGATGGCTGACTATCAGGTGATGGAGTCTCATATGAAATTGATACATTCAAAAATGTCTATTTTCTCTAAAATAATAATTTTTTGGTTTTTCTTATAGTTTTATATTTTATAAAATGTTGGTTATTTTTTATTCATGTATCTTTTATAAAGTTACACTCTTGGGATTTATGTCTTTGTTAAAATTATTAAGTGCCTCTTTTAAAATGATTCAATTGTTTTGAAATGTTTCTTAAAAAATTATATGTGTTCAACATACACATTTTGGTTTAAATATATTTAAACACTTGGCATGGACTTAGGTTGCATGCCAAGTGTTTTTCAACTCACCCGATTGGATTTCATAAAGGGGTGTGAATTTTTTGAAAGCATATTTAATGCTGGTTTCATTTTAAAAAGGGGTGTGTGATGTTTTAAAATGAAAATTTGTAAAATATAGAGGGTTGTCATTAATTTTAAATGATTAATACTATTGGGTCATAAAGTTTCCGTGAATTATTTAAAAAAGGAATTCTAGTTTTGTGAAAGAGTGATTGGAATTTATTGGTTTATTTTTAAAAAGGTGTGTTATTTTAAAGAGGAATTTATATAAATGTTTGGTTTTTTTAATGGGATTCCAAATGTAATTTTATAAATAGTTTTCAAAGGACATCTAAAATATAGTTTTTCTATAATATTTTAAGTTTATATTTTTATAGAATTTTGAAAAGTAATAAATTATATAGGGAAGACAAGTAGATTGATAATAACTCCATATAAAGGGAATACATTATATAGGTAAGACAAGTAGTTTTTTCCTCTATGATTTTGATAAATTGCAGATAATAGATTTGGAACTAGGAAAGAGGGATCTATAGAAAAATTAGATTTATCATCTAAAGGATAAAGTGGATGATAGGAAATAGTGAAAGTGTCTTTAACTGTAAATGTATTTCAATAATTATAAGGATTATATTTTAGTTAGATTTTATATCCTATTGTAAAGCATATAATAATTCAAATGGTTCTTAACTTGGTTTCCATTGAAGGTTTATTTCTAGAACAAATGTATGTCCTGATTATATTCCTTCATGGAGATTTTTAGGAAGAGATCTACATAGATCAACTATAAGGTTTCATGATAAATGGAATAGAAGGTTTGGTTCCAGTCTCAAATGGAGTTTTTGTGTGCTTAATTAGGCACCAAGATAGTGTAACTAGAATTTCAATGCTTTCATGGTAGAATTAATGTTCATGCAGTGTAATGAAAATAATTTCTACTATATGAAGGTGTATTATGATAGGAGTTTTGTCATATTACTTCTCT
The DNA here is from genome assembly GCA_963277665.1 of Viscum album. Classification (NCBI taxonomy): domain Eukaryota; kingdom Viridiplantae; phylum Streptophyta; class Magnoliopsida; order Santalales; family Viscaceae; genus Viscum; species Viscum album. The sequence goes on from OY728127.1 coordinate 828,741,109, forward strand.
ATGTGGATGAATTTCTCTTAGTTAGACCACTGAAGGAAATGCTAGAAGAGATGAAGATTGATTTATCAAGAATATCACAAATAAAGGACCTTGGTTCTGGAAAGTGGATATTTGGGATAAATATTGAAAGAGACTTAAATTATATACCTTTTTTAGACTTGGTTAATTTTTATATCAACATTTTTTGTATTTATTTTATTAAATATTAATATTATCGAATAAAATAGGATGGATATGAATAAATAATTGATGTATGTCAATAATATTATAAAAGGGTATGAAGATGGAGTGAAATAGTACATCAAGTTTGAAAAATATCATGCATATGGCCCTTATCAAATCCTTTTTCCATGTTTATGTTGTTTTTATTCAAGAAAAATTAGTCTAGAGGAGTTGGAAGAACACTTGATCTGTCACAGAATAGATTGAAGTTATAAAAGTTGGAATAAACATGGAGAAAAAGTGAATGTGGCTAATGGCTAGGATAGCAATGAATTTTATGGATCATCTAATATGAATATAAGTATGGATAATGAAGAAGATTGTATAGAGGATGTGATTACAAATGTGAATGATGATGAATATCATATTGAAGAAATGACAAGGAAAGTTTGATATGAACTTTTTGATTTCCCAAAATTGTTTGAGAAGTTAAAGAGTTGTGAAAAGATGACATTGTATGCTAGTTGCACTGAATATACGTCATTGTAATCCATACTAAAGCTATATAATTTGAAATCAGGAAATGGATGGAGTGGTGTCAGTTTTATGGAACTACTTCTTCTCTTGAATGACATACTCCCAGAAGATAATGAGCTCCCAAGCTAAACATATGATTCCAAACAAATGATACACTCTATGGGTATGATATCTGAAATAATACATGCCTTTCTGAATAATTGTATACTATTTAACAAGGACCAAAAATCACTTACAAAATGACCAAAGTGTGGAACTTCTCAATATAATAAAGGTGAATTTGGTCCTATAAAAGTTTTATAGTGTTTTCCAATCATTCCATGGTTTAGGTTCCTATATGGAAGTGAGGAGATTGCAGGGAAATTGAAATGGAAAAAATATACAAGAAATAAATATGGGAAACTACATCACCTGATGGAATCTCCTCAGTGGAAGATAATTGATCATGAGTATCCTAAAATTGGAAATGATCTGAGAAACCTCCATCTTGCGTTATCTACAGATGGAGCGAATCCTTTTGGTTTTCAAAGCAGTACTCATAGTACATGGCTGGTTATGTTGGTAAATTATAAATTTCCACCATGGTTATGCATGAAATGAAAACACATAATGTTATCTATGATTATATCAGGACCAAAACAATTGGGTAATGATATTGATGTTTATTTGGCTCCATTGATTTAGGGTTTGATATTATTGTGGTATTTAGGTGTTACGTTGTATGATGATTATAAAAATGAAGATTTTACATTTAGAGTCATGTTTTATGGGATGATAAATGAATTTATTTCTTATGGAAATTTTTTAGGATATAGAAATAAAGGAACTCAAGGATGTCTCATTTTCAAACAAGGTACACATTCAATTAGGTTGAAACATTCATTGAAAACTGTGTTTCTAGGACATCACAGATTTCTACCCTGATGGGATAAGTACCAATCTTGGACAACATCATTCAATGGAAGTTAAGAATAATGTACAACATAATATCCACTAGTAGGTGATCAATTTTTTGAGAAATTAAAATATGTGGACAATTCTTTTGGTAAACCATTTTCAAAAAACCTTATGAAAACCAGTTGGAAAAAGATATCAGTTTTTTTTTTGAATTACCATACTAGAATTTCCTATACATCAAACATTTCCTTGATGTTATGCATGTTGAAAAAAAATGTATGTGATAGTGTCATCATCATGTTGCTAAATTCACCCAGTAAAACAAAGGATGGAATTAAGGCTAGGTTGGACATGGTTGACATGAGAATACGAGAAGATTCGGTGCCAGTGAAGGGTGAAAAATGAACTTTTCTTGCTCCATCTTCTTACACTCTTTCTAGGAAAGAGAGATATCAGTTTTTCAACTTATTTAATGACGTAAAGGTTATATAGGGGTATTCATTGAATATCAAGAACATGATGTCAATAACCGATTTAAAGTTAAAGGGTCTTAAATCACATGACTGCCATATTTTGATGAAAGATCTAATGCCTATAGTTTAATATTGAATTTTGACCAAGAATGTCCATCATACATTAACCAAACTCTATTTCTTCTTCAAAGATATATGCAGAAAAGTTATAGACCCAGTGAAATTACCGACTATGGAAAGAGAAATTGTCGTCATATTATGTGAAATTCAAAATATTCTTACCGAAAAAATTCTTTGATATGATGGTTCATTTGATGGTTTACTTGGTGTGAGAGATTCGACTATGTGGTCATGTACACTATAGATGGATGTACCCTATTGAATGGTATATGAAGAATTTGAAATGGTATGTCAAAAATTTAAGTTGGCTATATGGTTGTATTTTGGAGTGATATCTTGTTGAGGAATTCATTAAATTATATACCGAATATCTATCTGGTGTGGAAAGCATCAGTATATCAAAATCTCATCACACTAGGAAACTTATGGGTGAAGAAATTTCTAGAAGGGAAGTTTTCATAATCAATATTACAGATCGGGAGTAGACCTACCTTTATATTTTGTATAATAATTTGGAGGTTGCCCCATATGTTGAAACCCATAAAGAAATTCTTAGGCATTTGAATCCATCAAGGACTAGATGATGGATATAAAATACACATAATCAATAGTTTATAGGATGGTTTTGGGACCATATTTTTAAGGAGTCATATGAAAATCTAGATTCAATTTTAGAATGATTTTGATGGCTAGTCGGGGGATCAATTGTGTATGTATTATATTACAATGGTTATTTAATTAATGGTTATATGTTCTATATAAATGAACATGATGAAGATAGTACCATGAAAAATAGTGTAGTTGCACTTATGGATGAAGTGATGCATACTTTTGGTACTAAGGAAAGAAATCCAATTTATGTGAATATTTCATACTTTTTCATCATCAAAAAAATATGGGAGTTAGATTATACAACATTCCAAGTGTTTATTTTTCAATGCAAGTGGGTTGATAATAGGAGTGATATTAAAATAGATGAATTGGGATTTGTGAATGTTGATTTCTGTAAGGAAGGGTATAAAGACGAACCTTTTATAATGAAATCATAGGCATTATAAGTATTTTATGTTCTAGATCTCGTAAACCGAAAGTGGTCAATTTTTCTATTATCGACCAAAACCACTGAAGGGTCAGATGAAAATTTAATTAAGGATGACATTTCATTAGGACGTCATAATCATTTCACAATAGTCCCAATGTAGGTGAAATTTTGTATGTCATAGGAGACTACAATGAAGGGATTTGGATAGTCGATAGAGGGGTCAAACCCCTTCATCCTTTAAAAAAGAAAAAAGAGTTCAGCAATTAGGTTTTTTTGTAATATACATCATGTTACCTCATGTTACCTCATGTTATTATCCATTTTTTGTTTCATTTATGTAATCTAAATTAAATGTTAAACCACTTCTGTAGATAATGACTTCTACACATGTTGGCGCTCTCAATCCCGAGGCACAACAGGTCTCTTAACCTGCCGCTACTCACAGTTCAAAGGAACAATAGGTTTCTCAACCTACGGATTCTCCCAGTGTAGAGGTACAAAAACCATCTTCACATGTCGATGATACCACTCCATAGTAAAATATTAATGATATTGAATCTGATGAAATGTTAGGCGATGAAGGACTGAAGACGTAGAAAAAATAGAAGCATCATAGTTTAACAGTGTTAGAAAAAATCATTAAGGTGAAAGTCAAAGGCATCAAATGTGAAGTCATATGGAATGCGTGCGGCTATCATGTTAACCCCAACAAGGCTATGTTCAGTAGTTACATTATAATCATCACTCAACAATGTGTTCTGATTAATTTATATTTTTGGCACCATATTGTGCCCGCACTGAAGACACTGATATGGGAAGACATTACAGTAATGTTATGATATCATTTCATTATTTTACTAAATATAAACTAGTGAAACATTGACTTACTCTTCATCATCCATTGTGGAGTGCATTTATAGTAGATGAATCTCATAAGAAATATGTATTAATTCTTGCTAGAAGTATTCATAGATGATTTCACATAATTATAACTAGACATAATCTTAAATATGTTGAAGGGAAAATAAACCTACACCCATTTCTTATCTATGCACACCTGATAACCCAGGAATTATGTAATGTGTTTACTAGCTGTAATATAGATGTTTATTTTTAGGTACATTGTGGTTGTAATACTTTGTTTGATAATATGTGTATTAATCACTTTGATTGACAATTTTTTATTTATGAAACAACAACTGGGTGATATAAATAAGGAATGAGTAGCAACACTAGTGTACCCCTACTGTAAAGCAAGGATGGGGTTACTTGAAAAAAAAATTGGTACGTATTTTAAATCTACCATAATACTTTTATGTGATATGAAACAACACCATGAGTATATTCCTCTTTTTATATAAATATTGATGAATCTAAATACAAAGTCACTTTCATCTCATGCCATGTGCTATGGAAGGAGGCATGTGTAAATAAAGACAGGATACTAATAGATGAAAACACACAAAAAGTGGTGGAAACATGTGTAAGTATTACATAATAAAAATTTGTTTTACTTTAAATCTATATTACATAATAATGATCACTTATTTTCTTATATTTTTCATTATACATAGTCATAAGAATCAACAACACCTATAGCGGATACACACATACTATCGGTGGACTTGAAGAAGACAGAACAGTATGGTCATGTTAGAGGTGTGGGTTTTGGGGTGACACCTCGAACATATTTTGAGAAAAAAACAGAGGAGTATCAAAGTAAAGAAATGAAATATATGAGATAAATACTATATTACCTTTAAGGAAAATTCCAATGGTAGAGAGATATAATGAAAACATTTAATGGGGGGAAGCAAAGAGGAGAAAAAACTCATGAAAAACCACCGCATGGAGATCCCCCCCCCCACACCAGCTATGAGTCGATCCATTCCCCTAAAAGAGATTCCTTAGATGAGGTAATCAATGTTCTAATAATTTTTTCTTCCAAATGTGAATCATACAGACACTGATACCTTTCCTGTATTGGTATTATATAGGGTGATAATGACTGTGATTTATAACTATCAACACCCACCCATCACCTTGTAGTGAGGGCTATGGTGTTCAATATCCAAAACAACATGCTACACAACATACCACATCCAATAGGTCATGTGATAGTGTCGATTAGCATATCCCATGATCTGACCACCAAGATACCTGTTCCAATTGATGAGGAAAATATTCATACAGTCAAAAAAGCTATTGGAACATTCATCGCATGGATTTCACATCTTGTAAAAAACATTTCGACAAGGAGGTATTCCTTTACAATTTATTTTTCATTGTAAACCATTAAAAATTGATTAAAAAGGTCTAAATTGATGAATTTTATTATAGAAGGACAAAGGTAAGGAGATGAAAAGAAAGACCGACTCAAAAACCATCCAAAGGATTAACCAACCTATCAAAAAGATCTACTGAAATCACCATTACCTCGCCTGTTCTATATCTGCATTTACTATCATTAAAGGTTCATGTGGATACAAAGTTAAAATATGGTTGTAGTCACATAGTTTATTTTGAAGAAAATATGTATGGAGGAGGATGTTCAATACTTCATTGGTGTTGAGAGTGTAAGTGAAATCCTAGACTATGATTGGCTAGGCGACTTAGTTGTAAATGTATACATGAGGTATGTTTTCATGATTTTATTTTCCAAAAGATAATATAATGTATTAATTATTACTAAATACATTTCATATTTTTGGAAGACATATATATGAAAAACAATTGAAGGTATTTTCCCATGAAAAAAAATTGTACTCATTAGTCCTCGCATCACCTCTACAGAACAACCAAAAATTAATACAAAAAAATGATGAATAGTGGTAGGTCTGATCAAATCATTTGAAAGAAAACTTTCGGATGATAGACTCTATTTAATACCAATGGTTCATGGGTAAAACTATAAAATTTAGTCATAACAAATATATTTTCATTTCTTTCATTACTTATTCTTTTTTGTGTTTTTAGGCAGCAGTTGATGCTCATTGCGGTAAATTTAGATACTCCAAAGATTTATTTCTTGGGTTCAATGCATGGATATCCAACAAACCATCCACACATGATGACCTTTATCAATAATTAATACACCACATCCAAAATTTTAGAGCTAAACATCAAGTTATACAATTTATATTATTTTTTAATGAGTATTCTATTATGATAGGGTGGTGCATCAATATCGTGAAAAACATGGAATGAGATTAGGGGATAAGCATGAGAAAGAAGACAAGTTATACGAATGGATAACTATCAGGGTATATATAATAATATTTAACTATCCAAACACATATCAAAACAAATTACTTATTCTCCTCAATGTTTCTGCAGTGTCTGAAACAAACTAATGGAAAATATTTCGGTTATTATGTTTGTAAATTTATGAGAGAGATCATATTCCACGAACAAACTAGAATCCATGAAGAGGTATTTTAAAATATAATTATTATTTAATTTAAAATATTTATTAATCCTTTATGTATTTATATTTTTCCAGTACTATTATGACTTTCGAAAAGACTCATATTCACAAGATGATATAGATGTGCTCGGAAACGAATGGGCAGCATATCTGATTGAAGAATGTACACAAATAGCATGAAGATGTGAATTCCATAGAATTAGTAGATTGTTTCATATTTATGTTTAATTTAATTATTTTTAGTATTACTCACATAATAATTGTTTTCTTATATAGGTGGATTCCTTTTTTTGAGTTGGGGTGGTTTGTTCAAAGATGCTCATGCTGGTGAGAGATAGGACTTTGAGGTTGCAACTCAAAATTCAATGAGAAGGTAAATTTTTTTAAATATACTATGTTTTTTCTCATAATATTATCTTTACTCTAATACATTAACATAATCTAAATTAAATTTTTAACTACTCATGCAGATAATGTCTTCCATAAACTTATTCTCCCTCAAAATATTGTCACCACTGCATTGTTGACATTTATCACTTTCCATAAAAGGAAGTGGAGGGAACTTGAAAGAAAGTGATCAATGTAAAAAATGCAGTGCTTCTATTTCAACAAAGAAAGAAAATGGAAGGCATGGTAAAAGAGTGTCTTTTTATTTAAAATTGACACTAATTTAAGTAAAAAGAACAAGTGATGTACTGAAAACTAATAAAATGCATTCATATTATTTTGATACTTTAGTAAAACAATCCACGAGTCATTTGTGATGTGTAGGAGTCAACCAAAACTCAATACAATGCATGGTGTTACCTGTGTCACTGCAAATGTGTCTTTTTATTTAAAATTGACAACAATTTAAGTAAAAAAGAACAAGTGACATACTGAAAACAAAGAAAATAGATTCAGATTATTTTGATACTTTAGTACAATGATCCATGCGTCATTTTTTATGTGTGTAAATCAATCACACCTCAATCTGATGCATGGTGTAAACAGTATGGCTCTAAGTGTCTATTATCAGTTTAAAATTGGCATTTCAGTTCAAAACAGGTTACTCACTGAAAACTAAGAAAACACACTCTGATTGTCTTGATAATTTAGGAAAGAGATTCATAAGTCATTTTTGATGTGTATGAATTAGTCTCATATCAAAATGACATGTCATGCAACCGGTATAACTCGTAATTTGTGTTTTGAGTTTGAAATGACATTTTAGTAAAAAAAAACCCAACTAACATACTAAAAACCAAGAAAACACATTAATATTGTCTTGATACTTTAATACAATGATATATATGTCATTTTTGAAGTATATAAATCAGTCACACCTCAATTTGATTCATGGTATGGCTGGTATGACTCCAAGTGTGTATTTTTATTTAAAATTGACATTAATTCAAGTAAAAAGGAACAAGTGAAATACTAAAAACCAATAAAGCGCATTCATATTGTTTTTATATTTTAGTAAAATGATCCATGATTCATTTGTGATGTGTAGGATCACACCTCAATAAGACACATGGTGTGACCGGTATGACTCCAAGTGTGTCTTTTTATTTAAAATTGATATTAATTTAAGTAAAAAAGAACAAGTGACATACTAAAAACTAAGAAAACACATTCATATTGTTTTTATATTTTAGGAAAATGATCCATGAGTCATTTTTGATGTGTAAGAGACAACCTTGCCTCAATATGATGCATGATGTCACCGGTATGACTCCAAATGTGTCTTTTTTTTAAATTGAAATTAATTTAAGTAAAAAAGAACAAGTGACATACTTAAAACCAAGAAAATGCATTAGGATTGTTTTGATATTTTAGTAAAATTATCCATGAGTCATTTTTGATGTGTAATAATCAATCACACCTTAATATGATGCACGGTGTGACTGGTATGACTAAAATTATATGTTATCAGTTTAAAATTGACATTTTAGCTCAAAACATGTCACTCACTGAAAAACAAACATGCTCTGATTGTCTTTATAATTTAGGAAAAAAATTAATAAGTCATTTTTTATGTATATGAAGCAGTCTCATTTATAACCAACACACGATGCGATCAATATGACTCATATTTCATGTTTCCAGTTTGAAATGATATTTTAGTAAAAAAACACAACTGACAAACTGAAAACCAAGAAAATGCATTCAGATTGTTTTGATACTTTAGGACAATGATCTATATGTCATTTTTGACATGTAGGAATCAGTTTCACCTCAATAAAATGCATTGTGTGAATGGTATGACTCTAATAATGTATTTTTATTTAAAATTGACATTAATTTAAGTAAAAAAGAACAAGTGACATACTGAAAACTGAGCAAACACGTTCGGATTATTTTGATAATTTAGGACAATGATCCAGGTGTCATTTTTTATGTGTATGAGTCAGACACACCTCAATACTATGAATAGTGTGACCATTATGACTCCCAATGTGTCTTTTTATTTAAAATTGATATTAATTTAGGTAAAAAAAACAAGTGACATATTGTAAACAGAGAAAACACATTTAAATTGTTTTGATATTTTAATATAACGATTCATGAATCATTTGTGATGTGTAGGATTCAACCTCATCTTAATAAAATGCACAGTATGGCTGGTATGAATCCAAATGTCCCTTTTTATTTAAAATTGACATTAATTTAAGTAAAAAATTGACATACTTAAAACCAAGAAAACACATTTGGATTGTTTTGATACTTTAGGAAAATGATCCATGAGTCATTTTTGATATGTAGGAATCAACTACACCTAAATCAGATGCATGGTGTGACCAGTATGACTAAAAGTTTCTGTTATTAGTTTAAAATTGATATATTAGTTTAAAATGTGTCACTCACTGAAAACCAAGAAAACATACTCGCATTGTCTTGATAATTTAGTACAATGATTCATAATTCATTTGTGACGTGTATAAAGTATTCTCACATCAAACTGATTCATGATGCGACCGGTATGACTCATAATACATGTTTCTATTTTGAAATGACATTTTAGTAAAAAAACACAACTGAAATACTGAAAATCGAGAAAACTCATTTAGATTATTTTGATAATTTATTCCAATGATACATCAGTAATTTGTAATAGGTAGGAATTAGTTATACCTCAATCCGACGTACGATGTGATAGGTATAAATCCAAATGTGTCATTATTTAAAATTGACATTAATTTTTGTAAAAGAAAACGTGAAATACTCAAAACCAATCAAACTCATTCTGATTGTTTTCATATTTTAGGAAAACTATCCATAACTAATTTTTTATGTGTAGTTATGGTGTCCTACCTTTTTATTACATAACATTGCATTACATTTTACAAAGAGAGGATATTTAATGTTTAGTTTCTTGGAAATAAGGTTCATAATACATGAAAATATATAAAATTATTTTAATCCTATTTAAAGGATTCTTGAAATGTTCATCCTAAGTTTAATTACTGTATATCATAACTTTGGGACATACATTAAAGGAAAGGGTGAGCATAAGGCCTAGTATCGGAAAATAGAGAAAATAGTTTACATGTGAACTTGAGAGAATATAATAAGAACATGAGGAAATATCATAAAGGCATGATAAAGAGGCGTATCACGATAATAATAACTTGAATCATCTCTTGAAAATGTTTTTACAACATTTAATTTATACATTCATAATAATACCACCAAGGTCCATCCCCAAGGTGTTATAAAAATTTCCAAGGTCATTCACCAAGGTATCATAAAACTTATCATATCTAGAGATTAATTTCTTTACCCAATGCATTAGAGTGCTATCATGGCGCACCCTTAATATGTACTTATTTTCATGTGATCCACATAGATCATAATCAAATATTTCATAAATAACCCAAATAGAATAAAATAAATGGGTTTCATATCAAAATCATGACGTTTTAAAAAGTGCTTAAAAACATGATCATTATGTCATTTATAACCCATGGAAAGGGAGTGAGGGTTTTATGTATGTCAATTATAAAATAAAATATATAATTTTTTATGTCTTTATTAATACCCCTAGAAATGTAATAGGTTTGGGTATTCACATAAATAAAATAAAATAATTTCCTAAGAAAAAGAGAGAGATTTTGAGATGAAAATTTTACAGCATAACGGCTATGCAACATGGTTTTAGAAAACATTAAAAATAGGGGTAATAGGGGTATACCATTCATAAATGAATCATAATACATTATAAGGACAGAATAAAATTGAAATAATAACATGGTATAGAAATTTTAAATACATACCACATAAAAGAGAACTTGAAAGGAAAAGAGAAGTGGAGAATTCCCTTACCTTGAAGAGTAACTTAACACTGGTATCAGGACCTTGAGGGCTTGAGGACAAGTTGAGAGGAATCCTTGGGTGGTAATAATATCATATCTTTGAGGGTTTTATTTTTTAATGAAATAAAATGAAGTAATGGGTTGGTATTGATAGTAAAAGAGAGTGAGTTTTTTATTAATTTTCAAGGACTCCTCATCAGTGGTATTTGAAAAACCATGGGCTTGCCCGTTGTATTTGCCCATGGTTTTGGCCACTTAGGACAAATAATATAATATTTTAATCCAAATGGGTCTACCATAATTTTAAATTACATATTACATCATTATGATGTCATAAAACACACTGAAAACTCAAAAACTGTATTTTTACTATTCACTGAAAAACAAAACATTTTATAAAAAATCTCATAAATTCACCCTAACCTAATATCGATGTTCTGAATTAAAAAATGAACTGCATTTTATGAAAATAATTTTCTAAATATGATAAATTTAATTTTTAAGTAAAATCACTATTTACCTAAAAAAATACTAATACTTAATTAATAATTTCTAAAATAGTTATTTACTTATACTATTATATCACATTACCATTCAAGATGCCTAAATTACACTTATACTTCCCTATGTGAGGTTACTATTCCATTGGTCATATTACTATTCATAAGGGTAATATTACTATTCATAAGTTACTATTCACAAAAAAATTAAGTTGATCTTATGAGACTCTAAATTTCTTACTGGTCACAACTGTATATGTCTATTTTTAGAAAATTATTTCATAGTATCAATTATATAAAGTATAAAAAATATTTTAAAATAATCTTTTTTTCAATATTCATCAATAATACAAAACTTCTTATAAAAATACAAAAAAAAATCATACTGGATTAATTTTTACATTTCAAATTCAAAAATGATGTTTATTTTACCATAAAAACAATGTTATTTATACAAATGGATTACACAAAGTAAATAAGGCCTTGTTACATAGCCCCTTATTGAACCTACATAGGACTTAAGAGTAAGGTGTGTAATGGTGATATAATCTTGGGGCGGCTCGAACAACGTTTCCCAAGTGGTGATTTCTATTAGATTGAACTTATCCGATAGGCGATTTCATTCAGGTTTAACATATTGAAGCTTAGCTTGGACTTGGTCCAAATAAAAGCCCAGTGATACTACCTCCTTCCTAAGCTCTGACAAATGAGCTTCGTACATCCTGAGTCTACTGGATGAGTTCATCGACTCTTCTTTCTATAATGATTAACCATGATAATTTATATTTATAAATAATAATCATAATGTTAAGAGTCTAGTTTCTAACAGTCATATTGACCAATGGTTATAATTAACCAATGGTTATATAATGGTAGAAACCCATAGTTCTCATATAAATTATACTCACTTAATTAATAAAAGTATATAGTTTTTTATTAAAAAATAAAATAACACGCAAATTTAGGAAACAAATATTATTCAAAAGTTTAGATCGTTACATTCTTCCCTCCTTAAGAAATTTCATCCCTAAAATTTCAAATCATACCCTCAGAAGAGAAAATGTGTGAGTACTTTTGTCTCATATTCTCCTTTGGTTCCCACATGGATTCTTCATATTTGTGGTTCCTCCACAACACTTTAAAAAGGTGGGTAGTCTTGTTGCATAGGACCTTGTCTCTACGATCCAATATCTCCCCCAGATGCTCCTCATAAGAGAGGTCATGTTCCAGCTATACCACCTCTGGATTTAGTACATGTGAAGGGCCCGGTATGTACTTCCTCAAGATGGATATGTAGAATACATCATGAACTTGATCTAGATTTGTAGGAAGTACAAGACGATAGGCCACTGCTCCTATGCAATCAAGGATTTCATAGGGTCCAATGTACCTAGGGTTGAGCTTCCCTTTCTTCCCAAACCTCATGACTCTCTTCCATGGAGAAATTATAAGGAATACCTTTCCACTAACATCAAACTCCAATTCCCTTTAACAGTTTTCAGGATAACTCTTCTGCTAACTCTGAGTAGCCTTTATGTGTTGTTGGATGGCATGAACCTTTTCTATCATCACTTGCACAAGATCAAGCCCAAGAATCTTTATCTCACCAGCTTAATCCCAACAAGTGGGAGTTCTACATCGCTTCCCATATAGAGCTTCATAGGGTTCCATTTGAATGCTCCAGCGGAAGCTATTGTTATAAGTGAACTCAACTAATGGGAGATGTTGATTCCATCCACCTTTAAATCCCATTGAGCATGTTCTCAGCATTTCCTTGAGTGTTTGAATAGTCCTTTTAGATTGTCCATCAGTTTGGGGGTAATAAGCCGTGCTGAAATTCAATTTGGTACTCAAATCATGTTGAAGAATTCTCAAAAAAAATGTGAACCTAGGATCATGACCAGATATGATAGAAAGTGGAACTCCATCCATCCTTACCACTTCATGTAAATACTATAAAGTTGATCAAGAGAGAAATCTTCCTGAATAGAGAAAAAATAGTTAGTCTTGGTGAGATAGTCCACTATAATCCATATCACATTCTTTTCTTTGGGATTTCTTGGGAGACCAATGACAAATTCCATAGTAATATTTTCCCACTTCCATGCTAGTATAGGTAGTGGTTAAAATATCCCTTTAGGAATTTGTCTCTCTGCCTTCAATTACTAACATACCAGGAACCTTGTAGTGTAGTTAGCAATATTCCTTTTCATATTATCCCGCCAATAATGATCATGAAGGTCCCTATATATTTTCATGCTTCCAGGATGTATAGATAATATTGAGCTATGAGCTTCATCCATCATCTCCCTCTTTATTTTCGGAATATATGGAACACATAGTCTTGTACAAAATTTCAGTACACCATATTGATCAATATTGAACTCAGGAAACTTCCCATCCTTCATAGCCTCAAACTTCTTCTATAATAAAGGATCTTCTTTCTGAGCTTTCTTGATCTTATCTAGTAATGATGGTTGAGAAATCATTTGGGATAGGTTTTATGATTTTCCTTCCCTTACAATTCCCATGTCTAGTTTTACTAGGTCTTTGATCAGGGGATCTCTTTGAATCCTCATCAAAGACAAAACAACATGGTCTTTCCTACTTAATGCATCAATGACTTTGTTTTCTTTTTCATTGTGATGATGAATTGAATGATCATAGTCTTTAATAAGTTCCAAACATATCTTATGTCTCATGTTCAATTCATTTTGTGTGAAAATATACTTCAAACTTTGATGTTCTGTGTATATATCACACTTCTCCCCATAAATATAGTTCCTCCATAACTTCAGATAAAAAAAACCATAGCCAACTATAGATCATGCATAGGATAGTTCTGATCATGCGTCTTCAGCTATCAAGATGCATAAGTAGATACCTTTTCATTTTTCATGAGGATGCATCCAAGACCTTTCAGAGATGTATCGCTAAAAATAACAAATCCTTCTCTACTTGAGGTAAGATTTAACACGGGTGAAGTAACCAATCTCTTATTCATCTCTTAAAAACTTTCCTCACACTCCTTTTTCTAGATGAACTTGACCCCTTTTCAAGTTTACATGGTTAATGGATTAGAAATTCATGAAAAAAAATTCACAAACCTCCTATAATATCCTGATAATCCAAGGAAACTATGAATATCAGTTATTTTTGTAGGTTGAGGCCACTCCTTTAAAACCTTTTTCTTTGCAAGGATAACTATGATTCCTTCATTGGTTACAAGGTTCCCTAAGAAAGAAACTTTTTGTAACCAAAATTCCCATTTTTTGAACTTTCCAAAAATCCTATCCTTCCATAGAGTTTCCAAAATAACCCTTAGATGATCCTCATGCTCCTTGCAACTTTTGGATTATATTTTAATATCATCAATAAAAACTTCCACAATGTTATCAAGGTAGTCCTTAAGGATTATATTCATCAAATCTATAAAAATATCAGGATAATTAGTCAAGCCTGAGGGTATAAAAAACTCATAATACCCATATCTTGATCAAAAGTTAGTTTTTGGAATATCTTCTTTATTCACACTCAATTGATGATAACCAGATCGAAGATAAATCTTAGAGAAGAATTGATCCCCATGAAGCTGATCAAATAAGTCATCAATTCTTCGAAGAGGGTATTTTTTCTTTACTTTGATCTCGTTTAGTTCTCTATAATTAATGCATAGCCGCATTGATCCATCCTTCTTCTTTATAAAGAGAAAAGGCACTCCCCAAGGAGACACGCTTGGTTGGATAAACCCCTTCTCCAAAAGATCTTGGATTTGTTTCTTTAATTCTTCCAACTCCTCATTTTCTATCATATATGGGGTCTTTGATATTGAATGAGATCTAGGTATGAGTTCAATGGAAAACTCTACCTCTCTTTCTGGGGGAGCTCCGGGTAACTCCTCAGGAAATACATCAATGTTTTCCTGGATGATGGGAACATTTTATATCCTTATAATCTCATTTCCTTCTTAATCCTCACTGATCAAATCCATAAACAAGGCTATAGGAGGTGCTTTTAGAAAAATCTCTGGTCTATAAATCCCTCCATGGAAGATAACCGTAGGTTTCCCATTCAAGACTACTTATATTTCCTTACTTCTATATTTGATCTTAGAATTATACTTTGAGAGATAGTCTGTCTCTAGTATAATGTCGAATTCCAACATGGGAATGACTACTAGATTTATGATAAGAGTGTTCTCACTAAATTAAATACTAGATTTTCTAAACACTAATGATTCTTGGATAATCCCACAAGGAGTCTTGATTGATAACTCTACTTTTAGCAATTTAGGGGTTGATTCTAAATTCCTTGCAAAGTTAGAGAAACTAAAGGAATGCGTAGAACAAGAATAAAACAAAGTACTTTCTAGCTTTGATAGAACAAAAAGATTACATGCCACCATGTCATTTGGAACTTCAACATCATATTTAGTGATAGTAAAAGAATGACCTTTCTCTCTTGTCCTTTATTGAGGATGATGGTGATTCCCCTCCACTTCCCTTAGATTTGGACAGTGATTGGTAAAGTTCCCAAGATATCCATACTTGAAGCATTGGACTTTAGGTAGGTACTACACTATCTTTCCCTTTTCATTAGTGTTGGGAAGTTGAGGCTTCACCTCACTGTGACAATTCTGTGCGATATGGCCATCTATTCCACACTTGTAACACTTCCTGCTCCCAAGCAGGCAGTTCCCTGAATGATTCTTCCCACATTTATTGCACGTGGGAAGTTTCACTTTCTTTCCTCCTCTTTCCTGATCAAATCTCCTAGTCAATATTGGCTCTATTTATCTCTTATTTTCATTGGATTTGTGATACCACTGCATCTCATTAAACTCCAGTTTGGCTTTCATAGTACTTTGCACGATCTCCTCATAGCTATCATAGTATCGGTTAGCTAGATTCTTCCACAGATGAGGTTTTAGTCCACCAAATAATCTATCAACCTTCCCATTAGGGTCCGTGAAAAATCTAGAGGTTTAATGTGAAAGACTTGTGAATTTAATCTCATATCTTCCCACTGATTCATTCTCCTTCTGCTTCATCTTGAGAAACTCATTCTCCTTTTTTTTCTCATCAAACAAGGGAAATACTTATTGAAGAATATCCATCTAAAATCTTCCCACACAAAAGATTCAACCTCCACTCTTGGACTTATGTTTTTAATCATTTCCCACTACTGATATGATTCTACTTCTAAGCGGTAAATAGTCAGGGTGACCTTCTCTTGTTCTGAACAGCAGAGCACAGAAAAGAGCTTTTCGATAGAGTTGATCCACTGTTCAGTAATCAATGGGTCGACAGATCCATTAAACGTTGGTGGTCATTGATGCATAAAGGACTCAACAAAAATTTGTTCCCTTCATTGTGAAACTAGTCTCTCAGCTTGATTCAAGTTATTTCTCATAACTAGAGTTAGTTGATTCATTATTCTCATCAATGTTTCCATTCTGGCTTCCATCGGAGGGTCGTCAGGGCATGGTCCGTTGCGGTCACCATTTGCACAGTTCCTCCTACTTAACACCATTTTCATGAAGGAGAAAACCTTAGTGAGAAACTAATTTCATTTAAGAATCTTATAACTCTAAAGTATTTTTTTTGTCTTAAAACATCATTCTTAAACACATTATTTATTAAAAATAATTTAAAGTTGCTATAAATCCTTCATAATGATTCATAAAAAGATTGTGATTAACCAAACATGTAAAGACCCGTAAAATTCAAGGGAAATTTTTTTCTTAATTTTCTTTGGGATTTTACAAGAACGCAGTTTCTGACGGCGCCTGATTCCGAGGCCCGGAGTACTCGGAATCAATTTCTGAAGTTAGGCTCGGGTACATTCAGTCAACAAACGAGCGGGTTTTTCTAACTTTTGAACTGGTGCTCGGAATTGAAATCTGAGGGCACCGATGAACTCCCAGCGTCGGTAATTGCTTAGGAGCACCTTTTCTGTAGGTCCGTTTGCTCGGGAGGAGTTGTTAATTTGTGGTTTTAGTGAGGAATAAATAAAATTTTATTACAAATTTTATTTATTTTTCCACTAGGTAGTTTTATCCTAAGTAAGGGAGTCGGGGGTGGGACCCACATGTTGTTAACCAACCTTGAGAGGATAAAGGTGAGGTGGGGCCCACACGATCCCAACCCCTCACTTTCCTAACTCCTCAAAACCCCCCCATTTAATATTTCCAACTTATCATCTCATTAAATTTTGACAAGTTATGCTTAATTAAATGAGTGGACTTAATTTTGAATGTTCAAAATTTAAAAGTGTTGGCAAAGGAAATAAAATAAGGTTAAGGCCTTATTTTATTGTGGTTACTTGGTTGTGTTGAATGGGGGAGTGTTCTTCTCATTTTGGAAGAACTTAATCTTCCCGGTGAAGAACTTTTCTACCACGATGAAGAACGTCGTCACGCCTTTTTCCGAAGAATGACTATGCGCCCTCCTTCGTTCTTCTTCCCACGTCAAAGGAAGGGAGATGTCGTTCCACCTCGGACAATCTCCGTCAACGTGTACGGAACCTCACCCCGCGATGCCACTTTCCACGACGCTCTTCGAAATTCATCTCGTTATCAAGGTAGGGGATTAATTGTTTTTGTTCATGAATACTTCTCTTCGCCATTCATCGTTCTCTAATTTGGCCGCCTGTTATCGCAATAACGGGAGGAGGTCAGACCGCATGAACATGGCCGACTCTCCACCCCACTTGATTCTTGATTTTGTTGTGGCATGAGCAAGGTAGTGCGGTGTCATTGCACCGCGCGGAAATAATGAAGGATGGGCGGAGAAGCACGGTGTCGCCGCGCCGTGCCATTGAAGTCGAACAAAGCCGCGGCGCCGTCGCACCGCGCCGGGAAACCACGAAGAGGTTTTGGTTTGTTTATTTGACGTGAGGATCGTCGGGTGATGACGAAACGGGCCGCAGTCGCGATTTGAAAACTTCGCAGAGAAGTGTCGGTCCCAGGAGGACCGCCGGCGAAGACCGCAGGCAAAACGGACCACCGGAGCGCGTCCGGTGGTCCGTGAAAAATCCTGTCGGCGCGCCGCCAGAAGGATCCGTCGCGGCTGAAGCCGCGGTGGCAGACAGCGGTCCCGTGACCGCGCGGGACCAGAGGGGAGACCGGGGGTTTTAACCCCCGGTGGTAAAGGGAGTGGCCCCCACGTGGGGGGGCCACAGCTTCAATCAGGGGGGCGTTCACCTCCCCCCCTGTTCTGCTCAGCTCGGCCAGCCGAGCAGACCACGCGGGCCGCGCCAGCGCGGCAGGCCAACCAGCCGCCGGGCCGGGCCGGGCCGCCCAAGCCGGGCCGAGCTGAGCCCAAACGGGCCGGACCTGGATTCGGTTCGGGTCGACCCAGTTCGGGCCTTCCCAGGGGGTCTCGGGTCGGGTCGGTCTGGGCCCGAACCCCCTATTCTCGGGCAGTTTTTGTTCAAACGCCCATATCTTGGGCTACGGACCTCCGATCGACGCACCGTAAACTGCGATGCTATCCTTGGATCGATTCGGTCTTTTAGGTATATTACACTCAAGGTTTAGGAGAACTTTGGGTATGGCCGGGTGGGTTCGAACCTGAAACCAACCGGGCCCACGGAGCGGAAATTCTTATAACTTGAGCTCCGGATGTCCGATTGATGTGCCGTCAACTTTGTTGGATTCCTCTTGATGAGATGGAACTTTTGGAATACTTTGCCTGAGGTTTGGACGCAGTTGGAGTATGGCCGGGTTGGATTGTACCCGAAATCCAACCGGGCCCCTGGAACGGAAAAGATGATATCTTTCAGACCGAACGTCCGTTTGACGAACCGTCAGTGGCGTTGGTGATCACGTTGAGAAACGGTCCCTATGAGTATACCCTATGAGAGTTTGGGGTACAGTTGAGATACGGTCGGGTTGGTTCGTACACGAAACCAACCGGACCCCTGGGATGAAAAAGCTAATAACTCATAGACCGGGCGTCTGATTGACGCGCCGTCTGTTGCGTTGAGACCCCTATGACAAGGCGGTCCTTTGAGATACTTCTTCATGGGACTTTGAGATACTTGGAGTATCGACCTGTAGCTCATGGAGTGGACCCTCCCGGAGACGAGCGTACGGAGTACGGACACCGTGTAGCCGGCTGAGACCTGACGACTGCTTGACCGACTCGACTTGGAGTGAGTCGACTAGCCCAGTGGACAGAGAACTACTTTTTTTGGGAGCAGACCCATGGCGGACGGAGCACTACGGTGTTTGGGTGCAGACCCGCGGTACTCATCCGGAGAGTACCTCTGCAGGCTATTAGGGGGGATGCACTACTGTGTTTGGGTGGCAGACCCCGGCGGGTAGCACTATTGTGTTTGGGTGGATGACCCACGGTACTCGACAGGAGGAGTACCTCAGCAGTCTTAGGTTAGTGATCAATACCTCGGAGTCGTTACAGGATCACTGTACTCTCCAGAGACAGGGCTCTTCAGCAGTTACAGTTTTGATAATGAAAATCCCGGTTTGAGCTGAGTCTATGACCTTTGTGTTTACCTCTTGATTGAGATGGATTACTTGAAAACTTAGGTATATGTATGGGCATATACCTAAGTAGACGTTATCTGTTGAGATATTTCTTTGTGGTTATCCTTGTTGTATTTAGTGAGACCTTGAGGGTCTCGGGGTCCCTACTGAGTATCATTATACTCACCCCTGCACGGGCTATGCCCGCACCTCATTGTGTTGGTTGCAGACGATGGGTAGCTTTGACAGAGGCTGAGTGTTCGAGGACTGGACGGTACCTGGAGGTGGACCTCACGACGAGTCAGTATCCGGAGTTGGACTTAACGATGAGACGACACTCGGAGGAGGTTGATGGGCGAGAGCGTTGTGGAGGCTATCTGTACCTACCCTTCATGTAGGATCTGTGGTGGATTATCCAAGAGATGCGCTATCTGTACCTACCCTTCAGGTAGGATCCGAGGAGGACAACCCAGGAGCTGCTTCCATTCTTCCAGCTATTTGTCTTTTCTGCTGTACTTTCGTTCAGTTGTAGTTGTACTTTCAGTTGGGTTTGTATTTTGGCCCACTTACTTTTCAGCACTTTCTTTTGTACTTAGTGTATTACTTCCACTTGTACTCTGTAATGTTTTGTTTACTTTTATAAAGGCAATGTCTTCCCAGTTATCCATAGTTGTGGCACAACTTCCAGTAGAGGTTGAGGATCGACAGGAGCAGATCCTACGAGGACAGTCGATTCCTTGGGTGCGCTTTCACTGGCAGTACGGGAACCTCCAGGTGATCACATGGGAGCGGAAGGCTCAGGTGCGTGCTCAGTACCACTTTTGTTTCCCTAGTTTGTGTTATAGATTTACGGGGACGTAAATCCCTGAGGTGGGAGTAATTTAAAGACCCGTAAAATTCAAGGGAAATTTTTTATTAATTTTCTTTGGGATTTTACAAGAACGTAGTTTCTAAAGGCACCTGATTCTGAGGTCCGGTGTGCCCGGAATCAATTTCTGAAGTTAGGCTCGGGTACGTTCAGTGAACAAATGAGCGGGTTTTTCTAACTTTTGAATCGGTGCTCGGAATTGAAATCTGAGGGCACTGATGAACTTGCAGCGCCGGTAATTTCTTGGGAGCACATTTTCTGTAGGTGCGTTTGCTCGGGAGGAGTTGTTAATTTGTGGTTTTAGTGAGGAATAAATAAAATTTTATTACAAATTTTATTTATTTTTCCACTAGGTAGTTTTATCCTAAGTAAGGGAGTTTGGGGTGGGACCCACATGTTGTTAACCAACCTTGAGAGGATAAAGGTGGTGTGGGGCCCACACGAGCCCAACCCCTCACTTTCCTAACTCCTCAACCCCCCCCCCCCCCCATTTAATATTTTCAACTTATCACCTCATTAAATTTTGACAAGTGATGTTTAATTAAATGAGTGGACTTAATTTTGAATGTTCGAAATTTAAAAGTGTTGGCAAAGGAAATAAAATAAGGTTAAGGCCTTATTTTATTGTGGTTACTTCCTTGTGTTGAAGGGGGGAGCATTCTTTTCATTTTGGAAGAACTTCATCTTCCCGGCGAAGAACTTTTCTACCACGACGAAGAACGTTGTCACGCCTTTTTCTGAAGAATGACGACGGGCCCTCCTTCGTTCTTCTTCCCACGTCAAAGGAAGAGAGACATCGTTCCACCTCGGACAATCTCCGTCAATGTGTACAGAACCTCACCCCGCGACACCGCTTTCCGCGACGCTCTTCTAACTTCATCTCATTATCAAGGTAGGGGATTAATTGTTTTTGTTCGTGAATATTTTTTGTCACCATTCATCGTTCTCTAATTTGGCCGCCTGTTATCGCAATAACGGGAGGAGGTCGGACCGCACGAACACGGCCGACTCTCCTCCCCACTTGATGCTTGATTTTTTTGTGTCATGAGTAAGGCAGCGCGGTGCTGTTGCACCACGCGAAAATAATGAAGGATGGGCGGAGAAGCGCGGCGCCGTCGCGCCGCGCCGTTGAAGTCGAACAACGCCACGCCGGGAAACCACGAAGAGGTCGCGATTTGTTTATTTGATGTGTGGATCATCGAGCAATGATGGAATGGTCCGCAGTCGCGATTTGAAGACTTCGCAGAGAAGTGACGGTCCCAGGAGGGCCGCCGGCGAAGACCGCAGGCAAAACGGACCACCAGAGCGCGTCCGGTGGTCTGCGGAAAATCATGTCGGCGCGCCACGCCGGCACGGCGGCGGCGCCCGGCGCGCTGCCAGGAAGATCCGCTGCGGCTTCAGCCGCGGCGGCAGACGGCGGTCCCACGACCACGCGGGACCAGAGGGGAAACCGGGGGTCGTAACCCCCGGCAGTCAAGGGAGCGGCCCCCACGTGGGGGGGCCGCAGCTTCAATCAGGGGGGTGCGCGCCTCCCCCTGTTCCGATCAGCTCGGTCAGCCGAGCAGGCCGTGCGGGCCGCGCCAGCGCGGCAGGCCAACCGGATGTCGGGCCGGGCCGGGCCGCCCAGGCCAGAACCGGACCCGGTTCGGGTCGACCCAGTTCGGGCCGACCCAGGGGGTCTCGGGCCGGGTCGGTCCGGGCTCGAACCCCCTATTCTCGGGCAGTTTTTGTTCAAACACTCATATCTTGGGCTAAAGACCTCCGATCAACACATCGTCAACTGTGATGTGATCCTTGGATCAAGACAGTCGTTTTGGTATATTACACTCAAGGTTTCGGAGAACTTTGGGTATGGCCGGGTGGGTTCGAACCCGAAACCAACCGGGCCCGCGGAGCGGAAACGCTTATAACTTGAGCTTCGGACGTCCGATTGACGTGTCGTCGACTTTGTTGGATTCCTCTTGATGAGACGGAACTTTTTTCATACTTCGCCTGAGGTTTGGATTCAGTTGGAGTATGGCCAGGTAGGATTGTACCCGAAATCCAACCGGGCCCCTGGAACGGAAAAGCTGATATCTTTCAGACCGAACGTCCGTTTGACGAACCGTTAGTGGCGTTGGTGATCACGTTGAGAAACGGTCCCTATGAGTATAACCTATGAGTGTTCAGGGAACAGTTGAGATACGGCCGGGTTGGTTCATACACGAAACCAATCGGGCCCCTATGACGAAAAGGCTAATAACTCACAGACCGGGCGTCTGATTGACGTGTCGTCTGTTGCGTTGAGACCCCTATGACGAGGCGGTCCTTTGAGATACTTCTTTTTGGGACTTTGAGATACTTGGAGTATCGACCTGTAGCTCGTGGAGCGGACCCTCCTGGAGAGGAGCGTACGGATTACGGAGACCGTATAGTCGGCTGAGACCTGACGACTGCTTGACCGACTCGACTTGGAGTGAGTCGACTAGCCCAGTGGATGGAGCACTACTTTGTTTGGGTGCAGACCCATGGATGATGGAGCACTACAGTGTTTGGGTGCAAACCCGCGGTACTCGTCCAGAGAGTACCTCTGCAGGCTATTAGGGGGGATGCACTTCTGTGTTTGGGTGACAGACCCCGGTGGGTAGCACTACTGTGTTTGGGTGGCTGACCCGCGGTACTCGACAGGAGGAGTACCTCAGCAGTCTTAGTTTAGTGAGCAGTACCTTGGAGTTGTGACAGGATCATTGTACTCTCTAGAGATGGGGCTCTTCAGCAGTTATGGTTTCGATAATGAAAATCCTGGTTTGAGCTGAGTCTATGACCTTTGTGTTTACCTCTTGATTGCGATGGGTTACTTGATAACTTAGGTATATGTATGGGCATATACCTAAGTAGAAGTTATATGTTGATATCTTTCTTTGTGGTTATCCTTGTTGGATTTAGTGAGACCTTGAGGGTCTTGGGGTCCCTACTGAGTATCATTATACTCACCCCTGCACGGGCTATGCCCACACCTCGTTGTGTTGGTTGCAGACGATGAGCAGTGCTGACAGAGGCCGAGTGTTCGAGGACTGGATGGTACCCAGAGGTGGACCTCACGATGAGTCAGTATCTGGAGGTGGACTTCACGACGAGATGACACTCGGAGGTGGTTGATGGGCGAGAGCGTTGTGGAGGCTATCTGTACCTACCCTTGAAGTAGGATCCATGGTGGACGATCCAGAAGCTGCGCTATCTGTACCTACCCTTCAGGTAGGATTCGAGGAGGACGACCCAGGAGCTGCTTCCATTCTTCCAGCTGTTTGTCTTTTCTGTTGTACTTTCGTTCAGTTGTAGTTGTACTTTTAGTTGGGTTTGTATTCTGGCCCACTTACTTTTCAGCACTTTCTTTTGTACTTAGTGTATTACTTATGCTTGTACTCTGTAATGTTTTGTTTAATTTTATAAAGGTAATGCCTTCCCAGTTATCGGGATTTAGGCCTTTGGTGCTAGTCGTCAGCCCCTGACCTATGGAAGGCAGGCTTGGGGTAGTCACGGCACGGGCCCCGAGGACGGGTCGTGACAAAACATATCCCCTAAGAGTATCAAAATAGAAGTGAAGAAAGGCCCATTGTCATGAACCAGTTCCCATTCAGGTCTATCTCAAAGCGATGTTTTCTGGTTTTACCCCTAGATACATCTGTGCTAGATCCACATCCACTTATTCATATCGAGATAGGGATTTATTTGTTCTGAAACCACTTAATTAATATTTCACCATAATACCAGGAAGTTTTACTATATTTAAAATTTTATATAGGGTTATTCCTAAAGTTTTCAAATGATAATTTCCATAAATAACTAAATTATCCTTTGATACAAACTATGGAATCTCACCTTTTTGTTACATAACATTGCATTACATTTTACAAACATAGGATCTTTAAAGTTTAGTGTCTTGGAAATAAGGTACATAATACATGAAAGCATATAAAACTATTTTAATCCTCTTTAAACGATCCTTTTAATTTTCATCCTAAGTTCAATTATTGCATCTCATAACCTAGGGACATATATCAAAGGAAAGGGTGAGCATAATGCCCAGTAAGGGAAAACAGAGAAAACAATTTACATGTGAACTTGAGAGAATATAATAAGAACATGAGGAAATATCATAAAGGCATGATAGAGAGGAATATAATGATAATAATAACTTTAATAATCTTTTCAAAATGTGTCTACATCATTTAATTTATACATTAATAAGTATATCACCAAGGTCCATCCCCATGGTGTTATAAAAATGACCAAGGTTATTCACCAAGGTATCGTAAAACTTGTTATCTCTAGAGATTAAATTCTTTACCCAATGCATTGGAGAAATATCAGGGTTCACCCTTAATATGTATTTATTTTAATGTGATCCACATATATCATAATCAAAAATTTCATAAATAACCTAAAGAGAATAAAATATATGGGTTTCATATCAAAATCATGACATTTAAAAAAGTGCTTAAAAACATAATCATTATGTAATTTACAACCCATGAAAAGGGAATGAGGGTTTTATGTATGTCAATTATAGAATAAAATATATAATTTTTATTTCTTTATTAATATCTCTCTAAATTTAATAGGTTTGGGTATTCACATAAAGAAAATAAAAGAATTTCTTGAGAAAAAAAAGAGAGATTTTGAGACGAAAATTCTGCAGTATAACGACTATGAAACATGGTTTTAGAAAACATTAAAAAGAGATGGTACAGGGTTATCCCATTCATAAATGGCTCATAATATAGTATAGGGACATAATAAAATGTAAATAATAACATGGTATATAAATTTAAAATACATACCACATAAAAGAGAACTTGAAAGAAAAAGAGAAAGTGGAGAATTCCCTTATCTTAAAGAGTAACTTCTAAAACTCTAGGATCGGGACCTTGAGGGATTGAGGATGCATTTGGAGGAATACTTGGGTAGTAATACTATCAGATCTTTGAGGGGGATGATTTTTTAATGAATTAAAACTAAGAAATGTCTTGGTATTTATAGTAAAAGAGAGGGTGTTTTTTATTAATTTCCAAGGACACCTCATCAGTGGTATTTGAAAACCATGGGCTTGCCCATGGTTTTGGCCACTTGGGACACCTTATATATTATTTTAATCTAAATGAGTCAAAAATAATTTTAAATTACATATTACATCATTATTATGTCATAAAACACACTGAAAACTCAAAAACTATATTTTTACTATTCACCAAAAAATAAAACATTATATAAAAATATCATAAATTTACCCTAACCTAATATCGATGTTCTAAATTCAAAAATGAACTCCATTTTATGAAAATAATTTTCAAAATATGAGAAATTTAATTTTTAAGTAAAATTATTATTTACCCAAAAAAATACTAATACTTAACTAACAATTTCTAAAACAGTTATTTACTTATACCATTATATCACATTACCATTCAAGATGCCTAAATCACTTTTATACTTCCCTAGGTGAGGTTACTATTCCATTGGTCATATTACTATTCATAAGGGTAATATTACTATTCATAAGTTACTATTCACTAAAAAATAAGTTAATCTTATCAGACTCTAAATTTATTACTGATCACAACCATATATGTCCATTTTTTGAAAATAATTTCACAGTATCAATTATTTAATGTATAAAAAATATTTTAAAATGATCTTTTCAATATTCATCAATAATACAAAACTTATTATAAAAATACTAAAAATTCATCGTAAATTAATTTTGACATTTGAAATTAAAAAATGATGTTTATTTTACCATAAAAACAAAGTTATTTATAGAAATGGATTGTACAAAGAAACTAAGGCCTTGTTACATATACCCTTATAACACCTGTATTGGACCTAAGAGTATGGTGTGTAATGGTGATAGATTCTTGTGGCGGATCAAACAACATTGCTCGAGTGGTGAATTCTATCATCTTGAACTTCTCCCATAGGTGATTTCGTTCAAGCTTAACATGTTGAAACTTGTCTTGGTATTGGTACAAAGAAAATCCCAGTGACGCTACCTCCTTCCCAAGCTCTAACAAATTGGCTTCGTACATCCTGAGTCTATTGGATGAGGCCATCGACTCTTTCTTCTGTCATTTCTATTTATAAATAATAATCATAATGTTAAGATTATAGTTTCCAATGGTCATATAGACCAATAGTCATAATTAACCAATGGTTATATAATAGTTGAAACCCAAAGGTCTCATTTCAATTATACTCACTTCATTAATAAAAGGATATAGTTTTGTTGAGTACAAAATAAAATAACACACAAATTCCAGAAACAAATATTATTCAAAATTTTGGGTTGTTACATTCTTCCCCCCTTAATAAATGTCATCCCTAAAATTTCAACTCGTACCCTCAAAAGAGAAAAGGTGTGGGTACTTCTATCTCATAGTCTTTTATGGTTCTCATGTGGCTTCTTCATATTTGTGGTTCCTCCACAACACTTTAATAAGGTGGGTAGTCTGGTTGTGTAGGACCTTGTCTATATGATCCAAGATCTCCACCGACTGCTCCTCATAAGAGAGGTCGTATTCTAGTTTTACCACCTCTAGATTTAGTACATGGGAAGGGTCAGGTATGTACTTCCTCAAGAGGGATACATGGAATACATCATGAACTTGATCTAGATTTGGTGGAAGTGAAATATGATAGGCCACTGCTCCTAGGTGATCAAGGATTTCATAGGGGACAATGTACCTAGGGTTGAGATTCCCTTTCTTCCCAAACCTCATGACTCTCTTCCATGGAGAAATTAGAAGGAAGACCTTTTCACCAACATCAAACTCTAAGTCCCTTCGACGGTTGTTAGCATAACTCTTCTACCGAATCTGAGTAGCCTTTATGTGTTGTTTGATGGTATATACCTTTTCTTTCATCTCTTGCACAAGATCAGGACTAAGAAGATTTCTCTCACCAACTTCATCCCAACAAGTAGGAGTTCTACATCACTTCCCATATAGAGCTTCATAGGGTTCCATTTGAATGCTCCATCAGAAGCTGTTGTTGTAAGAGAACTCAACTAATGAGAGATGTTGATTTCATCCACCTTTAAATTTCATTGAGCATGTTCTCAGCATTTCCTCGAGTGTTTGAATATTCATTTCAGATTGTCCATCAGTTTGGGGGTGATAGGTCATACTGAAATTCAATTCGATACTCAAAGCATGTTGAATACTTCTCCAGAATTTTGATGTGAACCTTGGATCATGATCAGATACGATAGAAAGTGGAACTCCATGAATCCTTAAAACTTTATTCATGTAAATCTTGGAAAGTTGATCAAGAGAGAAATCTTCCCGAATAGATATAAAATGGGTAGTCTTGGTGAGATGGTCTACTAAAACCCATATCGCATTGTTTACTTTGAAAGTTATTGGGGGACCAGTGACAAAGTCCGTAGTGATATTGTCCCACTTCCATGCTGGTATAGGTAGTGGTTGTAATACCCCTTTAGGAAGTCGTCACTCTGCCTTCACTTTCTAACATACCAGGAACCTTGTAGTGTAGTCAGAAATCTTCCTTTTAATATTATCCCACTAATAATGATCACGAAGGTCCCTATAAATTTTTTTGACTCCAAGATGTATTGAGAATGTAGAGCTATGAGCTTCATCCATAATCTCCTTCTTTATTTCCGGAATAGATGGAACACATAGTCTTGTATGAAATTTTAGTACACCTTCTTGATCAATATTGAACTCAGGAAACTTCTCATCCATCACAGCCTCAAACTTCTTCTGTAAAAAAGGATCTTCTTTCTGAGCTTTCTTGATCTTCTATAGTAATGGTGGTTGATAAGTCATTTGGGATAGGGTTGATGATGTCCCTTCCCTTACAATTCCCATGTCCAGTTTCATTGGGTCTTTGATCAAGGTATCTCTTTGAATCCTCATCATGGAAAGAACAATAGGTTATTTCCTACTTAATGCATCAGCAACTTTGTTTTCTCTTCTGGGAAGATAATGAATTGAATAATCATATTCTTTAATAAGTTCCAACCATATCCTCTGTCGCATGTTCAATTCCTTTTGTGTGAAAATATACTTCAAAATTTTATGGTATGTGTATATATCACACTGCTCCCCATAAAGATAGTACTTCGATATCTTCACTGCAAAAAACAACCACAGCCAGCTCCAGATCATGCATAGGATAGTTCTGCTCAAGAGTCTTCAACTGTCGAGATGCATAAGCAATCACCTTTTCATTTTTCATGAGGATGCATCCAATCCCTTTAAAATATTCATTGCTAAAAATAAATAATCCTTCTCTTCTTGAGGGTAGAGTTAACACGGGTGCAATAACAAATCTCTTCTTCAGCTCTTAGAAACTTTCCTCACACTCCATTGTCCAGATGAACTTGACCCATTTTCGAGTAAACTTGGTTAATGGATTAGAAAGTTGTGAAAGTTTTTCACAAATCTCCTATAATATCCCACTAATCCAAGGAAACTATGAATCTCAATTATTGTTGTAGGTTGAGGCCACTACACTACAACTTTTTTCATTGCAGGGTCAATCGTGATTCCTTCATTGGTTACAATGTTCCCCAAGAAAGAAACTTATTGTAACCAAAATTCCCATTTTCTGAACTTTACAAAAAAAACTCCTCTTCTGTAGAGTTTGCAAAATAACCCTTATATGGTCCTCATGCTCCTCACTACTTTTGGAATATTTCAGAATATCATCAATAAAAACTACCACAAAGTTATCAAGGTATTCCTTAAAGACTCTATTCATCAAATCCATAAAAATAATAGGATTATTAGTCAAGAAAAAGGGCATAAAAACTCATAATACCCATATATTTATTAAAAGGAAGTTTTTGTAATATCTTCTTTCTTCGCCCTTAATTGATGATAACCAGATCAAAGATCAATCTTAGAGAATAATTGAGCCCCATGAAGCTGGTCAAATAAGTCATCAATTCTTGGAAGAGGGTATTTTTTCTTTATTGTGATCATGTTCAGTTCTCTATAATCAATGCATAGCCGCATTGATCCATCATTACTCTTCAAAAGGAGAATAGGCACTCCCCAAGGAGACACACTCGATTGGATAAAAGCCTTCTCCAAAAGATCTTACAGTTGTTTATTTAATTCTTCCAGCTCCACATTTTCCATCCTATATGGGGTCTTTGATATTAGATGAGATCCAGGAATGAGTTCAATGTAGAACTCTACCTCTCTTTCTGGGGGAGGTTCGGGTAACTCCTCAGGAAATACCTCAATATATTCTTGGACAATAGGGACATTTTCTATACTTATAGTCTCATTTACTTCTTCATCCTAACCAATCAACTCCATAAAGAAGGCTATAGGAGGCGATTCTAGACAAATATCTGGTCAAGAAATCTCTCCATGGAAGATAACTATAGGTTTCCCATTTAGGACTACTGAGATTTCCTTATTTCTACATTTTATCTTAGAATTATACTTTGAGAGCCAGTTCATCCCTAGTATAATGTCGAATTCCAACATGGGAATGACTACTAGATGTCCTTGCTTCTACACCAGGAGTCTTGATTGATAACTCTACTTTTAAAAATTTAGGGTTTGATTCTAAATTCTTTGCAAAATTGGAGGAAATAAAGGAATTCGTAGAACCGAAATCAAACAAAGTACTTGCTAGTTTTGAGAAAACAATAAGAGTACATGCCACCACATCATTTGGAGCTTCAACATCAACTATCGTGATAGAAAAAGAACAACCTTTCTCCCTTTTCCTTTGCTGAGGATGATGGTGATTCTCCTCCACTGCCCTCGGATTTGGACAGTGATTGGAAAAGTGGCCAAGTTGTCCACGCTTGAATAATTGGACTTCAGGTAGGGCCTACACCATCTTCCACTTGTCGTTAGTGTTGGTAAGTTGAGGATTCACCTCACTATGATAATTACATGCGATATGGTCATCTCTTCCACACTTGTAATACTTTTTGCTCCTGAACAGGTAGTTCCCCGAATGCTTCTTCCCACATTTATTACATGTGAGAAGTTTCTCTTGATTTCCTCTTCCCTAATCAAATCTCCTCCCCATTCTAGGATCCATTGATCTCTTCTTCACAACAAAAGCACATATCCCTCCATGTCATGAATAACAAATCTGTGATGAACACCTAACACCACAACCACCACCACCTCTCTAAAATCTCAATCAATCACAACGACCGCATTGAACGATCTATCTGAAAGGTTTCTATTGGGGAAAAAACCCTTTCGATGATGTTTCAAGGTTTTTGGGTTGTTGAGTTTGTTAACAAAGATGGTTGACAAAGTTCCAACTTGTTTATTACCAAATTAAGAGTTTGGAAGGTGATGAAGTTCCCTAGTGTTTTCCAAATTTATGGGTTGGATTTTAGGGAAATCAAAGTTTAGAGTTTTAGAATAAAAATGGAAATGGGGGGGTTTTCACATAGTAACCAGGCGGACCGCATGACACGAATGCGAAGCCGCGTAGGAGGTGGGCAATAATTCGCGAAAACACTTAGTGGGTATGCAACTGTGGAGGAGTCACGCGGAAGGCGAAGCCGCAAAGGAAGTGTGTGGTTGGGAGTCCATAGAGGAGGTTTGCGGGACCGCGTAGTCAGTGTACGGTCATAAGACGGTGTTTCTGGGTGAATTGGAAAGAAATTACGTGGATGAAGACTCACGAAGGAGAAAGTACACAAAAGGAGTTCTCATGAAGGGGAGAACAATAATGTCATTATTAGAGGATTATTTGGGGTTTATTTTCCTATATAAGGACCCTCTAATCACTCCATTAGGCATAGATTGAAAATTTCCTTGGATAATCATTGATAGAGTTTTCTGCAAAGTCAAAAGGAAGCTTGCAAGTATAGTATTGGGAAGCGCGAAGTCTGCAAGGTGAGTACGTGGTGCCATGAGGTTAGTACGCGACAGAGGAAGTGTGCTAGGAGAGTACGCAGAGGATCCAATCTGCAAGTTTGGTTTGCGCAGGAAGTGCATGGAGGAAGCAAGTTGCATGGGTATTGTGCGGTGGCAACTCATGCAGGTGGTCCGTGAAGGAGGTGTACAGTGGAATTAGGTCAGATGGGTAGTGCGTGGTGGCTGTGCGTGAAAGTGCTTCTACTTAGGAAGGGCATGGTGAATATTGTGCTGCCTAGGAAGGGCGTGGTGAATAGTTTTCCACCCAGGAAGCGTGTGGTGTCTACGTGATCAGTGCACAGTGGGCAGTTCGCGGAGGAGAATAGGTCGGGGAGGAGTTACACGCGAAACAAGTCTTATGAGGGAAAGTGGATTTCATCTTTCAAATGAAAGTGGAGTTTCTTGTTATACACATTTTTAGTGTGAACCAAATCTGAGATCATTGAAAACATCAAAAGAATCTTCTGGAGGGGCAGTGCGTTTACTTGATAGGACAATGAGTTTTCTAAGTTTGATTGATTGTAAACCAAGGACAATGAATCCACTTTGAAAATTTTCACAACAATGCGCTTTAGTGGATTTTGGTACATTGGCTCAATGACTTTGTATGCTCATTGGATTAGTTCTGACATGTTTTTTTGTTTTTTTCCTATTTATACATTCTTGTGAGAAAGAGAGAAAAATTTTTTGTTTAGCAATGAAATGAGATCAAAAGGGGGAATTATATTAATTTTTCATACCATGATTCACCCCCTCTTAGGGTATTTAACTTAGTGAGGCCAAAAAAATTTAAGGAATTATTAACGATTAATCAAAGTAGCAAAAACATATAGCCTAAGAACACCATTCCTTTGAAACTGAAATTGTGTAAACTATAAATGAAGAATGCACACCCTTACATCGAAGTATATTGTTGTCATTGCCTTCATCCAGTGCTTGATGAAGATCACTATGGAACAATTGAAAGAATCTTCCATCTGAGGTGTATCCATGGATTGTGCTGAATCACCCAAATGATTTGGGCAGGACCTTTTGAACCTCCATGATATGTGGTCTCATAGTGAAAAGAAGGATAGAATAAGAGAGTTTTGAGAGAGAAATATCAGTCAGATACTTGCTGGAGCATTTCACCCCTTTTCCAGACCCATGGATTTACCTCCTTTATATAGGCTACTGGGACATTCCTTGAGCTCATTAATTTACTCATGCGTTTCTCAAACACATGCGTAAATCCCTTCAATTACATCTCATGTAACCCTCGACCACGCACTCTCCCATGTGTTTCATCTTATGAAACACCTTATCAATGGTAGCCTTTGTGTAGCAGATTCAAATGTTAACTTCTTAACCTTAAAATGGCTAAGTGAGTCATGGAAATTCCAACTGAATTGAACCTTCGATTCATGGCACTGCAACTCAACCATTTCTTATAATACGACATGCTCAAGCAACTTGCATACGATATCCCTATATCATAAAATACGATATACCCAAATGCTTAAATCTAATCATTTTTTCATATGTTTTTCGTACTCTATGACATACCATATCATACCTATTAAACCTGATTTTATTATATTGGGTATTTCTGAGTCCCACATCAGAATACTCTACCATGTATTCCATTTTACTCATCTATAAAAGCATGTCCCCACCTCATATTGAGGAAGGGGAATTCTCCAACTACATGGTATCATAGGAAAAATCTCGATATTTTTTTTCATGTTTCCCTTCTTTCTCCCAGAGACTCTCTCCTATGGCTTCCCAGTTCTATCCGGCCCATTCCTCCTGTAGGTTCCCTATGGCCTCCCAGCTCTACCCGGCTCCGCCTCCCACGACGCTTCTCCCTGACGGCACCCCTCCCACATGCGGCCCTCTAGTGGCCTCCCTCCTCGCACGTGACACCTTCTCGACATTGCCTCTCTTGACTATGTGACCGGCCATCGCCCACCATCCCATGGCTTCCCAGTCCCCACCAGCTAGCACCCTCCTTTGGCGTCACCCACCTCTGACACCCCTACCGACTTCGCGATAGGCCCCCACCTACCAGTAGCCTCCTGGCTCTAGGACCAACCCCCACCTATCGATCCCACCCTCCAGTAGGCTTCCCGGCCGATTCTCAGCCACGCCTCCTCTCGCAGCTCCCAGCCCCACCTACCACAGCACTCTCCCGACCCCACCTCCAACCATATTTTTTTGGCTCCTCCCTCCCACAACTCTCCAGTTTCACATCCCATCCCTAATCTCGCTCTCGGCATATCCTGTCCCCA
The DNA here is from genome assembly GCA_963277665.1 of Viscum album. Taxonomy (NCBI): domain Eukaryota; kingdom Viridiplantae; phylum Streptophyta; class Magnoliopsida; order Santalales; family Viscaceae; genus Viscum; species Viscum album. The sequence continues at coordinate 828,775,098 of OY728127.1, forward strand.
CCCTTCCAATGGATAAACCTTCATCCACACCTTCAAGTCTACCTCTATTGATCAGTACCTTTTCCTGCCTAGTTGATGAGCATTTCAACTCAGCCAATTTTTCGGTATGGAGGAAGATGTTGTTGATGATACTCATGGGCATGGACTTTAACTCCCACCTTGAGGTTTCTCCTCCCCCATCTTCTGATCCCAAATACCACCCATAGAAGCTTGCTGACAGCAAGAAATATCTTTACCTTTCTAGTCAATTCCATGGACCGGTCTGTCAAAGACATCATCCAAATAGCCAACACAGTTAAGAAACTTTGGGATTCCTTAAATCTCGTGTATTCTGAGACCAATAATTTAGCTCGAGTCTCTGATCTTATTCAACACTTTTCCCTCATCCTCCAGCAAGTCTGTCCCTTTCTGGCATACTTCATGGAATAGAAGGCTCTACAAGATGAATTTCATGGGCTTTGGCCCATTCCATATACATCGGAGGTAGCATTGGCCTAGAGGGACCAATTATGCCTCTTCATCCTCCTCTATGGCCTTGACCCAAAATATGTGATGACGGCTATGGAGATGCTCTCCAGCCCCTCTTCACTAGAGATTCCACAGGTGTATCATCACCTTGGGAAGGCTCATCGGGAACTTTCCCCACCCACCCATAGATTGATCACACTAAACTCCTAGGTTGTGGTAGTGGCCGCTCCTCAGGCACTCGTGGATGTGGTCGTTGGGAGAGTCTTCCTCATCCCCTCTATCAGCACTATGGCAAGCTCAGCCACCTGATCGACCATTATTGGGTCCTTCATGGATTCCCATCCTAGCCACCTTGACAAGGCCACATTGCAGTCCATGATGATTTTCCCTCAGCCAAAACTCTTTTTTTATCTCTGGACCTCTCCATGGATGAGCTTCAAATGATTCATGATCATCGTAACACCTCTCTGCCTGGTCCTTTTTCAGCTTCTCTTGCCCACTCTGGTGGTTCCACTACCTTTTTTGGTCATCAATCCCCTGCTTAGATACTAGACTTAGGTGAATCAAACCATCTCACCAGTGATGCAGGTATGTTATCCACCTACCATCCATATGTTGGTTCCTCATCCATCTCCATCGTTTATGGATCCACTCTCCCCATTTTCGGCTCCAGTGATTGCTCATTGAATTCATCTCTTCACCTTCCCTTTGTGGTACATGTGCCTCATATCCCTTTAACCTTCTATCCATCAGTAATATTATAAATGATTTCAACTATAGTGCCATATTTACATCATCTGCAGTTGTGTTTTAGGAGTAGACAACGAACTAGGAACTTGGTATAGGCCATCTTTCGGATAGGGTATACATGTTTGAGGGACCATCATCTATCGCCTTTACGTATGTCTTTGTGCATTCATTGGACCTTCATTCCTAGTTGGGCCATCCACCCACCTCCACCATTCATCAATTATTTCATGATATTAGTCAATTTGTATCCTTTCATTATGAGTCTTTTAAATTTTTGAAACATAATCACACTTTATATTTTCCTCAAGTAGATACACGGTCTTTCAAACCCTTTGATTTGGTTCATCTAGGTGTATGGGGTCCTTATGCTATCTCGATTCAATTAGGGTATAAATATTATATATCCTTCATTGATGATTTTTTGTGTATGACTTGGTTATACCTACTTTGAGATCAGTCTGAAGTGTTTTCTACTTTTCATAATTTTTACCATGAGATTCATACCCAGTTTTCCATATTAGTTAAATGTATCTGCTTGAAAAATGGGTGAGAGTATTTGTCCACTCCCTTTTAGTGGTTTCTCCAGGTGCACGACATCATTCATCAGACCTCTTTTCTTGATACACCCTAGCAGAATGGAGTGGTCAAGTAGAAACACCAACATATTCTGGATACTGATCATTCCCTTCTCTTCTATTCATAGGTGACCCTTATCTTTTTTAGATATTTCATCCTTACTACTACATACCTCATCAATCGTCTTCCTTATTCTATCCTTCAGGGGGAGAATCCTTTTCGGACTCTGTTCTCCTCTCTCCCTCCTCACTCACTTCCACTTCATGTGTTTGGATGTCTCTGTTATGTCCGTGACACTAGTCCCAGCCTCTCCAAGCTCTATCCAAAATCCATCTGTTGCATATTCCTCATCTATTCATGCACTCAGCGCAAATATCGATGCTTCTCTCCAGACCTACGGTGGTATATCATCTCTGCCGAATTCTTGTTTGTTGAGATCTCTTTATTCTCACTTCCCTCTCCCCATATAGACACTGACATTGATGATTGTCTTACTCTCATCATCCATCCTCATCTAGTGTCTCCCCCTACTAATCACCATTTTGGTATGGTCCATCTCTGTCGAATTCTTGTTTGTTGAGATCTCTTTATTCTCACTTCCCTCTCCCCATATAGACACTGACATTGATGATTTTCTTACTCTCATCATCCATCCTCATCTAGTGTCTCCCCCTACTAATCACCATTTTGGTATGGTCTACTCTCATCTCCCCTCGACTGTGCTCCCCATCCAGGCTGAGGAAACCATCATCCCAGCTTCGTCTGATGCTCCTACACTGGGACTAGATGACTTTCCTATTTCACTCCATAAAGGTACTCGTTCTTGCCTGAATACTTCTCTCTATAAATCTTCATACAAATTTTTGTTATCTTGGGAGATGATATCTATTCCCTGCATGGTTGGTGATTCCAAATCTCACCCGGGGTGGCTATAGGCGATGCAGGATTAACTGCTGGCACTGGATGACAACCATACTAGGGATCTGGTCCCCTTTCTATAAGGAAAACAGATGGTCAGCTACAAATGGATTTATATGGTCTGTCTTAATGCCAATGGTACTCTCCATCTCCTCAAAGACTGACTTATAGAGAAGGTATTTTCTCAGACATATGGAATCGACTATTTTTAGACCTTATCTCCAGTTTCCAAGTTGGCCTCAGTCCGCTTATCCATCTCTCTATCTGCTCATCATTACTGGCTACTTCATCAACTGGATGTCAAGAATTCTTTTCTCCATGGTTGTCTTGAAGAAGAGTTCTATCTATAGCAACCCCCTAGATTTCATGCCTCTGGTGATGACTCTCATGTCTGTCAACTTCATCGATCTTTATATGGTCTCAACCAGTCTCTTCATGCTTGGTTTGGCCACTTCATCATCGTATTCACTGCCTTTGGACTCTCTCATAGTATGAAGGACCACACTGTCTTCTACCGCATGACGTCCAACGGCTACATTTTGTCGGTGGTATATTTTCATGATATCATTATCACAGGGAGCGACTTCATTGTAATATCCCAACTCAAGGGGCATCTTCACCACCACTTCCACACCAAATATCATGGTCCTCTCACATACTTCCTTAACATCAAGGTATCCCTTTCTACAAACACCATCTTTCTCTTCCAAAGGAAATATGCCATAGATATCTTGAAGAATGCAGGGTTGAGTCAAGAAACTACCATGGACACTCCTCTTGAGCTTGGGTAACATTCTCTCTATAATGAACTGACTCCCTTTTCTCACCTAGAAAGTTATCATCGTCTGGTGGGAAAACTCAATTACCTCACCATGACATGACCTGACATTTCCTGCATTGTTGGAAAAGTGATCCAGTTCTTGGATCATCACACCAAATCTCAATGGGATGCTGTCCTCTCCATTTCCAAATACATTAAGAAAGACCATGCTTGTGGTCTTTGGTACTCCCATCATGCTCATATCAATTTTGAGTGCTTCTGTGATACTGAATATGTTGGTTGCATTGCTACCAGCAAGTATACTTCTGGGTATGCCATTTTCTTGGTAGGTAACCTAATCTCTTGGTGAAGTAAGAAGTAGACTATTGTCTCCAGATCTAGTTTAGAAGCTGAATATCAAGCCATGGACATGGTCACTACTAATATCCTCTGGCTTTGACGTCTCCTCCATGAGCTTGGCTTCCCACCGCAGACCTCTGCTCATATCTAGTATGAAAATCAGGCATCCATGAAGATTGCTTCAAATCTTGTTTTCCATGAATGGATGAATCATATCGAGGTGGAATTTCACTTTCTTTACTATCATCTTGAGTATAACCATATCAATTTTGGCCACATTCTGATGGTAGGTCGGCTGACCGACATCCTCACAAAAGGCCTACTAGGAGTTCTTCTGGCCTCTCTCAGTACCAAGCTAGGTATCACCAGCATCTTCAGCCCAACTTGAGGAGAAGTGTGTATGGTCTTGTTTTCTATCATCTTTCTTTTATGGGACTCTTGATCCAATTTGGGTATGTTGAGCTTGAGGGGGAGTGTTAAACCCAATTTTATTATATTGGGTATTTTCGAGTCCCGTATCGGAATATTCCACCATGTATTCTATTTTACTCATCTATAAAATAATGTCCCCACCTCACATTAAGGAAGGGGAATTCTTCAACTACAGTACCATGCGATATCACATGGATTTATGGTATATTCCCTTCAATCTCCCAACTACACTGAAGCCAAAAAACTTACGTCCCATTTCACTTTATATCATATCACATATGATAACTTGTGAAACCATATCCAAAAATCCTTTTGGGATATCTTACAAAACATTTTTGGAAAACTATCTTAAATTTAACTTTGTATCACATCATATGAAATATATTGTGAATAACCATCTAAAACTCCTTTATGATAAACTCTAAAAAAAATTAGAGTGGTTATGTGTTTTTATAAAACTCGATACCTATTTGGGAAACCATAAAGTGTGACACCATGAGCCTTTTTAGCATTGATAACAAATATGAATCACCAGATCTATAAATGTAACAAAAAAAGCGACCTCTAGTGAAGCATTAATGATACTCAAGATATAAAGGGATATACCGCAATCTCCATCAAACACGTGTATTTCTATACCCATTTCTATTGTCTGCATCAAATGAAAACATGAATTTTCATATGATCCCTTTTTCTAAGACATTGAGTGACCATAGTACATGATGTGTGTCAATCCTATATAACCTCATACATTTTTGACTCTCCGAGTATAGACTGGTCAGGTTGATGAAAACATCACATGTCATTCATCCTGAAGATGAGAAAATCACATGTTCCTCATCCAAGTAGATAAACACATCACATGTACATTCTAAGTATGTTCATACATTTTCTCATTCTATCTCAATCAACATTTCATATGTCATACTCATCATACAAGAGACTTTCATAAGAATTATATAAAAGTATGAAGGTTCTCATGCTAGGTATCTTAGCATCATTAGGATGTGGGAACTCTAAATATGAACCATATATCCTTATTATATCAAATACATAGTGTATGAAACTCCATGTGCTATATTTAGTGGTTCATCCAGTGCACAAAACCCGTTTTGTGCCTCATGAGCATACTATGTATCCTGATATAATAATCGTACTTACGAACCTCAAAATTTTGTTACAGCCTATATTAATCCATGAAGAATATCGGTTAGAGATAACTTAAAGTCATAATTTGAGAGGTTAATTATCATTACAATTCATTAAATGTATATCAATATATATATATAAGCAACCAACCTACTAATTTATGCATTCAATGTTGCAATAACAATTGTTATAATGATGGTCTTATTGATTTTTTTTATTCTAACTATGTTACCATTGCTGATACACATAAATCTATTAATGACTATTTTTTCTTGTGGTAGACCTATTTCCTGGGCTATAACATGCAATCTGTATTTGATTTATCCACCATTGAGGCTGGATATATTACTTTAACTGAATCTATAAAATCAATTTGGTTAAAAGGTCTGATAAATAAATTGTATTTATCTACAACTAGTATAGAGGTACATTGTGATAGTCAATATTCCCTTTACTTGTTTAAGAATCATGTTTTCCATGGTATACTGAAGCATATAAACATAAGACTTCACTTTTTTAGGGATATTATTGTGTCTAGGATTATGTGTGTCACTAAGATACACACTGTCAATAATTCGACAGATAGTTTTACTAAATTCATGCCATTATCGAAATTTAAACATTGCTTATGTTTAATAAATATAGTCCCAATTCAAAGTGAAGTCCCAATTCATTGCTTATGTTTTACTAAATTCATGCCATTATTGAAATTAAATTGTTGTATCTACATGTGTTGTGTTTGTTGGTGCCTTTATACCTTACCTATTTGTTGCATGACTTTCATGCCTTGTTTACATAGTTGCAGTATTTCTGCTGCATGCGACATTTTATGAATTTTATTTCCTATACAATTTATTTGATTATAGAGGCTTTCAGTTTTCCTCACTGGTAGGTGAAGTGCCTAGAGGACTGGTGGATCATTGATAAGGGAGGGATAGATCAGTGGTCTTTAAAGCTTTTAAAAATTATCCTCTTTTTAATTCAACCTCCTAGACTTAATTAGTCTCAACCCACTCTTTTGTGTCTCATGGTCTCACCCGAATAATGTAGTAAATAAATTCACAAAAACACAAATATTTTTACAAGGTTTGGTATTAAGACCTACTCCTTACCTTGATTGGTTATTCACTTAAATTAAGGATTCTCCACTATAATCATTCATTATAATGGATGGTGTTTTCCACACCTACAATGCCATTGTCTCATTGGACTTCTCTTGCCTGCTTCCCATAGGACTTCCACAACAACTTCCCATTGTATTAATGGCTTCACACTATTTTGTCTTAACATGCCCCAAGTCACACAGATTATATAGAATCCCACCTTGTATATGCAAGTGTTTTCTTTAATATACTCCTTTTAAGTAAATCACTAGATTTGGAAAATATGCTTCAATATATATAAAATTATCTCTTTCTTATCAACAACAACTTCTTCGAATGCAAGCATATCTTTAGGAACAATACCTGCCACTTGGTCACTACTTAGATTGACTTGAGAGACTTCAACTGAATTTGTTCACCTGGATTTCTCCATTCTCATCCTTCAAGACTTCATCCTATAAAACTTTCTTGGAAACTGTTCACTGTATAGAACACCTTAGAATATTTCCTGGAAATTTAAAACACTAAATGCAGGGTATGTTCTTCTTCACTGAACAACTTCAGCACACTGAGCCTTCTCAGGCTGTGGTTGGATTCTCTTTTTTATCTTATTTGAAATCCAACAAATATTATACTTCATCACTAGTTCATTTTCCTCTCTTCTTCTTTTTCTTTTAGATAATTCTCGTAAATATTGGGTTCCTTAGTTCCACCTAACACCACTTCTAACTCAGATACATCACACATTTTCTTTCAATTGATTTCATCCATTTTTAGAACATGTGGCTACTCACCTTTTAGCAGGAGTCTCATCAGATTTCCACAAGCTAAATCGCATGTACCAACCACCTTACATCCTCTACACACTCTCATATATTCTTTTCTTTTAATTCAACTGTTATACCCTAAACTCAAGGGAGTATTACAAAAATACCCCTTTTCCTTTTCTTCTTCCTTATCATTTTTCTTTTGTATCGGCTGAATATATTTTTAGAAAATATGTGTAGCAGGTTCAAAAATTTCTTAACAAATGATTCCACAAAAAACACACTTCAATCTCAACATAATCATATTGCAGTGTGAAGAAACTCATTTTGGATTGGGAACTTCACATTAAAACCTATATAGATTCTAGTTAAATATTTATACACCAGTACCACATCATCCCTTCTTTATTATCACTCAAACAGGCTCTGATTTTAGTGATTTTAATCTTTTATGGATAGATGATCATCAATGTAACATAATCTACATTATTCTTGAAAATTTAGTGAATTCATTTTCTTCATCGTAGAAATGAAAGAGTGAATCGAATACCCAAGGTGTCTCTCTAGGGAAGGCCTTGGGGTTATTTTATAATGAATAATATAGATTACATGATACAAGTCTGATGTGGGACTTCACACAACATACTGTCTAACACCCCCCCCCCCTCAAGCTAGGTGTTCCTATTTTGGATACATAATAAAACAAAAATCAAAGTACAACACTCCCCCTAAAGCTGAGATATATATATTTATCATTCCCAACTTATTACAAAAAAATTAGACTCGTGGAGAAGACAATCATTTTTTGAGAAAGAGTGTCTCCCCCTGAAGAACATATAAGGGAAGTCTATTGATAAGAGAGGTGGCTATGAGAATGACATCACCCCAAAAAGTGGTTGAATTTTTTTTCTGAAATAAAAGTTCCCGAGAAACTTCTAACAGATGGAAGTTTTTTGTTCAGAAAAACCATTTTATTGACATGTTTCGATACAAGAAGTCTGATGGATAATGCTATGGTAATTGATAAAAGACTATAAGGGTTTAGATAAATGTTTACGGCCATTGTCAAAATAAAAACAGTGGAGTTTAGTAGAAAACTGTGTGGGGATTTCTTGATAATAAGAGCAGAACATGGTAAATATTTCAAAATGATTTTTAAAAAATGGACCCAATTCATCCATGAAAAATCATTGATGAAGGTAATAAAATACTGATAACCCAGTTTAGATGGACTAGGACTGGGCCCTCAGATATCATAGTGAAACAGATGAAAAGGATTGGATGCACGGGGAACTTCTTGGGAAACATAGGTGACCCGATGATGTTTTATGTAGTGACATGACTCACATTCAAAAGGAATAAGAGGTCCCAATGTTGGAAAAAGTTTTTGAAGAATGGGGGAAGGTGGATGACCAAAGCGATGGTGAAGCTAGAGGACATGATTAGAGGTGACAGGATAGGTGACAGTGGGGGCCAAGTCAAGCGTATACATACCACCATGAAGTCATCCAGTACCAAACACCCGAGTCATCGAATGCTCCTAAAATGTAATCGAAGAAGGTGAGAAGATGACCTTACACTGTAAGTCAGCTGTTAGTTTACTAATTGATAGCAAATTAAAGGGACAATGTGGAACAAAGACAACAACGGATAGTGTCAAGCCATACATAACTATACAACTTCCATATCCTGTAATCTGCATTGTCTTACCATTGTCCACAGTAATATTACCTCTAGAAGAGGTCGATCTATAGGAATGAAGAATACATGCATCGCTAGTGATGTTCTCAGAGGCACCACAGTCAACAACCCAGGAGGTGCAACATTGGGAGAGACATGAAACTGGAGTATTGTTATGGGAAATAGTGGTGCTTGATGATGCCATAGAGTGTTCTGAAAATGCATGGGGGCAAGGTGAAGAAGTTCCATAGTTGATAGATTATAGGTGTTGAAATTGAATGGATAGACCATCCAGGTAGTAATTAGGTTGTTGAGGAAAAATCAACATCGATGACATCAGGGAGTGGTTGTGTAATGTTGGGGGGGCCATCGCACGTAAAGGGTCCATTGTAGCAGCGCGGGGATCGCTGGAGGTAGGGGGCCGCTGGTGGTCGTCGTGCACACAAAAGGGAGAATATGTGGCTATCGTGCATACAAGTTGGGGCCATCATGGGGTTCAGGGGAGCCATAGAGTGTGCTGAAAATGCATGGGGACATGCTGCAAGAGTATTGTTATGTGAAATAGTGGAACTTGAAATGAATGCTAGATTTCTTATTTAAATGTGTATTTGTTACATGCATGGATTATCATGAGTTTGACTGACCTATGTATGTATTGTATTTTTTTAAAATTTAATTTATTTCATGAGTTTTTATGATGATTATTATTAAATTAAAATTATGATTTTTGAATCATCTCCTCTTTATTATGTATGGGTTGTGTGTCCAAGATTTATTTTATGTAATCCCATAACCATGGCTTCCCTCGCCTCCTACCTTTGAGTAAAACATATGTAAATTATGAAACTCTCAGATAAGTAGAGGTGGTTCAAGTTTTAAGATGAGTTGAAACCAAACAAGGAGATACATAGGTGAACAAGTGGAATGCTACAACTCAAACCAAGCCTGGTTTAAGGAGTTATTCCACTAGGTTCTATTGGGAAAAGTGTTGAAACCATTTTTAGGCTAATGGAACTAGGCCAAAAAAATGATAAAATCCTAAGGATTGATTTCTAGAAGATTGGAGGAATAGTGGAATGATAATAATAGAGTACCGATGACCGAAAGTTGAGCAGACCAAATGTATGTTCAGATGTAGTCACTGAAATTCAAATCATTGGAGGAAGAAGTGCAGGAAAATTTTAGGAACCGTGATATCTCTAAAGGATAATAATTTTCACCATGAGGGAGAGTTTATTCGGTGAAGATACTTGACCGAATGGTGGATTTCCCATGAAGATCGATTGAGGTGGACTTCATCCTACAGAAATTGAATGATGATAACAACCAGAAGCATTGACTGAGGACTTCTATTTAAGGTGGGTTAACCCCTTGTGATTAACAAAGTTAAATATTCTAATCAACCTTTATTTATCTGAGTAAAAGTAAAGTATCTTTTCCTCATGGATTAGGGATCAATACTAAACTACATAATCTATTGTGTTTTTATTTTCTTTGTGTTTCTTTAATCGTTGATTCCATTTATCTTGTTTTAATTTTCTGAAAGAAGGGTTTTGTAGTGTGGTAATTTGAGAGTGGATTGTCTTTCAAGTTCTAGATGTTGGTGCATGGGTTTATTCAAAAACTTTTCTTCCTCCTTTAGAAGTTTTAGTGGATTTTCCTCTGATGGTCCTATTGGGAGAAAACCTCTCCTCTTGGACCCAACAAGTGGTATCAGTGCTCAAGTTTGAAGTGATTTGGATGACCAAACCCCGATTGAGGTGTTTTATAGCTCTATTCAGTAGCAACATTTTCCCTTCATTCTTTTAGTAAAAACTCTATAAATAGTTCATAACCTCTTTCTGTTATGTTGTTCGGAAGTTATTGGGAGTTCACATCTTTCGAAGGAATGATGTCGAATGAGGGTACGGTCTGGTTGGATAAGTTAGACAAAATGAATTTTGGATCCTATAAAATTCAAATAGAGGATAATCTACTATAAAAATATCTCAATATTTTGTTAACTATGGCTAAAATAGAAGTGATGAAAAAGGATGGATGATAGTGGCTTAGCACGAAATCACTTGTATTGATGAGTATGTCATTTTCCTAGAACGTGGTCTAATAATTGAAAACAACATAGGATCTTATGAAGACATTATCTTACATGTATGAGAATCCCATGATGATTAAAAATATTTTCTTACTAAGGATATTATTTGGCATGATAATGTCGAAAGGAATGTCTGAAATTGATCATATTAATGACTTTAATGTGATTCGGAGTCAGTTGGAGTTAGTGATAGTGAACTTCGGAGATCCATTTTGTGTGCTATTATTACTTTCCTCGCTTTTAGAATCATGGGATGTGATGGTGATTGTTGTGAGTAACTCTAGTAGAAAATATGGATTGAATTTCATAGATGTTCACAAATTGATCTTGAGAAAATAAATTTGTTGGAAGGAGTTCCACACATCTTCCAGAAATGTGTATAATGCGAAGGGAAGAGGAAGAGTCATAACATGGAAAATTCATTGGAAGGTAAAAGGAAAGAGGATCCAAAGTAGGAGTAGCTTGGTGTCTTGTGCTCTTGTGTGTTGGAATTGTTGAAAGAAAGATAACCTGAATAAATATTACTATGAGCGGTTGGAGAACTTCGGAAGATACGCCTCTAGAAGTGGATTTTCAAATCCCGTAATGTAAAATAGGAGTGACTTGTTACATAGTGCTGCTAATTCATTGATTTCATGGGTTATAAACTTCAAAGCTTCATTCCACTCAACTTCAAAATGGTGGATTATGAGAAATTATACTTCTTGAATACTTGGAAAGGTTCATCTTGCAGATGACAAGACTCAAAATTATGGGGAAGGGTGATGTTTCAATATGAACAGGAATGAAAGCAAGTTGTATTTGAAGGATGTGTGGTGTATTATAGTTCTCTAAAAAGAGTATTATTTTTGTTGGGAAATTGGATGTTGTAGGATTATCCACAATGTTTTCGAGTAGAGCATGGAAAGTTTCAGGCAGCTCCATGGTTATTGCAAAGGGAGTGAATGACAGAACTTTGTACCTTATAGGAGGATCAAAAGGTGTAAATCATGTTGGTGTAACAACTTCTGTTAAGTTGTATCATGACCATCTAAGGCATCTCAGTGAGAAAATAATCTAGGTTATTATTTCTAAAGGATTATTGAAGTTTGGAACATGTGAGGATCGCGTCTTCGGAAAGCAACGAAAGGTGTCCTTCCAAATGAAAGTTAAAACACCAAAGCTCTGAATGTTGGAGTTGATTTTCGAAGTCACAATTCTTTCACAACCTTTGGCATTATGTCCAGTCATCTTGAATCTCCCACACATAACTTATCTAACACAAGAATTTTCATTTTTTAAAAATATCTCATGAAATTAAAAATCTTTTTGTGGAATATTATATTTTCCTTTTACACTAGCCCTTGCTTGTTCTTCTTCTAATTTATTTGATTTCTATAAATCTTCTGTACAAATTACTATACAATCATTGGGAACATTGACAGCCTTCTTGGAGTTTCCACATGACTTTCTTGAGAGATATTTTCTTCGCATATTTCTTTCTAGATGTATCACTCCTCTTGATAATCTTCTTAGAGATATTTTGAATCTTATTTTTATTTATATTTTTGTCCAAGGATCTTTCACCTTTATTTTTAAAAGTATTGGGATAATTCTTGTTTGCAACATTCTCCTACTTTATTTCCAAGGTTGTTTCTTCATACTTTTTGTGTGGTCTTATTTTCTTTCTTGAATTTTATACATGTTGAGTTGGGAATGTATCAATTTTGTGACCACCACCAACAATCCATTACACAATTCCCAAATCTATTGCAGATCCGGAATTTCCTAACAAACCTTGTTCTTATATTTTTTATATCATGTTGTCCAGATCTAGCAGTCTATTGCTTTTGGGATCTCTCCACTAATTGTTGTGCTTTTCTTGGGGAACCATCACTCATATATATATCCACCACAGACATGGTGGTAGGCTCTTCTTTATTTCTCCTCATCTATATTTGTACAAAAAAATATTTAAACTTTCACTTTTTATAGAAAGAGATTTAGAAAAATCATTATATTAAAATATAGATAACACCTCCTCCTTTGAGACTGCTTGAGAAATATCATAAAATGATTTCATGATCTTCTTGTCACATAATAGAGGTCTTTTGACATAAGAATCCTCTTTATAATTGTTTATGACAACAACTCATTCCTTCAATTGTGAATACTCAATATGTGTCATTTCAAAGTTGACCAATTTAATCTTGAATTCAAGACACTTAATATTGAGTGCTTTTCCAACTTCTTCATCATGCATTTTGATCTTATAATTTAAAAAAATTTCAAGATCCTTGATCATCTTGGATTTAATATCCAATTGTGCATTATTGATATCATTTTTTTTCATATTTTCTTCCAATGCATGGATCTTATTCTCAAACTATTTAGTGTCCTTCTCTCGGATTGTGTTGAACCACTCCTCTTAAAATTTGGAGTATCTATCTTTAAGCCCCTCATTCATATATTATGTGATAGTAACTTTTTTTGAGATATTTATACAGGTAAGATATCTTTCTCTCAAAGCTTTCTCCAAGTTATTTGTCCCATATTCAAGAAGAGTTATCTCTTCTTTCCAACTTTCAAAAATCCCACAAATAATAAACTAATTCACAGGGTAATCCATGCATAATATACTTTAATGCTTCAATAGATAAATCTATTAACATATGATCGCATCCACTTGAATATTCTTCTTGTAGATAGTTTAAACAAGAATCTTCACATACCTTAGGATCACTTTAATTCCTTGATCCCACTGAGGTAGTAATGTTGTCCATATCCTTGGTTGTTGAAACAACCAACTGTTTATCTCCAACAATGTCAGATTTGGATTCATCATTGCTTGGAGGGATTGAAACTTATTCCTATTTTGAAAAGAGGGACATCTTTATCATCTTCTTCTTATATTTCTTTTTCCTATTCATAAAAGTCTTGGTAGAAACTGAGTTCTGGTCTGGCATAGAAAAAATTTCTCCAAAACTACATTTTATTATAATTTTAGGAAAGAAACTTCAAATATTCAAAGAAAAAAAATCTAAAAAATAAAATTCAATAAAGGCGAACCTACCCTCTAATATCGATTGAGATGACTGATTAGGGTATGAACCACACTAAGAGGGGGTGAATCAGTGTTGGTAATTCTTTATTTAATTAAAAATATTCAACTTTTATCCCTTTTAAATTTACCTCTATCACTTTTTAAGGTGAATGGATCACTCTTTTTCTCTCTCTCCTTTCTTTCTAGTAGCACAACCAGACACAAACATATAAAGAACACATAAATTTACAAGGCTCACCTCTCAATGTGAGATGAGTAGTCCTTAGTTTGAATAAAATTCCTTCATGATCACAAAACCCACTAAATTCCTCTCATGATCTACAAGGATCAGGGTATAACCTGGAGGCTCATGTTTGCATGTCTCCCGACTATGTTTCGATACATCCCATACACAAGTGCATCATGCACCTTATAATAATAATCATTTGGGGTAACAATAAGAGAGTATCTCCACTTTAAGTCATTCATTTTCTGCCTTCCCTTCTTTTTCTTCTTTCACTTTCACTACAACATGCAAAAACTTCTCTCTTTTGTATTAAAACTAGCAATGTACACAATCTCCTTCTTCGTCTTTTTTCTTATTCTAACTTCAATGCACAACAAGATTTCCCTGACTTCTTCCCTCTCTTCTTCTTCTTCTTCTTTAATGTACTGCAACTGCGCTGGATCTCTTCATCTTCAATACCCAAATATTTTTTTCAATTTTGAAGTAGGTATTGGATTTGTGATTCAATTATGAAGTAGGTATTGGATCTCATGTTTTCACATCTCCCAACTATGTTTCAATACATCCCATACACAATTGCATCTTGCACCTTATAATAATAATCATTTGGGGTAACAACAATAAAGTATCACCACTTTAAGTTATTGATGTGATACCTTCCCGTATTTTTCTTCTTTCACTTGCACTACAACATGAAAAAACTTCTCTCTTTTGTATGCAAAGTATCAATGCAAATAATCTCCTTCTTCATCTTATTTATTCTTCTAACTTCAGTGCATAGCAATATTGCACCAACTTCTTCCATCTCTTATTCTTCTTCTTATTCAGTGTACTACAACAACACTAGATCTCTTCATCTTCAATACCCAAATATTTCTTCAATTATTAAGTAGGTATTGGATTCATGCTTCAACACTCAAAGGGTTCCTCCTCTATATTTCAGTATTGGGTCACTTGCATTATCTATCCACCCTATTCTCTATATTGTTGTGTGTCAATATATTTTACACATCATCCCTCTAATTCCTCTTGTTTTAATTTGAATTTCAAATTCAAATTCAAAACACTAACTTCCATAAACTCCTTTAAACTTAGCCTTTGGATCTTTTTTCTAATAGATCATGATAATCTAATTCAAGTTTGTAGTTATTTTGAGTTAGAATAAATACCAAATGAATCAGATTAACACAAGTCAGTACTCCTAGTTGAACTGCCCAAATTTTCCACGAAAACCACTTCTACAACACAACCTCAACCATTGCAGCATGAAGTGGTAGTTCAAACCAGTTTTTTTAACTGCTCGAACATATCACGATGTAGTCGCACTATTGCAGCATGAAGGTCTTCAAAAGTCTAGTGACCAAAACTCAACCCAGCCTATTCTATGACATGGTCCTTTACAGCCTAAGTACTTAGCTGTTCTACCCATTGCGGTATGGTGCTTCACTATAACGTAGGGACCTGAACAAAAACAAGGTTACCAAAATCTGACCTATCTTCTTTGTGATGTGGTATCACTTCAACAATACATTACTTATTCATTCTAGAATCTTTGTAGCATGGTCATCCACTCCACGACGTAACCATATTTCTTTCCTATTCTTCTAACAACGTAAGCAGTAAGACTATGAAATGGTAACCACTAATCGAGCATCTCTTGTGGCGTGGTTACTCATTCTACTGTGTGAGGTCATGTAGACCATTTTTCAGTCCCACTACCAAATTCGGTATCTCCATGACTTGGACACATTTTTTGTGATGTAGTACAAATTTATGTCATCTAGATGTGACATGGACATCAATTATGGTGAAAAACATCTTCTCCAGTCAACTTCTACCGCGCAATACCCTTCTTTGCAGTGTGGAACTCTTATTACTCCCTTTAATATGCTAGTATCATGAACTCCATTCATGATATTTAAACACTTTTAAGTAGTTTAATAATTTTCTATATTAATGTCTCCAAACACCTTCAATACTTAATACAAATCTCATGGATGAACCTTCTTCAAATCAACTTTTTCTCTTCAACAATCTTAGATACTTCAACTAAACTTCCAAGATAATTTTTTTTTACTACAATTTCAATATATTGGCATCAATTAAATCCTTCTTCATTGAGAACCATTTCCAAAAAATATAGTTCCCATAAAGTGGGATCCATAAAAAGAAATGAGTTTCATGAAAATTTCCTTAAAATGCCATCATAAGTCATCCAGAGAAAGAAGGTATATGGATCATTAGTGAATATCCTTAGTGAAGGGTAATTGTAAGATCCTAACCTTTAGATAAGGTAAGTATTTATTTTAATTTTGGTTTAAATCCTTTTAAATGGCATCTACAATGCTTCTTGGGGGAAGGGAAAGTCTCAAGAGTGTCTTGGGGGTTTGATACTTGAAAAAGATAAAAAGGGGGGGCTTATAGTGCATGGCTCATGGTTAGTACTAACCATGTGCCATGACCATGAGAGACAGTTTTAGGGGGAGAATAGTTTTACAAACCATGTGAGGTGTCTTAGAAACTGTGTGGGATGGGTCCATAGCTATTCACACGACTTCCACATGATTTTCCAAACCATGTGGGTGACCCAGACAACTGTGTGACTTGAGTTTTCCTTGGACAGAGGAGCTTTCACATTTTGAAAAATTGTGCGGTCAAATCACGCGTCTCATTAAAAGTGAATAATTTACCACTTTTCCCTCCTGAGCTTTATATGTTTTTATATGTATTTCCCCCTCTCACACCCACCAACATAGGGTGCAAACCAAACTCTCCTTGCTCTCCCAAGGGTGGATCTCCTTCGATTCTAGGGTGTTTAAATGTTGTTTATTGTGATTAGAAGCCCTGGGTAAGTCTACAAGTCTGTTTCCTTCTATTTTTTGGATGATTCATAGCTTGGTTATTTCCTTTTATTCTAAGTCTCATGAGACCTATTTTCATGGAGTTCTCTTCTTTTGTGGTTGTGGCTGTTTTATCTGAATTAAAGGTTGGGGTTGGATGATGTATGTATTTATTTTAATTTTGGTTAAAATGCTTTTAAATGGCTTGTGGAATGATTCTTAGGAGTAGGGATAGTTTCAGGAGTATCTCTAGGGTGAGATAGTTGAAAAAATATATAAAAGGGGGATTATAGTGCATGGATCATAGTTAGTTCTAATCGTGCACCATGACCGTGTGAGACGGTTTTAGGGAGATCACAGTTTTATAAAACATGTGAGGTGGCTTGAAAATCATGTGGGTTGGGTCTAGAGCCATTCACACGGCTTTCACATGATTTTCCAAACCATGTGGGTGGCTCAAACAATTGTGTGACTTGAGTGTTCCTTGGACAGAGGAGCTTGCACATTTTGACAAACCATGCAGTCAAACCGCATGTCTCATTAAAAGTGGTGAATTTACCACTTTTCCCTCTTTATCTTTATACGTTTTTACCTAGATTTATCCCTCTCACTCCCAAAAACCTAGGGTGTGAACCAAACTCTCCCTAGTCTCCCAAGGGTGGATCTCCTTCAATTATAGGGTGTTTGAAGTGTCGTTTCTTGTGATTTGAATCCCCAGGTAAGTCTACAAGTCAGTTTCCTTCTATTTTTTGTATGATTCAAAACTTGGTTATTTCTTCTTCTTCTAAGTCTAATGATCCCTATTTCCAAGGATTTCTCTTATTTTGCGGTTGTGTATGTTTTAGCTTGAATCAAAGGTCAGGGTTAGATGAGTGTTTTTCTGTGAACCTAAGGTAGGTGTTCTGCAAGCTATTTCCCAAAGTCTTGATGTTGTTTATGTGCATGTGGTATGTGTTATTGTGCCAAATTATTGTGAATTTACCTGTTTAAGAATAATATATTGAGCTTTTAAATTATGTGTAAAACCTTTCATGGACCCCATTGGGCCTATTGAAGACTATGAGAATGGACCTATGACCATCCATGGGGTGTACCAATTCCTTAAACTGGTATAAATGGGTTGTAAATTATGGAATGAAGGGTTTATGAGTTTAAACTGGTTAGACTTGTTGCATGGATTGTTAGTATACATAAGGTTCTGTTTGGATTAATTTGGGAATTAAATGGTCTATGACTTGATAAAGGGAAGAGATGGTAAATGGCTAAAGGGGCATCTTTAAGATGTTAAATTATTTTAAAGAGAATTTAATGGTTGTGCTATATGAATAAATGATAAAAGAGTTAAATTGTATAATTGGGTTAAAGGTGGTGAGTATAATGGTCCATGGTGAATAATGAATTTTGAAAAGGTTCACCCTTGTTATTTTAATGTGTGAAAAATTTCAAGTGTATTGGACCTTGGAAATTGGTTTATGATGGGATGGTTTAAGAGGTGGGACATAACGCTCCACACCCATGGGTAAGGTTGTTGGACAAGATTCTCTATATCCTTGATTTAGGATGGATGGACATGATGTTGTGCCACCTTTGAAATGTCATACATGGTGCTTTGTATCCTTGGTTTGAGTGCCGACATGATGATCTAGGCACTAAAAGTTTTGACATGGTGTAGGTACTTGAACTAATGATCCTCAATAATTAGAAATGAATTGATTAATGAATGCCCCTTTGTAACTTAAAGTGTTACCCCTATGATATATGGTTCAAATGACCGGCATGGGATGAGATAGGTTTGGTTGGATTTGGTGACACTTTGGAACCCATGGGCCAAAGAGGTTAATTGAATATTGTTATTTGTTAAGCCTTTTTTGACTGAAAATTAATTTTTATTGAACTTGAGGAAACCAGGGAAACATGAACTGGGAGAGCCCTCAAGGGGGTCGAAAGTGGTTTAGACCAAGGGAATTCCCTTGGGCTATATCCATAAACTCTAAAAAAAGTGATCCCAAGCTGTCGTAAATAATAAGCTCCTTAGATGAGTTTCCAAAACAAGCAAGAGAGTCTGTCGCGAAGTTAGCCTCCCTCCAAATATGATGAAAATTTTTCCCAAGGTTAGTGTTCATGATGAATATATGAATCAGATAAATCAAATCCCATGGTACTTCATGATTCCCCTGAATAGACCTCATCATAAATTCGGAATTCGACTCTATCTCTACCACCTAAAAATCACACCTCCTAAAAATCATCATACCTAATAAAAGAGCATGCACCTTCGCACCTAATTAGGTTCCCGGACCATAGAAAGTTCTAAACCCCATAATAACTGAATCACATGAGTCTCGAAGAACCACTATGCCTCTCATCAACCCCCCCCCATAAATGGTCTATCTACATTCAACTTCAAG
Source organism: Viscum album (assembly GCA_963277665.1). NCBI lineage: Eukaryota > Viridiplantae > Streptophyta > Magnoliopsida > Santalales > Viscaceae > Viscum > Viscum album. The sequence continues at coordinate 828,794,670 of OY728127.1, forward strand.
CCTCCAATAGGAGGCATCCACCTGATCCAATGACCCTCATTCCTGCTAAGTATGTAGGGTCTGTTAAGAAGGTCACATATTATAACTGAAAGTTGACACCCCTTTAATAGTGAACCAGGATCTAATATCAATGACTTTATCTACATTTAAAAGAATATGTAAAACCTCTTGTAACCCAGCCAAACATGATTGTGCGCCTCCCATATAGTCCAGCAGATTGAAGCAAGAATGACAGCCTGGACCCTGCATTCAGTGGCCCTTCCTTCCACTCTGTGAAACCAAGACTCCATGCATACATGAAGTAAAGGATGTTAATTTTTGAGGTAGGGGTTGGGGGAGAATAAATACCAAAGATAATGTGCCCATCTGCTCTGGAAGAAAAGATGGAGATTAGTTTCAGTCTGTAGATTCTCACAACATAAGTAGAGAGATTCCAAGGGGATACCCTTACTTATAATGTTCTCATATATTGGAAGTTCCTTATTTCTAATATTCCAAATGATAAAATTCATTTTAGTAGGAATATACTTACAGCAAACTTTGTATGACCCCTCATCATGAGGACCCTTCGTAGGCATAATTCTCCTATAGTCCCGAGTGGAAAAACTTCCCGAAGATGATCCCATAAAGTAGCATTTATCTGGTTCTTCATTCATAATAATACCTTCATACACCTTAACGTTCTCAGAGTTAATAATAGACTACAAGAATTCAGGCTGATCCTAAGCCACCTTAAAGGAGATATCCGGGTGAGGGAAACTTGGAAAATCCAGCTTCTCACTCGCCCAGTTAACCTTCCAGAAACTGACTTCCCCTTTTCCAATAATCCACCCAGTAGAGGCAAAAAGGACCTCGAGATGAGAGACCATGCACCATGCATGACATGAGATCCAAGAACTATGAAATTCAGGAACCTCCCATTGTTCTCCATACCGCGCCCTGAAGAACGATGCCCACAACGAATCACCCGTAATGATATCCCAAGCCAACCGGCCTTTCATTCCATACATGGATTCACTAATTTCATGAAGCCCCACACCACCTTAATCCATAGGTCTGGCCATATGAGACCAATAGGGCCAATGAATATATCCCACTTGATTTTAATCCCACAAAAATGAGGTCATAACCTTTTCAATCCACTTGACAACCACTTTGGGAGGATTGAGTAGCAAAAAAACATGCATCGGAATGGAAGTTAAGACATTGTTGACCAATGTCACCCTCCCAACAAACGACTGAAATTTATTTTTCCAAATAAGTATTCTTCCCAGCAGTCGATTAATGATACCCTCAAAGTGGTATTTCTTGATATAGCCATAAGAGAATGGGAAACCTAGATAAATCTCTAGTGTCTGCCTCCATTGACAACCCAAGATGTCTTGAATGCCCCTACAGCAACTTCCAGGACACCTGTTGGAAATAAAAATGTAACTTTTCGAAGATTTAATCCCTTTTCCACTCAATAACCCATAGGTAGACAATATCTCTATGAGATTAAGTAAATATATTCACCTTACGTTAGTTAAAATTAATATATCATCAACAAAAATTAAATGATAGATACTTTCCATTCCAATTTTACTATGATATGATGCCAACCTTCCATTCTCCACACCTTTGAACAGGTTCTAGGAAAGAAAATCTTGAGACAAGATTAATATACTTGGAGATAAAGGATCCCCCTATAAAACCCCATGAACTGGCTGGAAAAGGCTAAAACACCTCCCCATGAGGGAAATGGAAAGCCAATGTGAGGAGAATCATCTGAAACAAATATCACAAAACCACTCCTAAAACCTATACCTATGAATCACATGTATGATGAAACTCCACTCCATTATGTCATAGGCTTTTTCTATATCCACCTAAAGGATAAAATTTGAACCCACTGACCTTTTTTATGTCATTCACCAATTCACTTGCAATCCCAATTTCCCCTTGAATGTTCTATCCTCTTATGAAACTATGTTGTTCCCTCGACACCAACTGTGGTATAACCCTAATCAGTCTTGTTGAAATTAGAGAGGCCAGAATATTGTAAGAAACATTTCAAATGCATATAGGTTGATAGTGCCCAATGCTCATGGGGTCCTTTATCTTTAGAATACGGACTATCTTGGAAACACAAACAGTCTTGTTTAAAGGGCCACCAAAAAATAGTCTTAGAACACCTCCACAACTTGTGGGCCAACCAACTCCCAAGATGGGACAAAGAAAGCTCCTAGGAAGCCATCCAGGTTGGGGGCACTATTTCAGGATAACTTAAAGACCGTATCCATGATCTACTTCTTCGTAGGTAACGATAAAAAGAATACATTATCTGGTCCATTCATTAGAAGATGCGTACAAACCAAAAAATCCTCCTCTCTCATGTCCCCTTGTGCCGCTTCATATCTCAGAGGAATCTCCTCAACTAGAAAGCCTTTGAAGTGCTCCAACTTCATCCGACCCGCCACCTCCACGTTTGATGTAAAGACACCATTTTCCAGATTGATGTTAATCTTTGAACAGCTCCTCTCCTTCAAGCATGCATGGAAGAAGTATTTGTTTTGATCACCCTCCTTCATCCACCTTACTCGAGACCTTTGTTTATATTTAATTTAAACCTCCAGCAGTTTCTCCACAAGTAGTGCTCACTTATCACATAGAATGATAAAATAATTCTCATCCCACAAATCCTAAAGACCCTCTTCCAGGTTTCTAATATCTTATTGAAGATTATCCACCCCATAATTATCGTTAGATCTTTTTTCTATCCAACTCTGAATATCCTCCTTGAGACTCTTCATGTAATAATCCAAGCCACACCAAGACCTCCCAGTTCCTGGATGATTCCATGAACCTTTTAACATAGACATGAAGCTCTCTTCCTGATGCCATTTATTGTTATAATGGAAATCATGATTACACGGAGCCTCTCACCTGATTTCCAAAAGCATCATAGCATGGTCTAAGAGTGAGCGGGTAATGTTTGTAATCATCATCCTGGAAAATGAGTCTAGTCCCTAAATATTTGTGAGGCGTCAGTTAAGGTGGCTCCATGTGTGGATATTTCCCCTTATATTATTTCACCAAGTGTACTTATAACCAATAAACCCTGGGTCCAATAGTCTTGCAGAAGACAATAAGTTCTATAAGTCTTGCATGCCACCATTAAAAATGTCCAAACCACCTTTCTTTTCTAAAATATCTTCAATCTAGTTAAAATCACCCCCCCACAAACCATGGGAGACCTCCGGTTTGAAAAGATTCCAAGTGTCACCATAATTTCATCCTATCATAAGTGTTAGTTCTTTCATATAAAAAGGAAAACAAAACCATCATCCCATTGCATGAGATCCTGAGATTCATGCACTGTGGCATGAGGTTCACCAGCTCAACCAAGATATGTCTCTTCCAGAAAATCCATATGTGAGTGTTGTCAGGGTTCCCATTCAAATACATAAGGTAACCCATTTTTCTAGCCATAGAGGGGAGCTTGCATGGGTTTTGTTTGGGTTCTAAAATAATAAGAAGAGAAGTCTGATGATTATGTGACTCATTGGACACAAAGGCACACTTCTCTTATGCCCCTAGACCCTAATCATTCCAAATAAGAAAAGAAAGCATTAACAAACAAACCTGCGACCCCTATGAATAGACACATTAGGTAGTGCAATGAATGGAACTGCACCTGCTTATTTTGACCTTGAATGCATGAATGGACTTCAAGAAGATTCAGGAGGAGCACATCATTTTGGGGTGAGAATTTTCTTCCTGAGTGGCCCATCATAAACCTCTGATAGTTAAAACCTAACGGCTGAGAGGGAGGGTCGAGGAGGAATCTACATCATATCTCCTTTCATGAGAGAGACCAAAAGAAGCCACTACGGAGAATCTCGGGTGGCCTATATCTTCTTCACCACACCCTTTGGGAACATATCTTTCTATAGTTTCCATTTGTAGTCTGATACAAGATTGCTAAAAAAGGATCATTTCAAGAACTCCAGGGATAACTGAGATGAGATGCAGATTAATGGAGGGGATGAGGATAAATACCTTGGAATGTGTAGAAAAGAGAAGGATAGAAGATCATAAGAGTCTCAAGAGAACGTGGGATCCCTCATAGGGGGTACAAAAGCTTCCAAGGGCTGGGTATCCATGGGGGAGGTAGGCAACAATACGATCAAGTATGTGTGTTCTGATTCCACACCCAATAAAAGACCCCCCAAAACAATAGGGCCAGGTGTTATAGGAACCACCTCTAGCATGTGGGGACCACCGAAAGAATTCAAATTTGAAACCGCCTCCCCAACGGTAACTCCACCCATCCTCGCCGCCCCCAGGCATGATGGTTCCTCCATAAAACGTGGTGGACCCCTAACCATTCTGTCTTGATCAACAACACCTGAAGAACCTACCACTGAATTCTTCCACCTAAATATTGTCATTGAATTACCATGAAAACCACAAAAAACACAAAACCTCATAGGAGACTTTTAGAATATTTGTTGCCACCATTTGAAACCATTATCAAACCTCAAAAGGATATGTGAGGGCCAATCCACTAAGAGATCCATCTCCACACAGATATGGGGATTGGCAGCCGCTTGAATATGCCTAATTTCCACATCAAAACATAAAAATAAACCCTTAGTATCACCCACTTCCTTCAGGGTCATTGGATTATGGTAGGGAAGAGGAAGGCTAGGGAGACTTAACCAAACCGCCTATGAAGAAGATTCCATACCAAATTGAAAATCCTAAGACCACCGGGATAAGGTGTACCACCATGAACCACACCTCCTATATTCACGAGCCCAAGTCACCACAAAATCCTCCCTAGAGAACAAATGAATGAAAAAATCCACCTTAGAGAGCTCATAGATTGTTGTAGGATGTCGAAGACCCCAAGAATATATGAAGCTCTTGAACAAGTTGAGCACCATCTTGTTGTGACCGAAGCAGGACACTAGAGAGAGGTTGTGATAGGAGGGAGCATCCCATAGTTCCTTCCCCAAAATCTCTCCCACTGAATCCCCATCCTTCAACTTAGATCCCATTTGTTGCACCATGATTGGCAGAATTTCCGCAAAGCACACTGAAGTATAAGAATCCACCCCTCCTTCAGAGACCACTGGAGGTGGTGGCACACCGCAGAGAATATCCTTGAACAAATCCCCCTTGGGAAACCCCCCAAGAACCCATCTTGGATCTCTCCAAGGAGAAGCACCATCCGCCTTAAGAGGAAGAAACTAGAGTTGCGAGAAGTCGAACACCATCATCTGCTGAAGGGAGGGAGCACGCAAGAGAGAGGTCAGACGCCAAGGGATCCATCTCAATGCATGTCCTTAAGCTTGTTTTCATTTATTTTCTTGTCTATTATTCTTGTACATCTGCATACACTGTTGTTTATACATCATTGGTGGTGACCTATTGAGTTATACTCACACTCTTCTTAGGCCACCATTGGTACCTAAGAAGTCTTCATGTTTTTAGGTCTGGATAAGGGAAAAGACCATGTGATAGATGGATAAATTGGGAATTATCAGATGGATCATGGATGAGGGGATTGGGATTTATGGCAGGACCCACTTGGTGGATTGTCAGTTTTTTCTACCTTTCTAGGTTTCCTTTTGACACATGACACTATTATGATATTACATGTTTACTGTATTGGTCTATGGGCATTTACCTAGTTTTGGGAATTGGTTATGTGATAAGTGGTTACATTTTTATTATTAGTTATTATTTATTATGATTTATGTTGTTGTTTTACTCTGATAAAATGGGCATAGTCTCTTCACATTTCTCATTAGACCCCCACTATGATTCGAAAACCTCTGTTATACGGGGAGGTTCACCTGAGATCATGTGACTAATCGGTCCGGCTACTAATTTGAGTGAGCTGGGCCGGGATATTACAAAGTGGTATCAGAGCCTCGGGTTCTTTTCTATGCTTTAATATTTGGGAAAGGTAGATATAAGACTATGATGTGTTAGGCCTTGATAATGAGCTTGTAAATAGGAGTAGTTAACCCATGTGTGGGGGGAACCCAAATTCCAAGGGTGGTATTGTTGTTCTTGTGGTTTTCTTGTTATAGTTGAAATGTTATTTCACCCTGGGTTAGCACTTTAGTGATGTTATTATTTTATGAGAATTTACTCGTGGGATATCATGACACAAGTGTGTAAGAATGCATCATTTTAGACACTTATAGATTTATGTGACATGCATCATATTAGACACACACATAAAAGCATGTTGTGGTTTTTTATTTAAATAGAAATAAAAAAGAAATCATTAAAGAAATATAATCTAATAAAAAGGTTTGAATTATTTTGAGTTTAAATGTAACTCCACGCCCCTCCATATTGGCTTGAGAAGAGGCAAAGTGGTACTGGCCTAAGGTGACATCCCCAGGACACCAAATAATGACAATAAATGCCATGGGCATTAGAGGACAGTGGGGGGTGATTTTCCCTGAAGAACACACAACCTTTCAAGAGTAAAACAACATCTAGGATAGACTAAATAATGCATGAGAATAAGCCACATAACTCATTACAATACAAATACAAAACAACATCAGAGTACAACCTAAAAAATAAATAAAATTGAAAGGATAAGACTCCAAGTGGAAAGACATCAACACCAAAGTGGAACCATCCCAGACCAAGATGAAAACACTCCCAGCTCCAATTTTAGTAACCAAACCAAGATGTAAAGGACCACTGCTAGAGAATTAAGAAACATGACCCTTCCTTGTAGCTCGATAGACGACATCCGAAAATTAACAAAAGCACCCAAGAAGGGGGTGAGTATAACACTTAGTAGGATTTATTCAAATGATTACCATCACATGCCACTGGGATAAGAACATGTTATCACAATTAATAAAGTAGGAGAGAAGTAGATAAGCAAAACAAGCCAAGCCATAAACAAATTTCATGTAATAAAACATGAAGATAAATCATTTAAAACCATTTCATTTCCATTTTCATAACTATCCCATATCACACCCATGTACACACACAATTCATTCAAACATGAACCTCCTTATACTCGCAAGTGGTGAGTCATCCTATCACCAAGCCATAACTTGGTGACCAACTTGACGATGATACTTCTGACCATGTTCCATCTCAAATTATCATTATTTGATGGTGGTACTTATGACCATTACCCATCCCAAATTGTTATTATTTTATGGTGGTACTTATAACCATTACCCATCCCACATAAACATGAACACACACTACACCTTTATGACAAAATTTACAAGAACATGTTTATTTTACAAAATATTTCAAAACCCACCCTTTTGAAATCACATCAACAGGGGTTTTCCAATAAATTTCACAAAAGATTTTAAACACAACATAAAAATGATTTAGAAAATATCAAGCCAACAAGTTCTAGAATGGTAGAGTGGGAGAGAATCCACCTACCTCGATATGATTAGTGCAAAGAATCTAATATGATTCTGCGGATTAAACATTTGCCTCTCATTCCTTTAAAAAAATCCAAGAAGATCTCATCAACACAAATCTAAACCCATAGATCTGGGTATAACAAAACTGATCTATGGTTCCAATCAAGACAACACAGGGAGATCCAACACAATAATAAGGTGCAGAACTCTAACCATTAATCCCATAAACAACTGCTCAAATATTCAATGCCACCGGAGTTCGGACGTCGAAAATCATCAGAATTCACCTATGGAAATCTTGGGAGTTGAGAGGGAGAAAAATATGGTGTGACCAAATGAAATATACGTTGGTCGTATCTAAAATTTCTGGGCCTAGGGTTTACATGATGTGTAAACCACATTCACATTGGGTATTTATCGCAAGAATACTTACGCCAAATTTTTCATCACCTCGGTTTTTATTTTATGAAAATACTGATTACATGACATGTGTTTATTACACAATGTGAATATCTTACATGATGTGAATGGTTTTTATGATATATAAATTATTCATGACATCTATCCCTGACACTTTCATGTCATGTCAAAGTTAAACGATGTGAATTTGTCCTGTGGGATTTTCCAGCAACCAGACTCATACTGAACACTTCCACTTAATAGGGTCTGATAAAATGAAATCCAAACCCATATATCCAGGTATAAAAACACCAATATATGGTTCCAATCAATCCAACACAAGGAGTTCTTATACGATAAGAAATAACGGAACTCTAACCTTTGATTCCACAAACAATCACTCAGAGATTCGATGTCACCGGATTTTGGACATCGAAAATCATTGGAATTCACCTATGGAAACCCTGGGAGTTGAGAGGGAGAAAAATAGGGAATGACAGATTGAAATAAAATTTGTCCATATCTAAACTTGTTGGGCCCTGTATTTACACGACGTGTAAACCACATTCACATCATTTATTTATCGCGAGACCACTTACACCGAATTTCGGGTCGCCTTGGTTTTTATTTTCTAGAAATACTGATTACACAACGTGTGTCCATTACCCGATGTGAATATCTTACATGATGTGAATGGTAATCACTCTATGGAAATTTTTATGCCATTTGTCCCCGACAGTTTCACATCATATAAAAGTTACACGACAGAAATTTGTCCTGCAGGATTTTCTAGTAACCATACTCATTCTTAACACTTCCACTTAATTAAACCAAGAATCCTAGAATAAAAGAAAACGCATACAATGATTGAATACTTCAAACTGGGGGTGATACATTCCCACCATTGGGATTTTCATCCTCGGGAAGCTGGAATAAATCAGTCTATTGCTCTTGCCTAAACCTTTCTCATTCCCATGTTTCCTCTTGAACCTGATCATGCTTCCATAACACTCACACCAAGGAAAAAGATCACCCTCGAAGGGTCTTTTCCTGCCTATCCAGAACCCATACCAGTTCGTGGATAAAAGTCACATATGGATCAAGAGTAACATGATCCCTGTTGATTATATATTGAGGATTCTAGTTATACTTCTTCAATTGAAAAACATGGAATATGTTATGAACAACGGTGAATTTCGATGGTAACGCTAACTAGTACACAACATCGCCAATCCATTATATAACCTCAAACGGTCCCACATACCATGGCCCTAACTTCAATTGTTCCCCAAGCATCGATGATCAAGTCTCAGAGTCACATTAAAGAAAACATGGTTGGTGAGATAAAAAGATAAAGGTCGGAGATGATTATATGAATATGACTTCTGTCTCTTTGTGTCATTTCCATTCAATTCCAAATAATTTGGATTTTCTCCATAGTCTCATGCACAGGACTTAGTCCAATAAAAGATAGATCTCCTATTTCCACCCAACGTAAAGGATAACAACAAGGATTTCCATACAAAGACTTAAATAGTGACATCTGTATTGTTTCATGATAACTGTTATTATAATAGAATTCAACCAAAGGCATATGATCCACCCATGAACCACCAAAGTCCATAATACAATCTCTAATAATATCTTCCAATGTACGAAAAGTGTGTTATGACTTTCTATCCATTTGTGGATGATATGCTATGCTAAAATTCAGTTGACTTCTAAGAGCCTATTGTAACAATTTCTAAAATCAAGAAGTGAATCAAGGGTCTCTGTCAGATAAAATTGAAGATGGAACTTCATGTAACCTAATAACTTCTTGAATATATAATTTTTTCATTTCCTCTACCATGTTGGATTCTCTTATAGGGATAAATAGTTCTAACTTGGTAATTTTATCCATTATTACCCATATAACACCATATTTTCATAACATTCTTGATAGGCCTGTAACAAAATTCATTGTAATCCATTCCTAATTTCATGTCGGTATAAGCATAGACTGCAGCATACCAGCTAGCCATTGATGTTATGCCTTTACCTATAGGCAAGTTAAGCATTTTGACACATACTCTGTGATCCCACACTTAATTCTTTCCCACCAGAAATGCACTTTCATTTTCTTGTACATTTTATGAACATCTGGATGAATAACCCATTTCAAATGGTGATAAATTGAAAGAAGTTGTTCCTTGAACGACTGAGGAACTACAACCCGTTTTTTAAAACATAACAAGGATTTCTCATCCATTTTCCAATTATCTAGAGTATCCCCACCATTTAGGTTTTACCTAATGGTAATGCATTCAAAATCCGATGTTTGAGCTTCTTTTACAAAACTTTCCAAGTCTGGAATAGGACTTACTAGAAAGAAAACCACATATTCACCCTATACAGCACAATCTAAATGCATATCAGTAATCATACTTATCAGCTGCCATTATTCACAAGCTTCTCAGACCACTTAGTTATATGATTTTTGACTCATCTCATCTTCCAAAAAATTACCTTTACTAGTTGTTTATATCAAGTTGAAATCGAACATCTAGAGGTACTTCATCCATATTCATTGCACCAAGTTCAAGTCTCCCTGAGAAAATATGTATTTCAAACTCTTATGGTTCGTGAAATCTGTGAACTTTTCCTAAAAGTGGTAATGCCTCCATGTTTTTAAGGCATGGACAAATACAGCTAGTTCCAGGTCATGTGTAGGATAATTCTTCTCATGTACTCGCAATTGTCGTGAACCATAGGCCACAACATGGTCTCCCTACATGAGAACACCACCAAGACTGGGTCCATACACATCACAATACAGCACATTATTATTACCTAGTTATAGAAATATTAGTATGGGTGTCGAGATAAGACGAGTCTTAAGTTCCAAAAATCATTTCTGACATTCATTATTCCATATGAAATAGAGCACCTTTCCTTGTCAAAATAGTCATTGGGGATGCAATCCTAGATAAATCTCGAACAAAGAGGTGATAGTAATCTACTAATACTAGGAAACTCCATACCTCAAAAACATTATTTGGTGTATTATGGGAGACTACTACATATATCATTCCAAGTTCAATGAATATTCCTACTTTAGAAATAACTTGCCTAAGGAAATGAACTTCTTGTATCCAAAAGTCACACTTAGAAAACTTAGCATACAAATGATGTTCTCTCAATGCACTCAATACAACTTTCAAGTGCTCTTCATGGTCATTCATGCTTCTAGAATAAACTGTAATATCATCGACACACACCACAAAAAAAGAATTGAGGTACCTATAGAAGATATGATTCATTAAATCCATGAAAACTATCGGTGCGTTTGTTATACCAAAATACATGAATATATATTCATAATGGCCATAGTGACTCTAAAATGATGTTTTCAAAATATCTTCTCTTCTAACTCTAAGTTGATGATGTCCTAAGAGCATAGATCAATTTTAGAGAACCATTTGGATCCCTTAAATTGGTCAAACAGCTCATCAATCTGAGGAAGGGGATAGCAATTTTTAATCATAGCTTGATTCAATTTATGATAATCAACACATAACAGGATAGTACCATCTAACTTCTTTACAGACAAAACCGGTGCAACCCAAGGTGATGTAATAGGTCTAATGAATTCTTTACTTTCCAACCCTTCAATATGAGCCTTTAACTCTCACAACTCTTCCAATTTCAAGAACCAAACCAAGATTTCAAGGACCACCGCTAGATATGTACAAAACACACAAAAGTTCCTAAGAAGGAGGTGGGTATAACACTCAGTAAGATTTTCCCAAAGACTTCCCATCACGTTCTATCAGGACAAGACCAGTTAACACATTTAATAAAGTAATAGAGTATAAAACAAATAAGAAAAAATTCCAAACCATAAACATATTTCATGTAATAAAACATAAAGATAAATCCTTTAAAACCATTTCATTTCCATTGGCATAACCATCCCATCTCATACCCATGCACACACACAATGCATGCTTCCATGGACATCCTTATACTCACGAGTGGTGATTCATCCTATCACAAAACTGTCACTTGTTGACCTACTTGATGGTGGTACTTCCGACCATGATCCATCCCAAATTATCATTATTTGATGGTGGTACTTCTGACCATTACCCATCCTAAATTTTTATTATTTGATGGTGGTACTTCTGACCATTTCCCATCCTAGATAAACATGAACACAAACCACACCTTTATGTCACACCCCACCACATAAAGCAGAGGTATGGTGATGATGTTCTCTAGAGTCTTTTAGAAATATATTCATCTCTACCTAGTTCTGGAATAATCCATACTTATCCGGAGTATTATGGAACATCCCCTTAGGCCTTGAAGGCTCCATAACATTCTAGATTTCTACAGAAGGTTATGGATATCTGTGGGTTATATAATTCTCCATGTATATTCTAGTAGGATAGAATTCTATAGAATCTTATGGATATGTAATATTCTATAATTTTGTAGACATTTCCACCCAACCCTATATAAAGGTAGGGACACCTCATTTGTACATACACACATAAGTTGAGAGAAATTGAGAGATTCCATTCCAATTTTCTCTTGTGAGCCTATCAAGAACTTCCCTTACAATCCTTACATCCATTTTGATTGTTCAAGAATGGAAAACTTGGGTGTGGATGATCCTAATGTTGTGTCTGAGATGGTGACTATGCCTCCCATCCCTAAGAGTAAAAAAGGGGAAGTCTTGTGAGACTGTGTAAACTTCTGAGGAGCATCTTCTAAGGGATGAGGAGCACCTTACTGATGTGAAGTAAAGGCTTGATATTGTTTAAGGTGGTGATGAGAAAGGTTTAGTAGGTATCGTGATCCTACATGAAGTGATCTTTAGTATTCAAGCTTAAGTTACATCAGTTGATAGGTATGGAAAGAAGAATGTTGTAGAGAAGGATGCCTTCATGGATTAGACTAAAGTGGTTTTGGAACAACATGGGGAGGCAATGTCTAGGTATGACCAAACCACTTGATCAACTTAAGAAAGAGTGACCCAACTACCATAGTGAGATGGATAGTGGTGTGATAGTGAGAGACACACCAAAGGTTGATGTTCCTAGACCATGGCACTTCAATGGGAAGTGAGATGCAAAGGAGGTAGACAACTTTTTTTTCTCAAGTGGAGAAATACTTCTAGGTGATTAGGTTGATGAAATACATGATATGTGTAAAGACCTTCATTCTTTATTTTGTTGATGATGAATATCTATGGTAGAATATGAAACACTAAGAGCTCAAGGATGGTGGGAAGGAGCTTTGATAATGGAAAAAATTCAAGCAATGTGTATATTCTTAGTTCTACCTCGAAGAGGCAGATTTGGAAGCAAGGGACAAACTACAAAACTTGAAGCACACTGGGAAAATACACATGTATTCATGGTAGTATGTCTCTCTAAAGCTCTAGGTATGTGGAAAGATTGACTATGATCACACATATGATTTCATCAAAGGGATTCAGCCTTGTACACAACAAGATGTGAGAGGTCGATATCCTAAGACCTTCATCGAAGTCGTGTCTATATACAAGTCTTTGGTGGAATAAAAGAAGGTTGAACCCCTTAAGTCCAAGAAGGATTATAAGGGTAAAGGTTGGGGAGACCTATAGAAGAGGTGGAACCGGGATTATAAATATAAGGGAACGTCCAAGGAATACACCAAGAACTACCTAGGAGAACACAATCCCCAAGGATGGTACTTTTTTGATGGGCCTCATCAGTGGAGGGAGTGTCCCAAGAGGAAGGCACTCAACTCCATGTTTGAAGAGAAAGAGGATGCCCCTAATGAGATAAAAATACGTACATTAAGGATCTTAGATGAATTGGAGGTGAAGAACCCACCAAAGGTGCCACTAAGTATGGGATGATGTATTCAAATGGGGAGTTGAATGGGAATACCACCTTTTCAATGCTCGAAATGGGATCCTCACATAACTTTTTGTCTGAAGATGAGGTGAGGAGACTTGTGATAGTTGTAGACATGGAAACTAGTCACATGAAATCCATGAATGTCACACCCAAAACTTCAAGTGTCATTGTCTGTGGAGTTACCATTTACATTGAAGAATGGAGGGAAGATGTTGACTTCACAATGGTTCCCATGGATGACTTCACAGTGGTACTAGGGATAAAATTATTCAAGAAATCCAAATCCATACCAACACCACACTTGGAGAAAATGGTGATCATGTAGGATAGAAGCTTATGAATGGTGTCTATGAAGTTATGTGACAATCATAATTTGTCCTTAATTTCTACCATGCAAGTTAAGAAGGGTTTCAAGAAATGGTAGGAGACCTTCTTAGCAGCTTTGAAAGAAGATGGCCCAGTAGACTACAACCATGAGTTTCCAAGTAAGGTGAAGGGAATGCTAAGGGATTTTAGGGACATTATGGTGTCAGAGTTTCCCAATATTCTTCCACATAATAGAGGTGGATCATTAGATTAAGTTGGTTCTTTGAGTGAAAATACCTTCCATGGCAGCCTATTATATGGTTGTACCTAAGTTAGAGTAGTTAAAGAGGCAGTTGAAAGAAATGTTAGATGCTGGGAAAATCCAACCATCGAAGTCTCCATATGGATCACCCGTGTTATTCCAAAATAAGCATGATGGCTCCTTGAGTATTTATGTGGACTATTGGGTGTTGAAAAAAGTCACAGTAAAGAACAAGTATCATATCCTATTGATAATAGATCTTTTTGATCATTTGGGAAAGGCACGAGTGTTCACTAAGCTAGACTTGAGTTTGGGATACTATCATGTTTTCCTTTCCATGGAGGATGTGAAAAAGACCCTATGCGTAACAAGTTATGGATCTTATGAGTTACTTATTAATCCATTTGGTTTGACTAATTCCCCAACTACATTCTGCACATTTATGAACAAAGTCTTTCATCAATACTTGGACAAGTTCTTGATAGTATAATTGGATGAAATTGTCATTTATAGTGAGATAATTACATACCATTTATATCACTTACAAACTGTGTTCAAGGTATTTAGAGATAATGAGATATATATGTGAAGAAAGATAAGTGTTTCTTTGTAATGGGTGAAGTTATTTTCTTGGGGAAAAAGATCAAAGGAGGGAAGATCATGATGGATCATGAGAATATCCATGCTATTGATTAATGGTATAGTCCAAACAAGGTTCCCAAGTTGAGATAATTCTTTGGGTTAGTAAAATATTATCAGATTTTCATCTATATAACTACTCAAAGAAGATGACTCCACTCGCTGACTTTCTAAAGAAGAACAAGCTATGGGAGTGAGATGAAAAATTAAAGGTGGCATTTTAAGGCTTGAAGAATAAATTCATAGAGGAACCGGTCTTGAGTTTAGAGAATCCAACTAAGACTTATAAGGTACACACTAATGACTCTAACTTTTCTACTAGGGGTGTTCTCATGTAAGAGATACATCCCATAACATTTGAGAGTTGTAAGTTGAATGAAATTGAGAGGAGGGATAGGGTGCAAGAGAAGGAGATGACAGCTATGGTACATTGCCTTTGAGCATGGAGACACTACCTATTTGGGTCTAAGTTTGTGGTGAAGAGTAAAAATGTCGTCACAAGATATTTCCAAACCCAGAAGAAGCAAACTCCAAAGTATGAAAAATGGCATGAATTCTTAGCTGAGTTTGATTATACATTAGAGTATAAGCCTGAGTCGTCCAATGTAGTGGATGATACACTAAGAAAGAATATGGTCTTCCATAACTTGTCATGTGTGGATGATGGGATCTTGGGTAGGATCAAGGAAGTCATGGAGCTTGATCCTATATCCAAGAATTTCTTGGCCCTTGCGGTGGAGGGAAAGACAAGGAGATTTTGGGAGGACGATAACATTCTTTATACTACAGGGGGAAGGCTATATATCTCAAAGTGGGGGAACCTACTGAGGGATCTTATAAAATAATGTCATGAATCAATATGGGTAGGACTTCTAGGGAATCATTGGACCAAGACCTTACTAGAGGTAGTATATTATTGGCCGGTGGAGGATGATATGGACTCTTATGTGAATACTTTTCTTGTATTCCAACAAGAAAATGTGGATAATCAATTACTCAGAGGATTGTTGCAGCCATTTCCCATTTAGGAGAGGCCATGGGAGATGGTGACCATGGAATTCATCGTTGAATTTCCAAGTTCTAAAGGTTATGAGAGCATCATTTTAGTCATGTATAAGTTCTCAAAGTATTCCACATCCATCCCCGCTCCAGCAGATGTGATAGACAAGATCACTGTAAGGATACTCTTAAAGTATGTGGTGAAGTATTGGGGGATACCATGACACATCATCATTGACCGAGATCCAAACTTCATAGGCAAGTTTTGGAATAAGATCTTCAGATTGTTGGGATACAAGATCCACTAGTCTATGAGTTTTTACCCACAGACCTATGGGAATACATAGAGGGTGAATGCCTTATTGGATCTCTATTTGAGGCACTTTTTGAGTGTGAATTAGCGATATTGGTCTAAGTTGCTTGATGCGGTCCAATTCTCTTACAACTTGAAAAGGAGTGATTCCATGGGAAAAAGTCCTTTTGAGGTGATGACCGGACAATAACCCCTCACTTCTCACACAGTGGTACTTGGGGAGAAGTACCAAGGAATCAACCCTACCGCTTACTCAATAGCAAAGAAGTGGCATGAACAAACAGACTTGACAAGAACCCACTTGCACAAAGAGACTAGGAGAATGAAGAAGTGGGTTGAAAATTGATGTAGAGGCTAGGAGAATGAAGAATTGTGTTGACAAGGGGTGAAGATATGTGAGCTTCCATCCTGGGGACAGGGTGATGGTGCTACTTTTTCCTCAGCAACACAAAGCATTCTAGAGGGTACACAAAGGTTTTATAAGATGATATGAGGGACCATATGAAGTCGTGAACCAAGTTGAGGAGATTTCATATCTCTTAAAGTTACCTAACAATTTTAATATCCATTTAGTTTTCTATGTGAGTATGTTGAATCCATATCATGAAAAAATAGATGTCTCGAGCAGAGGGGTGTCAACAAGGGTGCCTACCGCGATTTTCAATTTATGCGAAAATGAGGTGGATCTCATACTTGAGAATCAGATATTTAAAAGACATGGAGTTCCACAAAGGAGTGATTGATCAAGTGGAAGGGCTTACTAGAGTTCGAGTAACCTGGGAACCTACAGACAATGTGTGGCAGTTCACAAAGGCGATCGAGGAGTGTCATCTGGACGCACTGAGGATGTCGCCAGGATAGGTGGGGAGGTTTTCATTCCCTTACACATGGAGAGGAGGTATGGTGATGAGTCTCTCTATAATCCTCTATAAATCTCTTCATCTCTACCATGTTTCAAAATATTTTAGACTTATCCATAGTATTTCGGAACACTCCCTTTAGCCTTGAAGGCTCTGGAACATTCAAGAGCTCTATGAAAGGTTGTGGATCTCTATGAGTCCTATAATTCTCCATGTATATTCTAGTAGGATATAATTCTATAGAATCTTGTGGATATGTAATATTCTAGAATATTGTAGGCATTTCTACCCAAACCCATGTAAAGAGAGGGGAACTTCATTTGTACAAACACACATAAGTTGAGAGCAATTGAGAAATTCTATTGCAATTGTCTCTTTTGAGCTTTAAAAGCACTTCCCTTATGATAATTTTATCCATTTTGAGTGTGTGGAAAGGACAAACATAGATAGGATTTGAGTGAGAAAGCTAGTTGAATTCCACACAAGAGTTTGGGGAGGCCAAGTCTCATGACATTTATGCCAAAATTTCCAAGAAAACATTTATTTAAAAAAATCATCTTTCAAAACCCACCCTTTTGAAATCACGTCAATAGGGGTTTTCCAATCAATTTTACAAAATATTTTCAACACAACATAAAAAATATTTATAAGAGATCAATACAACAATTTCTAAAATGATAGATAGGGATATAAGCCACCTACCTTTATATTATTAGCATAAAGGATCCAAGATGATTCTGCGGATTAAACCTTTGCCTCCCATTCCTTTACCAAAATCCCAGAAGATCTCATCAACATAAATCCAAACTCATATATCTGAGTATAAAAACACTGATATATGGTTCTAATCAATCCAACACAAGTAGATCTAACATGAGAAGAAAGAACGGAACTCTAACCTTTGATTCCATAAATAACCGCTCCAAGTTTCGATGTCATAGGAGTTTGGATGTCAAAAATCATTGGAATTCACCTATGGAAACCCTATGAGTTGAGAGGGATAAAAATAGGGTGTGATAGAATGAAATAAATGATATTCATATCTAAACTCACTGGTCCTAGGGTTTACACGACATGTTAACCACATTCAAATTGTGTGTTTATCGAGAGACCACTTACGCCAAATTCTTCGTTGCTGTGATTTTTATTTTCTAGAAATACTGATTACACTACATGTGTCTATTACACAAAGTGAATGGTTTTTACACTATGGAAATTATTCATGGAATCTGTCCCCAACATTTTCACATCGTGTAAAAGTTAAACGATGTGAACTTGTCCTATAGGATTTCTGATCAACTGGACTCATTCTTAAATCTTCCACTTGATTAAACAAAGATCCCAAGAATAAAATAAAACGAATATAATGATGGCATGCCTCAAAATAGGGGTTCTACATTCACACCATTGGTATTTCCATTCTCAAGAAGCTGGAATAGATCAGGCCATTTCTCTTTCATAAATCTTTACTATTCCCATGTTTCCTCCTGAACTTGGCCATACTGTAATAGCACTCACACCAAGGAAAAAGATCACCCTAGAAGGGCCATTTCCTTCCAGATCCCGTACTGGTTTGAAGATAAAATTTTCATATGAATCAAGAGTAACATGATCCCAACTAATCATATGCTAAGGATCCAGGTGATACTTCTTTAGTTGAAAAAAATTTAAGATGTTATAAACAATACCAAATCTCAGTGGTAATTCTAACCAGTACAAAATAATGCCAATCCATTCTATAAAATCAAATGGTCCCTCATATTTTGGTGCTAACTTCTCTTGTTTTCTAATGTATATATGACCAAGTATCGGAGACACTTTAAATAAAACATGGTTAATGACATCAAAAGATAAATTTTGGTGACGATTATCCACATATGAATTCTATCTTGTTTGTGTTGTTGTCATCCCTTTCCAATTCATCTAGATTTTATATGTAGTCTCATGCACAAGACTCATTCTAATCAAATATGACTCTTTTATTTCCACCCAATATAAAGAATAATGACAATGATAACCACACAAAACCTCAAATAGTGGAATCTATATTGTTTCTTGATAAATTTTTTTATAAGATAATTCAACCAAAGTCATATGATCCTCCCATGAATCATCAAAGTCCATAACACATGTTCTAAGAATATCTTCCAGTGTTTGAATAGTTTTTTTTTACTGCCCATCCATTTGTGAATGATACACTATGATCAAAGTTAGTTGACTTCCAAGATCCTATTGTAATGATTAGAAAAATCGAGAAGTGGATTGGGGGTCTCTATCAGATACAATCAAAGCTAAAACTCCATGTAACCTAACCACTTCTCAGATATACGATTTTTTTTACTCTACCATGTTGGATTCTCTGATAGGGATAAAGTGTACTGACTTAGTAAGTCAATCCACTATTACCTATATAGCATCATGTTTGCGTAACATCCTCATTAGGCCTCTGAAAAAATCCATCACAATCTTCTCCCACTTCCATACACATATAGGTATAGACTACAGCATATGATTTAACCTTTGATGCTCTTCCTTTACCTGTTGGAAAGTTAAACATTTCATCACATACTCTGCAATCCTGCACTTCATTCTTGCCCACTAGAAATGTGATTTCATTACCTTGTACATTTTTTGAGTACCTAGATGAATAGACCATTTCGAATGGCGATATGCTGAAATAATCCTTTCCTTGAAATAATGAGGAACTAAGATCCATTTTTGAAAATGTAACAAGGATTTATCATCTATTTTCCATTTATCCAGAGTCTCCCCGCTATTTAGGTTTGACATAATGGTTATTTAGTTAAAATCTGATTTTTGATCTTATTTTACAAAACTTTAGTCTGGAACAAGACTTGCTGGAAACACAACTATGTATTCACCTTGTGTAGCACAATCTAACTGCATATTAGTAATAATGATCATAAACTGCCATTAGTGATGAACTTCTTGAACCACTTTGTTATATGATTTTTGACTCAAAGAATCTACCACAAAAATACCTTTATTGAGTGTGTATATCAAGTCAAAATAAAACATATGGAGGTAATCCATCCATATTCATTACGTCAATTTTAAGTCTTCCTAAGAAAAGATGTATTTCAAACTCTTATTGTTAGTGAAAAATGTGAAATTTTTCCTCGAGGAGGTAATGCCTCCATGTTTTTAAGGCATGGAAAAATGCATCTAGTTCAAATTCATGTGTGGGATAATTCTTCTCATGCATTTAGAATTTCCTTTAATCATAGGTCACAACATGGTCTCCCTTCATGAGAACACAACCAAGGTTGGATCTAAATGCATCACAATACACCACATATTTGTCACCTGGTTCTGGAAATATTAGGATGGGTGACAAGGTGAGGTGCGTCTTAAGTTCCAAAAATCATTTCTAACATTCATCATTCCATATGAATGGAACACCTTTTCTTGTAATAATAGTCATTGGAGAAGAAATCCTAGAAAAATACTAGAAAAAGTGGTAATAGTAACCTACTAATCTCCAGAAACTGCGTACCTTAAAAAAAATATTTGGTGTCTTCTAGGAGGCTACTGCATCTATCTTTATAAGGTCAACAAATATCCATTCATCAGAAATGACATGATCGAGGAAATAAACATCTTGTATCCATAAGTCATACTTATAAAAATTAGTAAACAAATTATTTTCTCACAATGCACTCAATACAATTTCCAAGTGCTATTCATGGTTAATCCTACTTACATAATAATCCATAATATCATCGACAAACACCACAACAAAAGAATAAAGGTACCTATAGAAGATACGATTTATTAAATCCATGAAAACTTTTGGTGTGTTTGTTATAACAAAAGGCATAATGACATATGCATAATGGTCATAAAGACTCTGAAATGTTGTTTTTGTAATATCTTCTCTTCTAACTCTAAGTTGAGTATATCTTGAGTGTAGATCAATTTTAGAGAACCATTTGGCTCCCTTAAATTGGTCAAATAGGTCATAAATCCAAGGAAGTGGATACCGATTTTTAATCATTACTTGATTCAATTTATGATAATCAACACATAACCAAAGAGTACCATATGCCTTCTTTAAAGAAAAAACTGGTGTAGCCCAAGGTGATGTACTAGGTCTGATGAAGTCTTTACTTTCCAACTATTCAATCCAAGCCTTTAACTATCGCAAATCTACCTGATCCATTCTATAAGACGGTAAATAAATAGGATTTTTTCCCATGAGTAGTTTGATAGTAAATTAGATTTCATACCCAAGTGGTAACCCAAATAAATCATTCAGAAAAACATTTAGGTATCGATTCACTATAACATGAAGAGTCCTATTCCCTATTTCATCAGTAGGTGCCAAGGTCATTACCACTGACTAACCTAAGATTTATCTATCTACTATCACTATAGGTCCATCTCTACCTGCATTTATATCTCAATCTCCTTTGAATACATGTAGAGATCCATCCAGGGATATAAATGTCACATGCCAAGCATACCAGTCTATATAGTCTTTAAACCTTACCAACTAGTCCTTACCAAAGATCAAATCAAATACGTCCATCTCCAAGACTGTAAACTCCCAAAGAAATTGAATTGCTTCAATGGTAATGGAACATAATTTAAATCCTCTACACTCCCGATGTCCAAGGGGTGTCTTGATATTCATGACATGAGCCATAATTTCCATGTGCAATCCCAATTGTTTAACTAGATAAGAAGCAAGGAAAGAGTGTGATGTGCCAATATCAAACAAGACATGAATAAAAGTGGATTTCAGAATAATGGTACCTTGCACCATAGAGGAACCTAGTTGGTTACTCACAATATCCTTCTTTTCTCCATAAATCTGTCGCTTAGATGTCACAGGATAGCTCTTACTTCCCTGTTGAGGTGTCGACTGAACTACCAAAGTGTTCCTAGAAACATCCCAGTTTACCTGTGTCTGTGGACGCGAACTAGTCTGATGGGGATATTACATCCAAACATATAAAGGCTGAGTCTATGTAGATCCTGTTCCACATGATGATCTCAAAATTTTATGAAAAAACTTCTTGATACAACATTTCTTATCATAGTGGTGACAATTCCTTGGTGGCACAGTACATTCTTTCCTCCCGTGAGTTAATGAACCACACTAGAAATAGCATGGTTTGATATTGGATCATGGGAAAAAAATAAATTATTCTATAGTATGAGTTTGAGGTGTGTTTCCTCCATGTGAATAGATATCCCTTCTTCTCTTATTTCCAACTCTAGAGTTGAAACTTGTGCTCATGGGAACAAACAGACTACCTCTCATAGAATTCCCAACAATATCTCTTTAAACCACTATTTCCCTATTAACCATATCTGTATAATCCATAATATAGAGAACAATAATCTTGGGTCAAATATCTGGTTATAACCCTAATTCAAAGATTCACACCTTCAAGGACATACTAGAAGCTAAATTCAGATAGAAATGAACCAAGTTCATAAATTTTGGTGTATACTCTGACACAAATATATTTTCTTGCTTTAAGATGAAGAAATTTGTGGTTCTTACTATTTGAAAGGTGTGGGGATAAAATTGTTTATTGAACAATTCCTCAAAATCCTCCCACATAATTCCCTAGACGGATTTAGCTTGGATAGCTAAATCCCACCATTGGCGTGCAGGGTCTTCCTACATATAATATTCCAACTTAATTTTCAGCTCTACCAATGTACCAAGAAAATTTAAGATTCTATTTATTGGATTTATCCACACTTCTGCTTTTTCAGGTTCAGAATCTCCTTGAAACACCGGTGGATTCTACTTCTAAAACTGTACCAAATGATCCACTTTCATTGGTTCATAATTTTGTTTTCCTCTTTAAACATCTTGAAACTCTTGCACAATACTCTTCACAAATTGTTGGTTCACCTATCTTTTAGGTGCAACCACATTTTTATCATCTTCTTCCTACTAGTTTCTATGGAATCTTCCTGGTGCCATTTTCTATAAGTAGAAAAATACACCATCTAGACCATTTCTATCTAGGAATTGAAGGATTGATAAATTTCAAAACTTCATAAACAATTATCACTAACCTAATAAATAACTAGTGAAATAAATATACTAACAATAAATGCCAAGGGAATTAGAAGACATTTTAGGAAGATTTTCCTTAAAGAACACACAAACTGTCAAGAGTAAAACAACATCTTGGATAGACTTAATGATGCATGATAATAAACCAAATAACTCGTTACAATACCAATAAAAAACAATACTAGAGTATAGGAGAAAAATAAATAATATTTCAAGGCTAAGACTCTAAGTATAAAGACATCGGCACCAAAGTGGCACCATCCCAAACCAAGATACAAACACCCTCCAGCTTTAATTTCAGAAACCAAACCAAGATATATAGGACCACTACTTGAGAAGTATGAAACATGTCCCTTTCCTGTATCTCATTAGACAACATCTATGAATGAAAAAAAATGAATAAGTAGGGGGTGAGTATAACACTCAGTAGGATTTACCCAAAGACTTCCCATCACATGGTATCAGGACAATAACAAGTTAACACATTTAATAAAGTAAGAGAGAAGAAAATAAGAAAAATAGGGAAAGCCATAAACAGATTTCATGTAATAAAACATCAAGATAAATTCTTTAAAATCATTTAATTTCCATTGGCATAACCATACCATATCACACCCATGAACACACACAATTCATGCTTCCATGGACCTTCTTATACTTGTGAGTCGTGAGTCATCCTATCAAAAAGATGTCACTTGGTGACCAACTTGACAATAGTACATCCAACCATGATCCATCCCAAATTATCATTATTTGATGATGTTACTTTTGAAAATTACCCATACCAAATTATTATTATTTGATGTTGCTACTTCCGACCATTTCTTGTACCAACCTTCTGTATATCTCTAGAATGTTTTGGAGACTTCAAGGCCTAAGGGGGTGTTCTGAAATACTCCAAAGAAGTATGGAATATTCTGAAACCTGGTATAATTCTATAGAATCTTATAGATATGTAATATTCTATAATTATGTAGAAATTTCCACCCAACCCTATATAAAGGGAGGGACACCTCATTTATACAAACACACAAAAGTTGAGATAAATTGAGAGCTTCCATTACAATTGTCTCTTGTGACCTTGTTAAACACTTCCCTTATTACATCAATTGAGAGGTATGGAAATAAGAATATTTCAGATAAGAATGCCTTCATGGATTGGACTAAAGGGTTCTTTACACAACATGAGGAGGCGATGACCAGGTATGACAAAACTCTTGATCAACTTAAGAAAGAGTGACCCAAATACCATGGCGAGATGACTAGTGGTGTGATAGGGAGAGACACACCAAAGTTTGATGTGCTTAGATCAAGGCACTTCAATGGGAAGTGAGATGCCAAGGAGGTAGGCAACTTCTTTTGGCAAGTAGAGAAATTATTTTCAGTGATAGTCTTGAAGGAATACATGAGTCGTGTGAACACTGTTTCTCTTTATTTTGGTGAAGATGAATATCTATGGTGGAGGATGGAGCACCAAGAGATCAAGGATGGTGGGAAGGAGATTCCATCATGGGAATAATTCAATAAATGGTTATATGATCAGTTCTACCCTAAAGAGGAGGATTGGGAATCAAGGGACAAACTGAGAACCTTGAAGCACACATGGACAATCCATGAGTATGTATGGGATTATGTCTCTCTAAAGTTCTAGGTATGTAAAAAGCTCATATATGACCACATATATGATTTAATCAAAGAGATTCAGCCTTGGGAACAACAAGAGGTGAGAGTTCGATGACCTAAGACCTTCACCAAAGTCGTGTCTATAGCCGATTCCTTGGTGGAATACAAGAAGAATTTTGAACCCCATAATCCCAAGAAGGATTTTAAGGGTAAAGGCAGGGGAGACCAATAGAAGAGGTGGAATTGTGATTACCATGATAAGGGAAAGTCCAATGAATACACTAAGGACTACCCAAGAGAACACAAGCCCTGAGGATTCTAATTTTGTGATGAGCCTCATCACTAGATGGAGTGTCCCAAGAAGAAGGCACCCAAATGCATGTTTGAAGAGTAGGATGTCCCTAATGAGTGACAAATGGGGATATTAAGGTTGTTCAATGCATTGGAGGTGAAGAACCCACCAAAGGTTCCACCTAAGGATGGGATGATGTATGAAAAGGTGGAGTTCAATGATAATACTACCTTTGCGATGCTCGACACTGGAGCCACACATAACTTTGTGGCTGAAGATGAGGTGAGGAGACTTGGTCTAGTTGTAGCCAAGACAACTAGTCGCATGAAAGCCATAAACTTCACACCCAAATCTATGAGTGGAATTTTTCATGGAGTTACCCTTTGTATTGGGGAATGGAGGGGGATGTTGACTTTATGGTGGTTCCCATGTATGACTTCAATCTAGTGTTGAGGGTGAAGTTCTTCAAAAAATCCAAATCCATACCAACACCACACTTGGAGCAGATGGTGATCATGGAGGAGAGAAGACCATGCATGGTGTCGATGAAGGCATGTGACAATAATAACTTTCCTTTACTTTTTTCCATGCAAGTTAAAATGGGTTTCAAGAAGGGGGGATACCTTCTTAGCTACTTTGAAAGAAGATGGGTTGATGGATGACAACCATGAGCTACAAAGGTGGTGAAGGGCATTCTTAGAGAGTTTAGTGACATCATTCCACTAGATTTTCCCAAGAGGCTTCCACCTAAGAGAGGTGGATCATCAAATTGATTTGGTGCCTAGAGTGAAACCACCTTCCATGGCACCCTATCATATGGATCCACCCAAGTTGGAGGAGTTAAAGAGTTAGTTGAAAGAAATGTTGGATACAGGGAAAATCCAACCATCGAAGTTTCCATATGGATCACCTATGTTGTTCCAAAAGAAGCATGATGGCACCTTTAGGATTTTTGTAGACTATCAAGAATTTAACAAAGTCACAATGAAGAACAAGTATCATTTCCCATTGATAGAGGATCTATTTGATCAGTTGGTAAAGGAATGGGTGTTCACTAAGCTGGACTTGAGGTCTGGATACTATCAAGTTATCATTGCCATGGGGGATGTGTCGAAGATCGCATGTGTGACAAGGTATGAATCCTATGAGTTCTTTGTTATGCCAGTTTGTTTGAATAATGCTCCAGCTTCATTATACACATTGATTAATAAATTATTTCATAAATACTTGGATAAGTTCATGGTATTCTACTTAGATGACATTGTAGTCTATAGTTAGACAATGACAGAACATGTAGATCACTTACAAATTGTGTTCAAGGTATTGAATGAGAACGATCTATAGGTGAATAAAGAGAAGTGTTACTTTGAGAGAGATGAAGTTATTTTCTTGGGGAGCAAGATCAAATTAGGAACTCTCATTATGGGTCATGAGAAGATCTGTGCTATTGATGAATGGTAGAGTCCAACCAAGGATCCTGAGTTGAGATCATTCTTTGGGTTAGAGAACCATTATCAATGTTTCATCTATGACTACCCAAAGAAGGTGGCTCCACTCACCTACTTTTTAAAGAAGAACAAGTCATGGGAGTGGGATGAAAATTCAAAGAGGAATTTGAAGTCTTGGATAAGAGAGTCATGGAGGAATCGGTCTTGAGCTTGGTGGATCCAAACAAGCCTTATGAGGTACATACTGATTCCTTAGAATTTTTTATTGGGGGTGTACTCATGTAGTAGAGACATCCCATAGCATTTTAGAGCCAAAAGATGAATGACATCGAGAGGGGGTACATAGTGCAAGAGGAGATGATAGATATGGTACATTTTTTTTGGGCGTAGAGACACTACCTCTTTGGGTTGAAGTTTGTGGTGATGACCGATAATGTCCTCACAAACTATTTCCAAACCTAGAATAAGCTTACTCCAAAGAAGGTGTGATGATAGGAATTCTTGGCTAAGTTTGATTAAACTTTGGAGTACAAGCCTGGGAAAACCAATGTAGTTCCTGATTCACTTAGCAGGAAGATGGTGTTCAACCACTAGTCATATTTGGATGATGGGATCTTGGGTAGGATCAAGGAAGGCATAGAACATGATCTTATAGCCAATAATGTCTTAACACTTGCAGTGGAGGGAAAGACAAGGATATTTTGGGAGAATGATGACATTATTTATACTATAGGGAGGAGGCTATATGTCCTAAAGTGGAGGAACCTACAGAGGGATTTTATAAAAGAATGTCTTGACTCAATATGGGAAGGATATCCAGGGCAGTATCTGAAAAAATTCCTTGATAGAGGGAGCATATTATTGGCCAATGGAGGATGATGTGGAGTCTTATGTGAAGACTTGTCTTTTATGCTAACAATACAAGGTGGAAAATCAATTTCTGAAAGTATTGTTGCATCCATTTCCAACTGAGGAGAGGTCGTGGGTGACAGTGACCACGGAATTCATTGTTTCATTGATGAAGTCATAAGGGTATGGGAGCATCATTTTGGTCTTGGATAAGTTCTCTAAGTATGCCGCATTCATCCCCACTCCAGCATATGTGACAGTCGAGCTCACCACAAGGATACTCTTCAAGTATGTGGTGAAGTATTGGGGGATATTACAACACATCATTAGTGACCGAGATCCACACTTGATAGGTAATTTTGGAGTAATCTCTTTGGATTGTTGGGATACAAGATCCACTACTCTATGAGTTTTTATCCACATACGGATGGCCAAATGGAGAGGGTGAATACCTTATTGGAGATATACTTGAGAAACTTTGTGAGTTCCAACTAGCGATATTGGGATTAAGTTGCTTTATGTGGCCCAATTATCTTACAACTTGCAAAGGAGTGAGTTCATGGAGAAAATTCCTTTTGAGGTGGTGACTGGGAAAAAACCCCTCACTTCTCACATAGCGGTACTTAGGGAAAAGTACCAAGGAATCCATCATTCCTATCTACTCAATATCAAAAGAGTGGCAAGAATAGGTGGACTTGAAAAGAACCCACTTTCCCAAAGTGGCCAAGATAATGAAGAAGTGGGTTGACAGGGGGCGAAGAGATGTGAGCTTCCAACCGGGGGACAAGGTGACACTGTTACTTTTTCCTTGACAACACAAAGTATTATGGAGGGTGAAAAAGGTCTTGATAAGATGATATGAAGGACCATATGTAGTCATGCATAGAGTTGAGGAGTTGTCATATCACTTGGATTTACCTCCCAAGTTGAATATCCATCTAGTTTTCCATGTGATCATGATGAATCCATATTATGAAGACATGGAAGACCCGAGTAGAGGGGTGTCAACAAGGGTGCATACCACAATTTTCAAGTCATATGACAAGGAGGTGGATCTCATACTCGACGATCGGATAGTTCAAATATGTGGAGTGCCATAAAGAAGTGCTTGATCAAGTTGAAGGGATTACCATAGTGCAAGGAAACCTGGTAACTTGCAGACAACCTGTGGCAGTTCGCAAAAGTGGTCTATGAGTGTCATCAGGACGCATCAAGGACGTCGCCAGAATAGGTGGGGGAGGATGTCATGCCCTGCCACATGGAGAGGAGGAATGGTGATGAGGTTCTCTAGAATCCTCTAGAAATATATTCATCTCTACCAAGTTCCGGAATATTTTAGACTACTCTAGAGTATTTCAAAATACCCCCTTAGGGCTTGGAGGCTTCGAAACATTCTAGAACTATACAAAAGGTTGTGGATCTCTAAGGGTTCTAGAATGATCTTTTTATATTATAGTAGGCTATAATTCTCTAGAATATTGTGGATATGTAATATTCTAGAATGTTTTAGACATTTCCACCCAACCCTATATAAACTGAGGGTCACCTCATTTGTACACACACAAAAGTTGAGAGAAATTGAGATATTCCATTGAAATTGTCTCTTGTGATATTATCAAACACTTCCCTTAAGATCCTTACACCCATTGTGAGTGTGTGGAAAGACTAAACTTGGCTAGTATTTGAGTGAGAAAGCTATTTGGGTGTCACATGAGAGCTTGGGGAAAGCCAAGTCCTATGAAATTTATGCCAAAATTTCTAAGAAAACATTTATTTAACAAAATTCCATCTTTCAAAACCCACCCTTTTGAAATCACATCAACAGAGTTTTTCCATTTAATTTCACAAAATAGTTTTAACATAAGATAAAAATGATTTAGAAAAGATCAATCCAACAAGTTCTAGAACGGTAGAGTGGGAGAAAATCCATCTACCTTGATATGATTAAAGTAAAGGATCCAAGGTGATTCCTTGGATTAAACTTTTGCCTCATGTTCCTTTACCATAATTCAAGAAAATATCATTAACATAAATCTAAACCCATAGATCTGAGTATAACAACACTGATATATGGTTTCAATCAATCCAATTCAAGGAGATCCAACATAAGAAGAAAGAATGGAACTCTTACCTTTGATTCCACAAACAACCGCTCAAAGATTCAATATCACTAGAGTTCGGACGTCAAAAGTTACTGGAATTTGTCTATGGAAACCTTGAGAGTTGAAAGTGAGAAAAATAGGGTGTGGTAGAATGAAATAGGCATTGGGAATATCTAAACTCACTGGTCTTGGGGTTTACATGACATGTAAACCACATTCACATCGTGTATTTATCACGAGACCACTTTCACCAAATTTCACCTCACCTCAGTTTTTATTTTTCGAAAATACCGATTACAAGATGTACGTCTATTACACGGCGTGAATATCTTACACGATGTGAATGGTTTTCATGCTATGGAAATTATTCATGACATATGTCCCTGAAACTTACGTTGTGTAAAAGTTACACGACATGAATTTTTACTTCTAGATTTTCCAGCTACCAGAGTCATTATTAACACTTACACTTAATTAAACCAAGACTCCAAGAATAAAGTAAAACGCGTCTAACAATGGCGTACCTCAAACTAGGGGTGCTACATGAAATATGATAAATTGTTTTAATTTGTTAAAATGATGTTAAACATAAATATGGTTACTTGAAACATTGTTTTACCCTAAGTTATCCAATGGCCCTATATAGGGATAGTTGGGGGAAGTGATAGTGTTGCGGTTATATTCTTTGGGATGGTGTATTTGGATTAGTTTGTTTTTGGCTAGTTTTGACCCCTCTTTTGTGTAACTGTGTAAATTATATGTGTTATAGGTTAAGTTGACCTGAGTCCCACATCGGACTTAGGTGTTATGCTATCTTTTGTTATTTATTATAGACACCAAGTCCTCCCTTAAAGAGACATATTGGGTCTTTGGGTCACCACTCTTCCATTATAACATGGTTAACCTATAACAATGTGTAATGTTCCCTGAAACGTGTGTTTGACATTGTAGATGGATGTCTTCACGACGACATTTGTCGGTAGGGAAATAGGATGAAATTGCTAAGAATGCACCTACAATAATGGAACCAAAGCCACCATTAGTTTTAGGTGATAGGTAAAAAGAGAAGTTCTAGAAGAATTTCACTTGATTTATGTTATTTATAGAGAGAGGTTCAGTGCGGGTTGTGCCAAGATGTTTTCTAGACTAGGTAGTTCTAGTTGCAGCATCCTCCGACGTTTGCTAAAGAGGGTGGTCCTGAGGCGGATGAGTTCTAGATTGAGTTTATCCAAATGCTCCTTTACCACTTGGAGAGTCCTCCAAATAAGAGAGTTAAATTGGAAACTTATATATTACGGTGACCTATAAATCACTGGTTCGATATTCCAGTTCAGGATGAGCATGGAACACTTTTACCCAGAGATCCTGAGAGAGGAAAGGGCCATAGATTTTATGGGTTTGACTCAGGGGAATATATCGGTGATAGATTATGTTGGCTGATTCACAAACTTGCATTGTTTTTGTTCCAACATTGACAGGATATGAGACTGCTAGAGCGAAACATTTTCAGCATGGACTTAGATGTGAGATCAAGTCGTAAGTAAATATCTTCTATTTGAAGAAGTTTGTTGAGGTGGTGAATTAGACTCTCATTTCTGATGGAGCTTGAAGAAGGTCTCTAGTGGTGGATATATGGTTTTAGTTAGGTGATCTGGTGGTACGACCTCAGATAGTAGGAAGCGTTGTTAAGAGAATTTTCACTAAGGAGGTGGCGGGCATAGTAGTCAGGGGAGAGGATCGATCTATCAGGGTAGTGATTAAGTGGTATGTTATCAGCATGGCATGCCTGATCACATGAAAGGTCAATGTCCTTAATCACCAGTGGAGTGTTGAGCATGTGGCTGGATGGGGAATATATAAAGGTTCTATAGAAACCATCGGTATATGGATTATGATGGAGGAACTAGGCCAATACAGAGCACTAAAAGGAGATCTTCTACCTCGTATTGGTCTGGTAGATGAATATATATTGGCTATACTGGTCGGTTTGGCAGATAAGGTAATCTAGGATAAGAGAATTTGTATCAGAAAAATGATGCAATGTACGAGACTCATATAGGAGCTCAGGGTAGAGGGATAGATCAATTGCATATAGTTCAGCCTATATTCATCAGTAGTGAGGCTGAGTTTTCGACTATCTGAGGTATGATTTTTGTAACTTCTATGCTTTCTATTGATTTATTTGACACATGAGTTTCACATTCTTTTATATTTTCTCAGTTTGTAAACAGTTTGGGTCTAGAGTCGTAATTCTTATTTGGGTTTATGTTGATCAACACACCATCGGGGGTGTGATCAGAGGGCATCTATCTTTGTAAGGGATGTGATCTTAAGTTTGGTGAGTAACATTTCATTTGTGGTTTTTTTTTGCTTGAGATGTCGGGTTTTAACTTGATACTAGGTATGGATTGGTTAGTTTCGTATCAAAATCGCATTGATTGTTACCATAAGAGGGTGACTTTCATGTCTTCTAAGGGAAAAAGCTATATCCATCGATGGGAATGAGATATACAGGTAGGTTGTGTAGGTCCATCCCGTCGTCAGTTGGGTGAGCTCACAAATTAGGTTGCGAACCTTGTACTAGATAATGGGGGATCAGAGCAGGATGTCTTCCCTCCTATAGTGGATTAGTTTCTGGATGTTTTTGAGGAATTTTCAAGGTTTCCACCTAAGATAAAGATATTGAGTTTACTATTGAGCTGATTCCTAGAACTAAAAAAATTTCCATTTCTCATTATATAATGAAACTAGAAAAGCTTCAAGTGCTTAAGACTCAGCTGGAGGAATTAGAGTCTAAAGGGTTCATCTGTCTGAGTTCGTCAGCTTGGGGTTTTGTGGTTATTTTTTCCAAGAAGGCTAAAGGAACATTGTGTTTATGTGTAAGTTACCAAAAGTTGAACTGGATGATGATTAAGAATCGATATCATTTTCCGTGTATTAATGATATTTTTGAACAGTGGAAGGGTGTCTATGTTTTATCCAAGATTGATATGAGGTCAGGGTATAATCATTTGAGGGTGAGACCTTCTGATATACCACAAACTACTTTTATAAGTAGATATGCTTTATATGAGTTTTTTATGATGTCATTTGTTATAATTCTCCTATTGTGTTCATGGCCTTGATGAACTAAATTTTTCACCCATACTTGGATCAGTTTGTGGTTGTCTTTGTTTATGAAATCTTAGTGTACTCTCAAACTAGATTTGATCATGTCAAACATCTTGAAATCATATTGAGTACACAGAAAAATAATTAGTTATACAGAAAGTTATCCAAGTGTCATTTCTAGATTGACAAGGTGCATTTATTAGGTCACATCATCTCAGAAGGTGTGTCATTGGACCCCAAGAAGGTATGAGTGGTTGTTTCTTGGGAACATCTCAAGAATGTTTTTGACATCTGAAAAATTTTTTGTTTAGCAGGTTTACCACCAAAGGTTTATCAGAGACTTCTCTCACTTGGTAGTTCCACTCTCAGGCTTGACCAAGGACATAAATTTTGAATGGTCTGGGGCATGCGAGGGTGTTTTCCATGTTTGACCATAACACCTATTTTAATCTTACCTGAACCAGGTAAGGAGTATACTTCATATTGTGATTCATATGAGATCGGACTTGGGGAAGTGTTGATGCAGGGAGATAAATTTGTGGCTTATGGATCACAAAAATTGAGGCCGCATGTATAGAATTATCCTATGCATTATCTCGATTTATCCATAGTGGTTCATGCCTTGAAATGTTGGAGACATTATCATGTGGGTGAAATACTTGTTGTTTATACCAATTATAAGATCCGTAAATATATATTTTCTCAATTTAACCTAAATCTCTAGAAATAGAGATGGGTTGAGTACATATATTCCTTTGATTTTAAGCTAGCATATACATAGAGAAAATGAAACAATGTTGATGATGCTTTGAGTCAGAAGACAAAGACTCAAGCAACTTAGGGGTCTAGTTTTGAGTGGAAGATGATGAACCTATTCATTGATATGCATGTAGGTGTTCAGGAGGAGTGGGAACTATTGACATGTCACATACCATCTTAGGATTTCATCAAACCCGACACCTGACCCACTCCACGGCATGACCCGAAGGGCATTCCCAATCCTCACGAGCTGAAAACTGGTGTTGGGAATCATAAGAAATACACGTGGGAAGGATTTTTTTTCTAAAAACTAGGATCAAATAAATAAACTAGACAAATATATAACCAATAGATAAATATTAAACAAATAAACAAACTAATTCAGTTGCAAGATACAACTGAACAAAACAAAAACTAAATATAAAACTGAAAATGGAACCACACCAACCAGATCTCCATGTGACCTCAAGGTCACCACTAACCACGAGACCAAGCTGCTCTGAAGGAGAGCAAAAGAATCTAGAAACCTGAAAAAAAGAAGAACCTGAAAAATAGCTCGGGTCTACTGACACCGAGTGGTACAAGTAGGGTGTGAGCTTAACATCTCAGTATACAATCACCACAGAATCCATACCTTTCCTTTCCTCAAAAATAGTCCATTAATGATAGTTTGAAATACAGTTATAAAAATATGTTTTCACATTTTATTAAAGAAACATAGCTTTCCCATTTTAAAGGACAACACGCGCCGCCATCCATTTTCAAAACAAATTACCAGTTTATAACCATAACCCAAACCAAAATAATACTAGGGTTGTGCTGAAAATAAATAAACAATGCAGGATGGGAACAAAGTATAACAGAAGGTAAATAAGAACAAACAATATAGTAACCATGGGCTTTCTTAAACATCCTTAGAAAACCCTTGTACGTACTTGGTTCGGAACCATCTTCCAGTATATGGTGAATCCCCTAAGTCTATAACCAACTGGCTGCACTCAACTAGCCAATCTAGTGGCACATCCCACCTGGCCTATCTACAATCGAGGGAGTACCAACCCATCTAATTGAGGTTGATCAGAAACCATCACTTGATCCTCTAAAATATTCCCATTAAACCATGGTAAATATACATAAACTGTGTAAGTAGGAGGCCCTCGCATGTGTGAATCACCTTACCTGTTGTCGCTGCACTTGCCTACCCCAAACACGGACACCTTATATGATAACCCATAAAGGGATATCCATCCTATAGGGGTTCCCTATATATATACACACCATAGCATAGAAGGTTTCAACCAAGATGACACAATATAAGAACTTTCAAACCTTTCTTTAAAACATGCAAATTGTCAAACATGACTTTATCTTTACATAATCAAATGCGTTTACCAAAAACACTTCCAAACTATTTCCAAAACAACATCAAACACCACTTTTATATTTTCAATTACAAATGGGCATACCTTCTTAATATTTCATTTGTAAAACCTTATTTTTGAAATCACATAAGGGAACCAACATTATTTAAAAATCAAATAGCCATTTAAGAAACTGATGTTTAGGGAAAAACACCATTTAAAGTGCCATCTTCATTTTAGGGCACATCAATGTGTGCACCTTGTGAACCCATGGATGTTCCAACATCCAATGTCACACCTAAACCAACATAGAAACATCCCAAGTTCGTTTTCATTTCCAAAAACACCACATGTTTTTAAAGCCAAATCCAACAACTCCACCTAATTACCAAATTGCAAACAAACATTTATGAAATAAGATAACCTTCCCAAAAAAAGTTTCAAGCCACACCATAAAAGTTTCCATGTTCACAAGTAAATCCCAAATAATAATTTCACCATTTTAATAAAATGAAACTAAGGGAAACATTACCAAAAACATGTGATTTTACTTTAAAATCTCAGTTCACATTTTATCAACACACCAAGTACATAAACACATAGGCATAATCGAAGAACCACACCAATGAACAATTTTAACAAATTATACCACTGTCAAAACACCAAAATAAGCTAGAAAAGGGTATCATAGGGGTTTGAATCATGTTTATAAATTTATTAAAAATTCTCAAGCATCATTTGGTTTGCATACACATAGGCATAAACAAAAAATCCACTTCAAAGGTTATTTTGAACAAATTAAACTACTATGAAAACACCACAATAAGTTAACCAAGTGTATTATAAAGGTGAGAATCAAGTCTAATAAAATTAATTAAAAACACACAACCATTATATGGATTGAATCAGAAAGGAAAGGGATGGAAACACATACATTTTCGGTGTGCGGATGCAACGACGCATCAATGGAAGGAATAACAAGACCTCCCAGACCCATCGCAAACCCGGAGGGGGTGGCACGCTGGAGGAAGGAGGTGCACTGAAGGGGGAAGCAATTTTCCAGAGGGCCCCAACCAAGGTGGTTGCGTGCGAGCAGGGAGGTAGGGGACGCCATGTGAGGGAGAGCCACCAGAGGAGGGTGGTGCGCTGGAGGAAGGAGGTGATCCGGAGGGGGTGGATGGTGTCACACAAGAGCGGGAAGGGGAGGGGCTGGCATGTGAGCAGGGAGAGGGGGGAGAAGGGGGGGCGTTGTGCATGGGAGGTGAGGGAGGAGGGGAGAAACCCTATTTTAGGGTTTAATTAAAACCCTAATAATAATAAAAATTAATTAATAATAATAGTAATAATGTTAATAATAATAATAATAACATAATGATAATAATAACATAATAATAATAATAACAACAATTTTAATAATATTATTATTATTATCCACAATAATAATAATAATAATATGGTTAAAACATCCTCTTTGTTTTATTTTAATTTTTATCTCATTTTATTTTATTTTATTTTATTTTATTTTATTTTATTTATTTGAATACTGGGAAACTATGTGTGAACCATTTGGTAACTTTTGTCCATTCCAGAAGCAGCCACATGAGTACTTGGGCTGACTTCATGGTTTCCGCTAACCGTACAGTGCCTGTGTCTAGGCCTAAAACCCCCCAAAAAACTTCAAACCTTCAAAAATTTAAACTGGGTCTCAATCCAAACCTCAACCAAAAGGTCTGAGACCAATAAAATAATAAAATAAAAAGGATATGAGGTTGGGTTGTGACATGACATTCACATCTTTATCCGTTGTACCCTCTCTTCTGAACTAGATTAAGAGGAGGTAGTATGATGATCCATATTTGATGGTGGGGAGCTACCTTATAACTGGGCCATTGATGGTGATGAGGTTATCCATGTTCATAACCATGTTTACATGGCTACAGGTATGTGGGAGGAGTTGATGCATGAGTTTCATGCTTCGAAGTGGGCGGTGCACCCTGATTTGACCAAAATGTATCGTGATCTTCATAGACAGTATTGGTGGTCAGGAATAAAGGAGGTTGCAGGTTTTGTGATGTGATGTTACCCCTATTAGCAGGTGAAGGTCGAGCATCAGTGGTCTGCTGGTCTTTTACAACCATTTCCCATTACAAAATAGAATTGGGGTGATGTTACCATGGATTTTGTGACAGGCCTTCTAAGGACTCCTCATAAGAGTAACGTGATATGGGTGACTATGGATCGGTTGACAATGGTAGCATGTTTATTACCAATTCGGGAGATTTTTTACCATTGATCAGTTGGATGACTTATATGTTCGAGAGATATTATGTTTGCATGGGGTGCCTCTGAGTATTGTTTTAGATAGATATCCCCCCTTTTACTTCGTGCTTATAGAAAGGCTTGTAGAAGGTGCTTGGTACACAAGTTTTTTTGAGTACAACCCACCACCCACAGAAGGAAGGACAATATGAACGGACTATCCATGTGTTGGAGGACATGCTGTGAACAGGTGTCCTATATTTTTTTGGAACTTAGGATAATCACCTAGTATTTTTTGAGTTCATCTATAATAGCAGTTATTAGATGACAATTTATATGACATCATATGAGGTGTTGTATGGTAGACTGTGTAAAGTTCCGTGCCTTCCTGACCCATTTTCCAATTTGAGGTAGTCAGTGGTATTCAAAGAAGGAAAGAGGAGGTTTGGTGGAAATCTGCAATAGAACTGCAGTAGACATTTTACATTTTAAAAGAAGGGTTTACAGTGCAAGTATGTGTTTTATGGCTTGTGTGGCCGGTGGTTTACGGATCATGTGTGACTGAGGTGCAGAACATAAAATGGGTTTACATTGTAAAAGAGGAACTTACAGTGTAAGTTAATTCCAGCCCGAAGCGCCATGTTTTCAGTTTAAAAAGGTTTTACGATCTAAAATTTGGTTTTATAGTGCAAGTTATGCAGGACCATGGAATTTACGGCGTAAACTTCTAATTTACACCATAAGTTAGACGAGTTGAAGGTTTTTTATAACCCTTGTTCGGCCAACTTTTCATTTATTATGCCACTCGTTTCCTATCGGTTTTGGAAAAACCCTAGATAGTTTTTGGATATCTTCTATCCTATCTCATTCAGTATTGATCTTTAGGTTCTGGTGGTTGGTTGTTGGCAATTAGCGGTGAGTTATCCTTGATCATCCCCCTTTTTCCATCATTCTTATCTTGGGGATTTGCTGCAGCGTTGTTGGTTTTGTTTTATATATGTTGGGATGCATTTTTGACAACCCTTTGGTGTGGTTTAGGTTGATCCAGGTCTTTCTAGTGTTGTAGTGAGTTCCAGGTTGTTTTTCCTTCACTCTGTGGTACAGAGAGAGATCAAAAAGTTTTATTTTAGGTATGGGATCCTCATTTTCATCTATTTATGTGCTATGTGTGGGGATTTCATGGTTTTGTTTCTATTTTGGTGGATATCAAGGGTCATCATAATAAATATAATTAATTGGAATAACCTAAAATTGATGTGTATGGAGAGATATCACATGTTTTTACTGCTTTAATATTGTTCTTGATGATATTATTCCATGTTGTTTCCTTTATAAAAATAATGGTTGTTAGGAATCTTGTTTGTGTTATAGATGATATTTTGTGATGACCCTTGTTATGTTGTGTGATGACACCCTGAATAAAAGTATAAGAATGTATATTTGGATAATTAATTGGTTTCCCATGAAATATATTTTGTGTGATAATACCCATGATAAATAAAGAAGTAATGAAATGAAAGCATGTTTTATATAGGGGTTGGTGATAGCTGGCAGTAGGTAGGTAGAGTTTTGTTAGTTAGTTGGAGTGGTTTGTTGTTGGTTAGGGGTAATAAATATGGGAGTTAGCTGAGGGGGAGGGGGATACGATTCATTCTTGATTTTTCCAACAGTAGCTGCAAAAGGGGCTTGGACGTTGGGATGTTCCAGCTAGGACTTAGTGGAGTGGTCTTCCACAGGTTCCTCTCTATCTTCTTCTTCTACTGTTTCTCCTACCTTTATCCTCTATAATTCTGCTTAATCCTACAGAAATAATATATGTTGATGTGATTTTGATCATTTAATTCTAATTAGTTCTAGTGGAAACTACTCGTTAGGCCAGATTCCTAACATTTGGCGACTCCTTTGGGGAATATTTGTGTGAGAGAGAGATCGCTGCTAGGGAGTATTGAAGAGGCAGTTCATGTCGAGGAACTATTTTTTTCACACTATCCTTGAGGTGATGTTCATTAGAAGTTTTAAAAAAAATAATTCAATCGATCATTTTTTAGTGGAGAGAGAAGTTGTTGTAGAAAAGAGATACGATCAGACCAAGTCAATCGTAGGAGCTGGTCGAAAATCCTTCCAGAGTTGCGTATGAGTTCATTGGAAGCTCGCTGGAAGAGAGGTGTCATAGGAGATGATTGAATTTCTTATTGGAGTTGCATACTCTACTAGTGACGCGTATGTGTTTGGACTCGTTCGACGCTTTCTTATTGATTGAACAGATCTTGCTAATCAAAAAGTAGAGGGTGACATGTTTTCTTGTTCTCAATCATGAGAGGGAGTCATTTGAGGTTGTGCAGCATTGTAATAGGAGGGAACTCGCATGAGTAGAGAGGATAATGAAACTTATGTTTGAAGTATAACAGCACTAGATAACAAAGTTTGGATAGTGCACGACAGTTGTGGAGGAGTGGCGCGAACACTGGGAAGTTGCGACGGTTACTGAAGATGCATCACAGAGGTTGGAGGAAGCGCATGGGTTGTGTGTTCGTTTTCCAATGGTGTTTGTTTCATAAGGAACAATCTTTGTTGGAGTGATTGAGTGAGAAAATAGGGAAGAACGTTAGTGACTGGGTGAATGTTTGGTTGTGGTAAGATTCTGATGCTAGAGCTATAGACGGACAAGAAAAAAAGGGAGAATTTATTTGTGTAGGATTTTCTTTTTATTCCACCTACAAATGACTATGATTTGGGATTTCCATTGAGTAAGTCATGATTGGTTTTACTTTTAGTTGAGTTGGGTGCATAGAATGAAAACAAGAGTCATACCGCCATGTTTTATGGGAGAGGATCTGTATGGATGGATCATCAATGCATAAAGGTATTTCAAATTTTAGCAGACAATAGAGGATATGAAATTAAATTGGTAACAGCTTTGCATGGTCAATACCACTCTATACTGGTTTTTGTCCTGGTACAGTGAAACCCCAAACTCGTCATGGGAAATATTTAAATTTTCACTACTGGAGAAATATGGGGACAAAGAGTATAATCCTGGAACCAAACTGAAGCAACTTGAGGAGGAAATTTTTTCTCCTAGTTTAGGCATGGATGTGCCGGAAGGGTATGTTGAAGTGAGACACATTTCACTAGAAGAAATGTCAGTATGATTTAGTAGTTTTTTGTTTAGACAGGAAAGGTCCAGCAGTGAAGTGCTGGAGGAACAGTTGGAATTTGGTTCATACATCCTGGCAAGGTATTTTTGTACTGAGTTCATTCAAGGAAAATGAAGCAAATATGATCTTTACACCCTCTTTTCTCTGCAATAATTTAGCCATTAAGTTGGATCATAAAGAAGATGGTGGTGGTGATTTGCAAAAAATATGAGCTATGGAGAAATATAAAGAGGATTTTTTAGTTATTGATATGCATTCTAAGACTCTTGTTGCATATATTTATCATCTAGGAGATCCTCTAGTTGCACAAGAAAGGTGCAGTCCCGATACTAGTTTTATAAGTGGTGAAAATATCAAGGTGATGATCGGGGATAATGTTCACGATTCTAGATGGGAAAGTTCAGCACACAGAATAAAACAACAGTGCAAGGTTCTGGTAATATGGTGTTCCCTGGTAGTTTCTATGAAGGTTACTCAAGAATTAGACATTCTACCTCCAACTTATAGCATACAGAACCCTCAGTTGGCAGTGGTATCCAAGGGGTGGGGAACAACATTGTATTTTCTTTATGATTTTTTTATTAACCAACCAACCCATCTTCTACATTGGAGATTTAATAGTACAATGTTGAGGAATAATTGTGCAAGGAAATAGAAGATATATTTATGGAGGAAAAATATCAAGAAAGTTGTGCCTTGATGATAGCTCATTCTTTACAAAAAAGAAAAGATGGTGTACCGGACTGTAGACTCAATACAGAAGTAAAAAAGGGATTATATTTTAGCAAAATTTTAGTTAATAGAAACTTTTGTACTCATGACTAGGCTTCCTCAATATTTTCTAGAATCAATGCTCTTGTGATTTAAAGGAAAGTTGGACGAGTTGAACAATACAATGTTTACTAACATTGAAAATGGTGAGGAGTCTCAAGACAAGGATGACATGAACCTAGTTGAAAATTGAAAGTTTCCTTGTAGACCTGGTGGAGTGGAAATAGACTATGGGTGTCTTCATCTGGAATTTATAGAAAATAACCATTTGATAAAAAAATATTCGAAAGGTTTTTCATGATCTTAGGAGTCATGGATACACTTCTATGATTGAAGATGCTAATGTTTTTGTATTTTCAATGCTGCTAGTTGAGGGGGCAGTGCAAAAAAAATTGGGAGGGTGCTATTGGAGTTTTTATTCAATAATTAGAAGATGCGTAAACGAATTTTGGGCTACAAATTGTTGAGGAAACTAACAAAACTACAAAAGAAAATTTTGAAGGCAAGGCTACTATACAGTTTTCAATTTTTTCTCATACCAATCCAAGTTTGGGGAAGAGTGAATTCCCAGATGTTGTTCTTAGGCTATAGCTCCTTGATGAAGCATGGGATGTTGGAGAGTGTACATTTGATTTTGAGTTTCAAGAACTAACGCATCGTAAGGTGCTTGATCGTGGAAAAAAATGGGTGGGATGAGTTTTGAAGGTCCACCTTGGGGAAAAGGTGGTTTTTATGGGGGTGGAAATGTTAGGAATATAGGGGGTGGTGACAGCTAGTAGTAGGTAGTTAGAGTTTTGTTAGTTGGTTTGAGTGTTTTTTTTTTGTTAGGGGTAATAAATATGGGATTCAGCTGAGGAGAGGGGGATACGATTCATTCTTGATCATTCCAGTAGCAGTTGTGGAAGGGGCTTGGACATTGGGACGTTCCAGCTGGGAATCCGTGGAGTGGTCTTCCACAGGTTCCTCTCTATATTCTTCTTCTACTATTTCTCCTAACTTTCTCCTCTGTAATTCTTCTTACTTATACAAAAATAATAGATATTGATCTGATGTTTCTCATTTACTTTTATTTAGTTCTAGTGGAGACTACTCGTTAATCCAGAGTCCTAACAAATCCCTTGAATAAATTGTGGAAGCTAGTATGTGTTTCTGTTGTGTGTGCTTGTGCTTGTTGTGTTTCCTTGTGTGGTTTGGGATGTTGTGCGGTGATGGAGGTGACCGAATGGGCTGTGTGATATGTGGGGTTGTGATGTAGTGGTTGGTTGGCATGGATGTGATGTGTGTAGTTGTGATATGGTGATGTTGTGTGGTGGTTTTGTGTCATGTGGCGGCGTTGTGCGATGAGGATGTGGTATACAATGTGGTGCATAGTGATTGTGTTGCGCGGTAGTTGTGGTGCGCAGAGGTTGGGGTGAACGGTTGTTTTGATGTGTGGTGTTTGTTATGTGTGGCAGTTTTTTTGTGATATGTGGTTGAAATGTGGATGTGTGGTTATTGTGGTGAGATGGTTTGGTTGGTGTGGCACGGTGATGACAGTTGATGTGAGATGGATGAGTTGTGTGGTAGTTGTGTTAGTTTCCCGGTTATCCATGGAATAAATTGTGATGATAAAACAAATCGAAATTGACTGTTAAATAAATGATATAGTATGGAAACGAATGTGTGGTAAAATGGAGTAAATGACTTGAACAATAAATGAATGGGCAGTGTAAATGTGAATAAAGTGGTTTAGTAAATGTAAGTGGAATCATGTGGCTTGTGTGGCGGTTGTGTGATGTGTTGCATATAGTGGTGATGGGGGTTGTGACAGTTTGTGTGTGGTATGGTGGTGGTGATGTGGTGTGCTAGTGAAATTGTTGTGAACACATATGTTGGGTATTCTGCGTTATCCATATATCATGTATCTTTATGTTATTTCTATACATTCCCTACTCGAGTTGGATAACCTTACCCATGCTCATAGGTTCTTGGTTCCAGGTGTTTCCCCTAACATCCAGGATTGTGGTAATATAGATGGTTGGCTACCCCATCTTCCCCACTCTTCCTTCAGTAGTGATGGCCTAGGTGTCTTCGGGTGAGATGTACAGTGATGGTCTGGGTGTTTTTGGGTAATTTGTGATGTGATGAGGTTGTGATGAGACATGATATGTAGTGGAGGTTGCTCATGGTAGGATTATGGCATGAGGTTTATTTCCTTCATGTTCATGATATCATACTGCTCTGGTTGTGAGATGAGATGTGATGACCTAGGTGTCGTCAGACGAAATGTGGTGTGGTGATTCCAGATAATATCATAGGATGTTATACCTTGTGAGGGTGGGGTAGGTAGGGATTCATCCTTACCCATATCATATATGACCCAAATATATTTGGGCGATATGCGGTGTGATGTGGTTGGGATGTGACATGTATGGAAGGGATGAGAGAACATGACATTTGACGTTGGGGCGTGTGAGCAGAAAA
Organism: Viscum album; assembly: GCA_963277665.1. Taxonomy (NCBI): domain Eukaryota; kingdom Viridiplantae; phylum Streptophyta; class Magnoliopsida; order Santalales; family Viscaceae; genus Viscum; species Viscum album. Next base: position 828,838,020 of record OY728127.1, read on the forward strand.
TCAGTGCAGAAGCGGCTGCGGGGCACATTACTTTGTTATGATCTCAATGTTATATTATTATATTGGATTCATGATTTGGTGATCAATCCATGGTAAGATTGGGATGGGTATTTAACATTTTTAGGTGTTTGTTGGTTCTACTGTTTTTTCACTAGTGCATTGGCATGCTGTTTTCACATGTGCACTTGAGACCTTGGTTATGTCCCTACTGAGTATATATTGTATGCTCACCATATGTATATAAATTTTTGTAAGGTTTCCAATAAGGACTTTGGGGAATGATATAGATATTTCTAACTTGGGTTTGAGCTGCTTTGATTCACTGTTGTAGGAATTTTCTTTTGATACTTTATGTTGGATACTTTTATTTGTATTGGTTTGTTTTGTACATGCATTGTGGTATGATTTTGGGTTTACTTTTAAATTATCTTCTAGGGTTGTTTGGTGGTTGTTTATCCTATCTCCCGATCCTATTTTATTTATATAGGGTAATGCCTCCCATATGTGAGATTTTTATACCCTTGGTACTAGTCACCAATGCGGGGCCTGCTGAAGGTGGGACTCAGGAGTCATTATCTCTCTTCATTCATTGTGGTGTCTTTGGAGGGAGGGGTCATGAGAGAGTGTTGTAAAATCTTTTGGTTCAGAGATATGATGGATTTTGGATTTAGGCACGGTGAGGATTTCATGAGTTGGTAGAGAAATGATATCAGTTTATCTTAGTGAATTACATAGGTCAGGGAGACTAGCTATGAAATGGGATTTTAGGGGCCACCGTGATCTAGTGCACGGACTCTGAGTTTATTGAACAACCAAGTGATGTGGACATTTTTTCAGGGTAGATACATCGGAGGGGTACATGTATCATGATTTATTGTGCTTTTTTTTTAAATAGGTATGTTGTGGGAAATAAAATGAAATAAATAATTAAGTTTGATTAAAATTTTATGTTATTGGGCTTAGGAATCCTCCTTGATTTTTAGGAATGGATTTTATTCATTGTCTGCGAGTGGTTCAGGTAGTTGAAGTTTAGTAGGCTAATATGGTTGATCATCAGAGGGTTGATCCAATAGAGGAGGATGAGGTTTGGCAGTAGGATTTTCATTCCTTCCAGCGACAAAGTTTGGGAAAGTATGAGGGGAGCATCTCAGAGGTGGAGATAGAGCACTGGTTGGAGGAGCTCAAGATCTCTTTTGGTTTGATTTGAGCATGGGATGAGTTTTGGATGCCGCTGATAGTTAGTCAATTGTGGGGAGTTGTGCTTCAATGATGGACGTTGTTTCTTAGTGATCGTAAGTAGACAAATGTGTTGTGTCTAGACTTTAAGAGTGGTTTCTATTCAGAGTTCCTTTTGTCGATGATGAAGGAAACAAAGCGTTAGAAGTTTATCTCTCTTTGACAGGGGAGCCTGAGTGTATGGGTGTTTGGAATTAGGTTCAAGGACCTCTTGCACTTTTCCCTTTATGTTTTTCCAGATGATGAGTTTAGAGTTTGGTGTTTGGAGGAGGCTTTTCATCTAGTGATCAAGTACGTGGGTACCCCGTTTATGATCTTTATGTACCTAGAGGTACAGAAAAATTCTAAGGTTATTAATCATATTATTTCCTTTAGAGTTGAGGCTCAAGAGTGGCCAGTAGGGAATCTCTAGGAGTAGAGTTTTAGGTAGTGGTCCACAGGTGTCCAGGAAATTAGGGTTCGGGTCAGTGGGGAACCAACCACAATATATCCCTTTCTATTCTTTAGGGGCAGGTGGATCCCGATCACCTACCAAAGGTTTCCCATTTTCATGTTATGTCTATGGAGGACATGGAAACCATTAGGCTCAGTTCCTATCCACCTAGGGAGGTTAGTATCAAGTGGGTGTTCAGGCCTCTTTTCGAAAACTGTAGTAGTTTCCTCCAAGGCATTTTCAGCAGCAGGGAATGTCGACGCTTGTTCAGAAGCTGAGGGAAAGTGGTGTTGGTAGAGGGAAGCCTTGTGATGGTCACCATCCACAAGGACCTAGGTCATAGAATGGTTTTAGAGGTTGAAAATAGAGATATAGAGTTAGGAGTTTTTAGATGCATGTGTTAGTGGAATTAGTGCTAGTAGAGCCGGGAGTTGTTCGAGGTACGATTAACTTATACTCTACCCTTGTGTCTTATTTGTTTGATTCGAGGGCCTCATGCTCCTTTTTTGTTTTCACTTTGGTTTGTTCTTTGTGACTAGATGTGGAGAGGCTTCCAATGCCCCTGGTTTTATCTACATTGGTTGTAGGTTAGACTTCTTCGTTTGATGTGTGCCGGACATATGGACTGGTGATGGAGAAATACCAGTCAGTGGGATAATTCTTGTTGCAGATACAACCATATAATTTTATACTTGATATGGATTGACTATATTCCATGCATGCAGTCATCGACTCCTTTTGAATGGAAGTTTCTTTTTTGATGTATAGGGATAACGAGTGGTGTTCGTTGGCAATGTAAAGACCCGAATTTTCCATGTAATTTTTTTTAAATTATATAGAATATTATGAGTCCGTGAAAATTGATGGCGCATGATTCAGAGGCCCGGTGTGCCCAGAATGAATTTATTAACTTTTTTCGGGTACGTTCAGTAAACATGCGAGTGGGTTTTTGTAACTTTTTCACCGATGCTCGTAATTGAAATATGAGGAAACCGTTGAACTCGTAGCGTCGGTTTTCACATAAGAAGACTTTCACCTTGAAGGAAGTTAGTCGAGGGTGAAATTTAGTTTTGTGATTTTTTGTGGAAATAAAAATAAAATGAAATAATATTTTATTTTATTTTTATTGAAACCTCCAATATGAAGTTATGGAGGTGGGTACCACCTGAAAAAGGAAACCCCCAATTTAAATCTATGGTGGTGGGGACCACCCGAACCCCTCTTAATGGGGGGGACCTCTAAACTCCCCATTATTTGTTTCCTCTAAATTAATTATGTTGACTCTCCATTTAATTGTTAGAGCCAACTAACAATTAATTAATCGTGTCAGCATTTTTTATTGTGCCAACATAATTAATCTTCTTAAGTTAAATTATATTGGCACCTATTTCCTTTGGAAGGATTTGGGTTGGCAAAGGAGAAGGGGAGAGCTTGTGGAGGAACATATCTTCAACGAAGAACATCCTCACAATGAATAACTTCTTCAATGAAGAACGCACCACCTCCAATGTGGGATGTCTTCGACAACGACGAACCGACGTTCGTCCTTCTCTCCTATTCGATGTCAAAAAACCTATGAGGTAGTGTTTAATGTTTTAGTTACCCCTTATCTATTTTTGTTTTTCTTCATGGTAGCATTGAATTTATCTTCTTGATCTTCCTTCTACCGAACTAATGTGGAGGAAGCGATCCAAATGAACACGGCCCGATTCCTCCGCCATTATTCATGGTTGATGTGTTCTTCGCGATGGAGGAGGATGGAAACCAACACTAGAGGGGAACGGGAACAGCGGATGGCACCACGGTCGGCTATGATGAAGGTGACGGTGCAACCGCATCGCCCAACGGAAGAGAACCACGGCTTGTGTTGCAGCGGAAAAGGGAGGACGGCCAGTCGAGCTAGTTGTCGGTGAAGGCGCGGCGTGCGACCGCGCCACGTAGAGAGAACGGCTGGCCATCCGGCCAGCTGCGGCACCCCACCGCACCGTGGCGCCCCGCTATACTGCGGCCACCCTGCCGCACCACGGCGCCCCGCCACACCGTGGCCGCCCCGCCGCACCGCGGGCTGGGCCTCTCAGTGGGTCGGTCTGGGTTGACCCAAACCGGGTCGGCCCAGGCCGGATCGGACTGGACCCGGACCAGTTTCGGCCCTATACGCTCTTTTGTCCATAAATTTGGCACCGGGCATCCGTTTGACGAACCGTCTATGGATCCAAAAACCTTGGAGTGAGACGGTACCTTTGGTATACCCCAATTGAGTTTTGGATAAAGTTGGGGTATGGTAGGGTTGGATCGATCACGAATCTAACCAGGCCCTCGGGACTAAAAGAATAATAACATACAGACCGGGCATCTGATTGACGCACCGTCTATTGCGTTGAGACCCCTATGATGTGTCGGTCCTTTGGGATACTTCTTCATGGTACTTCATGATAGTTGAAGTATCAACCAATGGCTTGATGAGCGGACCCTCCCGGAGACAATCGAGCTTAGTGTGGGAACCCTGTAGTTGGCTGAGATGATGTAATAGGATCCTGTGTGGATATGACGACGTACTGACAATGTAATAGAATCCTATGTGGGTCTGAAGACGTACTGATGATGTACTAGGATCCTGTGTGGGTCTGACAAAATACTAATGATGTACTAGGATCCTGTGTGGGTCTGACGATGTAATGATGATGTACTAGGATCCTGTGTGGATCTGACGACGTACTAACGATGTACTAGGATCCTGTGTGGGTATGACGACTTACTGAGGATGTACTAGGATCATGTGTGGGCCTGAAGATGTAATGACGATGTACTAGGATCATGTGTGGTTCTGACGACGTACTGACAATATACTAGGATCATGTGTGGGTCTGATGATGTACTGACGATGTACTAGGATCCTGTGTGGGTATAACGATGTACTAGGATCCTGTGTGGGTCTAACGAGGTACTAGGATCCTATGTGGGTCTGATGATGTACTACGATCCTCTATGGGAATGATGATGATTTAGGATCCTTCGTGGGTCTTCCTTTTAACGGAGTAAGATGATTTAGTAGTTATATCTAATCATCTTTACTACTGTACCTAAGTTATACCTAGTGTGAGCTGAGTCTGTACCTTGTGGTACTTACCTTCATGGTAATCCTTCCTTTGTGGGACAGTTGAGCTTGGATCTTTTGATTTGGAACCTGTGTTTCCTCATGATTGAGATGGGTATACTTGATAACTTAGGTATATGTATGGGCATATACCTAAGTAGGGTTTTCAGTTGATTTCATGTTGTGTGGTTTATCCTTTGAGGATTTTGTGAGACCTTGAGGGTCTCGGGGTCCCTACTGAGTATTGTTATACCCACCCCTACACGAGCTTTGCCCACACCCTATTTTGTTTGGTGCAGACGATGGATAGTGTTGACTGAGGACATGAGTACCAGGACTAGAGGTAGCTCGGAGGTGGACTTAGATGAGGCGTACCATAGAGACGATCGTTCGAGAGATGTACCTACCCTTCAGGTAGGATTCTTGGCGGGTGTTCACAGAATCTATTCAGTTTACTTGTACCTCCTAGTTTTACTTTTGCTTTTCATTTTTCTTATACTTTACAGTTGGGCTTGTATTCTGGCCCCTTTTTCTTTTAGTACACACTCCTTTTACTATACAGTTCACTTGTGTTTGTATCTTATTGTGTGCTTGGTTGTGTGTGATTACAGTTTATAAAGGCAATGTCTTCCCAGTTTTAGGTAATATGTCTTTCGGTGCTAGTCTCCAGCCCCTGGCCTATGGAAGGCGGGATTGGGGTAGTCACGGCACGGGCCCTGGGGGACGGGTCGTGACAAATTGGTATCAGAGGAGTCAGTTATACTATAGAATATAGGACTCTAATCTTTTTAACGCCAATAGTGTTAAGTGTAGTGAGTGTGGTTATCAGTTTAGGGAATCTAGTGTTGGTGCGGTGGTCGACGTATCCATACACCAGGACCCTGACTTCTGATTTCCGACTCAGTGCACGAAAACACTGATTGCGTGTGTGTTTTCAAGAGTTTTCTTTATGATATCTTTGAATAATCTCACCAGGTATAACTTATTAACCATGGTGCACCTATTACTTTTTAGGATTCCTCCACACAGACAGCCAGCTAGGGTTCTGAGTATAATATGCACTGATAGCCCACCGAGTGACGAGGCCTCGGTGCAGGTCCCCATTCCAGTAGATACACCAGTGGAGGCACTAGCAGTACCATTACCCGTTGGGCCACTGATGCCACCATCCCCAACAGTAGAGGGTTCATGCCACTTGAGTGCATTGCACGAGTTCTATCTACAGAGGCCACCCAGGTTCAGGAGAGAGACAGACCCACAGGAGGCTGAGGATTGGTTGGAGGCCATGGTGAGAGTTTTCTGACTTTTAGGGACACCAGCTGATCTCGTGGTGATCCTTGCCACCAGTCTTTTATAGGTAGCAGTAGTTATATGGTGGAGCTTGATTCTCCAGGTTCACGACGAGGTGACGCTTCTCTGGACAGACTTCGAGAGCCTGTTTTAGGCAGAGTTTGTCCTAGTGACTCTTCACACAGTGCACATACAGGAGCTTCTTCATCTACAGCAGGGTAGCATGACTGTGGCTCAGTACTCATCAAGGTTCACTAACCTCTCACGTTACTCCACTGATATGGTGCATGACCCATTCTTCAGGTACTGGACCTTTGAGTAGGGACTTAGGCGGGAAATCAGGGCTTTGATGATCTCACTCAGCATCTCGACTCAGTTGGGGGTGTTAGAGCGATCCCTCTTAGTGGAGAGTTTTCTTGATGAGCAGTCACCAGAAGCGAGACCCACCACCGGCCGTCACGTAACAGAGTCTTCTGCAGCTAGCAATAAACAGATGTCATAGAGGACCAAGAGGACCAGACTTATAGGTGGATGACTGCATGAATCAGGATCGGTTGTGTGGGGTACGGGAGACAGAGCCAGTCATGCGAGGAACAGGCAGTGTTTCACATGCGGTGGGAAGGGTCACATGGCTCATGACCGCCCAACCCACCGTACGAATGATCAGAAGATGGTCGAGGGACCGCCTAGGTAGAGACAGAGGTTCGACCGAGGAGGTTCTCAGGGAGCAGGCAGACACGGAAGAGGATCTTGCCATGCAGCTAGTGGTGGGTGACGATTTTAGATGTTACCACCACCACCACCAGGTGGTCCACCCTGACCATAGGGAGCAGGAGGACAGGGGTGAGCTCAGCTTCAGGTAACTAAGGCTTACGATCACGATGCTCTGGAGATGATACGAGGTACGATATGTGTCTAATCCACCTTATTTGCAGTACTTATAGACACAGGTTCCAATCATTATTTTATTTCCACTACCCTAGTTCGGAGCTTAGAGATTCCGACGGAGCCTTTGGCTCAATAGTTATGGCTAGAGACTCCTACAGGAGAGGATTCGACGATTACACACTGGTGTCAGCAGTGTGAGATTACTCTAGGAGGCGAGAGCTTCGGCTGGGATCTCCTAGTAATGGCGTCGAGGCCTTACGATGTTATATTGGATATGGACTAGTTATCTATAGTCCATGCATATATTGACTGTATTAGGCACAAAGTGAAGTGTTTCCGCACGGATGGGACTAGGTTTACCTTCAGCGGTGAGAAGGGAGCCTTTACAGTATAGGATGGACTTACTCAGAGGAGAGTGCAGACAATCACTCATCAGTTTGCTAGCCTTACCCTCGGAGTGGTTGATGTAGGGAGTCTGAGTTATCCTTTAGCGGTGGACCAGTACGCGGATGTTTTACCTGATGATGTTTTAGGTCTACCTCTACGCAGAGAGGTGGACTTTTACATTGACTTGTACCCCAGGACAGAACTGATATCTACACCACCGTATCGGATGGATCCCATGGAGCTTCGTGAGCTGTGGGTACAGCTGGAGGACTTATAGTGGAAAGGGTTCATTCGGATCAGTGTTTCTCCTTGAGTAGCCCCGATTTTGTTCGCCAAGAAGTCGAATGGAAGCTTGAGGATTTGTGTTGACTATCGGTGCCTGAACTAGGTGACCGTGAAGAACAAGTACCCACTCCCAAGGATTGATGACCTATTTGATCAACTGATGGTAGAATAGTGGTTCTCGAAGATAAACCTCAGGTTAGGCCATCACTAGATTAGAGTATGAGATGATGATGTGCATGAAGACGGCTTTCAGATGTCGGTATGGCCATTACAAGTTCATGGTTATTCCATTTGGTGTAACCAAAGCCCCAGCAGTGTTCATGGGACTCATGAACAGGATCTTCCATCCATACCTTGATCGCTTTATAGTAGTATTCATCGACGACATTCTGATCTACTCGGCTACCAAGGAGAAGCATGCCTGTCATTTGCAGGTAGTACTGGACACACTCCGAGAGAACCATCTTTATGGTTAGCTCTCGAAGTTCCAGTTCTGGATCCGAGAGGTTCACTTTCTGGGACATGTCATATCGGAGGCTAGAGTTTTAGTGGATCCAATGCAGATTGAGGTAATACTTTCTTGGGAGACACCCAGAAGTGTGATGGAGGTACAGAGTTTCTTGGGTTTGGCTGGATACTACCAGAGATTTGTGCCAGATTTCTCTAGAGTTGTAGTACCTTTATCAGCATTGACGAAGAAGGGGAAACCCTTAGTTTGGTCGGAGAGATGCAAGTGGAGTTTTCAGGAGCTGAGGCAGAAGCTGACTAGTGCCCCCATATTAAGGCTACCAAAGGAGGGAGTAGGGTACGTAGTATACGGCGACGCATCAGGGACCAGGCTCGGATGTGTCCTGATGCAGGAGCGAGCAATGATCGCATATGGTTCTCGACAGGTGAGACAACATGAGAAGAACTATGCTAACCATGATCTGGAGTTAGAAGCAGTGGTCTTCGCCTTGAATATGTGGCGAAATTACTTGATGGGCGATCATTTTACAGTCTACTCGGATCACAAGAGTCTCAGGTATATCTTCTCTCAGAAGGACCTAAACCTGAGATAGTGACATTGGATTGAGTTCCTCCAGGACTATGACTTCGAGATAGTCTATACTCTTGGGAAGGGGAATGTTGTAGTAGATTCACTCAGTAGGATATCCAGTATATAAATGCTAGGTGAGGCGACAGAGTAGCTGGCCACTTTGCAGATATCCTTTGTGGATCAAGATGGAGCAGTTTTTCTTCAATCTCTTACAGTCACTCCCCCACTTCTTCAGTGAGTCAGGGAGGCACATCATGGGGACATTGACTACAAGGCTCAACATTCTCAGATATCCATAGGACAAGAACCTGATGGATTTTCTGAAGGTGGGGAGCATTTCATCCTCTTTAGAGGACGTACCATGGTACCAGTGTTGCTTCAGGATGAAGTTTTGAGGGAGTTCCACACATCCCCTCTAGCGGTACATCCAGGAGTGGTGAAGATGTACCAAGATCTCTGACGATAGCACTGGTGACTGGGAATGAAGAAAGCAGTAGCATAGTTTGTCTCTCGGTGCCTCACTTGTCAGCAAGTGAAGGCGGAGCATCAGGTACCAGCAGGCTTGGTTCATCATTTAGATGTCCCAGAGTAGAAGTGGGATGGGATATCCATGGACTTTGTGACAGGAATTCCATGTACATCCAGAGGTCATGATTATATCTAAGTGATTGTCGACCAACTCACCAGGTCGGCCCACTTCCTACCAATCAGAGAGTAGGGTTCAGTAGAGAGCTTGAGATGCCTCTATGTGCAGGAGATTGTCCGGCTACATGGAGTACCCTCGACAATTGTCTCTAATTGTGATGTATGTTTTACTTCCCAACTATGGAAGGGGTTGTAGGAGGCTTTCAGGATGCAGCTTCGTTTGAGCACCTCCTTCCATCCTCAGATGGATGTCCAGACTGAGCAGACTATTTAGACCCTCGAGGAAATGCTACGTGCTTGTGTCCTCAACTTCGGTCACAGTTGGGAGGATCACTTGCCCTTGGTGGAGTATGCATACAACAACTGATATCACTCCACCATTAGGATGGAACCTTTTGAGGCGTTGTACGGGCGACCTTGCAGATCACCTTTGTGATGGACTGGCCCAGGGGATTCAGCACTCGTGGGACCAGAGATAGTACGGGTTACCACAGAGAAAGTACAGATCATTCAGGAGCAGATGAAGACTGCACAGAGAAGGCAGAAGTCTTATGCCGGCAGAAGACAAAGACCTCTGGAGTTCGAGGATGGTGACCACGTCTTTCTACGGGTCTCACCTCGACAAGTTTTGCGGAGATTTTTCTGGGGCAGCAAGTTATCTCTGAGGTTCATTAGACCCTTCCAAGTCCTCAACAGAGTTGGCGAGGTGGCTTACCACCTAGCACTTCTCCCTCAGTTGCACCAGGTGCATGAAGTCTTCCACGTTTCCCATCTGAGGAGATACGTGCAAGATCCTACCCATGTCATCGACCATGGTGAGCTGGACATCAACGATGGGGTGATGTTTACAGAGGTTCCAGTAGAGATTGAGGATCGACAGGAGTGAGTCCTTTGTGGGAATTCGATACCTCTGTGTGTGTTTGTTGGCAGCACGGGAACCTCCAGGAGAGCACATGGGAGTGGGAGTCCCAGATAAGTGCTCAGTACCCCCACTTGTTCCCTTAGTTTGAGTTGTGGATTACGGGGATGAAAAGCCCTGAGGTGGGGATAATGTAAAGACCTGAATTTTTTATGTAAATTTATTTTCAAATTATATGGAATCTTACGAGTCTGTGAAAATTGACGGCGCGTGATTCCAAGGCCCGGTGTGCCCTGAATGAATTTCTGAACTTTTTTTTGGGTATGTTCAGTAAACATGCGAGCGGGTTTTTCTAACTTTTGCACAGGTGCTCAAAATTGAAATCTGAGGACATTGTTGAACTCACAGCACTGGTTTTCGCTTAAGGATACTTTCACCTTGACAGCAGTTGGTCGAGGGTGAAAGTTAGTTTTGTGCTTTTTCGTGGAAATAAAAATAAAATGAAATAAACTTTTATTTTATTTTTATTGAAACCTCTAATATGAATTTATGGATGTGGGGAACACTCGAAGAAGGAAACCTCCAATTTAAATCTATGGTGTTGGGGACCACATGAACTCCTCTTAATGGGGGGGAACCTCTCAACTCCCCATTATGTGTTTCCTCTAAATTAATTATGCCAACTCCCCATTTAATTGTTGGATCCAACTAACAATTAATAAATTGTGTCAGTATTTTTAATTGTGCCAACATAATTAATCTTCTTAAGTTGAATTATATTGGCACCTCTTTCCTTTGGGAAGATTTGGGTTGGAAAAGGAGAAGTGGAGAGCTTGTGGAGGAACATCTCTCCAATTAAGAACATCCTCCCAATGAAGAACTTCTTCAACGAAGAACCTCTTCAATGAAGAACGCGCCACCTCCAATGTGGGACGTCTTTGACAATGAGAAACCGACATCCATCCTTCTCTAATCATCGACGTCAACAAACCTCTAAGGTAGGGTTTGATGTTTTAGTTACCCCTTATTCATTTTTGTTGTTCTTCATGGTAGCGTTGAATTTATCCTCTTGATCTGCCTGCTACTGAACTAATGCGGAGGAAGTGGGCCAAATGAACACGACCCGATTCCTCCTCCATTATTCATGTTTGATGTGTTCTTCGTGATGGAGGAGGATGGAAACCGACACCGGAGGAGCACAGGAATGGCGGCCAGCACCATAGCCCTTCGCGACGAAGGTGACGGTGCAACCACACCGCCTGACGGAAGAGAACCGCGACTTGTGCCGCGGAAGCAAAGGGAGGACGGTCGGCCGAGTCAGTCGTCGGAGAAGGTGCGGCACACGATCGCACCCTACGGAGAGAATGTCTAGCCATCCGGCCAGTTGCGGTGCCCCGCTGCACCGCAGCTGCCCCGCCGCACTACGGCGCCCCACCGCACCGCAGGCCACCCAGGCCGGGCCGCCTAGTGCGGGCCGAGTCAGACCCAGCGGGTCAGGCCACCCAGTGGGTCGGGCCAGACCCAACGGGTTGGGCCAGGCCCAGCGGGTTGGGCCGAGTTGGCCCAGGCCGGGTCGGGCTAGGTCGGGTCGGACTGGACCCGAACGAGTTTCAACCCTATATGCTCTTTTGGCCATAACTTTGGCACTGGGCTTCCGTTTGATGAACCATCCATGGTGATGGAAACCTTGGAGAGAAACGGTCCCTTTGGTATACCCCACTGGTGTTTTGGATAAATATGGGGTACGGTCAGGTTGGATCGAGCATGAATCCAACCAGGCCCTCGAGACTAAAAGGATAATAACTTACAGACCGGACATCTGATTGGCGCACCGTCTATTGCGTTGAGACCCCTATGACATGGAGGTCCTTTGGGATACTTCTTCATGGGACTTTTTGACAGTTTTAGTATCGACCAGTGGATTAATGAGCAGACCCTCTCGGAGACAAGCAAGCGTAGTGCAGGAACCCTGTAGCTGGCTGAGATGATGTACTAGGATCCTGTGTGGGTATGACGATGTACTAACAATGTAATAGGATCATGTGTGGGTCTGACGATGTACTGACGATGTACTAGGATCCTGTGTGGGTATGACAACGTACTGACGATGTACTAAGATCCTGTGTGGGTCTGACAGTGTACTGACGATGTACTAGGATCCTATGTGGGTCTGACGTCATACTAATGATGTAATAGGATCCTGTATGGGTATGACGACATACTGATGATGTACTAGGATCCTGTGTGGGTCTGACGACGTACTGACGATGTACTAGGATCATGTGTGGGTCTAATGACGTACTAACAATGTACTAGGATCCTATGTGGGTCTGACGACGTACTGATGATGGACTAGGATCATGTGTGGGTCTGATGATGTACTAGGATCATGTGTTGGTCTGACAAGGTACTAGGATCCTGTGTGGGTCTGATGATGTACTACGATCCTCTGTGGGTCTAATGATGATTTAGGATCCTTCATGGTTCTGCCTCTTAACGGAGTAAGATGATTCAATAGTTATATCTAATCATATTTACTATCATACCTAAGTTATACCTGGTGTGAGGTGAGTCGATACCTTGTGGTACTTACCTTCATGGTAATCCTTCCTTTGTGAAATAGTTGATCTAGGAGCTTTTGAGTTGGAACCTGTGTTTCCTCATGATTGAGATGGGTATACTTGATAACTTAGGTATATGTATGGGCATATACCTAAGTAGGGTTGTTAGTTGATTTCATGTTGTGTGGTTTATCCTTTACGGATTTTGTGAGACCTTGAGGGTCTCAGGGTCCCTGCTAAGTATCGTTATACTCACCCCTGCACAGGCTTTGCATGCACCCTATTGTGTTTGGTGCAGACGACGGACAGCGCTGACTGAGGACGAGAGTACCAGGACTGGAGGTAGATCGGAGGTGAACTTAGACGAGGTGTACTGTAGATATGATCATTTTAGATCTTTATCTACCCTTCAGGTAGGATCCTTGGTGGGTGTTCACAGGAGTTGTTCAGTTTACTTGTACCTCCCAGTTTTACTTGTACTTTTCAGTTTTCTTGTACTTTACAGTTGGGCTTGTATTCTGGACCCTTTTTCTTTCAGTACACACTCCTTTTACTATACAGTTCACTTGTGTTCATATCTTGATGTGTGCTTGGTTGTGTGTGTTTATAGGTTATAAAGGCAATGCCTTCTTAGTTTTAGGTAATATACCTTTTGGTGATAGTTTTCAGCCCCTGGCATATGGAAGGCGGGCTTTGGGTAGTCACGACATGGGCCCCGGGGGACGGGTCGTGACAGGCGAGCAAGGTTATTGGATGAGTGATAGGCAAGTGGAACCTCTTTTGTCACTATTGTCAGAGCTGCCTGTGGAAACTCGGGTTGAGGATGTTCCTAGGGTTGTGGAGGATCACATGGATGTTTTATCAAAGTTGGTTATGACACTAACCCCTCAACGTGATGTTGATATTAGGATAGATCTCTAGCTAGAAACATCTATGATTTCAATGGATACCAATCAGATGGCACCTGCGAAGCTGCAATATTTGAGGTTGAAAGTGAATAATATGATGTAGAGGAGTTTCATTTGACCCAGTGTATCTCCTTGGGATACTCCAGTGTTGTTCTCCAAGAAGGTGGATAGTTGTATGAGGTTGTGTATAGACTATTATAGGTTGAATCAGGTAATTTTCAAGAACTGTTACCCTCTTCTGAGGATAGAGGATCTTTTCGACCTATTTATAGGAGCTAGTTGGTTTTTGAAGATCGATCTGTGGTCTGGATATCTCTTGTTGAGGGTAAAGAATGAGGATATCCCAAATACTGCCTTCAGATGAAGGTATGGGCACTTTGAGTTTTTATTCACGTCTTTCGATGTTATGAATGCACCAGTCATGTTCATGGGGCTCATTAAATCCATGTTCCATGAGTTTTTGGACCGGTTTTTCCTTGTATTCATCAATGATATCTTGATCTACTCAGAGTCGATGGAGAAACAAGCTGAGCATCTCAGAGCTTTTTTTCAAGTCCTTCAACACCACCATATCAATGGAAAGTTGTATAAGTGCAGGTTCTAGATGTGAGAGGTGCATTTCTCTGGACATGTGGTATCTCACTAGTGTGTTGACAGTGGAATTGTCAAAGGTCTAGGTGGTTGTTTCTTAGGAAGAACCCAAGAATGTGGTAGAGGTTCACAGTTTTATTGGTCTTGTTAGTTATTATCAGAGGTTTGTGCCTGATTTCTCTCAAGATGTAGCCCTGTTAATATCATTTTCCAAGGACCAAACTTTTGTGTGGAGTTATCATTGTCAGATAGTGTTCAGTTACCAGAAGGATAAGTTGGTTAGTGCTCCAATGTTTTAGTTTCCTAAGGATGGTGTATATGAGTTTTTCTATGATGCTTCCCATTTGGGTTTGAGATGTGTGTTGATTCAGAAAGAGAGTGAAGATATCCTTTGGGTTTAGGAAGTTACAAACCCATGAGCATAACTATTCCACCCATGATCTGGAATTGGTAGCATTTGTGTTTATGCTAAAGTTTTGGTGGCATCACCTCATTAGCAAGCTTTTTATGGTTTTCACAGACCATAATAACTTGAAATATGTTTTCTCTCAGTGAGATCAAAATCTAATCTAGTGGAGGTTGATGAAATTTTTTCAGGATTATGATTTTGAGATCTCTTACACTCCAGTAATGGATAATTTGGGTGTTGACGCGTTGAGTCGAATTCTTTGGGATATGTGGTTCGGGAATCCACAAATGTTTGGAAAGGGATGAAGGATCTTATAGTGATGAATCTTTATGTGAGAGAGAGTAGTGTCCATGGTTGTATTTATCATATGACTATTGAGTCATCTTTAATGTTTCATTTGGAGTATTCTTAGTGGGGAGACTCAGAGATAGAGGTGATGTGCGACCGTTTTGGCCATGGTAATTATCTCAAGGAATGCTCATAGGATGGTCAGAACTAAGTGTTATTCAAGGATAGGTTGTTCTACAAGTAATGCATGAGTAAGTTCTCCATGATTTCCTTAGATCACATTTAACAGTACATCCCAGTGTGAAAAAGATGTATTGTAGTTTGAGGAGATATCTTTGGTGGTCATGGATGAAACAGTCAGTGACAGAGTCTGTAGTGAGGTGTCTGGTTTGCGAGCAGGTGAAATCAGAACATTGTGTTCCAGGGGGTTTATTGTAGTCCTTGGATATTCCTGGTGGAAATGGGAAAATATCTCAATGAATTTCATCACAAGGTTACCTCGAGCTAAAGGATGATGTGATGCAGTTTGGGTGATAGTGGACCGATTGACGAAGTCGGATCACTTTCTGGAAACACATGAGTCAAGTACTGTGGATTTTTTATTGAGGTGATATGTGGAATATGTAGTTAGGATTCATGGGGTACCTAGAACCATCATATTTTATCAGGATCCTTGTTTTACCTTGCGGGTCTGGAGGGGATTACAACATGATTTTAGTACCTAGTTTCACCTTAGAACTTCTTTCCACCCTCATGTAGATGGGTAGATGGAACAAACCATCCTGACGCTAGAGGATATGTTGTGAGTCTTGAACTTTAGTAGATCGTGGGTAAGAAAGCTACCTCTGGTCAAGTTTACATAAAAAAAACAACTATCTCATCGATTAACATGACCTTATTTGTGGAATTTTATAGATGGTTGTGTCATTCCCTATTGTGCTGGATGGAAGTTAGGGAATTAACAATTATTGGTTTTTATGTGGTTCAAAGAACAACTGAGAAGATCCAGTTGGTTTGAGAGAGGATGAGGGTGGATTGAGACCATTATAAGACCTATGTTGATCATAGTAGGATCCCCCAAGGTTTTAGACCATGTGTTCTTGAGAGTCCCCTCGATGTGGTCAGCGTTGGTTTGGAAGAGGGAGTAAGCTTTCTCCCCAGTTTATTGGGACCTTTGAGGCTTTGGGTTGTGTCAGCGAGGTGGTGTATTGGTTAGCATTATCACCATAGTTGGAGAGGATCCATGATGTCTTTTACATGTCTCAGCTTCATCAGTATCTTCATGATGACTCCTACATCATCGACTGGGGAGAGTTAGATATCGTGGACGACGTGAAGTTCGTGGAGTGACCAATAGATATTCAGGATTGTTGAGAGAAGTTATTGCATGGGAAAACTATTCCCTGGGTTCACCTCTTGTGGAGGCATGGTGACCCAAAGGAGAGTATTTGGGAGCGAGAGACACAAATGTGTGCTTATTACCCAGAGATTTTTTAATTTTTTTTTTCTTTGTTTGGTTTTTCCTGGATGATGTGATGTTGGATCTTGGTGTTTTATGAGATGTTTTTTTTTCTTGATATGTGATGTGTGGTAAAGATTTATACATATGAAATATAGAAATACATGATTCCTAATCAATACATATAATACCTTGACACAATTAATTCCTTTCGGGCAAGCCAGTTCCACCCATAGCGGATAAGATCTTGACATGGAAGATGAAATTCCCTAATTTGTGTGCTTGAGGCAGTGTTGTGTGTTGGTTGTGGTAGTGGTTGGTTTGGGATGTGTGGAGGTTGAGACAGTTGTGTGGAATGTGGTGGCTTGTGGCTAGTACCAGATGCATGGTGTTGTACCCAGTGAGAGGTTGTGATGTGGTTGTGTGGTGATGTGGTTGTGTGGGATGTTTTGCAGTTGTGATGGTTTGAAGTGTTTAGTTGGTGGTAGCATTCGAGATGTAACAAGAACCCTGATAGGTCTCTCACGGGGTGTTTGTTCGGACATCTTTCTTTTCTTTGGTTTTAGTTTTGATTCTTGAGGGTGAGAATCATTTGAGAGTTATATAATGTAACATTCCATGACTTTTAGATCCATTACTTTACCAGTTTGAGGTAGTCATAGGTGTTAAGAGGAGTCTAGAGAAGGTTCGATGGAGTTGAAACTGCAGCAAAACTGCAATAGGATTTTTACACCGTGAAAGAGGGATTTACATAGTAAGTATGTGTTTTACTGCTTGTGTGGTCGACAGTTTACGGATTGTGTGCAGTTGAGTTTAAATCATAAAATGGTTTTATGTCATAAAAGTGGAACTTATGGCATAAGTTAATTCAAGATTGAATCTCCATGTTTTCCAATAGAAAAAGGGTTTATATCCTAAAAAGTGGTTTTACAACATAATATATGTAGGCCCATAGAATTTACAGATTAAACTTGTAATTTATGTCATAATTTGGGCGAGTTGCAAGTTTATTATAACCCTTGTTCGGCCGACTTTTCATTCATTCAACTTCTTTCTTCCTCTCAGTTTTGGGAGAACACTAGATAGTTTTTGGATATCTTCCATCCACTCTCCTTCGGTGTTGATCTTTGGGTTTTGGTGGTTGATCATTGTCAATCGGTGATGATTTATCCTCCCTTATCTCCTTTTTTTCCCTCGTTCTTCTATTGGGGATTTGCTGCAGTGTTTTTGGTTTTGTTTGGAATATGTTGGGTTGTGTTTTTGATAACCCTTTGGTACGATTCAGGTTGATCTAGGGTTTTCTAGTGTGGTTGTGAGTTCTGTGTTGTTTCTTCTTCGCCTTATGGTGCACACCGAGATCAAAAGGTTTTCTTTCTGGTAGGGGATCCTCGTTCTTACCTGTTTATATTCTATCTGTGAGTATTACATGGTTTTTTTATCTTTGTGTGGATAGTAATGGTTGATATAATAAAGATAATTAATTGGAATAACCTGAAATTGATTGGTATAAAGAAATATCACATGTTTTGATTGCTTTGATCTTTTTGTTAATGATATTATGCCATTTTGTTGCTTTTCTAAAAATAATGGTTAGTGGGAGCCTTGTTCACACTGTAGATGATTTTTTTTTATGACCCTTGCTATGTTGTTGTGTGATCGCACCCTAAATAAAAGGCGAAGAACGTATATTTTTCCAATTAATTGATTTACCATGGAATTCGATTTGTGTGATAATACCCATAATAAATAAAGAAGTAATTAAATGAAATCCATTGAATAAATTGTGGGAGTAGGTATTTATTGTTGTTGTGTGTCTTTTTGCTTGTTGTGTTGCCCTGTATGGTTTGGATTGTGTGGTGATGGACGTGACTGGCTAGGCTGTGTGATGTGTGGGGGATATGATGTGATGGTTGGTTGGCATGGATGCGACATGGACAGTTGTTCCATGATGATGTTGTGTGGTGGTGTTATGATGTGAGGCAGTGTTATGTGATGTGGATGTGGTATATGATTTGGTACATAGTGGATGTGGTGTATTATGTGGTGCACAATGGTTGTGATGCACAGTAGTTGTGGTGCGCGGTGGTTGTGGTGCACCACGGTTGTGATGTGCAGTGTTTATCAAGTGGTTGTTGTGTGTGACAGTTGCACTATGAGATGTGGTTGAGATGTGGATGTGTGGTTTTTTTAGTGAGATGGTTTGGTTGGTGTGTCATGGTGAAGACGGTTTATATGAGATGGATGAGTTTTATGGAAGTTGTGTCAGTTCCCCAGTTATCCATTAAATAAATTGTGATAATAAAACAAAACGAAATAGGCTAGTAAATAAATGAGACAAGTTGGAAATGGATGTGTGGTAGAATTGCTTGAATGAATTGAATGATAAATGAACAGGCAGTGTAAATGTTAATAAAGTGGTTTAGTAAGTGGAAGCGGAAT
The DNA here is from genome assembly GCA_963277665.1 of Viscum album. Taxonomy (NCBI): domain Eukaryota; kingdom Viridiplantae; phylum Streptophyta; class Magnoliopsida; order Santalales; family Viscaceae; genus Viscum; species Viscum album. The sequence goes on from OY728127.1 coordinate 828,856,831, forward strand.
ATGTGGCTTGTGTGGTGGTTGTGTGATGTGTTGCATATAGTGGTGGCAATGATTGTGATGATTGGTTTGTGGTATGGTGGTGGTGATGTGGTGTGTGATAGTGCAGTTTTTGTGAACCCATAGGTTGGGTATTGTGTGCTATCTATATATCATGTTTCTTTATGTTATTTCTATATGATCCCTAATCGAGTTAGATAACCTTACAAACATTTAGAGGTTCTGAGTTCCAGGTGTTTTCCCCAACATTTAGGATGGTGGTGATACAGATGGTTGGCTACCCCTTCCCCGCTCTTCCTTCAGAAGTGATGACCTGTGTGTCTTGGGGAGAGATGTGTAGTGATGGCTCAAGTGTTTTCAGGTGATTTTTTTTGTGATGAGGATGTGATGAGACATGATATATGGTGAGGGTCATGCATGGTAAGAGAAGGGTGCGAGGTTGATGTCCTTCACGTTCATTTTTTTACAGAAACCCTAGCTGAACTATACCATTAATGCTCTTCCCAGTATAGTCCATTCCCCTACAGGTGTACCAGGCCCTGGTTCTTGAATTCTAACCATAACCCAACTAGGTAAAACTGTCCTCCTCGCATTTCCTTGAACTGTCAAGGCGTTAAATCACACAGCGTGAAATTACCTCGATTGAAACCTGCAACCAGTGGAAATCGAACACTGGACCTAATGGCCACAGCTCTCAACCCTAACCATTGGTCCATCCCATGGGGGATCATTTTCATGATACCATAATAATCTGGTTAGAAGATGATATGTGATGACCCAGGTGTCTTCATGTATGGTTGAATCCTGCTTTAGCATATGGTGATTCTAGTTGTGATTTGCGGTTCGATCTGCTCTGGTGTTGTTATAGTGACGGCGTGGACACAACACCTCTGGGTGGTGGTTCCTCTCCCGCAATGATGGTTTGTTTCAAATTTACTGCTGGTTTCTTTGGGTTGTTCCGGTTCTTGGTGATTATGTGAGCTGGTGATTCGATACAAGTTTGTTGTTTCTCAATGCTGATTTTGGTGCTCTGTGAAGACTATGTTGGTTTCCGATGGCTTCCTCACCGGAAAACTGGTACGAAGATGGGTCTATTTTGTGTCAAGGTTCTCGTCATGATGTAGGACATGGCCCGAGGTATGATTATGGTGTAGTTTGAATTTTGAATTTTGAATGTTGAAGGTTGAATGTTGAATTTTGAATCGGGTTTTAGGGTGTATGTGTGGTGGGGAAAGGTGTTGTAAGGTTTCCACTTTTCCAAAAAGTGGTTTCTCAAAATAATAAAAAAATGCAATTATGGTGGAAGGTGTCTTCGGGCGAGACGTGGTGTGGTGATTCATAATGTTATCACATGATGTTAGACCTTACTAGAGTGGGGTATGTGGGGATGTGTCTCGACCCACATTAGAGATAACCTAGGTATATTCAGGTGAGATTTGGTGTGATTTGGTTATCAAGTGACATGTATGGAAGGGATGGGAGTATAGGATGTTCAATGTTAGGGCATGAGAGAATAGAAAATCAGAGGGTAAGTAGTATTGGGGCACCTTGCTTTGTTATGATCTCAATGTTATATTATTATATTTGATGTGTGATTTGGTGAACAATCCATGGTGAGACTGAGATGGTTAGTTGATCTGTTTAGGTGTTTTTTGGTTCTTTTGTTTGTTCAATGGCACATTAGCATGTTGTTTTCACATGTTCACTTGAGACCTTGGTAATGTACCTATTGAGAATACATTGTATGCTCACCTTACATATATAAACTATTTTCATGTTTCCAGTATAACTTTGGGGATCGAACTGGGCATTACTGGCTTGGGTTGAAGCTTCTTTTGAGTCTCTATTGTAGGGATAGTCTTTTGGTACTTTATGTTGGAGACTTTTATTGGTATTGGTTTATTTTGTACATGCATTGTAGTATGGTTTTGAGTTTACTTTTATATTATCTTCTGAATTTGTTTGGAGGTTATTTATTATACCTCTCGATTCTATTTTATTTATTGAGGGTAATGCCTCCCATATGTGAGATTTTTATACCCTCGTTCCTAGTCTCCAACTCAAGGACTACCGGAGGTGGGACTTAGAGGTCATTATCTTTCTTACTTCATTGCGGTATCTTTCGAGAGAGGGGGTTGTGACAGACTGTGTAGATCACCTTTATGCTAGGTGGATATGGGAGAGTCTGAGTTGTTGGGGCCGAGTCTTGTGCAAGAGACATCAAAGCATGTCCAGTTGATCTATAAGCGTATGAATACAGCCCATAGTAGAAAAAAGTCATATACTGGTCGATTTCATCGACCTCTCGAGTTTTTAGTGGGTGACTGCATTTTTCTTCATGTGTTTCCAAGATTAGGTCACTCAGATTCGGAAACAGGGTAAGTTGGGGCCCAAGTATGTCAAGCCATTTGGGATTTTGGATAGGATTGGTCCAGTATCATATTGATTGGATCGTCCAGAATGGTATAGTTCTATGCATGATATGTTTCACATGTCACAATTTTTGCAGTATCACCCTGAACCTTCTCATATGTTTGATGTTGATGATGTTGAGCTTACAGTTGATGCTTACTTTGAGGAGGCATCTGATTCGTGTTGTGGATCATAGTGATAAAGTTCATTGGGGTAAGATTGTGCATTTAATCCAAGTTGTGTGCCAGCATGACCGTGTTTAGGAGGAAACTTGGGAGAGGGAGGTTGATATGCAGACCCAGCAGCATGGCCATTTTACCTTGGAGTCTTAATTATTCTATAAAGTTTTTCTCGATGATGAGCTATTATATGGTGGGGATATTGTAAGATCCCGATCTTTTGATGAGGTACACATTTATTTTAATTTTGGTTAAAATACTTTAAAATGAATTATGGAATGATTCTTGGGAGTACAGAAGGTCTCAGGAGCATCCTGGGGGATCGGGACTTGAAAAAGATGGTGAAGGGGGATTACATTACATGATGCATGGTTAGTATTAACTGTGCACCATGACCGTGTGGCACGATTTCTGGGGAAGAAAGATTTTACAAACTATGTGAGGTGGCCTAGAAACTATGTGGGTTGGATCCAGTTTCATTCACATGGCTTCCGCATAGTTTTCAAAACTGTGCGGGTGGCCCCGACAACCGTGTGACAAATTTAGATAAAGAGAAAGTTCCTTAGCTTAAAGAAAAAGGAAGAAGAGAGTTGCAGAGTATGATTATACCTCTAAAAGGTTATCTAGGTATTCTATGGATTTCATATGCAACACGGAGTGTAATATTGACCATTTGTTGAAGGGCTTAAGCCAAGTCTCCAAAGGGCGCTGGTCTCTCAAACATTTTCTTAATACGATTATATAGTTTTATGTGCTATCAAGATAGAGAACAAATTATCCAAATCTTATGGATTCAAAGAGAAGAGAAGAAGAGAAAGATATAGAAAAAAATAGATAAAGGAAAGAAGGTAAAAAATATCTTCCCACATGTGATAATTGTGCAAAGAAACACCTTTATACTTGCCTAAATGGAATGAGAGTTTGTTACAAGTGTAAAGATAAATACCACCATGCTCATGATTTCAAGGGAAATAAATAAATAGTTAATGTGCAATGCTTCCACTATAAGGAGATAAGACATTATGCAAACAAATGTCCCAAGCATCAAGGGAATATACCTCAAAAGATAAGGGATTAAGATTAAAATTATGCTATTGATACAGCTGAAGTAGAATGATGAATGTTCTTGAGTATTTGGATCCTTGAAATATGTTGTAAAATTATTTTATTGATAATATTATAGTTATAAGAATTATGAAATGTGTAAGGATTGTACTGTAATATTATTTCTTAAAGTATTTTAAAGCATGTGTTAAATGGTACCAAGAAAAGTGATTCCATGGAAAGTTGAACTTCTTGGAAAACACATGATTGGGGGAAATATAACCCTTAACATGTTCCTGATGTTGAGATAATGGTATTGGAATGAAAATATGATTGATATGGATAAAGTAAATTAGATAGTATTGACTACCTTGGAACTGATTAATGATTCATTGAAAAAGTGGTTTATGCTATCATCGATGGAGTTAACATCATTTTTTGATTTAAGGAATATATACAATAATTTATTTTTATTTAAGGAATAAGGAAACATGCATGTTTTCAAGAAAGTTTTACGGTAATTTAGGCTATTACCATTATACACGATGAAGGTAGTCTCATGTTTGGAATGTGACGATTAAGAGCTACTTCCACTACCACAAAACAGGGCAAGGGAAGCACTGCCCTTTATCAGCGCTAAATAGAAAGCGCTGATAAAGGGGTATGCCTTTATCAGTGATAAAAAAGCGCTGATAAAACATACCTTTATCAGCGCTTTTAACGAGCGCTGATAAAGGTTATGTCGGTTTTTATTTAATAACCCTAACAGGTCATCCTCGCTTGCACGCAGTCAAGCTCTCGTAGAAGCTGAACCAGGCCCCTCACCACCGCGACCTCGTCCTCCTCCTCCTCGTCCTCGTCCTCCTCATCCTCCTCGTCCTCCTCCTTCCTCCTCCTTCCTCCTCCTCATCCTCCTCATCCTCCTTCTTCTCCATTGCCGCCGCCGCCTCCGCCCCCTCTCCCGCTACCGCGACCGCCGCTGCCTCTACCACCTCCACCCTCGCTGCCACGACCGTCGCCGCCTCTTCCGCCGCTGCCTCCGCCTCTGCCGCTGCCACCGCCGCTACCATTATTGATATTCATTTTCAGGTAAAATTGTTTTCTACCGCTTGAATTGAACGTGTGAAATCCTGATTTAAGGTGTTATTGCAAGAGTCAATGGATTATTGATATTATTAAGTTCTTTATTTAATCCTTGCACCTCAATAAACACCTATTGAATCTTGTTTCATGGGTTAGATGTTCTTGAACTCTTTTATGGACACCCCTTGAGTGTGCCAAGTAAAATTGTCCCTTTAATGTCAAATTATTAACTGCCCTGAACACCTATTTAGTTTATGTCAAAGCTTTTAAATGAGGTTTCCATTGATACAATGGTATATAAATGGAATTGAAGGCATATTATAGGTGTTTGGCCTAGATTCTTAATGGAATTTACCATGTAGGAAATTTCCATGTTGATTATGGCCCATTTTGAAGACCCTTTGAGCCTTATTAGTGAATTTTCCATTCTTGGTAAAATTGAATGTGTAATAATAATGAGGAGTGAATTTTACATGATGGATTTATTTTAATTTAATGAATTAATTAAATGAATTGAAATGATCTATAATGGGTTGAAAGGGAACACCATCTACTGCATGTTATATAGAATGCTAATTGTGTATTTCATTTCGTTGAATGAAATTGTACATGGATAATGGGACATGTGAGATGTTTTTCTTCATGTTTTGTGATATAAATATGAATGTGAATAATTCCTTACTTATACAAATGGTCCTAATTAAATTGATGGATGGGAGGTAATTCCCCATTCTAGTTAAAATTAAAATACACCTTTATAGAGGATAACATAAGATGGTAAGGTAATTGTTGAGAATATAGGAAAATCACACTCCCTTACATCGGGTGTTGAGAATATAGGAAAATCCCAACATTGTATTTTGGGGTTTGTGGGATGTGGTAAATGGTGTACTCGGTTTTAGATTATTTTATTCTCATGGGTTTCCCCTATTTAATGTTTTCTTTTCATTTGGAAATCTCCTATGTTGTGCGCCTCTCCTCTTCCACGTACGCACCTCTGTCGTGTGCTTAACGATACCTTTGCGGTGAGTTTTCTCCTATTACTCATTGGTTTCATCTTGTTCGCATGTTATTACTGTTTGATATTGATGGTTATAATGTGAAATGTACGGGCTAAACGCCCCGCTGAAAATCGTGGTCATTGGTGGTCCTTGTTTGCACACTAAATGAATTGAATGTTGGTTGGTTCTTGTTGAAAATTGGAATATATAAATTGGTAATATATGTACACTTGACTTATGAATGAACACCCCAGGATGATAAAACTTCTGTGATAACCCCTGAATTAACAAATAAAATTGAATAAGGGATGCTTTGTAAAATCTAAAATTTTGATTGTTTGGTTTTTATGGTGTTGCAATTGAGGTGTTATGCTTATAAAAGATTCGTCCACCTAATGTGGTTTTCTAGGGGCATGCAGCAATAGAGCCTTTATAGGGGAACATGAATGGAACTAGAGATTGGGAAGGACTCAAACACTCCTCTGATAAAAGGTATCTAGAGTCCCATTGGAAGTTTTGGTCAAGGGAGGGGATGTTGTACCACCATGCAGGAATGACAGTATAAGGATAAATATATATCATATAGGGAGTCTGGATCCATCCTAGGGTTTAGGGGCTGGTCATATGCATGTTATGTAGTATACTATGGCTATTGTGGATTCTTGATCATCTACTGTCAATGGTACAATTCCTATATAATCTACCCTTTATTTTATTTTTTATAAAATAGAATCACATTCCTTTTTTTCACTCTTTTTGTAAATGTTTTAGGATTGGAGGTGTGAAGCTTGGATAGTGTTATCACCATCGACACACTATTGGTATTATAGTCCAAGAATATAACATGTTGTAAGGAATGATCTCTAGATATTGGTGGTTATCATTTATTTTGTGAACCACCCATGCTTTATATGATAATATTTTATTTTAGTTTTGTTATGGATTAGTTTGTTTTATAACAATCCAAAATCATTTGTTCCCATATGAGAGTTACCTTTTTATCTCCAAAATAGACAGAGTTATTTTCACTTGGATGAGAGGAATCTTCTATCTGGTCATGTAGAACCAATTCAATCTATATTGTATTTTCTCATGGCTCAAATAGTCAGGCATATTGTAGATGTTGCTAGAATGTTGTAGGATTCTTTTCCCCAATGTTAGTACATTTTTAGGATGTTTTCACTGATGAGGTATAAAATTTACTTATTAATAAAGAGATAAACTTTATAATCTAGTTAGTTTTGGGAGAAAATTCAGTTTCTATCACAATTTCTAAAATAACACCAAAAGAGCATCAGTTGTTTGAATTACAATTTGATGATATAGAATATAATGGTTTCATATGGAATAGTACTTTACCATGGGGTTTTATAGTTGGTCTACTGAAATCTCATCACACTGAACGTCATGAGGGTGAAGGAATTTCTGGAAGAGAGGTTGTCACAATCAATATTACAGATCTAGAGCAGGCCCACCTTTACGTTTTGCATAACAGTTTCGACATTGACCCATATGTTCAAACCCACAAAAAAATTCTTAGGCGTTTGAATCCTTCTAGGGATGAAAAATGGATATCAGATACACATAATCGACAGTTTATAGGATGGTTTCGAGACCATATTTTTAAGCAGTTAGATGAAAATCCAGACTCAATTTCAGAACGACTTCGATGGATGGCCGTAGGAGAAAGTGTGTATGTATTATCTTACAATGCTTATGTAGTTAACGGTTATACATTCTATACTAATGAACATGATGAAGACAGTACCATGAAAAATATTCGGGTTACACTTGTGGATGAGGCGATGCATGTTTCCGGTGCTAAGGAAAAAAATCCAATTTATGTGAATATGTCATACTTTGGCATCATCAAACGAATATGGGAGTTGGATTATATGAAATTCAAAGTGTCGATTTTTCAATGCAAGTGGTTTGATAACAGGAGTGCTGTTAAAATAGATGAATTAGGATTCTTGAAAGATGATTTCAGTAAGGAAGGGGAGAAAGATGAACCATTTATAATGGCATCACAGGCAGTACAAGTATTTTATGTTCCAGACCCCGAAAACCGAAATTGGTCAATTGTTCTGTTATCGACCAAAACAACTAAAGGGTCAGATGAAAGTTCAACGGAGGTTGACCCTTTTATAGGGACTTCACAATCATTTCGCAGTGGTCCAAATGTAGATGGTGTTTTGTATGTCATAGGTGACCACAATGAAGGAATTTACATAGTCGATAGAGGAGTCAAATATCTTCAGCCTTTAAAGAAAAAAATAGAGTACAATAATCAGGTTATTTGTTTATTGTAACATACATTGTGTTACGTTATGTTATTATATGTTCGCTGCTGTTTTTATGTAATCTATATTAAATATTAAACCACTTCTGTAGATAATGACTTCTGCACCTGCTGATGCGCCCAATCCCGAGGCACAAAAGGTCTCTTAACCAGCAGTTGGTGGTCCCACTGCAGAGCAACAACAGGTTTCTCAACCAGATGTTGGTGGTCCCAGTGCAGAGCAACAACAGGTTGTTGCTAGTCCCAATGCTGAGGTAAAACAGGTTTCTCAACCTATTGTTGATGGTCCCATTGTCGATGCTAGCGCTCTGGGGGAAGATATTGATGCTACTTCTGATGAAATGGTAGGAAATGAAACCCTGAAAGCGCAAAAAAACAAGAGCATCGTAGTTTGATAGTGTTAGCCAAAATCCTTAAGGCAAAAGAAAAAGGCATCAAATTTGAGGTGGGATGGAATAAGCAAGGCCAACATGTTAACCCCAATAGAGCCATCTTTAGTAGCTATATTGGAATCGTCACTCAGCAACGCGTGCCTATTGATGTACAGTCGTGGCACCATGTTGTCACCGGGCTGAAGAAACTAATATGGGAAGAGATTACGGTAACATTATGATATCATTTTTTTAATTTATTAAAATAAAATAAAATACCAAAATATTGACTTACTCTTCATCATCCATTGCAGAGTGCATTTATAGTAGATGTCTCGCACAAGGAATATGTATTAAGAGTTGCAGGAAGGATTCATAGAGGTTTCTTCACAATTTTAACGAAATATCATCTTAAAGATGCATAAAGGAAAATCAAGCCGCACCCACCTCCTCTTTACGCACACTTGATATCCCAAGGAGCGTGGGATACATTTAGCAACCGTCGTGGGGAGAATACTTTTCAGATACATTGTGTGGCGTAATACGTTGTTTGACGTTTTCTTGTATTCATCACTCTGATTGAACGTTTTTTATTTATGAAACAGCTACTGAGTGCTGAAAATAAAAAATGCGCAACAGAACCAACGTACCCTTACCGTAAAGCAAGGATGGGGTACGCTGAACTTGAGAAAAAATTGGTACGTCTTTTAAATCTACCCTACTACTAGTATGTGACATAAAACAACACCATAACCATGTTTCTCTGTTTATATGCAAATTGATGAATCGAAATCAAAAGTCATATCCATCCCACACCATGTGCTATGGAAGGAGGCTCGTGTAAATAAAGAGGGGATATTGATAGATGAAAACACACAAAAAGTGTGGGAAACATGTGTAAGTATGACATAATATAAATTTGAGTTGCTTTAAATCACTATTACATTACAATAACTACTTATTTTTCTATATTTTCTATCTGAAATAGTCACAAGAATCAACAACAACCACACCAGATGCAGACATACTTTCAGCAGCCTTGAAGCAGCCAGAAAAGTATGGTCGTGTCAGAGGTGCGGGTTTTGGGGTGACACCCCGAACATATTTTCAAAAACAAAAACAAGTGGGGGATCAAAATGAAAAAATGGAAAAGCTGCAAGAACAATTATCTATTTTTCAAGAAGAATTACAATACCAAAGAGAGATGATAGAAAAATTGATGGGGGAGAGGCAAAGAGAAGAAACAACTCAACAACAACCCGTGCGTGACGATCTCGCCCCACCCCCCACTAGCTTTGAGGCGAGTCATTCCCCTAAAAAACCTGACTTAGATGAGGTAATCAATGTTTTAATAATTGTTTCTATGAAATGTGATTTACATAGACACTGATACCTTTCCTATACTAATATTCCATAGGGTGAAAATTACTGTGATTTATATTTATCAACTCCCACCTATCGCCTTGTAGAGAGGGATACAGTGTTCAATACGCAAAACGACATTCTACACAATAGACAGCTTCCAAAAGATCATCTTAGAGTGTCAATTAACATAGCTAATGAGCCAAGTGCCGAGATACCTATTCCATATGACGATTACAACATTCATATGGTTGAACAAGCTGTTGGAACATTCATTGCATGGCCGACAGTTCTTGTAAAAAAACATGCCGACAAAAAGGTATTCATTTCTAATTTATTTTTCAAGCTGGACCTTTAACATTTAATGAAAAAAGGTCTGAACTGATGACTGTTATTACAAAATGACAAAGACTGTGGGGTGAAATGAAATATCAGCTCAAAACTATCTCAAGGATCAACCAACCGATTGAAATGGTCTACTGAGAGCACCTTCACCCTGCCCATTCTATATCCACAGTTAATATCATTTCAGGCTCATGTGGATACAAAGTTAAAATATGGCAGTAATCACATAGTTGATTTCTAAAAAGATATGTATGGAGAGGAGATATCAGATTTCATTAGTGCTGAAAATGTAAATGAACTTCTCAAGTATGAATGGCTAGGCACCTCAGTTGTAAATGTATATATGAGGTAAGTTTTCATGATTTGATTTTACAAAAGCTGATATACTCTAATAATTTTGACTAAATACATTTTATATTTGTCGCAGACGTATATATGAAAAACAATTGAAGGGATTTCCCCATGAACAAAAATTTGGACTCGTTAGTCCTCACACCACATCTTCAAAAGACGAAATATATTCTGTTAAAGAGGCTGCAATAATGTCATCCCTGCTCAAATCGTTTGAAAACAAAATTACATATGACAGACTCTTTTTAATACCAACGATGCAAGGGTAAAACTCTACAATTTAATCATATCAACTATATTTTCATTTATTTATTTACTTATTCCTTTTTGTATTTTTAGGGAGCATTGGATGTTGATTGTAGTCAATTTGGATACTCCAAAGATTTATTTTTTGGATTCAATGCATGGATATCCAACAAACCGACTACGCATGATGGCATTTGTTAATTTGTAATATACTAGATTTAACATTTTAAAACTAAAAATCTAGTTATATAATTTATGTTATCTTTTAATTAGGATTCTTTTATGATAGGTCGGTGCAACAATATCGTCTAATGCATGGAATGAATCCAAGGTATAAGGATGAGCACGCCTACAAGATCTACAACTGGAAAAGTATCCGGGTATATATAATAACATTGCACTATCCAAACACATATCAAAACAAATTATTTATTATTGTCGATGTTTCTGTAGTGTCCAAAACAAACAAACGGAAAGGACTGTGGTTATTATATTTGTAAATTTATGAAATAGATCGTATTTCATCAACAAACTAGCATCCCTGATGAGGTATTTTCGAAAATAATTACGAGTTCATTTAAAATATTTATTAATTCTTTGTGTATTTATATTTTTTCAGTACTACTATGACTGTCGCAAAAACTCATATTCAAAAGATGATATACATGTGTTTAGAAACAAATGGGCAACATACCTGATGGAAGATTGTACACAAATAGGATGAAGGTGAATTCATACCACTTATGTTATCTATATATGATCATTGATTATCCTCCAACCTTATTTGGTGAATTTAGAATGCTCCGATGTATTGAAATATTAATTTATTACTCAATGTTTTCTATCCCCGAATTCATATTATTGATCTTTGAACAAATCAATATTGAATTAAGGCATGATAGTGTGTAGTGCGTATGGGGTGAATGACGAAACCACCGAGGATCAACAAAATCCATTTTCTGTATTTCATTTGTTTGAACTTGTATTTGAGCACATGTGTTGTTGTTTGACTTGCACAATTATTTCTAGGAAGATGCATGAGATAATCAGTATCGTTGAGGGATTTTTTGGAACCAAAATATGTGTCCCAGGATAATTCAAGTAAGGGAAAGGCTGGTTGAGATGAAATCCAAGCTCAAACGACCAATACATCATCAAAAGAATCAACCCTGTGATGCACCATCATGTAGAATATGGTCCTCGTGATGTTTTGAGGTGTTTATGGAAGGTATGGGGGGTCTGATGAGCCCCATGGCCACCATAAATAATGTTTACAGACAGCTCCACATGTTTTTTGTGCCTTGTTCCTCTTTACAAAGATCACGCCATTCACATGGTCCATCTTAGCACGTATGTCCCATTCATCCCATTGCTACTCTTGGAAGAACCTGAGAATCTGACAATGCATAAGCCCCAAAAAACCCATACTCATCCAACCAAGAGTATTCCTAGTGTGAATGGAATCTAACCATGGGTAATACCCACAACATACGTCTTTTAAATATATGGGTTTTGATCCTTGTATTCTAAATAGGGTATGTAGGAAGCCTCCATGAGGTTAAATCCCAACCAATGGTAAACCATGGTGACCCCCTCACTGGGGTACACCTTCGCTTATTTTCCCTCTTGTATTTCCCTTAGTGGTGTCCGAATAAGTCTTCAAAATGATAAACCTTACCTTTATGGGATGCACCACACTTGGGTCATACCTCATTGGGCGTTTTGATCCATCTATCAGGTAAACATTCCAGGTGCTCCCTCCTAGAGATGTACCTACCTGATCCACCTTTATAAGTGTTTTGATCCACCCAGGTCTTACATCTCTGTAAGACATTAAATCATGACCCTCTATCCTTTTGGGATGTTAAACTCATAGAATACCAAAAGTTAAACATGGGTTTCCATTAATATATTCAATATTAATGTTTAATCAGTCCTTATTAAGGTATTGTGGAGGTGTGGTTTTATGTTTTCCAATAGATTTCGGAAGATTCCAAGCTTTATGTAGGTGATTCCATGCTTTTACATTATATGATGATTTTATTATGCTGTATTTTCTTGCTAAGTGTACTATATGAAATGTTTGTGTGGTTAAAAATGTGTGATCAAAAGAATTTGGGGTGTGTATAGACTTGAAAGTTATTTTTAAAATGAATTCAGTTGTATTTCTTATGGATTTTCATGCTTAAGTCCTTTAAATGTGTTTGAAGAAATGATAAAGTTGTGTGATGGGTGTTTTCAAAATGGATTTAATGTGTTTGTGAATTTTAAATAGGGTTTTCTTATGAGATGTAGAGAGTCTATATATGTGTATTTACATTGAATGAATGTACATGAGAATGTGTTGATATATATGATGTGTATAATGTAAATTGAGCACAATTTCCATACAAGGTATTTTCTTTATGATGTGCAGGGGACAGGGTGAGAGGGCAGGGGTAGTTTTCTGGGGGAGGGGGAAGGGGGCAAAGTGGTAGGGGGAAGGGGTAGGGGTGTGCTGGGTTCTTTTTAAATATGTAGGGGGTGGGAAGGGGGGGTGCAATGGGCAGGGGGGAAGTGCATTGGGTAGGGGTGTGCTGGGGAAGGGGGCAGGGGGTGTTTAGGGGGCAGGGAGTGTGCAGGGGTAGGGGGTGTGCTCGGGGGTGGGCAGTGTGTAGGGGGTGTGCTGGGGAAGGGGGCAGGGGTGATTCTTTTTTATGGAATGGGGGGACATATAGACATGGTATTAAACCGTGGCTATAGGTATATAGACAAGGTTTAATGTCGTTGCAAAAGGCCCGTCATCGGTATCCAATAGAGGAGGATAATAGGGTTGAAGATATTCCACCACTCTTTTAATGTAATTGATAATATTTGATTTATCTCAAAAGTAAGGGAGATATCCCATGGGGGAAGGGATAAGGAGGAGAGTGCGTGTAAAGGATTTTGTTGAGTGGAATGAGGGATATATGAGGGCAACCTTCTTTAATGGTTGATAGTGAAAATTTGTTAATTCCACTCATTAATTAGGTGAATTATTAGGCCTAAGGGTAAAATAAATCATTTTCCAACAATTTGGGAATCAATATACACACAATTATAATCCGTATAGTTTCATTGAGTGGCTTACAATCCATTATTCAACCATATAGAGATACTTCCCCAAAAACTCATACCTTACACAAGTTCATCACATTATTTGACAAACCATTAACCATCAATGTGAGACCATCATAACCTTAGAACCAAACTGTAGGTTTATCTATTCCCCGTTGAATCATTAAATAGACCATGTTCTACTAAACATTGGGCCATTTGATTATTATAAATGATTAGCCATAACCATGCACCAATTTCGTTAATTGGTTATTTTATGTTTTGTGCCTCACTAGTATAATTCCATTTAGCAACCCCATTCTTTATTTCATTATTGTATTACTAACATAATATTTGTTTTATTATGTAGGTGAAATCTTTTTCCTCGGTTCGAATGCTTTGTTCAGAAATCACCGCCATGGACGACAATTTTTTAGAGCAGATGGATGCAAAAAGGATGGAACATCATTGTTTTTTAACTGTTTGTTGGATAAATGTAATTGTAACCAAATTAAACATTGTTTGAAATGTATATAGAAGTGTGTTGTTTTGTATTCATGATTTCAAGTAAATGTATTAATCATTTTTGTTCTTATGTGCTTTGTGTGTGTGTGTTGTGTGTGTTGTGTGCAGGTGTTGTTTGGACTCTGTGCAGGTGATGTAATGTGTGTAGGTGCTGGGCAGGTTCTGTGCAGGTTCTGGTTTTGGATAGGATCTTTGGCCTTTATCAGCGCTAGTTAAGCGCTGATAAATGGATAATATATCAGCGCTATTTTGAGTGCTGATAAAGGTAGTTTTTATTAGCGCTCAAAATAGAGTTGATATATTATACATTTATCAGCGCTGAAAATAGCACTGATAAATACTACCTTTATCAGTGCTTTCTTAGCGCTGATAAAGGGGACCCCCCCCCCTTTATCTTCACCGAGATTAACAGCGCTTTTTTAGCACTGTTAAAGGCCATTTTTAGCGCTATTATAAGCCATATTTGTAGTAGTGTTCATGTTGTTTGAAGAGATTAATGATAAGTTCATTTTGGAAATTTAGTGACCTTATTTCTAAATTTATGAATAATAATCTTATGGAAGGGTCAAAATTTTAACCAATTATGAAATTGTTTAAGTTGAAACTTTAGATGAGGTTTTGGTGATTAATGTATTACTTCACCATATGAAGATTTATGCATATTAGATAACATGTACTAACCATTTTGTTGTAATAATATCTAGAAATAGATGGAATGACTTATCATTCTATTATGGATCTTAAAATCTATTAAAATTGGATTTCAGTGCTTTAGTAATAAAAAAATCCATTTTTGGATATTCATTTCTTGGAGTAAGTGATGAAGTGGATGTTGATCGAAGCACAAAGGGTGAAATTATGTCTATGAAATAAAAATATATCAAATGTATTTCCTTATATTCTTATAGAGTGAAATAATTCCTCAACTTTAGGGAAAATATCTTGAAATAAAAAAAAATCTATCATCATCGTTTTTTATAATATCAATGGCCCTTTTCACGCCTCTCTGGTTTATAACTTTGTGGTTGTTAACTATCTCGCCCACTTTCTTGTGATCAATGTTCTCTATCACTCTCCATCAGTATTTGGGTGTTAGTTTTCACTTATATATCCATGTTTTAATATGTTATTCTATTTGGAAACGGAGTATGTGTTATTTAATATGGCCATTGTACTTCTCTTTCTCTCTTATTAAGAGGATATTTTATTGAACCTTTTACAATGTGAGTTTTTTTTCAACAATGGTATTTCCAAAATGTCAGACCCTTAATTACCAAAATCAAGTTTAAATTTTGAATATGCAATTTATTTAAGGTGGGTATAATGTAACACCCCAAGACATTATAATATATTTATTTTAGAATAAATTTAAGTTCTTTGATAGTTTTTAATGAACGAAACATTGTGTTTAAACAAAACACAGTTTAGTAACGCTTTGTGCGCTTAATTTAGAATTAATTTTTAACAATTTTAGAAAATTTATTTTGAAAAAATAAACTTCATTTTTGAAATCATCATATAAAAATTATCTTAGGGTGAATTTTTGGGATTTTTCTAAAAAGTTTCATTTTTTGATGAATAGTGAAAAGTATTGAATTTTAATTGAAATTTTTCTTTTTGTTTAAAAAATTATAATGTTAAATTATATTTTGAATTGTTTTTAAAATAAAATTAGTTTAATTATATATCAATTAATCCAATTTAGGTCATTTTTTATATAAAAATATTTTAAACTTTTGAACATTTTCTCTTTAAAAACCTGCTTTCTCATCACCTCAACAAGATTAATTTTAAATTAAATTTTAACAGTTCTATGAATTGAATTTGGAAAAATGAACTCCATATTTTTAATCATAATAATTTCTAATTTCTAATAATCTCAACTTAATTTTAAACCAAAATGAATGTGAATGCAGTAAAAATTAATTACAGTTAAGGTAAAAATGAGTTTATCGGGGGTTAAACTAACAAGATAAGGGTTAAAATGTCCTACCAGTTTTTCTTACACCCATTAACTGATCATATTTTTACCCTTATGACCTTATAAAATATTTTTATTAGTTTTTGAGACATTTTTTCATGAAAGTGACCTATATAATAAGTAAATAAAAAGTCATAAAAAGAAACTTCCTTGCTTTTAATATTTATAAAGCTTTGGTATAGAGACAAAAACAAAATGTGTTCGATTGTAAATATCATTTTGAAAGATAAATGAGTTGTTTTTATCATGATAATTTATTTTAATTTTTTGTATATGAAATAATTACATTAAATTCTTAAGAAACTTCAACGCAGTAATTATTTAGTTAATAATTAAATAAAATAAATGACACTAAAAATATTAAAAGTGTAGTAAATTTAATGAATTATTGTGTTCCGTCAATTTTTTAGATGAATATATCATGTTACATAGGTGTGAACATAAGATATTTTAATTCTATCATTATCTTGATATTTTTTGAATTCAAATTAAATGAATAATGTCAAAATTGACATTAATGTTATTTTATAATAGATGATATTTTATTAAATGATTTAAAATTACTAAAAAACCCATATCCCACCAAGTGATTTCTAAATGTTTAAAAATATCAAATATGGTCCATTAATAGACCAATTATTTTTTATAGTGACTATATTTACCCCTAAATAGTAAAAACTCTATTAGCATTGTTAAAGTTAAAACGATGTTTTTACACGTTACGTACACTTGTGTTAAAATTTATTTTCAAAACACATAAGATTTAAATTTTATAAATTAGATATCGTATTTATAATAAATGGGTCTAAATTATCTAATAAGTATTGTTTGAATTTATTCTTAATGGATAAATTACCTGGGTTATAAAACTAGTTTCAAACAAAAAATGGTAAAAAAAGGAAACCTAGATGTTAAGAAACAAAATGTTTAAAACATGTGTTTTATTGTGTGGTTGAGGTGTGGATCGACCATATCATCCCTCTACCCCATTAATTATCAATATTGGATCCAATTGAGGTAATATTGGCCTCTCAATAGTGAATACTTTTGGGTATTTTCAAAAATACCACTCCTCAATTATAAAAGGGCATTCACTCTCCTTTCTTCTTCACACCTTCAAACCACTTTGATTCGGCTAAACCATATCCAAATCACTTCCCAACTTCCCTTACCAACTTATTTCAATTTTTATTAACCCATGATGATATAATAACCTTAGTATCTTCCATATACTGGGATGTTATTATAATAAGGGCATGACCTAAAACCATCTTCACTTCAATCAAATGGGTTATGAAACCATCATTCATGTGTACGGCGGTTATCGCCACACGAACCGATGTCGTTTGTTTTCCCCATTTTCACCTCTCACAGTTGGGTATGATGATGGATTTATAGTATGTATATATATATATATACATGATATTTATAACATAATTATACCTCTAGAATCACTATATTATATATATATATATATATCTTTTTACCTTCCATTCCGTAGAAGATACGATAACATCATTCGTGTACTTGGGTTTTACATGAAAAGTAAAACTAAAATACACACTCATGTGGGGATTTTAGGGTACACATCATGTACTTATCCCTTGCTACCATTTTGAGGGTTTTTCATGTTTTTATTCCTCGAAGTCAGAATTAGATACAAGAGTAGTCCATTTTGAGTGTTTTCCTACATAGATAATAATGGTGAAACCCTTGGGGTGGTTTGAGGACACCTAAAAGGTGTTTTTGGGGTGAAATATCTTGAATAGAGATGTTCTTCCTCCAATTAATTATTTCAACTATCTCCTTAAAGTGAGACTTGGGACGAGACCCACCCAAGGGTCGTATGAAATGATTAGTGGATTTGGAATGGGTTTTCTAAGTTCTTCGTCTAATGTATCTTGGGATAGTCCATGGTTAGTGGGACTAGATGTGACTTGATGAGAGGGACTTTGTTGGGTGTTTGGAACAACCTAGAGTGATACCTTGATCTGAGATGGTCCATGATCCATATCCCTATACTAATGTTTACATGGATTTTCTCATGAGGACATCTCCCATGTTAGGTGTTCCCTTTTGTCCTAGGAGGCCACGAGATGTTAGAGATAGGGTTGTGGGATGTATTTACCCAGAAAACCAAGTCATGTAATATTCCTCTACTTACTATTTACAAGGATCCTGATAGGGATACCTTTTTCTTACCTTCTAATTTAGAGTATCCCAAGTAGGAGGCCTCTATAGTGTTTTGACCTGAGGTACCCAATGGGTTCCCTGGTGTTTGAACAATCCTGAGCTAGTGCATTACGGGTTTGGGTAGAGATAGTAGTAGGTGTCACCTTAGAATCTGTATTGAATTTGTGAACCAGAGGTTTTGTGTAAGTAGTGATGGGTTTAGGCATATATCTACCCTCAATATTTACTTTTTTCCTTCACTTAGTTACTATTTATGTAGTTATGAGTCCAGACGTGCTTATTAGAACTTAAACCATGGGGCCTGATATGTTATGACGCATATGATGGGGATTCCCGATGGTACTTCTTGGTATCCAGCTTATTACACCTTGAGAAATACTTGGATTCTTGATTATAGAATTCCTTAGAAAGGCTCATAGGCTAGATGAAATTATATTACACCTTGAGCAATACTTAGATTCCTGATTATGGGATTCATTGTATGGGCTCATAGGCTGGATGAAATTATATTACACCTTGAGAGATACTTGGATTCCTAGTTACAGAATGCCTTGAGTGATACTTGGATTCCCTATGTGGAATTCCTTGAATGGGATCATAGGAAATATTGACTTACCACATTGTCTATTATTACTCGATCGATACTTGGATTCACTAGGTGTAATAACTTGGATGGGATCAAAGGGTATATCAACTTACTATATTGTTTATTATTCCTTGAGAAATACTTAGATTCCTAAATTAGAATTCCTTGGATGGGCTCATAGGGAATATTGACTTACTAAATTGTCTGCTATTCCTTAAGAGATATTTGTATTCCCTGTATGGAATGCCTTAGAAGGGATCATAGGATATATTGAATTCTTATATTATGAATTAATTTATACTTAGATTCCAATACAAAATTCCTTGGAAAAGCTCATAGGTTAAATGAAATTACATTGGTATTTTTGACTTTTGTACTATTTCCCCCTTAATTAAAATATGATACCCTTATAATATTTAGTTCAGAGACATTTCCAACATTGATCGAAGAAGGTATGGTTAATCAGGATTTTGGACCCAAGGATTGACTTGATTATATTTACATGGCTTTAGTGGTACAACATCCAACTCAATGCCTTATTCATGGGTCTATCACGATTAGAAACCCAGTGATCTACTGTGTTTTAATTTATTTATTTATTCCAGTTGTGTCTTATCTAGGATGATCGTATTTTCTTTATCATGCACTTATGATAATAGAATATAGGTTTTTTATTAGGGGTGGCCTACTGAGATTTATTTCTCACCCCTTGTACATGAATCTCAGTGTGAATTCAAACCTTATGTGTACTTTCAGGGGGAGCATGGATGTATGATAAATAGGGTTGAGTCCCAATGTTACATGATTGAGCAGGACCACTCGTGTGGATTATTATGATCGGTCTGGAGTAGCTCGGCAGTGTCATGGAGACTGAGTATGTGGTTTGACTCGGAGTTATAAGTACATATCTGTACTTTTATTTTTGTTCCTTTCATTTAATCATGTATATGTGATTATCCAAGTGGGTGATCAGTTTTTCATTTATTACATGGTAATTTAGGCCTTTACTATATTCCATTTTATTACAACCATGTTTATATTTATTGCTTTTTCACTTTTTTTATTTATATATATGGATGATGTTTTGTTATTTCCACTAGTTTCTTATTATGATATGAGGTCATAGTCTCTCCACAGACACACCCTATACCTTTTTTTCTAGTCAAGAGTCTCTAGTGTATGGGGAGTCATGTTTGAAGCCTATTCTCCAACCAGTCTAGTTACTGTTTATAGATTGAACCAGCTCGAGACTTGATAAAGTGGTATCAGAGTTGTTTATTTTCCTGTTTCTTTACTATTTTTGTAATGTTCCATGCCTTACTGACCTGTTACTTTGACATTTTGGAATTTGGAGTCATTTGAATGTGGTTTAGAGGGATCAATGGAGTTGGATCTATCAGAGTATTGTAGGTGGCGGTTTATGACATGAATCGTAATCACTTTGTGAATTGGTGATTCATGGGTTGTATAGCCAGATGGTTTCACATCTTGTATGAGGTAAAGGGGGAGTCCATGAAATGGATTCACATCATTAAATGTGAATTCACAACATGTAATTAATTAATGGATGAGGTGGTGTGAATTTCAACATAATTTGGAAAAATGGGAATTTAATTCGTGAATGTGTTACACAGTGTGAAAGTTTCGGATTACAGGTTATTTTATAACCCTTTCAGCCAATTTATTTTTATTAATTCATAACTCTCTCTCTATCATTCTAGATGAAACCTAGGTTCCCTGAGGATATCTTCTATCCCTCTCCCTCTTGCTTCAATCCATTGATTCTGGTGGATTCCCATTAGTGATTCATGGTGAGTTCTCCTCTCTTTCTTATGAGTTTCCTTCTGTTATTCTTTGGATATCCACTAAAGTGGTTCATTTTTTGTTTTATGTGTGTATAGGATTATTTTTTGACAACCCTTTTGTGTGGTGTAGGTTGATCCACGAGTTCCTTATGTAGCAGTGGTTTTTGGGCAGTTTTGTCTTTACCTTATGGTGCGCAGCAAGATTAGAAAGCTTCCTTGAGGTAGGGAATCCTCGTTCTCACATGTTTATGTATTATGTGTGAGATATTCATGGTTTTTATTTCCTTTAGGTGGATATTAAGGATCATAAGAATGATATAATTAATTGGAATATTTAAAATTGATGGGTAATGGGAGTTTTTGCATGCTTTACTATTTTAATACATATTGTTGATGTTATTATGTATTCCTATTGTCAATTCTGAAAATAATGTCTATTCGGGGACTTGTTTGCATTATATTTTTTATATTTTAATGACCCTTGTTGTGTTATTGTGTGATCACACTTTGAATAAAAGGTTAAATAACATATATTCAGCTAATAATTGGTTGCCCCTACACATCTGGTTTGTGTGATATTACCCATGATAAATAAATAAGATATGTGATAATTCCCCTAAATAATTGTGGAATATTATTTGTGTTTTTGTTGTATTTTTATGCTTGTTGTGTTTTTCCTATGTGGTTTGGGTTGTTATGCGGTGATTTTAGTGTCTGGATAGGTTGTGTAGTATGAGGGGTAGTGATGCAATGGTTGGTCAGCATGGATACCATGTGGGTAGTTGTGTGATATGGTGGGATGAGGTTGGGTCACAGTGGTTGTGGCATAGTGGTTGTGGCGTAGTGGTTGTAGTGTAGTGGTTGGGGTGAAATAGTTGTGTCACAGTGATAGTGATGCAATGGTTGTGGCATAGTGGTTGTGGTGCAGTGGTTGTGATGTAGTGGTTGTGGCGTAGTGGTTGTAGGGTAGTGGTTGTGATGTGGTGGTTGGGGTGCATGGCAGTTATGGTTGTGTAATGGTTGAGATGTGTGGTTGTTGTGGTGATATGGCTTGGGCAATGTGACATGATGAAGATGGTGGATATATGGTGTTGTGGTGGTGGTTGTGCGAGTTAGGCTAGTTTTTGTGTGGAATGGTTATGTTGGTTTTCTAGTTAGCCATGGGATGAATTGTAATGATATACGAAACAAAATAGAATAGTAAAGAAACAAGGTGGACTGTAAATGGATGTGGGATAACTAGCTTAAACTTAATTGAATGAATTAATGAGTAGTGTAATGTTAAATGAAATGGATGATGAATAAAAGTGTAAAAACTTATAAGTGGAAAGTGTAATGTTGTGTCATTTTTGTGGTAGTTGTGTGGTGTGTTGAATATAATGGTGGCAGTGGTTGAGACAGTTCATGTGTGGTATGTGGTAGTGATGTGGTGTGTTCTAGTGTTATTGATGTGAACCCATAGTTTTGGTATTGTGTGTTATCTATATATCATTAATGTTTATGTTATTTTATACATACCCCAATTGAGTTGGATAACCTTACCAATGCTTAGAGTTGTTGAGTTCTGAGTGTTTTCCACAACATATAAGATAGTAGTGATATGGATAGTCAAATACCCCCACTCTTCCTTCTACAGTAATGTGATGGCCTAGGTGTCTACAAGTGAGATGTGATGTGTTGGATCAGGTGTCTTTTAAAAGGATGTGATGTGATATGTTGGCCCAATTGTCTACAGGTGAGACGTGATGTGGTGTGATGTGATATGTGGTTGGGGTCATGTGTGGTAGGAGAAGGGCATGAGGTATATATCTTTCACGTTTATGTTACCCTACTACTCTGTTTCTGGTTGTGTTGTGATGTGATGTGCCGCCTAGGTGTCTGCGAGAGGGATGTGATGTGATGTGATGTGATGCCTGGCTTAGGTGTCTGCAGGTGGGATGTGATGTGATGTGATGTGATTTGTGGCCCAGGTTTTACGGGAGGGATGTGATGTTATGTGATATGTGTAGAAGAGATGGGCATATATTTCATTCGATGTTCTGGAATGAGAGTAGAAAATCAGTAGGGAATCTGCAGTGGGGTGCCTTTATTTATTATGATTTCAATGTTATATTATTATATTGGATGCGTGATTTTATGAGTGAGCCATGATGAGGTTGGGTTTGATTAAATGACCTGTATAAGTGATTTTTGGTTCTGTTGTTTATTCATTGGTGCATTAGCATTATCTTTTCACATGTGCACTTGAGGAATTTATTATGTCCCTATTGAGTATACCCGTTATGCTCACCATATGTTTATAAAATCTTTTCAGGTTTCTAGGTGGACTTTAGGGATCGAGATGGACATTACTAGCTGGGTTGGAGCTGCTGTCAAGTCGCTTCCATAGACTATATTTTGATATTTACTTTAAATACTTTTATATGTATCATTTTTTCATTATTCATGAATTGTGGGATGGTTTTTGGTTTACCTTTATATTATATTCAATATTTGTTTGGTGATTCTATATCCCTGATCCTATTTCATTTATAGAGGGTAATGTATCCCATACTATAAGATTTTTATATCCTTGGTTCTATTCGTCAACCCAGGGTCTACTGGAGGTGGGACTCAGGGGTCATATTCTCTCTCCCCTCATTACAATATCTTTGGTGGGAGGGGGTCATGATAGAGTGGTATCAGAGGCTGATGGTTGAGAGATAGGATGGATTTTAGAGTTCAACACGGTGAGGTTTGCATGGGTTGGTATGGAAGTAGTTCTATTTAACCTTGGTCTGTGAAATAGGTCAGGGAGACAGGCTAGGACATGGGATTTTAGCCCCCCCCCCCCCCCCCCCCCCGTGATCCAGTGCCTGGACTTTTAGCTTATTGAAAGACTAGGTTAGGTGGACCTGTTTGTAAGATAGAGACCTAAGAGAGGTACATGAATCATGTTTTTTGTGTTTGTGTCTCGAATGGGTTGTTGTGAGAAAATAAAATGAATTAAATAAATAATCTTTGATAAAATTACTTGATATAGAGCTTAGGATATTCTCCTTATTTTCAAGAATAGCTCGTGTTCATCGTCCACAAGTCACTCAGGCAGTTGAAGTTCAGTAGGATAATATGGTTGATCATCAGAGGGTTGACCCCATAGAGGAGGATGAGGTATGGTAGTAGTCTTTGCGTTACTTTCAACAACAGATTTTGGGTAAGTACAAGGGGAGTGTCTCTAATCTAGATACATAACATTGAATGGTGGAGCTCGAGATCCCTTTCAATCTGATCCGAGCATGATCTGAGTTTTGGGCACCATTAGTAGTTATTCGGATGTGGGGAGATGCGTTTTAGTTGTGGAAACTATTTCTTGGTGACCGTGAGGAGGAAAATGTGTTGTGGCCAAACTTGTATAGGGAGTTTCGAGCAGAGTTTCTATAATTAATGATGAGGGAACCCAAGAGGCAAGAGCTTCTCTCCCTTTATCAGGGGAGTCTGAGTGTTGGAGATCTTGGGATCAGGTTCAAGGACCTCCTACACTTTGTTTCAAATTTTTTTCCATATAAGGAGTCTAGAGCACAACATATGGAGGAGGCTTTGTGCCTAGTGATCGAGTATGCGGTCACGCTGTTTATGCTCCTAACGTATCTAGAGGTGCAGAAAAAGGTTGAGGTTATCAAGAGTATGCTCTCCTTGGGAGTTTATTCTTAGTAGGGTGTCCAGTAAGAAGTTTTAGGGAGGAGAACTTCAAGGAGTGGGTCGGTCTTCAGGCAGTTAGGGTTCCATTATACAGGGAACCGGTTGTGGTAGTTTCTTTCCCGACCATCAGGGGAAGGTGGTTTCCAAGAACCTTCTGAGGGTTTACCATTTACATGCCATATTTTTGGGATATATAGGAACCGCCAGACTCAGTATCCAATTGCTCAAGGAGGTCAGTTTTAGATGGGCATTCAAGCCCATTTTCAGCTGCAGTAGTTGCCTTTGAGGCATTTTTGGAGACAGGGACCACAAGTTGTTGTTCAGTAGCCAAGAGTAGGTGGATTTGGAAGAGGGAAGCCTCGTGATGGTCCCTTTCCATAGGGACCCAGGCCAAAGTGCGGTTTTGGAGGCTGGCAGCAGAGAGGTAGATGAGATGGGCATAGTCAAATGCACGCGTTAGAGGTAGCAGCGCCAGCAGAGCTGGGAGTTGTTTGAGGTATGATCAGTTTATCTTCTACCCTTGTGTGTGCCTTGTTTGATTCAGGATACTCCCACTCCTTTGTTTCTCCTTCTTTAGTATGTATGTTGGGACTGGGTGTAGAGAGGCTTCTAGTGCCCCTGGTGTTATCTACACCGGTTGGAGGCCATGCTTTCTTGTTGATGTATGCCAGGAATGTAGACTCATGATGCGGTAACACCACACTACTGCAAAACAGACCTTTAACAGCATTGGACTTTATTAGTGCTAGAAAAAAGCACTGATAAAGGTGTCCTTTATCAACACTAAAAAAAGAGATGATAAAGGGTAACTTTTATCAGCACTTTTAATTAGCACTAATAAATGGTACCCTTTATCACCGCTTTATTTTTAGCATTGAAAAAGGATACCCTTTATCAACGCTTTATTTTTAGCATTGATAAAGGTCCTGAATAAAATGAAACAATTGAACAAATAAAAATTAAAAAAAATATTAACAATTTTATTAATTAAATAACTATTGATAAAAATGAATAAATTGGATATATATATATATAAATTATAAATATTAAAAAATAGTATATATTAAATATATAGATATATAGAATGAATAAAATGAAATAATTAAACAAATAAAAATTAAAAATGAGTAAATTAATAAAAATATTAAACATTTTATTGATTAAATAATTATTGATAAAAATGAATAGATTTAATATACATATATATAGATTATAAATATTAATAAATAGTATATATTAAATATAGATATATAAAATGAATATATTTTAATAATTAATCAAAAAAATGAATAAATTGTAATAATTAAACAAAAAAATTAAAAATGAATAAATTAAAAAATTATTAAGAAATTTATTAATGAAACAATTATTAATAAAAATTAATAAGTTTAATATATATATATATATATTAATTATAAATTATAATAAATGATAAATATTAAATATAAATATATAGAAAATGAATAAAATGTAATAATTAAAAACATATCAATATCTTATTCATTTTTAATGTTGTTTTATTTTTCAATTCAACATATATCAAACATGTGTTACATTTATTTCACTTACATATATGTAATTAATGCATTTTTATATACAAATAACACACACAAATATGTATACAATTAAGGAAATCTTATATAGAAACATATACACCTAATATTTATGTAATTTATTCAAATTTATTATATTTTATAATTTCATTATGACATGATACATTTTATATATTATGTTTTTAATCGGTTAATTTTATTTATTTATTTTTAATATTATTATAGTTAGGTATTATTTAATCTTTTTTTGAATTTAATCATTTTATATTATTTTTTTTTATTTATTTATTTACTATGTTTAAATACTTTCAATATATATCCATGATTTTTTAATAATTTATATTTAATTAATAAAACTTATCCATTTTTTCAATATTTTTAAAGTGTACCCATTTTTAATTATTCAATTTCACTCATTTTTAAAATGAATGTATTTAAGATTATATATTCATTAATAATGTTAAAAATATATTTGTAAATAAATATATTTATAAATGTATATTTACTATATTTATAAATTTATATATTTATAATTATAATAAATAAATAAATATTATTTTCTAAAAAAGTATTTATATAATTATGAATAAATAATTATATATATTTAAATAATTATAAAATTATAATAAATTTATTTAAATAATGAATATATTATATTTCTATTTCTATTTCTATTTCTATTTCTATTTATATTTATATTTATATTTATTTATTATATATATATATAATTATATAAATATATATAATGATATAAATATATAAATATTATTTTTTAAAAGTATTCATATGTTTATAAATAAATAATTATATATTTAAATAATTATAAAATTATAATAAATATATTTAAATAATGAATATATTTACTATATTTATATTTATATTTGTATTTATATTTATTATATATATATATAATTATATAAATATATTTATAATTATAAAATTATAATAAATATATTTAAATAATGAATATATTTACTATATTTATATTTATATATATTTATTAAATATATATATATAATTATATAAATATATATAATGATTTAAATATATTTATAATTATAAATAAATAATTATAAATATATTTATTTATGAATATATTTATAAATGTATATTTACTATATTTATAAAATTATATATTTATAATTATAAATAAAAAATATAATTTTCTTAAAAAAGTAATTATGTAATTATAAATAAATAATTATATTTTTAAATGATTATAAAATTATAATAAATAAATGTATAATTATATAAATATATTTATAAATTTTTTATTTATAATTATAATTATAAATCATTTATCAGTGGAAAAGTTTTAGTGCTGATAAAGATGTCTTTTATCGATGCTTATCAGTTTAGCACTAATAAAAGAGATCTTTATCAGCACTTTTTTGCAAGCACTGATAAAAGTATCCCCGATCTATTTAAAAGAACTCTAACTGTGACTAATTCAGTTACGATTCTCAAGCTCTCACATAACTTCCCTATTGTCGGCGCTCCTCTAAATTCTCTCGGATGAATCAAGACTATAATCTAAGGTATGTTATTTTCTCCTTTTCCTCTCCTATTGATTGCTTGTTTTGGGTTTCGTGGTTTTCATTTTTGTGCATTTCTCAACCATAATGAACCCTACTTCTCTTCTCCCATGGAGAACTAAGGACATCGTCTAATTATTGACTTCAAATCGCTGATGATTGGTTACGTCAAGTTTTTGTGCTGCTGTGAGGCTTGTGATGAGAGCCTAGGAATTTGTTTTATCATTTATGATTTGTATCTGTTATTTTAAGTTCCAATGAAAGTCTCAATTGGGGTTGAAAATTAACTTTCTTTTTTTTCACCATTCGGTGTAGCATTGGAAGTGTTGTGTATACTTTTGTTTACTGAGAGATTGAATCCCTCTCTTCCTGAACTCTCTCATCACCTAATTCAATTTGACTGACTGAAAAAATTTATAAAAAAAATAGAATCCGATTATAATTCTTTATATATGATATATACGATATATATTTGATATATTTTAACTCTAATGATGGAAAATGGAAATGGGATGTGTGCTTTACATATTACGGGTCACCATGATTTGTATTTCACTTGCTCCTTACTACTTTCAAAATAATTCTACATTTATAGGTATATTTATTTATACACATATGTTAATATTATAATCATTTCAATTTAATGTAATGTTTTTAATGAAAATTTGGTTTAAAAAATATTGATTCACACCTTTTATTATTTGATTTTATGGTATTTTCTAAAATATTTTTGTTTTTTATTAAAGTGATAAAAAAAATGAACACTTATATTTAGAGAATTATATTTTTGAAATGTAATATGTTAGAATCCATAATTAAAATTGCATTTAGGACATTTTTAATATTAGTGGGTTTAGAGTATACATGGGATAAACATATTTTTTAAAAATAATAAGTGTTAGGTTTTATTTATTTTTTTTGAAACAAATTTGTCTTTAGTTTTTTGTTCTAATTATATGTCACAAATAGTTTCTCAATAAATATATAAATTACTTCATGATTTTATTTAAGGATAAGTTTATCTATATTAATTTCATAGTATTTAGATCATATAGGATATGTAAGAATTTAAAATGTATGTCTTTTAGAGTATTTTTTGAAAATAAATAATTTATTGTTTATTAACCATTAAAATATCTTATTCATGGTTTAAATAATTCAATAGTAATTAAATAACTCCATTTATAAGTGTTTTAGATTGGTTTTGAACATAATCAATGGTAGTGAATGGTTTTAATTGTGTTAGATTTTTTAAAACATGGGTTATATAAAATATTGATCGATTATTATGTATTACACATGCTATAATAGAAATATTTAAGTGATTATCATGTTTTATTATTCGATTAAGGAATTTGATGTTTACGATACCAGATTAGTTATAGTTTTTATATATGTATATAATATTTTATTTTTCAGATGAAATGGTTCATAATATATATATGTTAATAGGATAATTATATTCTTCAAATTATTTTACTGTAATCGTACACAAATATGGTTTTAATAATCATTATATTGTAAAATTAACCAATACACATTTATAAATAATTTTTTGACTAAGGGAACTATATGAATTATTATCAAATGTAACATAATTATTTTCTAAACATTATAATTTTAGGAAATGGAAAAAAATTATAACTTATTTAGTATGTCTTCATTTTTATCAATGTAGCATAATTTTTTATGTGAGGGCTAGGTATAATAGGTTAGAATGTGAGTTACTATGGACATGTTAGTGATTCATTGAGGGTTAGGGTGAGGGTGATGTGAAATTTTTGTTGTTGTTTGTTCTTCTTTATAGTTTTTCAGAAGTTAGGTTTAACTAGTGTATTGTGGCACCCATTATGTGGTTCTTTCCTAAGGGGACCAATTATGTTAATACTTACCCATATTTAAAATTCACTTCCTAATAAAAATGTCTATGTTATACCCATTTCTTGATTTGTATGCAATAAGTACATGTGATGGTTATCCCTGAGGGATAGTCTTAGATTCTAGGGGTCTGAGGACGAATCTCATGGTACCTATGATGTGGTTATTTCCAGAGGAAGATAAATAATTTTTTCTCCTCCTATGATTCAAATGTTAACCTATTATTAGTGAAATGATTTTAATGTTAGGGAACAACCATGGTATAAACTTATGGTATGATTATTATAATTCAATGGTATGAAATAAATTCAGTGCATTTGATTATCATGGTGTCTTAGTTAATGCAAAATTACTTGACTTACATGTGTATTTTGAGTGTTACTTCTTTGAACATATACTCAAATATATACATTATTGTATATTTTAGGGGTCCTGTTAGTATTTGATTGTTTATTTTTATACTCACACCCTACACGTGAACCTCAGTGGATATAGAGATCTTATATTTGAGATACTAGTGAGGTAAAATGACTAGTAACATAGATTAGATTTGGTTCAGCTTAGTGGGGATGAGTTGATTTTGTCATGGTAGTGTCAAGGACCTTTTAGGATTTTGAGATGAGATTTGAAATTTTAAATTAAGATGTGGTAATTTAAAAAGTTTTAAAGTAAAAACTATAATCCTCACCAGTTTCATCTCATAAACAGTTATTATTGAATTTTTTTTATTTGAGACTCATCCCCCATCTCTTATATGTTTCCTGAACTACTCTGACCAGCATTCATCCAAAATGATCATCGGTACTCGGTATGGGATGACTACTACTCATAGTATTTCAAGTAACATAGGTGTGTGTCTAGAAGATATGGAGGATGATTCTAAAGTGAAAAAATGAAATAATAACTATTAGGGAGATAAAGATGATGAGTATGACAGTTGTTTATAAATTTCAACCTTAAATTAATTCATAGGATAACACCTACCATAGTGAATTAATTCTTTTCTTAAATGCAATTTCCCATTTCCTTCAAAATGGATGCATGCTAATCATTTTACAAAAGAGTATGAAGAAAGAGTTAAAGAGTTCATCAAGTTTGAAATAGATCATGCATACGAACCTTCTCAAATCCTTTATCTATTTTTATGTTGTTTTTATTTAAGATAAAATAAATGTTTGACTACTCATATAGACAATGTCTTCCGCACATGATGATGTTATCAATCTTGAGGAAGAATAAACTTTTGATGATGAAATTGTAGAATTATTAGGGGATCAACATCATGTTGATGAAAAAAACAACAATGATGTAGCATCACAGTGTTGAATAAAATTATCAAGTCAAGAATCTAGGGTATAAAATTTGAGGCTGGTTAGAATAAATGTGGCCAACCTATTGACCCCAACAAGTCGATGTTCATTAGTTATGTTCGGGTCACAACGAGGATGAATGTGTCGATTAATATTGATTCATGGTGCCATATCCAACCTGTAATGAATAAAACCATTTAGAAAGATATGATGGTAATGTTATGATATACTTTATCTATTTTATTGAAAAATTATATAATGAAACATTGATTTAATTTTCATTATTCCTTGTGGAGTTTGTTTATTTTAGAATATTTTCATAATAAATGTGTCTTTATGGTCATTTTAAAATCCTATAGAGGCTTCCGAACTCTTCTTACTAAGTTATATCTTAGGGATGATGAGGTTAAAGTAAATCCCCACCAACCAGTTAGTTATGAACACATTATAAAGTAGGAAACATGGACTAATTTCATCAATCATTGCAATGAGAAATCATTTCAGGTGAATTATAGTCCATAATATATTATATGAAATTATTTATTCTATCTAATTTGATTTAAAAAAATTAATTTATAAAACATCAAAAGAGTTCTGAAAATAAATAACATGCATCAAAATCAATGTACCCCTATCGCAAAGCAAGGATGTGGTATGCTTTAATAAATAATAAATTGGAATGTATTTTAAATTAGCAATAAAAGTTTTATGTGATATGAAACAACATATGTTCCTTTTTTTATATTAATATTGATGAATCAAATTTTCAATCTACTTTCATCCCATGTCATGTGCTATAGAAGGAGGTTCATGAAAATAAGAAGGGTAAACTAGTTGATGAAAACACAAAAATAGTATGGGAATATGTGAAAGTATGACATAATAGTAATTCATTATGCTTTATAATAGTATTATATAAAAATATATTTTTATGTTTATATTTTTTTATATGGTTTAGACAAAATAATGGAAAATTATTGCACCATAATAAAAAATATTTTTAGTACCTTTGAAGCGATTGGAACAATATGGTCATGTTAGAGGATTAGGTTTTGGAGTGTCTCCTCGAACATATTTCAAGAAGATAAAACCACATGAAGGTATATGTAATATGGTGAAATGATTACATGAAAAAATAGACTCACTACAGGATATTATTGTTTGGTTAGGTTTGGAAGACCAATGTATGAGAAAGGATCAAAGTGAACTGACAATGGAACAAATATCCGCACATGAACCAAATGAACCCTCTAGATTTCAGTATAGTTATTCCCCTCAACCATGTACCTTACACGAGGTAATCAATTTTTTCATTTCTCTTTATCCTAAATTTGAATCAAACAACTTCCAATAACTTTATATTACTAAAATTTTGTAAGGTACAGTTGTATGTTATTTCTATCTGTCAACACCCATGCACCAAATTGTTGTGAGGGGTATGACATATAATATCTTGAGAGATAAGATACACCTAAAACAAATCCAAAAATATCACATTAGATTGGGTATTTAGGTATCTCATGAGTTGAATTTTGAGTTACCCGTTCCACTTGATGATCCATATATTACAGCGGTTAATGATACTATTGGAACTTTTGTAGCATGGTCTTCTAATATTATAAAGATACATGAGGTATGTCTTTAACAAAAAAATTCATATGAAAAATCTATAACAGATGATGAAAAGAGGTCTAAAGTTAGGTATGATATTATATATGGATAAATTGGTAGGGAAACGGAAGGTCGAATCAAGACAATCTAGTGAATCGACCAAGAAATCAAAACAGCCTTTCGAGAGTACCTTCTCCTCGCTAGTTCCAGAGCAACATTTATTATCATTACAAATTCATGAAAAGACCACATTCAAATATTGAAATATGTCTTACATTCCATATTAAAATAAATATATGTAACTTTCATGATAGACATAATTGGTATTGAGACTATAAATGATATTCTTAAGAATTGATGGTTGGGAGTCTCAGTTTTGAATACATACATAAGCTACATTTTCATAATATGTATGTCCAAATAGTGAGATAATATGTTTATTAAAGTTAATAACTATTCATATTTTCTATAGGAATTTATATTACTACTATATAAAGGGAAAATCATGCGAATCACAATTTGAATTCATTAATCCCTATATCATTTCTATGACAAAACTTACTTTGGATAAGGAAGAAATTGAGAAGGAAAGAGATGAGCTACTTGAAGAATTTGAGTAAAAAATATCAAACGAAAAACACTTTTTGATGACTAAAATGTAGAGGTAAAACTCTAAAAACTAATCTCATAAAATATATTTTTAATTTTTTCATTACTTATTTGTTTTTGTTTTTTTAGGCAGCACTGGATGTTGATCATAGTCAATCTAGATACCCAAATATTTATTTTTTGGATCTAATGCATAGATATCCAAAAAACTGACCACAAATGATGTGTATTGTGAATTTTTAATAAACCAAATGTAACACCCTATAATGATAAAGGGTTAAATGAATAAATGATATGACTCATGTCAACAAGGTGCACCTTTCTTTTTAGGAGCCTACTTGATTAGAACTCCACAGTTAATTGTGATTTTACTGAAGTAGTGATTAGGATGGGTGACCTTCTGAGAAGTTTCTCAGGGTGTGTGCGAGTGAGGAAAAAGCACACTATAAAGAACATTTTTTGGCATGTGGGGACAATAATTTAGTTAGATGACCTATTCGGGCATGTGGGTGGGCCCCAGGTAGGGAACCACATGTCTGCGGGGCAACTGGTGGTACCTGGCGGGCCAGGACCCGACAACCTTGTTAAGGTGGGGTGTATGTGTTTTCAGTGGGGCCCAGTTGTTACATTTGGTATTAGAGCAGGAACTCATACTTAAGTGTAGTGGCACTGCCTAGGTTGAGATATAGGGTTCGTAATAAGGATCTTTTGTTTTAAAGGGGGTGAATGTAACACCATAGAATGATAAAGGGTTAAATGAATAAATGATATGACTCATGTTAATAAGGTGCATTATTTTTTGGATCCTACCTGATTAGAACTCCATGGTTAAGCGTTCTTGGTTTGGAGTAGTGATCAGGATGGGTGAACTTCTAGGAATTTACCCAGGGTGTATGTGAGTGAGGACAAAGCACACTGGAAAGAACGTGTGTTGGCATGTGAGGATAATAATTTAGTTATATGAACCATTTGGGCATGTGGGTGGGCCCTGGGTAGGGGACCACGTGTCTGCAGGGCAACTAGTGGTACCTGGCGGACCAGGACCCGATGACCTTGTTAAGTTGGCATGTTTGTGCTGTCAGTGGGGCCTGGTTGTTACACTATAATAAAGATTTTATATATAAACTTTGAATTATATGTTTCAGTGTATGTTTTAACAAGAATTTTATTATGATAGGGAGGTCGCTAAATATAGGATAATTCATGGCATGAAGTCAGTTTCTGGATAGATAAATCCTGTGGATTACTACAAATATGAACAGATTAAGTTATATATAGAAATATTTAACTATGAAAACATATTTCAAAACAATTTACTTATTTTGGTCAATGTTTATACAGTGTATGAAGCAAGATAATGGAAATGATTGTGTATATTATGTTTGAGAATTTATGAGAGAGATCATAAAGCATGAAAAGACCAGCATACCCCAATAGTTAATTTTTGAAGGTAATTACAATTTCATTAAATATATTTCTTAATAATTTGTTTGTCTATATTTTCTAAATACTATCAAGATTACTGACAACATTCATACTCAAAATAAGAAGTAAATTTTTTATAGATGAGTGGGTAGCGTACATGTTTTCAAAATGTTTTCCGACAACAAATTTAGTTGATTACCTTTTATGTTTGAGATCTAGTACAAGCTATGACCTTAGAAATATATTTGGGGTGTGAAGCATTAGTTTTAGAATTATTATATATTATTTTTGATATATTTCTCAAGGATAAGTATAATGGAGGAAATCAATTTGTTTAGAAGCACTGTCCTGCAAAAAATAAAATTGTTGGGAAATAGAGGAGGCAAAGGTGGAGACATAGGTAGAGGAAGATTTAGAGTTGGAGACCGAGGTGGAGGAGAATGAAAAGGTGGAGACTGAGCTGTAGACCGATGTAGAGGAGGATATGAAGCATTGTATTTCAAACAATAAAATTATTGGGCAATGAAGTAGAATGGAGATCATACTGAGGTTTTGTTTGAGAATAATTGTTGAAAAGTTCACACAACACTTGTCACTTAAGATAAGATCTATTGTGAAAGTGTTTCAGGTGGCTTATTGAAAAAATGTTTTCACTAGTTGTTTAAGTGATTTTATATAGAAATTTAAGTGGAGGAATTTTTTTCAGAAACAAAACAAACACCGCTTATTTTTTCAAAATGATTATCATAGGCTACAATTTCTATTAGAAAATTCCAAGTACTATAAAATATTATTGAAGTTTGAAAGCAATCCCTCGCCAAGAAAAAACTGAACAATAATAATAAAAAGATTCAATTTCTTGCCCATGAATTCTCTACACTACAAAGAAAGGGTCTTAGTAGTGGATCCAATAGTCACTTGAGAGTTATACAACACTAATCCAATCATATAATCCAATTCTAATGTTTGAATAAATATGTGTGTAATCAACCAAAAAATCCAGTAGGTGTATGAGAGAACTATTGGAGGACAGCCAGTATTGAGAGATCATGGTCATCGAGGAGGGTTGGTGTCAAAGGAAACATGACATCAAATGAAAATAAACCACCTTATAAATAAATCCTTGAAAATTAAAAACCTACTTCAAATGAAATCATTAAGCACCAAAAATTCAAACAAATACCCCATTGAAAAAGAAGCTAGTATCTTGATCCAAAACCTCTAAAAAATAAATAAATACAAAATTTCATAGATTGAATCATAAATTTTCAGAAAATAAAAATACAGTGGTTTCAATTTGGTGGGTGGTGTAATTATTTGGGATATTATGTCATAAATTAGATGCATGATATAATATCATAAATGCTTTTGAAATCTATACAATTAACGTTCATTATGAATGTTCACATTCATTATGTAAAATGATCCATGTTCGCAATCTTATTAATAAAAAATCATCATTATTCTCAATAAAAAATACATGAGAATATGGATATTCCCATTTTTATGAACAAATAATTATGATGTTATGTTAGAGTTTATCATCACCTGGAATATTGAAAAGTATATACTAATCTATAGAACAATACAAAAAGACTTAATAGATGCACTAGATTTCAATGTCATTTGGATTTTATAAAGGGATATACTGATTTTTAATACTATCAAAAAGGGGTAAAAAATTTATAATGGAGTTTAGTGTCTTCTAAAAATACATAATGGGTTACACTGAAATTTTTTCCATCAAAGAAGGTATATGGTTTATCATGGAGTTTTTACTCTCTATAATGGTGAAAGGGTAAGATAAATTTTATCATGTTCCATAAAAACTCATATGTAAATATTTATTTTAGTTAAATCAATGAATGTTGATAGGTTTACACTAATAGTTAATGTTTTCTAGGAATAAATGAATTTACAAACAAGGATGATTCACTTCTTCACTATGATCATGCACTCAACAAGGATGATTTACTCATGATGATGCAATTTTCTTTTTATTCTCCAATGCATTCAACACTATGGGTTATCAAACTTAAATATTTTTAGATTGCACAAAGTGTTGAATGTGTATAGGATAAAAAGACATGGTGGAATCAACCATACCTAAAATCAAAACATGGTGTACCGATATGACTCAAATTGTGTGGTTTCAGTTTAAAATTAACATTTTATTAATGTATTATTTCATATTTTTGTTTAATTTATTTATTTATAGTATTACTAACATAATAATTTTTTAATTATACAAGTGGATTTTTTTCTCGAGTTGGGGTGGTTTGTTCAAAAATTCCCATGATCGTGAGAGATTGGACTTTGAGGCTACAATTGAGATAACAACAACAAGGAAATGGGTCAACAATATATACAACCACCATGAAAAGTTGAATTCCTACTAATTATTTAGTTAATTATTTCACCATTTTATCTTATTTTTAAGTTAATTTCCTTAACATTTTTAACTAATATTTTTTTGCACAGATTTTTTTGGAAGTCATATTTTTCCTTCAATTGTCTGTAACAAGCCAGAAAAGAGAGACCATGGTACCTTTGGATGAGGTGTTTTGGGAAACATGGGGTTTATTATTCCATTATAATGGAAAATTTATTTATTTATTGGCTTGGTGAAGACTATTAAAAGAAAATCACACATCACATACTCAATCATCCTCACCTCAATTTGATGCACGGTGTGACCGGTATGACTTGAACATTGTGTTGTTAGTTTTTAATTTACATTTTAGTTCAAAACACATATCACATACTCAAAACTGAGTAAACACGTTAATATTGTTTTTATACTTTAGGAAAATGATCAATAATTCATTTGTGATGTGTAGGAATCAACCACACCTCAATCTGATACATGATGTGTTCGGTATAACTCAAAGTGTTCGTTATCAGTTTAAAATTGACATTTAAGTTTAAAAAACATCAATCAATAAAAACCAAACAAATGCACTCAAATTTTCTTTATAATTTATTAAAATTATTCATAATTCATTTGTGATGTATAGGAATCATTCTCACATTAAACCGACACACAATGTGACTGGTATGACTCAAAGTGCATGTTTCCATTTTAAAATTATATTTTAGTAAAAAACGCAAGTGGCATACTCAAAACTAAGATAATACATTCAAATTATTTTTATATTTTATTAAAATTATCCATAAGTCATTTGGTACATGTATGAATCAGTCTCACCTCAATCTAACACACGGTGTGACTGGTATGACTCCAAGTGCGTCTTTTTATTTAAAATTGACATTAATTTTACTAAAAAAGAAAACTAACATGACCAAAACCAAGAAAACACATTCAGATTATTTTTATACTTTATTAAAATTATCCATGAGTCATTTTTGATGTGTAGGAATCATCTTCACCTCAATTTGATACATGATGTGCCTGGTATGACTCAAAGTGTCTGTTATCAGTTTAAAATTGACATTTTAGTTCAAAAAATTTCACTCACTGAAAACCAAAAAAATGTCCTTGGATTGTCTTGATAATTTATAAAAAAATCATAATTAATTTTTGATATATAGGAATCAGTCTCACATCAAACCCACACACTATGTGACCGGTATGACTCAAAGTGTGTGTTTCCAGTTTAAAATGACATTTTAGTAAAAAACACAAGTGACATACTCTAAATAAATAAAAATAATTATTATTGTTTTTATAATTTATTAAAATGATCCATAATTCATTTGGGACATTTAGTAATCAACCTCACCTCAATCCGATGCACGGTGTGACTGGTATGGCTCTATGTACGTCTTTTTATTTAAAATTGACATTAATTTTAGTAAAAAATACATCTGACATACTCAAAATCAAGAAAACTCCTTAATATCATTTTGATACTTTATTAAAAAAATCCATAAGTCATTTTGGATGTGTATTAATCAACTTCACCTCAATCTGATGCATGGTGTAACCGATATGACTCCAAGTGAGTCTTTTTATTTAAAATTGACATTAATTTTACTAAAAAAGAAAACCGACATACTCAAAATTGAGAAAATGAATTCATATTGTTTTGATACTTTAGTAAAAATATCCATAAGTCATTTTTTATGTGTAGGAATCAGACTCACCTCAATCTTATACACAATGTGCCTAATATGACTCAAAGTGTTTATTATGAGTTTAAAATTGACATTTTAGTACAAAAAAGTGTCACTCACTAAAAACCAATAAAACACACTCGGATTGTCTTGATGATTTTTGAAAATGATTCATAATTCATTTTTGATGTGTATTAATTAGTCTCATTTCAAACCCATGCATGATATGATCGATATGACTCAAAGTGCGTGTTTCCATTTTAAAATGAGATTTTAGTAAAAAAAACACAATTGGCATACTCAAAACTGATAAAAATCATTTGGATTGTTTTTATAGTTTATTACAATTATCCATAGGTCATTTGTGATATGTAGGAATCAGACCCACCTAAATCTGATGGTATGACTCCAAGTGCACCTTTTTATTTAAAATTGACATTAATTTTACTAAAAAAGACAACTAACGTACTTAGAACTAATAAAATGCATTTGGATTATTTTTATACTTTAGTATAATGACCCATAAGTAATTTTTGGTGTTTGGTAATCATCCTCACCTCAATATGATATATAATGTGCCCGTTATGACTCAAAATGTCTGTTATCAATTTAAAATTGATATTTTAGTTCAAAAAGTGTCACTCACTAAAAATCAAGAAAAATGCTTGAATTATCTTAATAAATTTAAGAAAATGATTCATAATTCATTTGTGACGTGTAGGAATAATTCTCACATCAAACCCACACACTATGTGACTGGTATGACTCAAGGTGTGTGTTTTCAGTTTAAAATGACATTTTAGTAAAACACACAAGTGATGTACTCAAAACTAAGGAAATGAATTCAGGATGTTTTTATACTTTAGTAAAATGGTCCATAAGTCATTTTTGATCTATAGGAATCAACTTTACCTCAATCTGATGCACGGTGTGACTAATATGACTCCAAGTGTGTCTTTTCAATATATAAGTGTCATTTTAGTTTAAAACATGCATCACAGCGCCAAAATGAGAAAACGAGCCTAGATTTTTTTCTCATTATTCTATCTATTATTGATTAATTAATTTCTTTATCATTTTTATCATATACTTATGTAGTTAATTTTCATAGATATAATGCTTGAAGATGAACAATAAATGTTGTTATGTGTAAGAATTAACCGCAACTCAATCTGATACACAGTGTTCCTGGTATGACTCAAAGTTTAGTTTAAAATTAGCACTTTATGTTTAATTTATTTCTTTATATTATTATTAACATAATAATTGTTTTCTTATATAGTTGAGTTTTTTTTTACTTTATAAGGGGTGGTTTGTTCTTTTATACAGGTGCATTCTTTTTCTCTATAATAGTGTTTTTTTTTCTTGTATTTGTGTTGTAAATTTTATTTCATATAAATTCTGAAGTTGTATCTAATTTTTCTAATTTCCGGTGTTGTTTATAGTGTTGTAGTGTGCTGTTACAGCACACTACAGTATTCCCTATTTATGGTGTTGTAGTGTGCTATTAAAGAACACTACAGTATGCCCCTTTATCAGCGCTAAATAAAAGTTATGATAAATGGTATCTTTTATCAGTGATTCTAAAAGAACTAATAAAGGGGTGATTTATCAGCACTTTTTTTAGTGTTGATAAACACCCAGGGATTTTAATCACACTCAAGTAATCAGGACATTTTTAGCACTGTTAAAGGACTCTTTTGTGGTAGTGTCATTTAGTGTGAGACTTTTTCTTGTTGTAGATACAAGCATTTTATATTATCCTTGGTATGCATTGGTTGTATTCTGTGTTTGCATACATCGACTGCTTTCGAAGAAGATTTTCATTTTCTAGTGTGGAGGGCCAACGAGTAGTATTTTTTGGTGAGCAAGGTTATTAGTTGGGTGGTAGACAAGTGGAGTATCTTTTGTCATGATTAGAAGAGCTATCATTAGAAGCTCAAGTTGGGTATGTTCTTAGGGTTGTGTGGGATTTCTTGAATGTTTTCCCAAATAAGGTTATGAAACTACCTCCTCGACGTGACATTAAGTTTGGGATAGAGTTGCAGCTGGGTGCATCTTTGATCTTGATGGATCGCTATCGGATGGTACCCACAGAGTTGTGTGAGTTGAGGCTGTAAGTGGATGATCTGATGCAAAGGGGTTTCATCCCACCCATTATGTCACTATGGGGTGCTTCAGTGTTGTTCGCCAATAAGGAATATGATATTCTGAGGTTGTGTATAGACTATCAGAGGTTGAATCAGGTGATGTTCAAGAATCATTACCCTCTTTCAAGGATATATAATTTTTTTAACTAGTTGAGAGAGGCTAGTTGGTTCACTAAGATCGATCTTCCGTCTTGATATCACCAGTTGAGGGTGAAAGATAAGGATGCTTATAAGGTTTCCTTCTGATGCAGGTATGGGCACTTCGAGTTTGTGTTCATGTCATTTGGTGTTACAAACAAACTAGACATGTTCATGGGTTTTTTGAACTCTGTGTTCTATGAGATCCTGGACCATTTCATCATTGTATCCATCGCATATATCTTGGTCTACTCGAAGTCATAGGAGTAGAATGTCGAGCATCTTAGAGTTGTTTTGCAGGTCCTTTAACACCACCAGTTTTATGAGAAGTTTTCCAAGTGTTATTTATAGATGTGAGAGGTGTGTTTCCTTGGACATTTGGTGTCTCTGCAGGGTGTGGCAATGGACCCATTGAAGGTAAAATCAGTTTTTTCTTTTGAAACACCCAAGAATGTGGTAGAGGTTCGCAATTTACTTGGTCTCACAGGCTATTATTGAAGTTTTGTACCCAATTTTTCTTGATTTTCATCCCCTTTGACAGTGTTGAACAAGGACCATGATTTTGTGTAGACTGATCGGTGTTAGGAAATGTTTTGGTTGCCTAAAGGAGAAGTTGGTTAGTACTTCAATTACCTAAGGAGGGTGTTTTTTTTGAGGTTTTCTACAACATGTTTCGTCTAGGCTTGGGATGCATGTTGATGCAGTAGAGAGTGGTGACCTATTATGGGTCTAGGTAGTTACATCCCCATGAGTATAACTATTCCACCCATGATTTGGAGTTATCAACCATTGTGTTCACACTAAAGCTATGGTGGTATTACCTCATCGGTGAGTGTTTTATGGCTTTCATGAACCACAAGATCTTGAGATATGTTTTCAATCAATAGGATCTGAATATATGCCAGTGAAGGTGGATAGAGTTTCTTAGGGATTACAATTTTGAGATCTCGTACACCCCAAGGAAGTGTAATGTGGTTTTTAATGCATTGAGTTGGAAGTCCATAGAGGATGTGTCTCAGGAGTTTGTGAATGTTCGTAAAGGAATATAGGAGCTTGCAGTGATGTATCTTGACGTTGGGGAGAGCAGTGGTCGAGGTTATCTTCATCGCATGACCTTGGATTCATCTTTTATGTGATAGGTGGATGGGTATCAGTGGGGAGATTCAAATGAAGAGGTGATGTACGATCATGTTGTACATGGTGGTGCTCCTGAGGGATAGTCATAGGATGGTCGGACTCAAGTATTGTTCTAAGGAATGTTTTTTGTCCCACAGGCGATGTGTGAGGGATTTCTCCATGATTTTCACAACTCACCTTTAGTGGTACATCCTAGTTTGAAAAATATGCATTGTGTCTTGAGG
Source organism: Viscum album (assembly GCA_963277665.1). Lineage (NCBI taxonomy): Eukaryota > Viridiplantae > Streptophyta > Magnoliopsida > Santalales > Viscaceae > Viscum > Viscum album. The sequence continues at coordinate 828,899,014 of OY728127.1, forward strand.
AGATAGCTTTGGTGGTCGGGGATGAAATGGTTAGTAACAGAGTTTATGGGAAAATGTCTAGTTTTTCAGTAGGCGAAATTGGAGCACCATGTTTTGGGAGGTTTTTTGTAGTACCTGGATGTCCTTGAGTGTAAATAGGAAGACATGTAGATGTAATTTGTTATAGGGTTGCCTTGAAATTAGGGAGGATGTGATGGAGTTTGGATGATAGAGGATCAACTAACAAAATAGACTCACTTCCTTGCGATCTATGAGTCGAGTGTCGTGGATGTTTTAGCAAGGAGGCATGTGGATGATGTGGTTAGGCTTCACAGGGTACCTAGGACCATCATCACTGATCAGGATCCAAAATTTACCTTGAAATTTTGGAGGGTATTGCAACATATTTTGGGATCCTAGTTATGCCTTAGCACTGCTTTCCACCCTCAGATAGATGGGAATACAGAGAAAACCATTCAAACACTGGAGGATATGTTGCGAGTATGTGTCTTGTACTTTAGTGGATCTTTGGTATGACACATACCTCTGGTCAATTTTTTATAAAAAATTAGTTATCGCTCATCCATTGGTATGGCTCTATTTGAGGTGTTGTATAGTCTTCTATGTCATTCTCCAATATGTTGGATGAAAGTTGGAGAGTCAGTAGTTTTTAGTCTTGATGTGGTGTAGAGCATAACTGAGAAGATCCAGTTGTTTCGTGGGTGGATGAGGATGGTGAAGGAATGTCATAATTCCTATGATGATCATAGGTGGAGGCCCCTAGAGTTTGAGGTTAGAGACCATGTGTTCTTAAGGGTCTCCCCTCAGCGTGGGCAGTGGAGGTTTGGAAAGGGGAGTAAACTTTCTCCCAATTTTGTTGGGCCCTTTGAGTTGTTGGGGCACATCGGCAAGGTGGTGTATTGGTTGGTATTGCCACCACAGTTGGATAGGATCCACGACGTCTTCCACATGTCTCAGCTTCATAGGTATCTTCACAATGACTCCCATGTTATTGACTGGGGAGAGTTGGATATTGATGATTATGACATTTATAGAGTGTCCATTATAGAACCAAGATCATATAGAGAAGGCATTGTATGGGCTGACCATTCCATTTATTCATGTGATATGGATGCATGGTGGCCTATATGAGAGTACTTGGGAGTGAGATTCATAGATTTTTTCCCAATACCCTGAGCTATTTTGAGTTTTTATTTGATTTGGTATGCTTGTAATGTGATTTTTAGATCTTACTATGATATGAGATGTGTTGTTTATCTTGATGTGTGATTTGCAATAAAACTCCCAACATATGAAAATGGGAGGACCTAAATCCTAATATAGGTGAATTATACTATGACGTGATTAAACTCATGTGGGAGATTCAGTACCGCCCAGATTGGATAGTGTCTTGACATAGAGGATGGAATTTCTGGATTTATATGCTTGGTATGGTGTTGTGTGTTGGTTGTGACAGTGGTTAGTTTGGGCTGTGCAGAGCTTGGTGTGGTTATGTGTAAAATAGGTGGTTGTGGATAGTACCAGATAATGCAGTGTGGTGCCTGGTGAGAGGTGGTGATGTAGCTATGTAGTGTGTTTTTTAGGTGTTTTGATTGGCATGTTTGGTTGGTGGCAACATTGAGGAGTAACGAGATCCTTGAGAGGTATCTCGCAGGGTGGTTGTTTGTAACCCTTTCCTTCTGGGCTTGGTTTTGGATTCTTAAGGGAGAGAATCATTTAAGAGTTTTCTAATGTAACGGTTTGTGCCTTCCTAACATGTTACTTTGTCATTTGGGTAGTTGGAGGCATTCAAAGGAGTTCTATAGGGCTCAATAGAGATGGAGCTACAAGAGTAATGTAGGTGGTGGTTTACAACATAAACCGTATTCACATCGTGAATTGGTGATTTATGGATTATATATCCAGCCGATTTCATGGCTTGTATGTGGGAAGGGGGGGTCTATGAAATGAATTCACATTATGAAAGGTGAATTTACAACATGTAATTAATTAAAGGATAAGGTGATGTAAATTTTTATGGAAGTTGGAAAAATGGGAATTCACATCATGAATGTGTTACATGATGTGAAAGTGTCAGGTTCCAGTTTATTTTATAACCCTTTAAGTCGATTTCTTTTCATTTTTTCATACTTATCTCTCTCATTCTGGATGAACCCTAGGAACCCCAAGGATATATTCTAGCCCTCTTCCTCATGCTTTGATCTGTTTGTTCTGGTGGATGATCATTGGTGATCTATGGGTAGTTTTCCCCTATTTCCCATGTATTTCCTTCCATTATTCTTCATAGATCCATTGTATTGGTACGCTTTTGGTTTGGGGTGTGTATGGGTTATTTTTTTGACAAACCTTTGGTGCGGTGTAGGTTGATCTATGATTTCCTTGTGCGTCAGTGGTTTCTGTGCAGTTTCTTCTTTACTCTGTGGTGTGTAGTGAGATCAAAAAAGATTCTTTGAGGTAGGGAATACTCGTTCACACCTATTTATGTGCTACATGTGAGATCTGCATGGTTTTTCTTTACTTTAGGTGGATAGTAAGGGTTGGTATAATGATATAATTAATTTTCATGTCTGAAATTGATGGGTATGGGGAGTTATCACATGCTTTACTATTTTGATATATGTTTTTTATGTTATTATGAATGTAGTTTCCAATTTTGAAAATAACAGTTGTTAGGGGCCTTGTTTTCTCTATAGTTGTTATGTTTGAATCACCCTTGTTGTGTTGTTGTGTGATTTTACCTTGAATAAAAGGTTAAAGAACGTATATTCGTCTAACAATTGGTTACCCCTAGACATTTGGTTCGTGTGTTAATACCCATGCTAAAAAAGAAGATATGTGTAATGCCCCTGAATAATTGTGGAAGTTAGTTTGTGTTGTTGTTATTGTGTGTTTGTGCTTATTTTTTTCCCTATGTGATTTGGGCTATTATGTGGTGATGTTAGTGATTGGTTGGTTTGTGTGGTAGGTGGGGCAGTGATGTAATGTTTGGTTAGCATGGATGCGATGTGGGTAGTTGTGCGATGTGGTGCGATGAGGTTGTGGTGCAGTGGTTGTGGTGTAGTGGTTGCGGTGTAGTGGTTGTGGTGCTCGATGATTGTGGTTGTGTGATGGATGAGATGTGTGGTAATTGTGGTGAGATGGATTAGGATATGTGATGTGATAATGATGGTGGATGTGTGGTGTTGTAGTGGTAGTTGTGCGAGTTGGGCCAGTTGTTGTGTGGAATGGTTGCATTAGTTACCTGGTTAGCCATTGGATGAAATGTAATGATATAAGAAACAAAATAGGCTAGTAAATAAACAAGGTGGACTATAAACGGATGTGTGATAACTGTCTTAAACAAAATTGAATGAATTAATGAGTAGCGTAATGTGAAATGAAATAGATAATAAAAAAAGTGGTGAAACTTATAAGTGGAAAGTGGAATATTATGTGGTGATTATATGGTGTGTTGTATATAGTGGTGGAAACAGTTGAGAAAGTTGATGTGCAGTATGTGGTGGTGATGTAGTGTGTATTAGTGTTTTTAATGCGAACCCATAGGTTAGGTATTGTGTGATATCTATATATCATGTACATTTATGTTATTTTATACATGCCCCACCCAAGTTGGATAACCTTACCAATTCTCATAGGTGCTGAGTTTCAAGTGTTTTCCCCAACATCCAAAATGGTATTGATATGAATGGCTAGATACCACCTCTCCCCCACTCTGCCTTTAGCAGTGATGTGATGTCCCAAGTGTCTATAGGCGAGATGTGATGTGTTGGACCAGTTGTTTGTGGGTGGGATATGATATGATGGGATGTGTTGGATCAGGTGTCTCTGGGAAAGACATGATGTGGTGTGATGTGATATGTGTTAGGGGTCTTGATGTGTAGCCCAGGTGTCTAAGGGCAGGATGTGATGTGATGTGATGTGATGTGATGTGTTACACAAGTGTCTATGTGTGGGATGTGATGTGATGTGATGCGATGTGTGTCCCAAGTGTTTTCGGGTGGGATGTGATGTAATGTAATGTGTGTGGAAGGGATTGAAGCATAGAACGTTTGATGTTGGGGTGTGAGAGAAGAAAATCAGTGGGAAGTGGCAATAGGTCACTTTGCTTTGTTATGATCTCGATTCTATATTATTATATTAGATGTGTGATTTGGTGAGAGAGCCATGGTGCGGATGGGTTTGGTTATATAACCTGTATAAGTTCTTGTTGGTTCTGTTGTTTGTTCACTGGAGCATTAGCATGTTCTTTTTACATGTGCACAAGAGGCCTTGGTTATGTCCCTACTGAATATATCTGTTATTCTCACCCTATGTATATAAACTATTTCAGATTTTCAGGAGGACTTTGGGGATCGATATGGACATTACTAGCTGGGTTGGAGTTGTTGTTGAATCATTGTCGTAGATTATCTTTTGGTATTTACCTTGGAGATTTTTATATGTATCAGTTCTACTTTATTCATGCATTGTGGGGTGGTTTTTGGTTTACCTTTATATTTTCTATTGGAGATTTTTAGTGATTGTGTATCCTATATCTCGATCTTGTTCCATTTATAGAGGGTAATTCCTCCCATACTCTGATATTTTTATACCTTTGATGTTAGTTATCAACTCGGGGCCTACTGGAGGCAGGAATCAGGGTTCATATTCTCTCTCCCCTCATTGCGGTATCTTGGGTGGGAGGGGGTCATGATAATTTGGGATACGATAGATAGGATTATAGGAATGTGTTGGAATCTATGATGGATATCAGACTAGTGCATCAAGAACGCATGTTCTGGTAAAAAGTCTAGGTTGTCGTGGTTATGAGATTATTGTTCTTGATATGTGTTGTTACAGTTGTATATGATTTTATCTTTTAATGACACACATATTGTATTGATTTTATGATTTATTATATATTTATGGCTCTCATCCCATTGGCAAGAGTCCAGTGATGGATTTCGACTCTTGGTTGGCAAAGTCAAGAGGCATCTCATGCATCATATTTGGCACATAGGGTCCACATGTTATAGGCCTACTAGTGTGAGATTTATTAATGATGATTGATGTCATATATTTAAAGTGTCAACAACAACCTAAATGGTGTTTTCCTATATAGTTTATTAGTGGTATTTTACTCAGTTGGACTGACATGTGTATATATATATTCCCTTCTGATGGCAAATCATGTTGATCTATGGTGAGATGTTTGACAGTGAGGCTGATGAATCTATCCTCATGCACATGAGGTGAAATTACCCTAGTATGTTAATAAGGCACATGATTCCCATGTTTCTTACCCCTGGTAGGGTGTTTTTCTTAGGTTCAGTTATTTAAAGTGTCGGTAACAACCTATATGGTATTTTCCTGCATAGCTTGGAATGGCATTCTACTTAACTGAACCATGTGCATGTAGTATGGCATAGATTGTTGATATGGTGCTATGTGTGTGTTGTTGATCCTTATATTTCAACATCAGCAGTGGATTCCTTTCTAGTAGACCTTTTGTGGGTGTATCATTTTCAAGTGTGGTTAACTAAATATTCATAACAACCTATATGGAGCTTGCTCGTTTAGATTTCTACGACGTTTTACTTAACCTAACTTCATTTATGGTTACCTAGTCAGATCCTCAAGTGTGATTCCAATAGGTACCTAAATGTTTACAATGAACTGGAACCTTGAGGGGGTATTACCATATATGGATGCTCAGTGAGGATTAGTTCGTTATCATTTTACTTGATATCATGACCCTCTAGGGAGTTATTCCTTATGAGGATACTTGAAGAGGATCAGGGCCCCGGTAGGCCGATTCTTGGTAGGTGATGTCATTAGAGTATTTTCCTTTAAATTAGTAGTTACCAATGGGTTTCATTTGAATGGGTTTCTAATTACAACTTATAGGGTGTTTTCCTCTATAACTTGCAATTGAAATCATATATAATTGAACCTATGTTGGAAGGTTTTGACCCTTGTAGGTTGATGTTATCTTTTCCTCCCTTATAGAGGTTTGATCTTTCTAGGCTAGGTGGTCAGACCTAGTGACCATGATATAAGACTTGATCATTAGGGCTAAGTGGGATACCTAGAGGCCCTTAGCTATGTCTTGGAACCTTATGAGTCAACATTTGGTTTGATTGAGGGAAACTTGCAAGAGGGGTTGGCCTGGGTTTTTACAGATGCCTCTTGAGATAGTGATCTCTATTGTACAGTATTATTGAGATCAATGCACAAGAGGTGCTTGGGATTTGCAACATAGGCATGATGATGACTTTGGCTTTTTATAAAGAACCTTGGGTTCTTAGGTATCAAACTGTGTTTGATGAGTAGAACTGCTTGGGTGCCAAACCCTATAGAACAACAGATGTTTTTGTACATCTTGTTAGAGCATGGATGGATGCTCATGACTAGAATGATGTTGAGTGAGGGGTAGTCATGGAATAAGTTGTAGCATAGGTGAGGTGCCTGATTTTGAAGAGAAGTTCCAAGGTGAGATTCTAGATTAATGAGATTTATGTTTTGTATAACATAATAATCTTTTCCTTGTAGAAAGATGACTCGTGGGAGTGTGAGTCGGGTCTTGTTTTGGGTGGTATGGGATAGTACACCCACTATGATAGGAAATATAGTAATGGTACATATATGTTATGTGTGGTACTATTTAAATATAAAATCGATGAGTGGTCATGTGCGAGCTGAGGAATGATGGTTTCAAAGAAATACTATGGATGTGGTTTCCTAGGAGTTGTGATTAAATAATAAATGTCCCTCCTTGGTAGAGGTGATATCGAGAATAAATCAGGGGATGTGAGACAATTAACCCGTGGTTGGACTTGGACACACATTGTTGGGAGATGTGGCGTCAGGGGTTTGTTAAAGGTAAGTATAACCTATTTGTTGTGAGAATGGCTCGGATATATCTATACACTTCAATAAATGGAATCCTAGTGTACTCATAGTCTATAGGTGATCATGGCCAATATCTTGACATCAACTTGAGTAAACTGAGTGAGCATCGGCTATGTGCTAATATTTTTAAATGTCTTTTCTGGTTTTACATAAAGGAATCCTTGGGAGTTGTGCTTTAGGAGAAATATAAGAGGATTTATATAATGTGTAGCGCACCATTGTTCATTGAGGGTGTTGACCCTCGTTATGAGTTGAAGTTCAATAGTTGGTGTGGGAATCGTTCCCAGGAAGCGGGAATAAGTTATGTTTTGATATTAATGTTGACGCTTGGGGATGAGTGGTTTTGATCATGCCATTCATTGTGTTAGGTGATATTAAAAACATGGATTGTGGAAATTTAAGTTTGGTTGTGAGGTGATGATAAGGATACTCCTTTGGTGGGGAGTACCAGATCAGTCACGGTTGAATGTCTTCCTTATTTGGGAGAGTTGTTAACGTTGGGAGACTAGTTGTTGGATGGTCAAGATATAGTTGTTTTGAAGATGCTTGGGATGAGAGCATGGTTTTAGTTTGACCACAATGGCTTTTCGAGGATAATAAGTTTTATGTTGGGGAGGTTGTAAAGACCCATGGTTTTCCGGACTATGAAATTGAGCATAAATTTGAATTTTTTTTCTTTTTGATGATCATAAGGGGTAAAATGATATTTTTCCCATATAAAATGATCACAAATGATTTTTCTAATCACTATGTTGGTCCTGTAATATGGTGTTTACCCTAGTATATAAGTTTGGTGAAATTTCAAGTTGTTCGAATTTTCATGGAATAATTAATATTTAATATTTATTAAATTAAATATTAATGTATTTGAACATGTTCGTACTATGATATATTTTGATCGAAGCATTCAATTGATATTTTTTCTTCATCATTGAGTCTAGAATAGTAATTTTTTCTTACGAAAGGCATAACCTTGAGTCGGGCATCGGGGCTGAGCCCGAACCTCTTTTTCTTTTTCTTTTCCTTTTCTTCCTTTTATTTTCCTCTTTTCTTTCTTCACCTACCATGGATTCTCACACACACCCCCTATGAGATCTCCTTTGTCACAACCTAGTGAGAAAAGGGATAGGTAGAGGGGGAGAGAGAGAGGGAGAGGGGAGAGATAGAGAAAAGAAGGTAGGTGTTGTCACGGAGCTTAGGAGGAGTTGGGTCATCGTGTGGTGGCTGAGAAATGTGAATTGGTGTAAATCTTTGGTGGATTCTGCTCAAAGGTAGTTTGTTTTTAAGTTTTTCTATAAACCCTTATAGATTTATCGCTTTATAGTTTTAAGTCTATATTATGGCTATTAAGGACCCCCATGGGGTTGATCTATGCTTAACCAAAAGAAAAAAAGGGTTTCAAGCTAATTGTAGGGTTTTACCATTCAAAAATCCTAATCACACGGCCTGTAGTTCAGGAACACACGTTGTGTGTTCTTCGTGTTCAGTGAATATCACGTTTTAGAAGTACATGTCATGTATTGGGCATACACATCATGTAGTCGTACTTGGACATGTAGCTAAGTACATGGTCAGATAGCCCGTGTAGGGGCACTTGGACATGTAGGGTACACGACCAGACCCCGTGTGGGATGAAAGACGTGTATGAGTACACAACCAAGCTAAAACACATGGTCAGACCATATGTGGTACATGGTAAGGTACCCCGTGTAGGGTACACACTATGTACATGTTTTACATGTTATATACTTGGGTTTTATAGACGAAGTCTGGCTGAAGTACACGCCCATGTGGGGCTTTGAGGGTACACACCATATACTCAGGTATACAAATCGTGTACTTCTCCCTTGTCCTTTTGAGGGTTTTTTCATGTTTTTACACCCCGGGGTCGGAATTAGACACATGAGTAGTCCATTTTGAGTGTTTTTCTACATAGATCCTGATGGTGGAAACCTTGGGGTGGTTTGAGGACTTTTAAAAGGTGTTTTGGGGTGAGTGAGCTTGAATGGAGATATTGTTCCTCTGGTTAATGATTTCAGTTGTCTTGTGAGAGTGAGACATAGGATGAGACCCACCTAAGAGTCATATGAAATGATTAGTGGGTTTGGAATGGGTTCACCAAGGTCCTCATCCAATGTATATCGAGATAGTCCCTAGTTAGCGGGACTGAGATGTAACTTGATGTGATAGATGTGGTTGGCTGTTTGGACCAACCTATAATTAGAACTTGATTTGAGATGGGCTATGAGTCATCTCTCTAGACCAATACTTAGCATGGATTTTCCTGTGAGGACATCTCCCTTGTGAGGTGTTCCCTTTTGGCCTAGAAGGTCATGAGATGTTAGATACGGGGTTGTGGGTTGTATTTACCCTGAGATCTAATTTGTGATCAAAGATCCCCTATAGGATGCCTCCGCTTATGTTTTGAACTAGAGGATCTCGTGTAGGATGCCTCTGCATTCTTACTTTTTACAAAGATTCCATGTAGGATGTCTCTGCTTACTCTTTCTGAGGATCTCGCGTAGGATGCCTCCATTCACTTACTCTTCTTGAGGATCCTATGTGGGATGCCTTTGCTTACTGTTTCCAAGGATCCTGAGAGGGGTACCTTTTTTATACTTGTTGACTTAGAGGATCCCAATTTGGATGCCTCTTTAGTGTTTTGACTTGATGGACCTAGTGGGTGCTCTGGTGTTTGACTGATTCTGAGTTAGTGCGTTACGGGTTTGGGTATGGATGGTAGCGGGGTTCACTTTAGAACCCGTACCGAACTTGTGATCCTGAGAGGATGTGGCAGTAGTGATGGGTTTAAGTGTATGCCTACCCTCACTCTTTTCTTTTTCCTTCACTTAGTTATTGTTTATGCTACTACGAGTCCATAATTGCTTCCTGGAGCTCGGCCCACGGGGCCTGATATATTGTGACACGTATGATGGGGATACCCAGTGGTACTTCCTAAGATATGGCATATTACGCCTTGAGAGATACTTGGATTCCTGATTACAAAATGCCTTGAATGGACACATTGGCTAGATGAAATTATATTATGCCATGAGCGATACTTGGATTCCTGATTACGGAATGCCTTGGATGGGCTCATAGGCTAAATGAAATTAGTGGACATGGCATTCCACTATTATACTTGAGATATTCTTGGGGATTGAGGATGATCTCCCTGAGTGACACCTAAGATACTCCTCAGGGTCGGAGTGGACGCACCATTACTACATTGTCCATTATGCCTTAAGCAATACTTAGATTCCCTGCATAGAATTTCTTGGATGGGCTCATAGAGCGTATTGACTCACTACATTGTCTATTATGCCTTGAGCGATACTTGGATTCCCTACGTGGAATACCTTGGACTGACTCATATGACATATTGACTTACATCATTGTCTATTATGCCTTGAGCGATACTTGGATTCCCTACATGGAATGCCTTGGATGGGCTCATGGAGCATATTGACTTACTACATTGTCTATTATGCCTTGAGCGATACTTGGATTCCCTGTGTGGAATACCTTAAACGGGTTCATAGGTTAAATGAAATTACGTTGTGCTTGTTGAATTTTGGACTATTTTCCCCTTGATTAAAATATGAGACCCTTATGATATTTGGTTCACATACATTTTTTTGTGTTAGCTGAAGTGAGTATGGTCGATTGGGATTTCAGACTCAATGATCGGCTTGATTATATTTACATGGCTTGAGTGGTATGGAATCTAGCTCAATGCCTCATCCATGGGATGTCCAGTTGATCGGGATCATTGACCCAATGATCAACTATAGCATCCCGCCTCTTTATCACATAAACTTTTATTACATTTTACAAAACTGGGGATCTTTAAGGTTTAGTGTCTTGGAAACCAGGAACTTTAAACATGAAAACATAAAACATTCTTCTAAAACACTTGAGAGGATTCTCCTCATGTTCATCCTAGGTTCATTACTGCATCACATAACCTGGGAGCATACATCAAAAGAAAGGGTGAGCAAAAAGCCCAGTAAGGAAAACAAGAGAAACATTTTACATGTGAACTTGAGATACTTCAATAAGGTCATGAAAAAGAACTTTAAGGCATGAGAATAAAATAAGGAGGCATATCATAATAAAAATAACATTTTTCATAACTTGAAAATGTGGCTACATCATCAATCATGAACATATCACTAAGGTCCATCCCCAAGGTGTCATTTGAAAATTACCAAGGTTATTCACCAAGGTATCGTGAAAATTGTAATCTCTAGTGGTTACATCATTACCCAATGCATTGGAGCGCTATCAGGGAGCACCCTTAAATTTGACTTTATTATCATGTGAGCCACATATATCATCATCAAACATTTCATAAATAACCCATATATCATAAAATAAATGTGTTTCATTTCATAATCATAACGTTTTAAAAACTGCTTTAAAGACATGATCTTTACGTCACTTTAAACCCACGAAAGGGGAGAGCGGGTTTCATGTATGTAAATCCCAGAATTTAAAATAGAAAATTTGATATATATGTGAATACCTATGTATAAATAATAGCTTTGAGTATTCACTTTATAACATAAAATAATTTTGAGAAAAGAGAGAGGCATTTTGAGACGAAAATTATGCAGCACAACGGCTACGTTACAGGGTTTTAGAAAACGTTGAAAAGAGAGGGGACATGGGTCAAACAATCATAAATGACCCATAAAACAGTAGAGGGACATAATATAAGGGATTTAAGAACATGGTAATGAAATTTTAAAATATACCATATGAAATGAAGAACATGAAAGGAAGGCAAAAAATAAGGTTTCTCTTATGAAAATTCGGCAGCCTAACAGCGTTACATAAACTTCAACCAAAAATGAATTGATGATGTCAAAAAAATCAGTATGATAGATATAGAGATCATACCCCAACATAATAAAAAAGAACTTGGAAGACTTGACATGGAATTAGAACTTTGAAAAGGAGAAGGGTCAAAGAATCCCTTAAAAATTCGGCAGCCTAACGGCGTCACTTAAACTTCAACAAAAATGAATTGGTGAGATCAAATAGGGTCTCTCATCGTATGAACATAAGAGTCCAGTATGATAGATATAGAGATCATACCCCAACATAACAAAAAGGAACTTGAAAGAATTGACATGAAAGTAGAACTTCAAAACGAGAAGGGTGAAGAACCACTTAAAAATTCGGCAGCCTAACGGCACCACTTAAAACTTCAAAATACTGAATTGAAGAGATCAAATGGGGTCTCTCATCATGTGATCATAAAAGATCAGTATGATAAATTTAGAGATCATACCCCAACATAATAAAAAGGAACTTGAAATACTTTACATGAAAATAGATCTTGAAAATTTAGAAGGGAGAAAGAATCTGTTACAAAAATTTCGGCAGCCTAACGACGCCACTTAAAACATCATAAAACGAAATAATGAGAGTAAAAGGGGATCTCTCATTATATGAACATGAAAAGGGCAGTAAGAGGAGTATAAAAGAACATCCTATAACATAAGAACATGGAGCATAAAAGAAATGACATAAAAGAGATTTCTTGAAAAGAAAGAGAGAGATCGGATCCCTTACCTTAAAACATAACTCTTAAAACTCAAGGGTTGGGACCTTGAGAGCTTGGGGGCACCATGGGAGGACTCCTTGGGAGGTAATGAGACCCGAACTTCGTTGGGGGAGAGTGGGGAGTCGAATGGATGAGAGGATGGCTTGGTATTTATAGGGAAAGTGAGGGGACAAGGCATTAATGGCAAAGGGACACCTCATTAGTGGTTTTGGCAAAACCATGGGCTTGCCCATGGTATTTGCCCATGGTATTGGCCACTTGGGACACCTCATACCTTATCTCACTATACATAATTCGAACATATTGATTATAAACTTAATACATCATTTAATGATGTCATTAAACACCCGTAACTTAAAAACTGTATTTTCACTATTCATCGAAAATTCAACTTTCTCAGAAAAATCCCAAAATTTCACCTTAACCAAATATCAACGCTCTGATTACAAATATGAACTCCATTTTATAAAAATAATTTTCTAAATATTTTTAATTTAATTTTTAAATAAAAACACTATTCACCGAAAATTCATTTTTTTCAGAAAAAACCCCAAAAATTACCATAGCATAATATCGGTGCTCTGAGTTCAAAAATGAAATTCGTTTTATAAAAATAATTATCTAAATATTTTTAATTAAATTTTTAATTAAAAAAACACTATTCACCCGAAAAAACTAATACTTGAATAATAATTTATGAAACCGTTATTTAACCATTTTATTGAATCACATTACTTAATCAAGGTGCCTAGATTATATTAATACTTTCTTTAAGTGAGATTACTAATCCATTTGGACACATTACTAATCCTAATCATAAAATCACTATTCGTAATTTACTATTCATCAAAAATTAAGTTGATCATATTAGACTCTAAATTTCATACTGAACATAATTGTAGAAGACCATTTTTCGAAAATCATTACACATTTTTAATTATTTAAGGTTTATACAACCATTTTTAAAATATCCTTTTTCTAAAATTCATCAAAAATATGCATACTATATTTATCCGGTCATTTGAAAATTCATAAACTTCATCATAAGAAGAAATCCCAATTTTTATTTAAAACAAAGGATTACACAAGGCAGTTACGGTCTCCTTACATAGCCCCTTATCACACCAGCATAGGACCTAAGTGTAAGGTGTGATAAGGTGAGAGAATCTGAGGGAGGCTCGGCCAACATCGCACGAGTAGTAATTTCTATCAGTTTGAACTTCTCGCGAAGGCGATCCCGTTCTAGCTTTATACGATGAAGTTCAGCTTGGGTTTGGTCCAGAGCAAAGCCAAGTGGTGCTACCTCCTTCCCAAGTTCTGTTAGATGGGCTTCGATTGGTCCAAGACTACTGGGTGAGGTCATCAAATCTTCTTTCTATATTAATTAACCAAGATTACTTGTATTTAGAGACAATAATCAAAACGTTTAGTTTCCAGTGGTCATATTGACCAATGGTCATATAACTGTCAAAAACCAACAGTATCATTTTAATTATACTCATGTTATCAAATGAAACATTTTTGTTGAGTATAAAAATAAAATAACACATAAAATTAGGAAACAAGATTTATTCAAAATTTCGGGTTGTTACATCAACTATGGTTTTACTTTATTTATTTATTCCAGCTGTGTCTCGTCTAGGCTGAGCATGTTACATGAGCATGCACTTATGACAATAGATTATAGGTTCACCGTTGGGGGTGGCCTACTGAGATTTATTTCTCATCCTCTGTATGTGCACCTCGATGTGTGTGCAGATCTTATGTATGCTTTTAGGTTGAGCATAGATGTATGATGGATAGGGCTTAGGCCCAGGGTTGCATGGTCGAGCAAAGCCACTCGTGTGGATTCTTATGACGGGCTGGAGCAACTCGACAATATCTTGGAGACTGGGTATGTGGTTCGACTCAGAGTTAGCAGTAGAGCTTTGTGCTTTTATTTTTGTTCCTTTCATTTACTCTTGTATATGTGATCGGCTCAGTGGTCAATCGGTGTTGTATGCATGACATGGTAGTTTGAGCCTTTACTACGTTTCATTTTATTACAGCCTTGTTTGTATTTATTATTTCCACACTATTTTTATTTACTGTTATAGATTATGTTTGATTATTTCTGTTGACTGTTTACTCTGATATGAGGACATAGTCTCCCCACAGACACACTCTAGGTCCTCACAGTTGGTTGCTAGCCTCTTATGTATGAGGAGGCGCGCTTGAGGCCTAGTCGTCAATCGGTCTAGTTACTGTTTATAAAGTAAAGTGGGTCGGGATCTGACAACATACACTTACACATGCACACGTACATGTGTATAGACATGCATGTGTACAAATACATGCACATACACGTACACATATATACATACACATGCACATACACATATGCACATGCACATACATATACAAACATACATGCGCATACACACACACACACACAAACACACACATACACATGTACATATACATGCACATTCAGATACACATACACATACACATCCACATCCACAGACACATACACATACACATCCACATCCACACACACACATGCACATACACACATACATACACATACACATGCATATGTACAAATATATACATACACATACACACACACATATGCACATACGCGTACAAATATACATACACATACACATGCATAAGCATATACATACACATACACATACATACAATTACATACACGTGTATGCACATACATGCACATGTATACATATGCATACATACACATACTACATAAACATACATACACATACACAGACACATACACACATCTATACGCATAGACATGCATGTACACATACATATACATACGCATACACATACACATTCACATACACATGCACACATACATGCACATAGATATACATATGCACACATCCATGCACATACATACACATACGCATCCACATACATACACATACATGCATGCACATACGCATACATGTACACACATGTATGCACATGCACATACATACAATATTACATACATGTGTGCATACATACACATACATATGCATGCATACACATACTATATAAACATACACATGTCGCGTAAACATACGTACACATACATACATGTATATACATGTCATATACATACATACACATACACATATACGTACACATATATATACGCATGCATGTACACATACATGTACACACGTAAAGACACACACACACAACACAACACATGCATACAACACATACATACATGTGCACATACAAACATACACATACATCCATATACATACACATGCATACATATACATACAGATATATGTACATATATTTTAAATTAGTTAATATGTATATAAATATATAGATTCAAATATGAATAACATATTTAAATATATATATTCATCTATATAATTGTTTAAATAAAAATATTAATATATCATATTTATATTAATTATACACATATTTTATAATTAATGTATATAAATATACTACTAAGCATTTTTATTGACTGGTATAAATTTAATAAATTTTTATATAAAAAATTATGAGAATAAGATTGATAATAATTTTTTATTAAAAGTTATATAAATCATATTTATATATTATATTTACATATATATACTTATTGTAATATAAATCTTATTTAAAAATATATAAATATGTATATATAAATTAAATTATTCGTTGTGGCATTTAACAACGTTTTTTCACGCTGTTAAATATGGATATTTGATTAGTGTTGAAAAAAACAGTGATAAATGGTATCCTTTTATTAGCGTTTTTTTAGCCCTCGTAAAAGTTACATTTATCAGTGTTTTTTACTAGTGCTGATAAAATTCTCTCCTTTATCATTGTTTTTTGTTTAACGCTAATAAAAGTCAATGTTGATTATTGCACGATCTTTAGTAGTGATATAGGTATATGCAAAGGCTTGAAGTGGTAGCATGAAATATACCATGATATGATGATATATGGCGGGGGTCATGCATGCTAGGAGGAGGACGCGTGGTTGATGTCTTTCATGTTCATGATACCCCACTTTTTATGGGAATGTGATGTGCAATTGGAATATGGATGTGGATATGGTTATGGTATGACTGTTACAGACTGGTGTCAATGAGAACATTGGACCTTGCGTGGGTTAGGGAAGGCGGGGTTGTGGTCCATCCCACATCGACTGTGTGAATGCACATGTGTTAAAGGGATGAAAGCACGTGATGTTTGTTGTTGGGGCACGAGAGTGACAAATCAGTGGAGAAGTGGATGTGGGGGTGCCTCTATGATGTACATTTTTTTCATTAATATGTTATTATATTTGGATGCGATGTTTTGTGAGTGGATCTTGGTGAGGTTCAGTTAGTTGACCTGATATAATGGGTGTTGGTTCTGTTTATTCATTGAAACAATAGTATTCTTCGTCTGCATCCGCACGAGAGGTCTTGAGGAGGATCCCGTTGAGTATAAATGTATGCTCATCACTGTATGTATAAATCTAATTTTCAGGTTTTCGGGGAGAGTTGAGTGACCAAACTGGACATTACTAGCTCGAGGCTTGAAGCTGTTGTTGGAGTCGCTGCCGTGAGGGGTTTTTTTTTATGATGTTCATTTTACATATTTTGTATCGATGTGACATTTCATACATTATGAGATATTGATTTTATTTTATATTATGATGGTTTATTTATATGTTCATATAATTTATGTGGTCATTGTCTCCCATTTACATGCTTTATATCCTCAGTATTAATCGTCAACTCATGGTTTATTAGAGTCAAGATTCAAGAATCATTCTCGTCGTTATTGTAGGTTCACGAGGGGTTCTCAATGGGGACAATTTGTAACACGTTCCTTTTAAAAATGAATAAAACTTTGAAAAAAAATTAAAAACAAAAAACAAATCCATGCAAATAAATGTTTTGTGGTTTTAAAGTGTTTTAAAAAGTCATTAAATAATATTAAAAACACAAAATATATCTTATATGTTAAAAGCCAAATATTTTTTTTTCAATGCATGCACACACAAATATACTAAAAAACTATTCAAAAAAAGATATCCACAAAACACATGCCACATGGTTTATAAACATTTTAAAAATGTTTTAAAAATTTACTGAACAATATTTAAAGCTTAGAACATGTAATGTGCATGAAAATACTAAATATTTAAACATTTTAAAAATACACAAGCACAAATCATAAAAAACATGTTAAAATAAAAATACAATCCCAAAACACGTGATGTGAATTTCATGATAACAGTTTTACCAATAAATAAAAAAACAACTAATATTGTGTTAAAAAGTATCTTCGAGTACATCCTGCAGTGTATGTTGCATGGTTTTTTTTTGTAATGTATCCCATTTTCCCGAATAAAGCGAGAATTCAACCTCAACTTTTTTTAGAAAGTAAAAATTATATTAAAACAAGTCTAATATTATCAACCACATTTAAGTTTCTCATTAGACAAAAAATAAAAAATTGAATATAAAAAACTGAATATAAAAAAATTAAAAATAAGAACAATAAATAAAAGTGAAAATAATAACAAAATCAGTAGACTGTAAAATTTTATTTCGATCGTTAAAAAAAATCCGAACTTCCCCCTTTTATGAATACCGTTAAATCGAAGCCTCACCCTGTTATGAAACCATTAATTCCCATGATCCGGTACAACGGCATTCGTTCGGGCGTGCGGTGGTTAGCCCTCCCTGTCAATCATTTACGGACTGTTCCTGCCCCACCACTCAGCCACTCTTGCGTCCCTTCTCTGTCCCTGTACTGGCAAAGGGAGCTTCCTCTGTTCTCCGTTGCTGCCCTCCCCTTCGTGCCGGACCCCGCAAACAACTAACCCCGTTGCAATCAAAGTCAATCACGCAGCCCCGTTGGTTCTCACTCATCCCCTCCCGCATTGAATAAGTGGGTATGAAAGGAATCCCTGTAAATATCTCCCCAACTCCCAGCTCCAGTTTTTGCCATGGGAACTTGCTCATATCCGGTGCTGCTCATCTCCTATCGGACGCAACATATCGGTCCGCCTTACCCTCTGAGTGGTTTTATTTTTTTTGATTTTCTTTCTGTTAGATTTCCTAGTAGTTTCTCTTCACCAGTGACGTTTCCAGCAGCGAACAGTTTACAGCTGGGCATTTCTTAATTAGACTCGTCCTGGCATGGATCTCTGCATTTCCTGTTTTGCGATTCCTTCGATGCGATGGGTTTGTAAAATTTTTAGCGAGATTTAGGACCGGAAGGGCGCTCGCGCGCTGATCTGTTGGCGGTAAGCCGTCGGATTGTAATGAGTGCGTTTGTTTCTTTTTCCCCTCCCCGGGCAGGGCGTGGAGTGCGAGTTTCTCCTTGGGTGGGTACGGGGAGGGCTGTAAAAGAATTCCTGTCATCGCTGCGCTACTGGCATGGATTGCGCGAGGCTTCGAGTTTTGGGTATTTCTTTGGTTGCGTGGTTGTGTTGCTCTTCGCTGCTGTCGAGAACCGTGGGACAAATCACCCACCCAGAAGAAGGTATAATTTGATTTTTTTTAGGTGATGGATTTGTTTTTATTGATCGGTTTGTTTTTTCTTTCTTTGGTGAAAATAGAGAATACGTGTTTGGCTTATGTTGCAATTTCTTATATTTTTTACTATTCTTTATCACTGCTCTCTTGATATTTTTATTCAAATAGAATTTTAATCTCTTTTTTCAACAGCACAATTTTATTTAATTGTTTTAGCTATACATAAATAATACTACCTAATCGAACAAAAGTATTCCAAAATATATAGAAAAAATATTTTATGGCAATTTTTTTTGGTAATTTAAAAATAGAAGATATATTGATAATTATTAAATATAATGTAAATGTTAAATTAAGGGCATGCTTGTAAATATGCTATATTTAATAATAACTATAATGAATCAAATTGCATTTTTTTTTAATTCTTGTGAAATGGACCAGAGTATGAGTGATAAAAATGTCAACAACTACTCTTTATTTTATTAATTTAATTGTTTATAGTTTTATTCATGCAAGTATTATCTTGATATTAATTTTATTGTTAATAATAGAATATTATATGAATATTTTCTATAAATTAAAAAACAATTAATATATATTTTTTCCAAAAAATCGATTGGGTAAATTTACCCAAGCCATGCATAACCTTGTTTTTTATTAAGAATAATTTAAGTTGTTTAGTTGAATGAGATCCAATCCATTAATGTTGGTGTTATATTTGACACCGAGTGTTTTTGAGGTGGAAGTAGGGGAGAAAAAAGAAGTTAAGAAAACATGGTCTAAAGTTAAAAAAAACCTTCCATCATTTTATAACTATTGTTAGGGCAGTCATGTATCTTGTACATGGGTACGTCTTGGTTCGTTGAGTTTGATCATGTCCCTCCCATCCCCCATCCCAAGTGTTTTGAATTTTGAATCTCCTGTCAATCTCATGTCATGTATCTCTTCTTTTGATTTATAAATAGAAAAACTCACCCTCACTTTAGAGACTTTTTTTTTCTTCTTTGATAAACCGACTTAGGCCACAAAAAAGATTACAAGATTCCATCCACCGACGCAGCTTAAAGCAGCTTTGGAGGAAAATCATCCACCCATTCCGTGTCCACCCCAAAACCCACTGTTTGCTTAGCCAAAGCATTTGGTGTAGTATTGGCCTCAGGATAAATAAACTGAACACTACTCACCTCAAGTCCCGACGCAAGGAAGGAAACCTGTTGGAGCAATGAGAAACAGAATGCCCGAGATGAATGCAGCTACCCCAACTCTTCAAGCACTGTAGCAGAATCTGATTCAACAGTAACCTTCAGGCAGTCGAGCATTCTCATCCAACGAACTCACAACAAAAGCGCATGTCGCTCTATGGTATTTTATTTATAATTTTTAGACATTAAATAATTAAATTTATTTATGACACAATCACGATGCAGTAATTGCCTTATTAATAAAAGATTAAAATAATTGATATTATATGTCACGACCTCCTTCCATCAAAGATGCTCCTCCTGAGCTGACAATGGTGAAAGGGAGATAATAACCCCCCGAGTCCCGCCTCCAGTAAGCCCCGGGGTGGCGACTAGCACCAAGGGTATGAGTTTTCACAAATATGGGAGGCATTACCCTTTTATTATTTAAGATCGGGAAAAAGGATGAGTCAAACACCAAAAGAAAAAGGAACAAGTAAAAGAAAATAAAACCCAAACCAATCCCACATGCATGTTTAAACAATTTTGAACCAAGGTACAAGTACAAGAAAGCTCAAAAGTACAATACCAAAAAAAACAAGAGCACAACAACTGCAACAACTCCAACTGTTCCGACTAGTAGGGTCCCACACGGCCCTGGTAGTCCTCCTGGAAACCTGAAAATAAACGTAGGGTGAGCATACAAGTATACTCAGTAGGGAAACCTAAAGCTCTCGTGCACAGGTGGGGAGACATCCTAATGTCCCGTGAGAACAACAGAAGAAACCAACCTAACAAGGAAATTTATCCACCCAACCTCACCAGCCACGCTCACCAAAAACACATAACAACAGGTAGTAGTATATAAGAACAAGAGTATTGGGTACCCCGCACCATTTCCCATTAGTTAGCTGCTCTTCCTAACGACGAACGTCCTGACGCTACCACACTCTTCCCGCCCGCACACACCTGGGCCTCAAGAACTACAATCACATCCCTGCCCGCACACACCTGGGCCTCACAACCACACATCCCGCCCGCACACACCTGAGCCTCACATCCCGCCCGCACACACCTGTGCCTCACAACCACACATCCCGCCCGCACACATCTGAGCCTCATCCCGAAGATTCTTGGGAACAGTAAACCTGCCCGAAGAGTCTTGGGCTAATACCACCCCAATCGAAACCTACCCGAAGAGTCTTGAGTGTAAGGTCGCCTCAAGCCATCACAGCCTATGGAAGGAGCAGGAAGGAGCTAGTAACTAAGGGGAAAACACCCTCTCCCATGAAATGGGAGTGTTCGGCACTAAGTGCTCAACATGGGTGGGGTGCGACAAAACATAAAGATACAGATATATATATATGTATACCAAACACACACCCAACTTATGGCTTCTAAACAGAGAAACTGAGCACGTGCCTCGACACTGCTACTACGAAGCATGCATACAACAAACAACCCCAACCCCATTTAGGTTTTCAAGTTTCATCAGTAATAGTTTATTAGTTCCTTAACTACTGGGCAACTATCAAGCTTTTCGTAGAACAAAATCCCTGCTAACCACAAATCAAGTTAGATAAGACACAAGCAACACAACCCAACCTTTTATCATCAATCAAACCCCATCGATTGTTCCTGCGTTCATTATCTTTCCCCACAGTTCATTTATCAACTTTCCACTTTCTTTTAACAACACAACCCATTACTGTAGCCCTGCTGCCACCATAACCACATCTCCACCACCGTATCACATAACAAGGCTCGTGCCACATCATCGCCCCTTTAATACCATTTACCGCAGCCCCGTTGCCCATCCTATTCGTAACAATCCAGGATTCACCCCCCCCTTCACACACCACGTAACCAACCAACACCCACATGTTCATTATTCCATTTTGTTTAACCGGGGTGATCACACACGGGTTTCGGATTTTAAATCAGCCAACTTTACGTGATTAACCGAATTCCACATTCTACAAAGTTCCATCCACAAAACGGTCTAGAAAGATAGGGCAACATTTAATTGCGCAAGCAAAGGCCCCCAACGATCGTGATTTTCAGTAGGCATAAGCCTATTCAATTCACAACATAATATCACAGGATATAAATAATGTAACTGCATTCACAAACTTCCCATCCCCGTTATACAAGCCAGTTATTATCTTTATTAAACCGGTTCAAAATGTGTTTCACGTAAACAAGAGGACACCCACCCCGCATGATGCACAATTTAGAGAGACGAATGTAAGATCCCTACCTCAACAGGTTCTGATCACAACGCTCCCCCGGATCAGCTTTAGAAGACGTCCGTCGGCGTCCGTCGCTTCTGTCAAAACCCGACAAAACCTCCTCGGGTGGAAGCTGGGAAGGAAAGGCCGAAGGGAAAGCAACAGATCCAAGTTCAGAAGTTCCGCCTCGTCGTTACGATCCCGTGGCCGCTGACGGATCGTAAATCGGAGCTCGGACGGAAAAGTTATGGAAGAAATGAGCTTTGGAGTCTCTCGGGAGAGCTCTACTCGAGGGAAAGAGAATGAGAGGAGTGATTTGAAAAGGAGAGGCCCCCTCCTTTTATAGGCGAGAAAAACTAAAGTACACGGCGTGTACTTTCTAGTACACGGCGTGTACTCGGCCATTTCACACGGTCTCCACGCGGCTTCCAACACGGCCTTTAAGGCGACACACAGTCGTTGACTAGTCAACACACGGTTTGGGGGTAACGCGTACGCGGGGAGGAACTACACGACGTGTAGTATGGGCTACACGGCGTGTAGTATGGGCTACACGGCGTGTAGTATGGGCTACACGGCGTGTAGTATGGGCTACACGGCGTGTACTCATTTATTTCACGCGGCAAGGACACGACCTCAACACGGCACACGACCGTTGACTGGTCAACACACGGTTTGAGGGTAACGCGTACGCGGGGAGGAACTACACGGCGTGTAGTATGGGCTACACGGCGTGTACTCATTTATTTCATGCGGCAAAGACACGACCTCAACACAGGGTATACCCGGCAAGGTGGTACACGACGTGTACTCACACTACACGGCGTGTAGTTACAAAATTCTGAAAGGTGTGAGAAAAGTCCATTCTACCCTCCAGAACACTTCATGACCCTCTTTTCGACAAAGGAATGGGCCGGAGAGGTCCGGGCCATTACATTATAAATATCAAAATAAATGTAAATTGAGACTTGATGCCATCCACGAATTTTCTAGGTGAATATGACATGTTAGGGTTGATTTAATGTATTTTATTCGAAGTAATCAAGTTTTGCTGATTTTCACAAAAAACCAAATACTAAATAGTGTCAAAATTGACATAAATGAGTTTTTAAAACAAATACTATATTATTAAATAATATAATATTCCTAAAAATATAAGATTCGACCAAATGACTTATATAATGATAGGTATGTCATTAATGAACCACTTGAGGTTCGCTTGACATTTTATAGTAAGTTTATTAACCATGTAATATAAAAATACAAGAAGATATGGTAAAAATTAAACTACTTAACTAAGAGTTAAATCTAAAAGATAAGGTTAATATGGTGACCTAAACTTGTCTAAAACCTATTGGTTGAGAGGTTTTCGACTCAACTCCACCTTAGTCTCGAAATAAATCCACTTGGATCCATTAGAAACCGAAAATGATTTTATAATAAAATAATATTTCAAGCTTTTCCTAAAGTGACTATCACCTCTCTTATAAAATGGTACTTCCCTTTCTCTCAAATTTATACATCCAATGCCTTTTGGCTCGGCCAACCCCTGCTCAAATATCCTCCCAACTACCTTCACTTCGACCTAGAGGCCTTACTTTGATCAGAAAGCCAACCTAAGGAGCCCTTTTGTTCAAATCAAAAGGAAGAACCCGAAGAAGAGGTAATTATTTCATCACCTCTTTCAAAGTTATTTTTTTCTTCCACTTCCTCTTTCTTTGTTGTTTCCATACAAAAATAATAGCTCCAGTACCTTATACATACTGAGATATTATAAATATGGTACAACTATATTCATTATTCTATCCATCCTATGAATGACAAAGTCACCATACGTGCGTACGTACGGCTTACCGTCTCCACGTCGTGGTGTAGTTTGTTATTCAACACTTCATTATTTGGATGAGTATAATAATAAGTATAATTGATGTAAATAATAAATATAACATGTTAATAGTTCTGTATATATAATATACCATCCAATTACATACGATTTCGCTACTAATAGAATGATATTGTCGCTCGTGCGTAGCTACGGCTTACCGTCTCCACAACGCGATGAGATTTCGTTCCCCATCCTAACCATTCAAGAATAATTTTCATTTGATGATTAAAAATAATGTTTAAGAATTTAATATCATTCTGGATATGAATAAAATACATCATATCCATAACAAACATGACTTACATAACATAACATATAAAGAAAAATGAATCAGTTAACACCCGAAACAATGATACTACTGAAATATTATTAACAAAGCAATATTAGAAGATCATATATGATATCATATTTATGTATGTGCTTCTTGTATAATATAATAACAATGATTTAACTATTATACAGGAGGTTAACGTACCATCGACTAAGAAAAAATACAAGGTAATGGTTAATTATACAATATCTTTATTTATCCGAGGTTGTTTTTACGTAAGTATCTATTGAGACCTCTTTATCATCCACATCCGTGTTTCTTAAAAATGTATTTCAAAACATTTTTACTATTTCCTAGACTATGTGTTAAAGTCATTTATACCATTGTTTGACTTTTTATAAAATGTTTTGAATGAAATCTTTCCATCGCTTTCCAAACAAGTTATTTTATGACCTTTTCGACAAATTAAGGAAAGTTTTTTTTTTAACTTATACGGCGGGTGTAGTTATTTTCCGTCGTTATAACACTTTCGAAGCTTCCCTTACAAGCTTATAATAATATTTTCAAAATAAATGTTTTCTTTACTTTTGAATGATTTCAAATTAGAAAGAGATATTTCACTCAAATAATTTTTGGATAGATTTCATCTCTGTCACCATCATTTGTTGGATTTTACACTTGTTCGAAGTTGATTTATTATGATACAATCTTCCATTTTGTATTGAAGGTTTTGTGATATGTTTGACTGTGGATGTGATATTTTTTTATACCATTCATGGTTTATGGTTAAAGTATTAACATTTCGTATGCTAGTTTTAAATACGAATGTTTATGTTATGTTTCAACCTTTTCATATGAGGAATGCATTGGACGTAATAAGTGACCGGTGGAGCCCGTTATAACTCCTTGATGCATCAGTAGGTCTCATGAGACAAACTAGTGTCTTGACACAAGGCTTTGACAAAATCTTTATTTGCAGTCTTGGCACGAGGTCTTGACTATGTGGTTATGATGTCCGGCATTATGCATTCCATCATTATGAAATTAGCTGTTGATATTATATGTGATTATTCGACTAGTAGAATATCCGTGTGAATAAGTAAATGACATTATTTGATTTATCTTTGCCATATTATGTTGAAGTTTAAGTTTAAAAGGCTTGTGTTTTAATCTTATACATTGCCTTAAATGTTTATGCTTATTTATGAAAGTTTCCATTATATTGTTATCCTTACTGGGCATTTGAGCTCACCCCTTTCTTGTGTTTTATTTTTTTTAGGATGCGAAAAAGTATATTATGATTGACATGCAAGAATAAACTATGAGATATGAGTGTGTTCAAAGGATACACAATGTTGTTGTTTTTCCATTTCATAATGTAATGTAAAACTTATGTATATATCTAGTACTTCCAAGGTTACTAAACTGATTGGTATTTCGGGACTTGATTTCTTGTGATCATGCCAATGTTATGTAATAATGCACAGACTCTGGGTAACTAGGGTCGGGGCGTTACATGGCAGGGGGGGCATCGCACAGAAGGGGTGCAGCAGGGGCAGTTACGTCGAATAGGGAGGGCTGACAGGGGGCATTGCATAGAAGGGGGCGTAGCAGGGGGTCCGCCCGAGAGAGAGAGAGTGGGTTAGGGTTGGAGAACCCGCTCTGATACCATGTAGAAATGGAAGAGTGGACCGAATACCCAAACTGTCTCTCTAAAGGAGGCATTGGAGTTATTTTATAATGATTTATAGAGATTACATGATATGTGAAGTCCGATGTGGGACTTGACACAACCTAATCTCTAACATTCATCAAGGAATACATGCAGTGGTTTTTCCATTTCAGGTTTGGATTATGACTTCTATAAGCTTCATGATGTTCTAAACTCGAATGCACAACACAAGCATCATCATATTTCATTTCATCGGAATTATAGAATTCTGGGAACTCCACCTTTTCATTCTTGCTTTGATCTTCCTTCTCATTTCTTGAAGATCAGTTTCTCTGATTTTTTCTTGCTTGAATCACAAACCCATTTAGGTGTTTATGATGTTTAAATCCTTGAAGAACAGTTAAGGCATCATCAAAAATTAATTATTTCTTCAGATATTAAAATTTGGAAACACACGTAAGTTGCTGCATGATGACACCTACGCTAGAGCTTGACGACCCATACGCTGGCCAGGTTGACACGCACCCTAGATTCCAGACTTAGCCATTTTTTCCGATTTCTGTATTGAAATTCCAGAATACTTTGAATTCAATTCAGAGGCACTTCCAAGCATCCCAGGCCATCTCCAACCTTCATTCAAGAGTGTATAAACACTATCCAGCAGCCAATATGCTATGCTTCTCCTCAACTTTGAACCTGATTTAAACCCCTGAAATACAGCTTTACAAGCTGTCCAGTATAAGGTTCAACACCCAGCTCCTTCAACCCTTCCACTTCTTGTACATGTAGTAGACAGTACTCAAACCTCTCCTTCAGCACATGTCTTTGTCCTTGAGGATCAGCTCATACAATCGTCCGATGTGTTCCTTGCCATTCTTCCAAAATAGCAACAACTTATTCCTTGTGTTGTGTTATGCAGTGGACAATGCTTCTTTCTTCAACAACACTTGATTCTTATCTCATTGAAGATCAGTTCAATAATCGTCAGATGTTTGGGGCTTCCCTTAGAACCTGTCCAGCCAGCTGTTCCATGGAAGCCATAAGCTATGGCTAGCACCTTCTATCTTCATGTAACGAGTGGATACTCAATCCATCACCCAAGACTGCACCCTTTGCATAATGACATTGACAAAGACAACAAGGCTCATTGACAACAAACACAACTTCAATCCAAGGGGACTTCAGTGGGCTGCGGCTGGTTTTTCCGCCGTTGATCAATTTGATCCAACGACTTGGAAGTGCGCCCTTTGTGTTTTCTTGATGTGCTTTTGGTGTCTCATAGGTTCGCTGGATCCACGTTTATTTGCTGCGACCTATCCCGTGCCGCCGTGTGCCCCTGTGAGCTGTGCCCTGTTCGGTTACGTGAACGACTGCTTTGATCTCGGCCGTCCACGCGTTGTCCATCCCACTTTCTCGCCTGCCTCACCCGCAATGAAACTTTCTCACAATAGATGATTTGAGGTATATTGATAATACAAAATTCAAACTAGAAGGAAAAGCGGGATGCGATAGACTGATAGACCCATTCAAATAGAAAAGAACCTAGATAGATTGAAAATTGAAATTTCAAACTAGAAGGAAAAAGAGGATAAGATAGACTGATAGACCTATTCAAATAAAAAGAACCTAGATATATCCATACCCTAAATTCATAAATGCTCGCTTTTCATTTAATTTTTGATGAGTCACACCCAACATTTTCTAGCTAATTTGAAACTGCCAGCATTTTCACATAACATTTTTTTTACATCAATGTGGGGAAAAAAGGGCTACATTACAAAGAAAAGTATGCAGCACACATGTAGAGAAGAACTCGGCGAGACTCGAACTCGAGACCTTGCCGAGACCCACAAAAGCAGCTACTACTGAGCTGCACACATAACATTTTTTTTACCTTTGTTCTCTAGTAACATTTTTCCTATAATTTAATTTTCATTTCATAATACATGAGAGTTGTAGAAAACTGAGTGCTTAAAATCTTGTTGCCTTGTTGATGAAACCAGACTCATTTTTATGAATGTACAGTTACGGCATTGATGGCTATCAGGAGAAGTTTGGATGATTCTCTCTTAAAGAACTTGAGCAATTGGAATGAGGGTGATCCTTGTACTTCAAATTGGGCAGCAGTTCTGTGTTTCAATGCGGCAATGAATGATGGCTATTTGCATGTGGAAGAACTGTATGCTTTGAACCCATTTTACCCTTTATATTGACAAGATTTATTTTGTTGATATAATTCCTTGTTTTTTTTTTACATTTTTCCTTCTATCATTACTTGTGGTGACCCTCTTCCAGTTTATGGAAATTGGTTTTATAAAATAGCTGTTAGTGTCTTCTATTGTTCCTAAGAACACACGAAGAAAATGACTGATTTACAATATAGGGCTAAATGCCTTTGCCTTGGTGGTATTTTCATGTAGAGCAAGCAAGCATTATCATTTTACTTTACCTTTTTAGTTTATTTTCCTAGTAGGTTTGGAGTGTTGATTCCTGAAAATTTTCAAATAACAATGAGGGTGATCCTTGTACTTCAAATTGGACAGCAGTTCTGTGTTTCAATGCAGCAATGAATGATGGCTATTTTGCATGTGGAAGAACTGTATGTTTTGAACCCATTTTACCTTTTATGGAAACTGGTTTTATAAAATAGCTGTTAGTGTCTTCTATTGTTCCTAAAAACACATGAAGAAAATGACTGATTTACAATATAGGGCTAAATGCCTTTGCCTTGGTGGTATTTTCATCTAGAGCAAGCAAGCATTATCATTTTACTCTACCTTTTTAGTTTATTTTCCTAGTAGTTTTGGAGTGTTGATTCCTGAAAATTTTCAAATAACAAATCTAACTGAAAAAGATTTCTTGTGTAAAGGATGCATACTGAAAATAAGGTTTCATGCTATTTTACATTAATATTATTGTCTCATGGGGATGCCTGTTAATTTTTGTGCCCCCTTCCCTTCAATGCAGACAACTGCTCAATATGAAGCTCTTTGGAAGTTTATCACCAGAACTGGGTCGGTTATCATATATGAGAAGACTGTAAGTTTTAATATAGGAATATGATACCCTTAAATGTATGGACATTTACCTTTTTCTTTCATTCAGTTGTTTGGATCTGGAGGATTTGCTGTCTGAAACTCTGTTGGGTACGCTTGGTTTCCCCCCTCATTTGTCTGATCTGCTGTTTTTATTGTTAAAGGAACTTTATGTGGAATAATATCAGTGGGAGTATACCAAAGGAGATTGGCAATATTACATCATTGGAACTGTTGTAAGTCTAATTGCTTATATGCCAAACTAAATTTGCTATTACATTGCTAATATACTTGGCGCTGATGATATAATCTATCCCCGCCCAGCTGAAAATTTATGATTTTTTAATTTTAATGACATTCACTTCTCTTGATCTTCTATTAATGCAAAGCTGTACCGCATTTTCTTGATTTCTCATTTTTATGTGTTTCACATGTTTTCAGGCTTCTTAATGGAAACAAATTAACTGGTCCATTGCCTGAAGAGATCGGTTATCTTCCAAAGTTGGACAGAATTCAAATTGACCAGAACCATATATCAGGGCCAATACCAAAATCTTTTGCAAACTTAAATAAAACAAAACACTTGTAAGGGGATTTCTGGTGCGACTTATCTTACATGTTATTGCTCACGCATCTATGTTTTCTTCTTCTGTATTCGGAATTTCATAAAACCTTTTTGTTGGAGTATGGACAGTCACATGAACAACAACTCAATTAGTGGGCAAATCCCACCTGAACTGTCCAAATTGCCATCGTTGGTCCATCTGTAAGTTTGTGATGTGTTTTTTGAAAGTGACATTTATATATATATAGTTCATTTTAATTTGTGATTATATTTCACTGTTTATTTCTTAACATTTATATTTTACAAATTTTCTGTTATTGACATAAATATCTACATCTGCAGCCTACTTGACAACAACAACTTGTCGGGGTACCTTCCACCCGAGTTGTCCAACTTGCCAAGCCTGCTTATACTGTATGGTTTTGTAGTCATTGTTCATCTTCCAAAATTTCCACGCACTTATCATTCCTTCAGTTTCTTTATTGATCAACTCCAACAGCGTTATGGTCCCTATGTAGTCATTCCTTGGTGCTTCACAGTTGGCAACACATTGTTGACATTCACCCTTGCTGCAAACTCTAGTTTTTGGTTTTTACATTGTGTATCCATTTGCCACAGTTTGAATTCTACTTGTAAACTCTGAAGCCATAGTTTCATTATGAGGCAATGTCTTTTTTGGAAGTGGTAGTCATATTGGTATTTCTCAGATTCGGTGTGATCGTGTATCTGACATGGGATGGAGCTGTTACATAAAAAGTGGTTGACCTATTCAGTTATCAAAGGAAACATAGTTTTGGTGGTTGTTAGGATTAGGACCTTGAATCCTATGGATAATTGTAGACAACCTTGCCGGGATAATTAGAATAATTATGTTTGTCTAATCTTCTTTATGCCATGTTGCCTTCTAAAATTCTTCCATTAGACATTAACAGTCGCTGGCTTCTTTGTTATGCAGGCAGCTTGATAATAACAACTTTAATGGGAGTTCAATTCCAGCTTCTTATGGCAATATGTCTAAATTGTTGAAGCTGTAAGTGCATGGTGCCATGGTTCATTACAACTTCAATCGTTGGTGTCATGTTTAAATTCCCATGTGCTTTCAAATCCATTGTGTCTTTGTGTGTATATCTTTGCGTCTATGTGTGCACATGCTGACCCGTAAAATTTTCTCAATGGACAAATTATTGCCTAAAAATTTGTTTTTTTGGATTGATTTATAAACGATTTAACTATTCCCGAGAAAAGAAAACATATGTGAGGGATTGATGCCAACACTCATACACACATATCTTTATTGTTTCTTTATGGATTTGGTAATAGGATCCAATCATCACTTTTTTTTTGCGCAGGAGGAAACCCTTGATCTCTTTTTCTTCGAGAATGCATGTCATTTTCTTAACATGGAAGCTCCTTCACTATTTCCTACCTGTGTTTTGATTTAACTTTGGTAAAACTATTTTTGTTTTCACACATCACTATTTTTTTTTTTGCAAAGGTGGAAACCCTTGATCTCTTTTTTGAGAATGCATGTCATTTTCTTAACATGGAATCTCCTTTACTATGTTCTACCTAGGTTTTGATTTAATTTTGGTATTTTTTTTTGTTTTCATACTGATGGAGACGTTACACCTATTCTGAAGTTTATTTGTATTTTTTGTGTCATTAGGTTTACTCAGAAAAATTGTTATCCAGAGCGCATATATGAATCTTTTTCAGGATTGGTTGTGCCAAATATGGTTTATGCATGCGTTTTCTTTTAAGAAAGGTGTTGCACAAATTGTTGGTTATGCATTTTCTTTATTTGAGTAGGAGCCTGAGGGGGTGCAACCTGCGTGGACCAATGCCTGACTTGAGTAGGGTGCCCCATCTTGGTTATTTGTAAGTTTTGGATGATTGTTTTTTCTTTCAGTTACGTGGAATTTTATTTTCAGGACTTTGTTTTTGTTGTTGTTCTTGTTTCTTGTTACTACAGTGTGGGAAATTGAGTACAAGTTTCCCCTGGGGAAATGCTGTGCTTGCTAGCTAATCAATGTTTTCATCATTTTTTCTAAGGAGATGCATCAGCTCTTTGAGAGTTCATTCAATGCTTTAATGATCATCTTTCTGATTATTTATTGGTGGAATTCACGTTTCAGAGACCTCAGTTCAAACTCGCTTAATGGTTCCATACCACCCGGGAAGCTTTCTGAGAATATTACGACCATGTAAGGTTCTCTCAGTTGTATTTGCCAGGAAAAACTGTTCCCCCACTTATTATCGTGTGATGATCAACTGTGCTCAATGCTAGGTTTTAGATTTGTTGACTTATTTTGGGAGTGTTTTGCATTATTTTACTAAGAGACAGTCTGACTGATTTTCTGTGCTTTTGGGCTTCATTATCTGAACAACTAATGCAGTGATTTATCAAACAATGTTCTTACCGGAACTATTCCTGCCAACTTCTCACGTCTCCCCAATCTTCAAAGACTGTGAGTCACACAACTCTCTTATTTCTGTTTTCCGGTACATGGTTTCTTGCACCATTTCTTCAATGCTGTATTTATTACAAGTTTTTTTCAGTTATTTATTGTGTTATCCTTACGATCCGTGGATCGGAAAGATTCTCAAGGCTTAACATCTTCGGACTGCATGTAATTTATTGGGCTTTAAGGTGAAACAGCGACTTGGCATGGCCTGGAAGTCCCATTACTAGGACTTTGGTGGTAAAGCAGTAAGAATATGTAGGAAATAGTTTTGTGCTGGTTTTGGGCATCTGGAGATGCAAACCATCCCTGCCGAGTAACATTTTGCAGAATAAACATCTCCGAAAGCTCAGAATCATTTTTTTGGTCTTGATCAATAAATAAATTGAATACGTTTCTTAATGATGATTGGATCACCTTTAATACATTTCATTTACACACAACTAGAAATGGATACAAATCTGCAAATGGTGTGGAAACTCCTATGTGACCAATTTGTGATTGAAACTTCTCTCACAGACACTCCATCATTGTGTCTGTTGTTTCACAAAAAATGTGACAGGATGTTGGGCCGAAGCAGCATTATTGACCTTCCACAACGTTTCACAAAATGAAAACATAAAATGTTTTACAAAACCTAGCATAGCTGATATTCCTTTTCAATTTGTTTATGAAAAATTTCAACTTTAAAAATCCTTGTTTTTTAGAAATTTTCATTATTCTGTGATGACCTAACCTCCCTAAGCCACGAACCTAACCATCTGGCTCCATGGGTCTCACGTAATACACTGGCTGCCTTCTCAGCTCACAACAAACTATTGTCTTCCGGGACCACTTATTAGATTAACAACCGTGCCCACAGGTAAATACATGTCCTTTTAGTATCCTTTGTCATTGTAGACACAAATTATGGGAAAAGATCCAATGAGGTCATCCATCCTGAAATTACTTTAGGCCAAACGCACTTAATTGTAGAGTTATTATCAGACAGGGTTACGAGAAGAAGGTGCATCTTGTTGACATGAGTAGTACCAATTAGTCTTTCAAACATTTCTTTTTCTAGGGATGTTACACTCTACCCTCTTTTACAACATGTTTCATAAACAATTAATCATGGAAAAGAAATGATTTTTCAATTCATAAAAGAAAAGAAAAAAATGAAATGATTATAATTTCCTTCCATTCTATTGGATGAAGTAGTTAACAAAATACAAGAAATGATTCCAACCCAAATCATCTCATCTTCCGGGTGATTTGGAATAGGGTGATAGAGAGAAATCCATTTATCCTTGTTAGAATGGAAGAGAGGTGGACCCAATACTCCAGATGCCTCACTAAGGGCGGCCTTGGTGTCTATTTACAATGAATAATAAAGATTGCATGATACCTAAGTTTGATGTGAGACTCACATCAACTTAACCTCTAACACTCCCCCTCAAGCTAGGTGTACCTAGCTTGGATACATATGAAAACACAAAGAAACATCCTCTAACACTCCCCATCTCTTCCCATTTTTTTTCACCTTATTTCTTCCTGTCTAATTTTACTAAACCAAACAAGGAGCATAAATTGGTATCTCCAAATTTCTTTTCTTCTCTCTCCAAATCAACTCTACCAAATGGACTGTTAAAACACAATGTCCTCGTTGTGGTTCCAACACCTCAAACTCAATCAGTGTCATTGCACTTCTGATCGAGTATCGCCTTCTAAAGTCATTTATTAGACTAATGAATGTTCCCACAAATCAATATATATTTTTTCAACATGCTTTGTTCTCATTCACACACACCTTACAAAGACTTTATAGGTCACCCATACTATTTTTACTCTCCTCCAAGTACGCTTGATCTCTTTATCTTGCAACAATCATATTATAACTGCACAGTAACAAAGCTGTCACGACCCCCTCCCATCAAAGATGCCGCGATGAAGGGAGAGTGATGATTACCCCCGTGTCCCGCCTCCAGTAGACCCCGGATTGACGATTAGCACTGAGGCTATAAAAAAAATCTTACAAATGAGAGGTATTGCCCTCTATAATATAGAACATGATCGAGAGATAGGATAAACAACCACTAAGCAACTCCAGCAGATAAAATAAAGGTAAATCAGAAACCATCCCATAATGCATGAATAAAGTAAAACTGATACATATTAGTCTCCAATATATATCAAAAACAAGTATATGGCAGCGACTCAACAATAGCTCCAAACCCAAGCTAGCAATGTCCGGCTCGGTCCCCAAAGTCCTTCGAGAAACGTAGGGTGAACATACACGTATACTCACTAGGGACATAACCAAGGTCTCAAGTGCACATGTGAAAACAACATGCTAATGCGCCAGTGCCTTCCAAACCCACTGCAGACTATTGCCCTCCGAAGTCATTTTTTAGACTAATCTTCCCACAAATCAATATATGTTTTTTCAACATGCTTTGTTCTCACTCACACACACCTTAGAAAGACTTTATAGGAGGTCACCCATACTATTATCACTCTCCCCCAAGTACGCTTGATCTCTTTATCTTGCAACAATCACAATAACAAAACAATATGCACAGTAACAAAACAATATGCACAATAACAAAACAATATGCACTTTCTTTTCTTCTAGCTACTCAACTAGCAAGTTTTCTTTTTATGAAGGCGCTCACACCTTCTTTCAAAACTAGCTCTCAATTAACAGAACCATTCATTTGCATGATTTGGTCAAGAGATTTTAGTGGGCTCGATGAAGGTGGGTGATGATTTTGGTGTGATTTTATCCAATTTGAGATACCTGAAAATTGTTCAAGATATGGTGGGTCTATCATAGCTAAATAAAAGATATGAAATTGGTATAATGCTCAGGCAATTTCACAAATCCTTTTTTACTTTTTTTTCATTGTATAAAAATATTAATTTTGTGATACATTAATTTATTTAATATATTAAATATAATCTAATAATAATTATTTTTTCAAGTATAATATGATTATTATTACTAATTATTATTTTGTAAAATAAAATATTTATAGTTGCATTGTTAAGTAAAGTGGTGAAAACAATGTGCTAGAGTTAACATTTTAATTTAAATTCACTACAAAAAACAAGCAAGCATATTATAATTGAACTTTGAAAATACTGGAATAAAACTTGTGATTTATAATAATAGGGAGGGAAACGCGAGGCTTTGGTGTGTGCTTGGTGGCTGTTCTTTTATGTAATAATATATATATATATATAGATTAAAAAGGAATGGATACTAATTGTTAGAATTGAGGATCAAGTAACCCAATACCCAATGTGCCTCTTTAAGGGGGCTTTGGTGTCTATTTATAATGAATAATAAAGATGGCATGATACGTAAGTCCGATGTGGGACTCATGTCAACTTAACCTTTAACACTCCCTCTCAAGCTAGGTGTACCTAGCTTGAATACATAAGAAAACATAAAATAAATCTCCGACACTTCCCTTAAAGCTGGAACATATATATTTATCATGCTCAGCTTGTTACACAAAAATTGGACACGTGGTCCAGACACCTTTTTTGTGAGAACATCTGCAAGTTGACCAGAGGTGTGAACATGACCGAAGGTGGTCTTCTTCTTCTCAAACTTTTCTCAAATGAAATGACAATCAACTTCAATATGCTTTGTCCGCTCATGAGAGACTGGATTTGTGGAAATTTTGATAGCAACTTGATTGTCATACTAGATATGTGCCGGTTTCTTAGTCATATACCCAATCTCTTGAAGAATTTGTTGTGCCCAAATAATCTCTGCAGTCACATATGCCATGACACGATACTCTGACTCTGCACTTGATCGGGAGATAACCGTCCGCTTCTTGCTTCGCCATGAGATCAAATTTACTCCAATAAATATTGTAAAACCAGACGTAGATCTCTTAGAAGAGATAATCTGTATCACAAAATGCCTCAATATCTGTATGCCCATGATCAAAATATAGAAGACCTAAACCCGGTTCCTTTTTCACATATCTAAGAATTCGAAGAACATCATCTCACTGTGTTTTTGTTAGAGATTCCATAAATTGACTCACTTTGCTAACCGCACAAGCAATATCGGGTCGAGTTATCGTCAAGTAGTTAAGCTTCCCAACAAGTCGTCTATATCTGTCAGGTGATGAAAACATCTCACTGTCAGTATGAAGTGACTTTTCTTCATGTTCGAGGGGTGAGTCAACCGAGTCAGCTCGAGTCATGCTAGTCTCCTGCAGCAGATCAAAAACATACTTTCTCTGAGATAGAAAATTACTTTGTTACATCTGGAGACCTCAATTCCTAAGAAATATTGCAGTGGACCCAAATCTTTTGTTTGAAAATTCTGATGAAGAAAAAACTTGAGTCGACCAATGCCAGCAACATCACTGTCAATAATAACAATGTCATCCACATAGACCACTAAAAGAATGTTTCCTGCTGCAGATTGATGATAGAAAACAGAAGAATCTTTCATGCTCTAGCACATGCCAAAGCTAAGCATAACGGTGCAAAAACGGTTGAACCAATCACGTGACGACTGCTTGAGTCCATACATCGATCGACGAAGACGGCTGACCTTGGAGGACTCCCCCAAGCAAAAAACCCGGGTCGTTGCTCCATATATACTTCTTCATTAAGAAATCCATGAAGAAAAAACATTTTTGACATCCAACTGATGGAGTGACCAGTGAGATGAGACAACAAGAGAGATAAGTAGGCGAACCGAGATCATCTTTGCCTCTGGAGAGAAGATGTTAAAATAATCAACTTCATATGTGTGTGCATAACCTTTGGCAACAAGAGCGTGAGCCTTTGCGAAGCGCAATAGGTCACTCTAGTGATGGAGCAGCAGGAGCAAGTGAGTCTTCAGGTGTGGTGGCAACATCAGGTGGCAGGGTGACAGATGTGCGAGGTCGGTGAGTATAAACCTGGCCAAATCATGATCCAGCAATATCACTAGGAAGAGACAAGGGTGGTGGTGTATCGAGAGAATATGGTAAAATAACTTCGGAATTAGAAAAAGTAGATGGTGGTTGTTCCTCGGGAACAGAGATAACTGATGATTTGAGAAAAGGAAACAACTATGCAAATCTGAAGAGAAGCATCAATATCCGCGCTGGGTGTGAGAATAACCAAGAAAGATGCATTTTAGAGCAAGCGCATCAAACTTGTTAATTGAGGGGTGAATATCTCGAACATAACACACAACCAAAAATGCGTGGGGTAGAGAATGAGGGGGTGGTGTTGGAAATAAAGAATGAAAAAGTGTCTCCTCCTGAAGAACAGACGAGGGAAGTCTGTTGATAAGATAAGTGGCTGCAAGAATGACATCACCCAAAAAACGGTTGAAACTTTCCTCTGAAATAAACCGCCTGAGCAACTTCTAACAGATGATGGTTCTTTCAACACCATTTTATTGAGGTGTGTTTGAACAAGAAGTCTGATGGATAATGCCACGATCATCGAGAAAAGACTGGAATGGTCCAAATAAATATGCATGCCCATTGTCAGAACGAAAGTAGTGATGTTTAACAGAAAACTGGGTGGCGATTTCTTGATAATAGGAGCAAAACACAGAAAAGATTTCAGAACGATTTTTCAACAAATAGACCCAAGTCATTCGTGAAAAATTTTCGATAAAAGTAACAAAATATCGATAACTCAGTTTAGATGGACTATGACTGAGCCCCCATATATCAGAATGAACCAAATGAAAAAGAGTGGATGCACGGGGGATTGTTCGGGGAACATAGGTGACCCGGTGATGCTTTGCGTAGTGACATGACTCATATTCAAAAGGAAGAGGTCCCAACTCCGGATTTGTTTTTGAAGAATGGAGGCAGGTGGATGACTAAAGCGATAGTGAAGCCGAAGGGCATGATTAGAGGTGGCAGGACAGACGAGAGGTGGGACCGAGTCAAGCACACATACACCACCCTGAAGACGTCCACGACCAAGCACCCGAGTCGTCGAATGCTCCTGAAATATAACCAAAACAGGTGAGAAGATGACCTGATATTGTAAGTCAGTTGTAAGTTTACTAATTGATTTTAAATTAAAGTGACAACTGAGAACAAAGGCAACGACGGATAGTGTCAAACCAGACGTAATTGAACAACTCTCATAACCAGCGATCTGCACTGTCTTACCATCGGCCACAATAATATTACCTCTAGTCAAGATTGATTTGCAGGACCAAAGAATACCTGCATCCCCAGTGATGTGCTATGGGGCACCAGAGTCAAGAACCCATAAGGTGGACCGTTGGGATAGACACACCACTGGATTATCACCACTTCCTCTTCTCTTTGATCATTGGAACTTTGAAATTCAACAACCAAACATTTCTTCTAGACCACCCAACATCTTCGTTCTTCTTCTACTAAGAGATCTTGAAGTGTTGACGAATCCTTGATCATCAAACAATAAGAACAAACTCAACAACACACTGCATAACCAAAGCAGTCCATCTCCCTCTTCAAGTATGTCTTAATTCCTCACTTTCCAAGGATTCCTCCTCAAGAATTGTGTTGAATGAAAAGCAATTCTCAAACATCACTTTCCTGGGTGTCTTCTTCTTCCATTCTTCTCTCTTATCACTTTACTTCTCTCTTCCATTTGTGCACCGCATGCACATCACCAACACACCAATTCTTTCATTGAATTTTGAATTTCAAATTCAAAATCCAATAACCAACTCAACTTCCAACTCCAACAACTGCGAATTTAGCCATTGAATCAAACACGGTTTTCTCTTCACCTTTGATTTGATAAAGACATGTTGAGGATCAAGATAGAGTGTCCCATGTGGCATACACAAAGCCACATCAACACAAACTCTAAACTATGGATTTTCTGACAAACCATGACGCGGTGAAGTGATACCACAATGTGTTTTTGTCTAAATCGCTCATCTGTTTTGAAACCATGACCAATGCTGAGAAACCATGATGTGTTCACTGCCCGTTTTCTTCTCCAGATAGAACCATGATCAGTTCTTCAACGTGGTTTGGAAAACTATGACTTCCATTGACTGCCCGTTTTCTTCTCCAGATAGAACTATGATCAGTTCTTCAACGTGGTATGTTGTCTGTTTTTTGTTCCTCAGCATGAAGCGGAACCACAACATTTCACTTCACAAGGCCACAAGCGTTTTGGCCAATCACCACAAACAACTCCACTAGTCCACGGCATGGTTTAACTTCACCGTGGTGAACAAAGATTTTTGCAAAATCCACAGTCATCCCTCTAGCTGTTTTCTTTGGTCCTTCAGAAGCCGCTATTCAGTGGCATACACATGGCGTGGTTTAAAACCACGGCGTGTTTTGCTTACCTTTACTTCAAAAAAAAAAAACGAATAAATAAATAAGTAGCCTATCTATTTTTCATTTTGTTATTTTTTAATTTCATTGAGGGTCATTCTGCAATCCTATTTTTGCTGTTTTTTTCTGGTATTTGGTGTTTGGGTAAAGAAATCTCTTGATTATAGGAATATTGCAATCTTTTTTTTAATGAAATAACTGATTTTGCTCATTCAATACTTTTCCATGGCAGGTCACTAGGGCACAATTCATTGAATGGTTCCATTCCAACCGCTATTTGGCAAAATTGGACTTCCAATGGAACTGATACACTTGTATTGTGAGGCCTCAGTGCAAAACATGACAATATCTTGAGTCAATTTATTTTAAGCCACTTGCCTTTGGGGCGGCTGATACATATTATGTGCATGTGGTACCTATGCACATCATGTTGATTATTGTTAGACCTCATGCTGATTTTTTTGGCTGTTTTCAACATTTTGTTTTCTATTTTGGAGATGTTTAAATTTTAAATGATGAGTTATTAATATTGATTTCTAACAGGATGCTCTTCTGCCCTCCGATATTGCAGGGACTTTCAGAGTAATTCACTTGCAAATTTCTCAGGCAGTCTCAGCCTCCCTCCGAATATCTCAATTTGGTTTGGTTCTTCACTTGCATTCTATTTTTTCGAATTAGTGCAACGATATATATATATATTTATTCAGAGAGAGAGAAAGAGAACGAGAGGGAGGGAGGGATAGGAGGGAGAGAGGGAGAAAATGCAACAGAGGAAAATTTAATTCGAAATTCAACCCCAATAACAAATCAACTGCCATGCATGCAGTAATCATAAGTGACATGTTGGTGTTTGGTGCAAAGAAGGTTTTTATTTGATAAATGGAAGAATCTTTTAAAAACATTGAATATTGTTACGGTAAATCCCATACCTCATAAGGAGGTAAAGTTCTTTATTTAGATGAAATAAAGATGAGAACATAAATACAAGTCAACCCAATTAAATACATGTCAACCCAGTTAAATGCCTAAATAATCTAACAAATACCATTACATTTATTTTTGAAAAGCCAAAGAAATATATAGGAACAGAAAAGCGTGAAGTACTAATAACGGGTCGGGACAGAAAGCCCTGCCTCAAACACCCAACAAAGGGGACCACGATGAAAACACACCGAAACATGAACTCCAAACACCCCATCCTGGACAAGAACACAACCCGCTACAAGCAGAATCCCGCCCCTATGAACAGCATTCAGCAGCCCCAAATACACTCAAGACAGAAGCAAACAACAGACATTATGTTAAAAGACCAAGCCGATCCTTCTACATGGACTAACAACCCTGAACATAGCAGCACCTGACCCACCGACATAAGCCCGGCCCAAACAATTGCACCTGTGCCCATCATGCAGCAAAAGGATACTGCTGAAGACCAGAAGGATCACTCCAAACAGCACCCAAACTCACAAAATCCACCCGAGGTGACACTGCCATCCTCCTGAGCTCCAGGCAGACCATCTCCACTTGCAGCAAAGTATCAGAGCCTCAATTTAAAAAAAAACAACCTCCAAAAGCAGCCAACACCAGCAGTGATGCTGGATTTGTCTGCCACCTGAACCTTCAAACAACACAAACAACGAACGCAGCAGCAGGCGAAGGAATTCCTCATGATCACTATTGAAAGACGATGACCGAGCCAGACACCCGAGGCTTCACACAGCAACCCCTTCACCAATTCCAGGCAGCATCACTCCACTTTGACCCAAGGGAATCTGTTAGGAGTATGGGGGGGTTGTCCACTGCTGTCCAGGTGTGGGCATTAGCAGTTTAGGGGCAGTTTGGTATTTTCCCTTTTACTAGTTTGTTATGTTGCCAGCTGTCTGTTAGACAGCTGTAGTTGTTAGGGTGTTGGCTGTCCTGGTGGAGTATTAAAAAGGGGTCCAGCTGGAGGGAGGAAGTAGAAATCATTTTAGCATTTTGCTTGGCAGCAGAATTGGCAGGTGGTCTCGGCTGGGCTCTCGGGAGAGCGGTCTTCTCCGGCAGCTCCTCTTACTCTATTCCTTCTACTTCCTATTCTCCCTTTCATTCTTCTGTATTTTCTGTTCCTGCTATTGAAATGAAAGATCCTGCTGTGCTATTGTTTAGTTCTTCCTCCTATTTTCTGCTAAGCGACCACTGTTAGGAAAGAGTCTTAACAATTTGGTGACTCCGCTGGGGAAGCCACACGAAAGAGACAATCATTGCTGGAGAACCAATTGCGCGCTGGATAAACACCAACACTGCTGGAGAAAACCGATTGCAACAGTGTGCTGATCATCATTTGGGAAGATTAAAGAGGCAGTTCAGGCTGAGGCACTGTTTTCTGCTACACTGTCCGAGAGGTGCTGTTCGTTGTGAGTATAAAAAAAAAAGAGAAAGAGAAAGAGATACGATCGGAAAGAGAAGTTTCAGGAGAAAAGTGATACAATCGGAGCAAGCCGATCGCAGGAGCTGGTCGGGTTTTAGCTAGAGCAGAATCGAACGCAGCAGGACGTTCGCTGCTAGGGAAAATTCGCTAGAGATAGAGAAGCTGCTGTCATAGAGCAGTAGTTGTTGCAAGCTGAAAACCAGAAAAGATCGTGGAGGAGGATCGCTGCTAGGGAAGGCGAACGTAGTTGGAGAACGCGGTTGGTGCTGCGGAAGATACGAACAGTGCGTCCGTTGTCAACTGTGAGGTGCGACCGTTCTAGAAGAAACGGAACCAACTGGGGAGATCCGTGTGAGCAAAGTAGACGATCGGGAGGAGAGGCGTGAGCACGGGGAAACACGTCGCAGCAAGCGACGCGTGTGAGTTGGGAGTGATCGCTGCCGAGGCAACTGAGTGAGCAGCGAAAGACTTTTGCGTCTGAGAACTTTTTGGCCGCAGAACGTGGCCGACGCAAAAAGCCGTTGAAGGACGGACTCAATATCTTCCACGCTGCAGTGAGGCGTGTGTGGTGAGAGAAGAGGCACTTACACGGGAGTTGCTGGAGAGGAAGTCCAACGCGGTTTAAAAAAAAACGGAAAAAAAAGGAAAAAAAAACCAAAAAACTAGAGAAAATCAGTTGTGCAGAATTATCTTTTTCTGTGATACGAGAAGCACCTTTCTGCTTGGGTTGGCCGAACAGAATGGCAAGAGTTTCGCTGCTTGATTTTTCAGGTGATGGTCCACTTAGTTGGATCACGACAGCGGAGGCGTATTTTAAGGAGAATCGGATATCGGAAGGAATGAAGCTGCACTACGCCCAGTTTTATATGGAAGGTATTGCTCTACTATGGTTTTTGTCTTGACACAGTGCTACACTGAACTCATCATGAGAAATTTTTAAACCAGCATTGCTGGAGAAATACGGAAACGATGAGCAGCAACCTGAAACCAGATTGAAGCAACCTGAGAAGGTAATGTTTGCCCCTAGTTCCTGCGTGAATTTGCAGGAAGAGTTTGCAGAGGAGGAACAGTTCGTTCTTCGAAGCTATTTGTCAGAGCAGTTGCGAGCCCAAAGCAGGAAGTGCTGGAGATTGGCTTGGAGCGCTAGGCAAAGTGGTAAAGCATCAACAGCCGGCTCGAGCAACGCAAAAACCTTTTCCACAAGCCATGCAAACAGGGCTGACAGGCTTGAAGTATTTCCAAAATGAACAGGTAGGAGTCGGCTGCTGTGAGTTTGTTGCGCAGAGAGGGTCCAGTGATATTCGTCTAGAAGAAGGGAAGTTAAATGTTCTTGAAGAAGATTTATATGCATTGAATGCTTACAAGTCATCCAAAAGTGGGAAACCTGCAGCAAAAGGAGTTGCGTTGAGGCTACGACAATTTTTGCTATGGGCTAAACCTTTGTGGAGGCCTCTCCTTGCACTGCACACTAATGTTGACAAGGTATTCCGGTCAGCGTTTCAGACAAAAGTCCAGGAAGCAGCTCTTAGTGGTGCTTCTAATGCTCTAACTAAGAGTAACAAACCAGCTCAAGACAGATGGAGCTGGCGACAAGGATATTTTTCATTTGGTTCGTCTGGCTGCAACATAGAGAAGCTTGTGAACAGTGGGCTGTTGGATGAAGAGTGTCCATTTGCTGTGGGTGGTTTGCATACGATGGGTAGTAGGACAAATGGGGTTGTTGCAGCAGATAAAAATTCTAAGTTTTTTGTGTTTGGCATGCTTAATAGAGACTTGATCTCTTCTTCGTTATGTGTCCTGGACGCATGCCTCCAACAGTGGGATGAAATAGGCTTCCAA
Organism: Viscum album; assembly: GCA_963277665.1. NCBI lineage: Eukaryota > Viridiplantae > Streptophyta > Magnoliopsida > Santalales > Viscaceae > Viscum > Viscum album. Next base: position 828,942,817 of record OY728127.1, read on the forward strand.
GAGGAATGGTCTTGGGTTGGCTTGCAAATAACAGGTTTAGAGTAGGAAAATATTGGCGAATTTTGGTCAGGTGTGTTTCAGCCTCTTGTGCCTTGGGTCATCCAACATGTTATTGATTTTCTGAAGGCGACTGGTCTTTTAAGTGAGAATACAAATCTCACTAGTCTTGGGCTGCTAATGTCAATCCTTCAGGTGAAACCTAAAAAGAGGAAGTTTCTAATAATAGGTGTCATTTTACGCTGCTGCAATCTCGTGCTTACCGTTTTCGCAGAGACTTGTCAGGTTTTCGCGGCTGCAACCTTTGGTTATATTGTAGAAGATTTTGTGAGATGGCATTTTCCCCACATTTGGACAGAAGCTGGAACATGTATGGAGGAGTTAAGTACCTTTGACGGCGTTGGTTTATTTTCTGCAATAAGCCAATTTAGCAGATGGATGTGGAACGAAGAAGGTTTGTGGAAGGAACCGTGGAATATTGCAACACTCATTCTGGCATAGACACCGTTTTATTTTAAAGATCTGACAGTTGGGGGTGTCTTAGAAGATCTGGAGCACGTCCTCCCGTGTGTTCTTTTTGAAGACAAACAGTTTGTACAGAGCATTTTGAAGCGAGAGCCACTTGAACCTGAAGTTATAAGAATGCTTAAAGTTAAAGATGCGATTAGGCTGAGGCCACCGCCAAAACCGCCTCCAGCTGCTACCATTCTAGCGTTACAATGGCTTTTTCGGAAGGCCCACCTTGGGGACAAGGTGGTTTTTTTTGGTGGGAGGGAATTGTTAGGAGTATGGGGGGTTGTCCACTGCTGTGCAGGTGTGGGCATTAGCAGTTTAGGGGCAGTTTGGTATTTTCCCTTTTATTAGTTTGTTATGTTGCCAGCTGTTAGACAGTTGTAGTTGTTAGGGCGTTGGCTGTCCTGGTGGAGTATTAAAAAGGGTTCCAGCTGGAGGGAGGGAGTAGAAATCATTTTAGCATTTTGCTTGGCTGCAGAATTGGCCGGTGGTCTCAGCCGGGCTCTCGGGAGAGTGGTCTTCTCCGACAGCTCCTCTTACTCTATTCCTTCTACTTCCTATTCTCCCTTTCATTCTTCTGTATTTTCTGTTCCTACTATTTAAATGAAAGATCCTGCTGTGCTATTGTTCAGTTCCTCCTCCTATTTTCTGCTAAGCGACCACAGTTAGGAAAGAGTCCCAACAGAAGCAGTGATCCAGCCCAGCAACTGTAGAGCAGCAATGATGAAGGTCTGTAGTGGGAAGCACTTCCTAAGCAGTGCCTACAGCTCCATGCATACCAAAGCAGCAGCTGGAACGCCACCAAAACACCAGAAAGCTCACAACACTGCACTAAAACCTTGACCCCAAACTTCAAACAGCCCCAAGCCAACTGCCGGCCAATACAGGACTGAGCTCGAAGTGAAAACAAGCTTCGTTGCTGCAGACAAACAGTCTGAGCTTCCCCAGCCATAACAGCGAGTAAAAGAACTTGCAGACTCCAAGATCGTCCTAGTGGTCAGCGTTACGCATTACTCACTTAAGGAGGTTTGAAGGGAGCGGCCAATTTTGAACCTATCTCCTTTTAAATCTGAAACCAAACTGACTTCCTGCACATTGTTGAAGTATCATGGAGTCTAGCATTCCTCTCCTTCCAAATGTAGAAAACCGAAACAGCAATGGCAGGTTTGCCTAAAGCAGCAAGCTGTGAAGAGCTCGGGAGAATAATAGTAGTACTCCATTCTAAAGTGTAGTGGGCGAATTCCCCCTACCTCAATGTGAGGTGAGGACATTCTTTTATAGATGAGTAAAAAGGAATACATGGTGGGGTATTCCGATGTGGGACTCAGAAATACCCAATATAATAAAACTGGGTTTAACACTCCCCCTCAAGCTGGACATTCCCAGCTTGGACCAAGAGTTCCACAAAAGAAAGATGACAATGAACAAGACTAAACACACTCCCCCTCAAGCTGGGCTGCTGATGCTGTTGATACCCAGTTTGGTACTGAGAGAGTCCAGACGAGCTCTCGGGAGACCTTTAGTGAAGATGTCGGTAGGCTGATCCGCTGTCGGAATGTGGCCGAAACTGATATGGTTCTGCTCGAGATGATGGTGAAGAAAGTGACAGTCCACCTGGATATACTTTGTTCGTTCATGGACGACGGGATTCGAAACAATCTTCGTGGCCATCTGGTTGTCACACCAGATATGAGCAGATGTCTGCGGTGAGAAGCCAAACTCATGGAGAAGATGACGAAGTCAGAGGATCTCAGGTAATGACCATGACCATGACACGATATTCAGCCTCCACACTAGATCTGGAGACGACAGTCTGCTTTTTGCTGTGCCAAAAGAATGAGCTTACCTGCTAAGAAAATGGCATACCCAGAAGTAGACTTGCGGGTAGCAAGACAACCAACATAGTCAGCATCACAGAAGGCCTCAACATTCAGATGAGTGTGATGTGAGTACCGAAGACCACAGACAGAGTCTTTCTTGATGTATTTGGCAATGCAGAGGACAACATCCCACTGAGATTTGGTCGGATGCTCCATGAACGGACTCACTTTGCCAACAACGCAGACAATGTCTAGTCGTGTCATGGTAAGATAATTGAGTTTGGCCACTAGACGGCAGTAGATCTTTGGGTGAGGAAATGGTGTCGTGTCGTCATAGAGAGAACGTTCTCCAGGCTCAAGAGGAGTGTCCATGACAGTTGCTTGACTCAAACCCACATCCTGCAAGATATCCATGACATATTTCCGTTGACAGAGAGAGATGATGTCCGTAGAACGGGAGACCTTGATGCCAAAGAAGTTTGTGAACGGATCGAGATCTTTGGTGTGGAAGTAGTGGTGAAGATGCCCCTTGAGTTTGGCGATTCCAGTAGAGTCGCTCCCGGTGATGATGATATCATCAACATATACCATCAGCAGGATGCAGCCGTTGGACGTCGTTCGGTAGAAGACGGTGTGGTCCTTCATACTATGAGAGAGTCCAAAGGTGATGACGACGACGCTGAAGCAACCAAACCAAGCATGGGGAGACTGCTTGAGACCATAAAGAGAGCGACGAAGTCGGCAGACATGGGAGTCGGCTCCAGAGACACGAAATCCTTGGGGCTGCTGCAAATATATCTCTTCTTCAAGAAAGCCATGGAGAGAGACATTCTTGACATCCAGTTTATGAAACGGCCAGTGACGATGAGCGGCCAGAAAGATGGATAATCGAACGGATGCCATCTTTGCAACTGAAGAGAATGTATCAAAATAGCCGATACCATATGTCTGAATAAAGCCCTTCGCCACAAGTCAGACTTTGAGGCGATGGAGAGTGCCATCGGCATTTAGACGGACTGTATAAATCCATTTGCTGTCGACCGCATGTTTGCCTGCTGGAAGGGGGACCAGATCCCAAGTATGGTTGTCATCCAGAGCCTGTAATTCATCCCGCGTCGCTTGTAGCCACCCCGGGTGAGATTTGGCATCACCAACTATGCTGGGAATAGATATCGTCTATAGAGCTGACAGACCTCTGTATGAAGATGTAAATAGAGGAGTTGTCTGGCAAGAACTAGTACCAAAACAGTGATCAACAGGGGGAGACACCAGAGGAGGATGGATGATGAGAGGAAGACAATCATCGATATCAGTGTCTGGATGGGGAGAGAGAAGTGAGAATGGAGAGCTCTCAACAAACGAGACGTCAACAGAGATGATATAACGCCGTAGGTCCAGAGAGAAGCATGGTATCCGCGCTGAGTGCGTGAATATCTGAGGAATATGCAGCGGAGAGATTTGGGAGAGAGTTTGGAGAGGCCGGGACAAGTGTCACGGACATAATAGAGATATCCAAAACACACAGAGTGGAAGTGAGTGAGGAGGGAGAGAGTAGAACAGAGTCTGAAAAGGAGTCTCCCCCTGAAGGATAGAAGAAGAGAGACGATTGAGGATGTATGTAGCAGTAAGGATGACATCTCCCCAAAAGAGAAGGGGCACCTGTCAGTGGAAGAGTAGGGCACGGGCAGTCTCCAGAATATGTCGGTGTTTCCGCTCGGCCACTCTATTCTGTTGGGGTGTATCAGGACATGTGGTCTTATGAATGATGTCGTTCGCCTGGAGAAACTGCTGAAAGGGAGTGAATAGATACTCTCGCTTATTATCTGAGCGGAGACATTTAACAGAGATGAAAAACTGGGTATGAATCTCATGGTAAAAAGTCTGAAAAATTGAAAATATTTCAGACCGATCTCGAAGTAGGTACAACCAAATCATACGCGACAAATCATCAATGAAAGATATATATTATTTATACCCTAATTGACTGGAGATAGCACAAGGACCCCATACATCTGAATGAACCAAATCAAAGGGTTTGGTAGTCCGTGTATCTACTCGAGGAAAATATGAAGTGCGGTGATGTTTCGCAAATTTACAGGACTCGCAATGAAAGGAGACATGCTGACTGATATTAGGAAACAATTGATGAATGACGGAGGTGGGTGGATGACCCAACCGGGAATGAAGGTCCAATGCACGCACAACGACAGACGTGCAAACGACGGATGACAGTCCATTGAACATGTATACCCCGTCCTGAAGCTGACCTTTACCAAGTTCCCGGTTCGTCGCCCGCTCCTGAAAGACAACAGCAGACGATGTAAATATGACACTGCAGTTGAAATCCTTTGTAAGCTTACTGATGGATAGAAGGTTAAAAGGGCTGCGAGGCACATGTGCGAGGGCAGGTGAATAGATGAATTCAGGGAGCAAACACCAAAGCAGGCAATGGGGACTACGCTACGAGGTCCTTCCACCACCACTAAGTGGCCACGTCAGGCTCAGGGAGCTAGCGGCCGGGGCCGCGGGCATGCTATATGTCACGAACCAGCCCGAGTCGACCCTGAACCGGTCACCCAGGCCAGCCCACGACAAGTCCCAAGAGCCGTTCCTGATCCTCCCGGGATGGCGACAATCACCGAGGGCATAATAGAGCACACAAGGGAACGATTTCGCCCAAATATAAACAATCAAACAAACAGCGGAAAGAAAAGCGCAGTCCAAAATACAAGAAACTGAAAGTACAACTAAACCAACAACTCAACTGACCAAACCTGATAACCAACTAACTCCATGTGACCCTGCTGGTCACTCTCCAACACAATGATCACACGTTGCCCAAGACGATCGAACTCAAGCTGAAACCTGTACAAGGGCTAAAAACAGAAGAAGACTATAAGCGTGAGTATTAAAACTCAGTAGGTTAGCCCTATATTCTATTCCCAATGCACTTCCTTTAAAATAAAAGAAACATAATTTTCAAGTTTTATATACAAGATATAAAGGTATGTTTTCCAAATGAGGTCCCATGCTATAAAAAATTACCAAACAAAAACCTGCATGTTTTATAAACAAAAATGCTAGTAACAATTTTCAAAGAGGTGCAACTTCAAAATGAAAATAGTTTTCAAGAGGGTTGCTTTAAAGATTGTACACTTTTAAATAAATCACACGCTGCTGAATTTACTAACCAAACACACTATATGCCGAGGGTGAGTACAAAATAGCCAATGAGTACAAGTCACGGGAACACCGCTAGACACTAGTTAGTTGTGAGCCCCAGGTACCTCGTATCTCGGTGAAGATAACCATAATAAATATCCGTTCTCGTGCACACGAGTCACTAGTAGGGATCATACCCATAACCTAGTGGTCCTCCAACAATATCATCATCATAGTTTAGTTAGTGTTGTCATCATCAAACTTGCTACGTGAAGCAGAAGCCAAACCCCACGGGATCACTAGCATACTAGTACACGTCCGCCAACCTAGATACCCGGGTTTTCCCTTTTTGTGCTCAAACAAGTTACACATCTATAAAATACCATTATATCATGAAGATTCCATTTACAAATCATACACACATCAAACAGGCCACACACATGTCTCACATTTCTTTCACGGATTAATAAACCACCTAAATTTTCATAAAACAATTTCAAGAAGTATAACAAGGCCTTGCACATAAAATCCATTCAAAAATGCTCTTTTAAGGCCAAAAACCCATCAATACCATATCAACATAGATTTGACAGCCCCAAAACCAATTAATAAATCAATTTCATGAACCATAAAATGGACCCAAAAGATAGAACACGAAATACACATGGAAACCATTTTTATAAGAAAAAATGCCAAACGGGCCTTTAAGCTTCTCAAAACTAACATTTGACAAAAGTATGCATTTCACTTTTATTAAGGAGCTGTATACACACCATTTAAAGCATCAAACCACTTTCATAAATCTCTTAAAACACTCAGGTTACATATTCAAAACACAACCATTTTCATAAGGATGTGAAATGAGTTATTTTTCGGCAACTCGGGCCAAAACATGTTGTGAACCAAAACCCATTTATTTGTAAAACCAAATACACATTGTAAAGTCATAGAAGGACCAAAAAATACCATTTTGCATTCTTCCAATGCATTTATAAATTCAAACAAATAATTTTTAAATCACACTTAACACATAAAAGCCAACTGGGCAATTTACCGAACACATGACATGCACTTTTAAACAAAACAATTTATTTTAAGCACTTGACAAGGAATAAAACACCAATTGCATGCCATATTTTATTCAAGCTACTGGAACATGTTCAAAATACCACAAACCAGGTTCTAAACTTCACAAACCAGGTGCAAAAGATAACGGAACATTTAAACAAACACTTGGTGTGCACTTTTATGACAAAACAACACTACCTTTCACAAAACAGAACTTAAAAAAAAAACGTTTTGCACACCAAGAAAATTATCCAAAGGTTGAACAACAGTAATAACCATATATATCAGGTGTGAACAATAAGAAAATGATGAAACTTAAATGATAAAGGCATGTGCAAGGGATATCCTACCTCAAATTCTTGGCGTAATGGAAACGCACACCCAATATCTCCATCCGAGGGTTTATAAACCCTAAACCTATGACGACCAGCCCCAAACGAACAAAACCCCCATAAAAAATCATGGGATAACAGAACCCTAGGTCTAGCATGACTAGAGGAGAATATAAAACCAAGAAATAATGGAAGGAGGAAGAAGAGGGAGGAGAAATGAGAAAGAATCTCACCTTGGAAACCAGAAAATTCTTCGTCTTCCCTTAGATCATCACCCATAGAGGAAAGGGAATGACTTGAAACTCCTTGGAGAGGCTCCTAAGGTCTGGACGAACCAGGGGAAAAAGATTTGTGACAAAAAGAGAACGAATTGAAGGATTTATGAATGAGGCAAAATACCTTTGGCAAATCTGGACGATTTGAGAACCATTGAGAGTATTTGCCCTAATTCGCGACAAGATGAGCTCCAAAGAGATAAAATGGAACATGTGGGTGCGCTTAGGGTTCTTGGCCTCGAGTGGGAGGTGGAATCACTGAAAATTATAAAAAAATGAAAAAGATATAAAAGAAACAAATTATTTTTTTAAAACTAGAAATAGACCCTCGGGCTGGACCAATACCTGAATAAATAACCCAAATTCACCATGCTTATGAATTTATAAGGGGTCCAAAAGGATATGGTAGTTTTAATATGTCAGTGGAGGCCAAGTGGGAAGTGGAATGAGTGAAAAATGTTAAAAAATGAAGGAGTTATAAAAGAAACAAATTTGGTTTTTAAATCTGGAAATGGGCTCACGATTGACCCAAATCATGAAGTAACCACCCTTTCTCAAAAAACTACTAAACGGGCAATGATGAACCCAAATTAGGGCGATTAAACATAGATGAAACTTCAAAACTCAACATTCATCTCACCCAAGACCCAAGAAAAGGATTAGGATTGCCAATGAACCAGATCAAAACAAAGACATGAAAAACCGGGTGTGACACAATGGATGTCTACAATCCTGCAGCACGCGAGATAATAAGAGGTACGCTCTGTGTCTTTCCTACTTTTTGCAGTAGAACTTGTTAGACACTGCGTGGGGTACTCTTTTCTTTCAAACTCCTTGCTCGAGGAGTTACCGGGGTGACTCGGGGCGTTGGTGTAACCCTGTGTCGGTGTTGTTCGACGTAGCTTTGAATGCACAAGGAAGAAGGATCCTTCCCTCACCGTGTGACGTGAGCAAAACCGTGAGGGAGAGTCAGTGCCACCCAAAGCGGATATTATCGAGGGGTGGTGGTTGAATCCCTCTGACTTGTGCGTTCATGGCAAGGTTGTGCAGTGGAGTGTCAGTGCAGGTTCTGACATTGTTAGTGGAGTTTTCTGCTTGACCTCCTTTTGCTTGGAATATCATTAGTGGGTGCGGTGCAGTGTCTGGTTTGAGGATTACTCTCCTTCCAAGGGAAGCGAAGACACGTGGGGTATTCCACGTGCTTTCCGTGTCTAGTTTCTTACGGTGGATGAGTTTACTCACCTGCCCTGTTCGTTGGTACTTTGCGTGCTCAACGTCAAGTCTTGATACTACAGTTATCAATTATAGGTCGAGGTAATGGACACCCCATAAACAGAACTACGCGACTCACTATTTGGAGCTGACTGCAGTAGTCTTCGCCCTGAGAATGTGGAGACGCTACCTTCCGGGAGAGCGCTTTGTGGTTTGCACAGACCACCGAAGTCCCAAGTACGTCTCCACCCAGAGAGACCTGAACCTGAGGCGGCGACGCTGGTTGAACTCATTGCAGGACTACAACTTCGAGATAGTCTATACTCTAAGATTGGGCAACGTTGTAGTGGATGCCTTTAGTAGGAAGTCCTAGGCTCGCCTAGTGCGGGAAGTTTCAGAGCATTTAGCTTCCTCGCAGCTGACCTTGGTGGAGCAGGAGGGTATAGTTTTTCTTCGGTCGATGGTGTTGATCATTTGCTTTTTGAGCGTGTAAGAGAGTCGGTTGTGAGATATCGACTGTGAAGTCTTACGTGACCAGATATCCTTGGGTGTTTTACCGGATGAATATTCTGAAGGAGGGAATCACGAGACCTTGTTCTAGGTACAAACGGTAATTCCAGTCGCGACGTGGGATGTAGAGGATCGGTCTGGGAGGCAAACCATCCCCCGAGTCTCTTCGGGCCGTTCGGGACCGTGCAAAGAGATGGTGAGCTTGCCTATCGCCTTGCCCTACCCCCAATAGCTGGAGTGAGCACACGACGTCTCCCACGTGTCGCGGTTGGGGTGGTGCGTGCATGTTCCAACGCACGTCATCGGCATGAGAAGACCTTATGAGGATGAACCATCCCTTTGGTTCGCGTGTTGTGCCAGCATGGTAACGTCTAGGAGTTTTCCTGGGGCGGGAGAGCTAGGTGCGGGCTCAGTACCCTGAGTTGTTTTTCCTAGTTTTGTTTTTTGGTGACGAAAAGCTTGAAGGAGGGAATGATGTAGAGACCCGGTTTTTGTCTTGTAAGACTTTGGAATATTTCTACATATATTTCTAGGGAGATAAGCGCTGAGACGACGTGCAATTCCGAGACCCGGTGTGCCCAAAATAAACCATACAAAAAAATATTAAGTGTTTTTGTACTATACACGTGTTGGAAACGAGATATCCCTCAAATGTTAGCTCGGATCAGAAATCTGAGGTCATGGTTGAGTCCAGAACGTGGCGTTTACCCTAAGCGGGGTATAACTTTTGCCGGCGCGAGACTTCTGTGAGAAAAGTCATTCAGGGGTAAAACCGTAAATAAAATAATTTAATTATTTTATCTCAAATGCCGAATCAAATAACTTTTGATCGGGGTCTTGGATTGGGAATCCGTGACCTTCGTTGAGTTCAGAATGAAGTGTTTTGCCTAAACGTGACATAAAAAGAGGGGGCGTGGGAATTTCGGATTCCGCGCCGAGCGAGGCTTCTATAAATAGAGAGTTAAGCTTTCAGGTTAGGGTTAGCCTAATCTCTCTCTCTACAAGTCTTTCTCCCCTCCCTCTCAACTGTTCTTCGTCGTTCTTCATCGAATCGAGGAGCGATCTTCGCCGAAATCTCGACAAATCAAGGCGGGAGTGTGACGATCGCATCGACAGCGATAAACAGACGGATCGAGGTAGGATTTTTCTTTTGTTTACCTCCGATTGGAGTTTTAATTTGATAATCTGTCCGTTGTCGTTTTAATTCATCGCTGGCTTATCATTCGTTGATGGCCGCACTAACACGACCATCAATCCATGCTGAAAACCCTTTTGTTTCATCCGCGTTCTTCGTCGTTCTTCATGGCATTCGTCGTCAATTTTATTTGACGCGTTAAAACTCCAACGGATCATCGAGCGAGACTTAAGGCTGTGAAGAGCTCGACCCGAGGATCGTAGGACTAACCTCAGAATAATTTTTGTACGATCGGTGAAGTTGCGGTTGCCCGGGGAAGGGACCACCGGAGCGCTGATAGCGTGGCGGCTGACGGCGGCACACAGCGGCGGCGCGGCGGGTGTCTGTGGCGGCCGGTGCAAGGGAGCCGCGGGCGGCGTGGCCGACTGGCGGTGGAGCGGAGCGCGATCGCGCGATGGGCGGAGCAGGTCGGGACTGGGAGGCCGGGAGCGGGCCGGCGTGCGCAGGTGGCTGGGGTGTTCTGGTGTGCAGCGGCGTCGGTGGACCACGGGCCACGAAGGCGCTGGGGCGAACGACCGAGACCGGGGGATTGGGGGCCAACAACGACCTGCGGTACGCGGGGAGCCGAGTCGCTCAGCTGGCGGTGTGCGGAGCCAGTGAGTTGGAGGACCGGCCGCTCGGTCGGTCGGTGTCGGCAGGCCGGCCGCGGCCCACGCGAGCAGGACCGCGGAAGAACGTTCTGGGCCGGCCCGGGCGGAGAGGTCCGGCCAGTTTGGGCCGGACTGGCCCAAACTGGTCCGAAACTCATTCAAACGCTCATCTTCTAAACGACGCGTCCGATTGACGCGCCCTCTGCGGCCACGCGTCCCTCTCATCGAGATGGATCTTTTTAGACCGGTTCAAGACTTTTAAGACTTGGTTTCGTTGTTCGGGTGCACGAAACACCTAAGTTAAATAATAATAATATAATTATTATTATTTAGAGATCTTGTATCGTACCTATCTTCTAAATGGAATGTTCGTTTGATGCGCCGTCAGAGGTGCTGTGATCCTAAAGTTTAGGTGGACTTTTTCAAGACCACTTTCGGGTTTTTAAACCAAAGTTGAGGTGTGGGCCCCACGAGGGCCGGATTGCACGTGTTGTGGTGAAACACAATGTTTTCACCGGGTATCCATTTTGGACAAATTAGTAGTCCATTTCGTGTGTTTTTCTGAGAGTATCGCAATGGTGCGGTTCGTATAACTGTTTCGGGATCGAGGCGTGGGCCACACGGGACATCTTTCGAGCGCGATGCAACGACGTGCGACTTTTCCATCGGATGTCTGTTTGGGGCGAATGAATAGTCGAACTTGTGTTTTTTTTCCGTAAGGATCGCAACGATGTGATCTGTTTGGACGTGCAGAGCCTTGTTTGTGATCTCATTAAATGTGGAAACATGAAAGGAATATCGATGGAAGATCCTTTTGACGTGTTTGAAGAGAACCCACAGTTTAGGTCAACCTTGACTCTTGTGAGAGTGGAGAAGATGTATGAAGAGATGTAGTCAAATGTTCTTGAGCCGTAGGTGTGCCAGTGTAATTACGCTTTTGGCTCTCCGGATCAACGATGAGCGCCGTGCGCTCGCTGGCCTTTTGACTAGGTGTGTCAAGTACTCTGGGAGTAAGCCAGCACGCCAGAGGGTACTTGTTCGCAGTTTAGTACCCGAGAATGGTTATGTACATGACCAGACGACGAGGTGGGGCCACACGACGTGTGGGCCCCACATGCTTTGTGTACCACTTTACGAATCTTCTATATGTCGCATCTCTTTTTTTGGACTTGGATTTTGGCATGAGTGTAGCCTATCTTGAGTGTTTTTTCTGCATAGAACGTGATGGTGTTGAGTCAATAAGGTTTTCCTTATGACTTTTTCATTCCTTCATGATTGGGGGAGATTGTTAAGTCAATAAGGTCTCCTTATGACTTTACCATTCCTTCTTGTTTTGAAAATCACAAACACCTTATCTCATGACAAATCTCATTTTACCCTGTGTTTTACTTCTATAAGGAAAATTTTCCTTCCCCAAGGAAATTTATCCTCATTATGTTTTTCTTTGTTCATTATCTTGTCTAAGTGTAAAATTCGGTTTTGAATCCAAAATCTCAGAATCATATAAATACTTAGATATAGAGCATTATGTTTTCAGGATCCGAATTCAGGTTCTGAGTTCTCTGAATTCAGACTCCGAACTCTTCTGAGTTCTGACTCCGAGTTCACTGAATTCAGACTCCGAACTCTTCTGAGTTCTGACTCCGAATTCTAATGAATTCAGACTCCAAACTTTGTAAGTTCTGACTCCGAATTCTAATGAATTCAGACTCCGAACTTTGTAAGTTCTGACTCTGAAATCTTATGAACTTTGACTCCGAACTTTGTAAGACCAGGTTCTGAATTCTTGTGAATCCAGACTCCGAATTTCCTTGAAAATCAGACTCCAGAATTTTATAGAGTTCAGGTTTCGAGTACCTTGGAAAACAGAATCTGAATATCCTTGTATTATAGACACCGAATATAATTTTGGTCAGACTCCGAACTTTTATTTGGTTATATTCCGAATATTGGATTTTGTTTATGTAACCATATTTTTTGCTTACACTTATTTTTGTTATAAAACGATGTCGTGCATTCAGTTACCAACTAACCGTTGTTTGAATGACACGTGTACAGGTCCCTCCGAAAGCCAGGGAAAAATATGACCGTTGGAGGAGGGAGCCAACCGTTGAAGCCGTGCCTATAAATAGGAGCTCATTTGAAAGAGCTTACAACTGTTCTATGACTTTAGAGATTTCATGCTGTTGAAGTGATTTCTAGAGAGAGACTCTCATTGCTTCGTGCGTATTGAACTTCTTGTTCAGATTTGCTTTGTGCGACTCTGATTGTTGCTGTGTACAATTGAGGGCTTCCGGGGATAGGAAGACAGATGTGCCAATTATCTTGAAGTTGAGGGCTTGCGGGGATAGCAAGACAGACTCCGATCTTCGTATCGAGCGCTTATCCTGGTGTGAGTAAGACAGACTTTCTTGAAAGTATAAATCAAGGGATCTTTATCCATGGTTGTTGGATACCCTTCTCTTTGGGTTAAAAGATTTACTACTTGTTACTTGTTTTGTTACAAGTTTTCCGCTGCATTTTATTTGTTGAGGAAAATATAACTATCTTATACTTCCTTATACTTGTACTCTGATATAGTAAGATTCTATACGCTTTAAGTTAGAATCTTTATCTTTGTAAACTTTCATTAAGTTTCATTTTCCGGAACCATCTTTCCAGATTCACTTTCTCGGAATCATATTTCCTGAATCAAGCAAGTGTGAAGAACTTAGAGGTTTTGTGAATTACCTTGTTTAACCTTGTTAAACATAACCATATTTAAAAGTTTCAAAGGAATTTTTTAAAGAATACAATTCACCCCCCCTCTTGTATTTTGAGCATCATTAGATACTTTATTTAGTATCTCTATTATTTCGATCCTACATTTGGTATTATAGAGTATATCATACTCACATACCATCTCAATAATTGGTATCAAATGAGTTGACCTTGAATCCTGAACCAATCTAACAATTGGCTTCAGAATTTTGGTACAATCTGAATTAATCTCTCGATTAGATTCAGAAGAAAATTCTTCTTCTTCTTCTTCTTATTTTCAGAATCATATTTTCGGACTCATAAAGTTCGGATTCATTTTTGCTTAGAGATATTCTAGTTCTATTTTCCTTGCTTAGGATATTTTCTTTTGTTTACAAACTTATATTACTAACAAGTTTGTGTGCCAAGAATTGCCTTAAGATGACAGGTTTAAATGTTGGTTCTATCGACAATCTAAATCCTATCAGACCTCCTATTTTTGATGGAAATGATTATGAGTACTAGAGAGATAGGATGAAGACTTTCGTTATTAACACTGGAGTTGATAACTACCTAATGCTGACAGGAGACTATAAAATTCCTGATAAGGAATTGAGAACTTTTACTAATCAGGAGAAATCAGAATATCAAGCAAATTTTAGAGTCAGAAATACATTGCTATGTTCCATGACTAGGAACATCTATAGTCAAATATCTTCATGTGAAACTGCAAACAGTATCTGGGAGAAACTTGAAGTTACACATTTTGGTACTTCTAAAGTTATAGAGACAAGAAGAGCTATGTTGAAAGCTGAATACAATGGCTTTAATTTTCCTTATGGAGAACCTATAAGCAAAGTTCAACAAAGGTTTATGACTATTGTGAATAGCTTACAGTCTATGGGAGAAAAATGTTTGGATGATGAGCCTCTTGTAGATAAGATCATTGATATTATGCCAAATGAGTGGGAATCCAAGAGGACAACAATTGATAAGAACAGGAAAGTCATCCAGATTTCCTTAGTTGAGTTATTTGGAACTCTTCTTCAACATGAGACTAGAATGAAGAGAGGTGCTGATAATGTTAAAAAGAAGAATGAGAATGGAGGAGTTGCTTTTACAACTACTTCAAACCATATTAAAGCCAAAACGCCTGAGTGAGTTACTAGATCCAAATCTAAGAAGGTTATTATCCAATCCGAATCTAGTGAAAGTGAATCTTCAGAAAATGAGTTAGCAAATCTTGCTCGAAGGATGAACAAGATTGTAGGATAGAAGAACTTTCAATCCAGATATAAGAAAAAGGAAAGAAAAGACAAGAAAGATTCAGAAGTTACATGTTATGAATGCAAGAGAGCTGGAGTGCCAGTGGTGGTGACTCTTCAGATGAATCATCAGATAACGAATCTTCTGAACTGAAGAATCTTTTTCTAAGAGCCAGACTACCTATTAGCAATCATTGTTTGATGGCTAAGGTGCATAATGCTGAATCAATGACCAATGTTTCTTTAAATGCAAATTATAGTAATGATAAATATTATGAATCTTCAGATGAAGAGTCTTCTTCTGATGAAGATAATACTCTACCTTCCTATGAAAAAGTTTCTAGATTTGCCAAACTCCTTGAAATTGAGAATTCAAAACTCATAAAAAAACTTGATAAGACAAATTCCAGGAATACTATTCTTACTAAGGAAATATCTGATCTTTTTAAAGATCTTGATAAGAAAATTGTTGATTTTGAAAGTATTTCAAAAAATCTTGAGGAAGTAAATTCTGAGAAGAATAAACTTTCTAAAGATCTAGAAAACGTAATTTCTAAGAAAAATGTTTTCGAGCCTAACTCTAGTTTCAAATAAAATGTTTTAGAAGACAAGAACTTTGTTATCAAACTGAAATCCGAAATTTTTTCCTTGAGGAAGTGTTTGTCAAACTTTACCTTAGGAAAGGAAAATTTTGATAAGATGTATTCTCAAATTCGATCTCTAAGGAAAAGTTCTGGTTTTGGTTACACTAGTTCTAAACCGATTTTTAGCAATAATTATTTTGTTCCTCAAAGTGCTCCATTTTGCACCAAATGTCAGTGTGGTGGACACTGGGCAAAAAATTGTTCCTTAAATAAAACTCAGTCTTTGGATTTCATAAAGCCTATTTTTCTAAGAAAATGTGGGTACCTAAAATTTTACTTTCTGAAATTTCTGGATCCAAGAAAATTTGGGTTTCGAATAACTCTTTTGTTTTCAGGAAAATAGAGAAAGTACCAACAACAATACTTGATACATGGATAGTGGGTGTTCCCGGCATATGACTGGTAACAAAAACTATTTTGAAAAGATTATCAAAACGAAAGGAATAAAAGTAACTTTCGGAGATAATGCTCAGGGAGAAATTATTGGTATAGGTAACATCGTTCTTCTTGGAAAAACTTTGATTTCAAACATTTTATTTGTTAAGGGTCTTAAGCACAACCTCATTAGCATAAACCAATTACGTGATGAAGGTTACCTTGTGAATTTTAGGAATGACAACTGTTTAGTACACAATTTCAAGAAAGAGTTTATTCTTTCTGCCCATAGGCAAGAGAATGTATACACACTAAACTTAGAAGACCTTAAGAGCCAAGATCTACCTTGCCTTAGTGCAATGGAAGATCATTCTTGGTTGTGGCATAGAATGTTAGGTCACTGTAACCTTAAGAACCTATACAAACTTTCTAAGAAAAGATTAGTTAAGGATCTACCGGAGCTTTGATTTTTCAAAAGTTTGTGATCCTTGTCAATATGGCAAGCAACATAAATCAAGTTTTAAATCAATCGGTGAAATCTCAACTATTGATGCATTACAGTTAGTGCATATGGATCTCTTTGGTCCTACACAAACTGGAAGCATTGGAGGCAAGTATTATGTATTTGTTTTAGTTGATGATTACACTAGATTTACGTGGATTTATTTTCTAACAAAGAAGTCTGAAGCCTTATCGTATTTTAAAAGCTTTAGAGCCCAAGTTAAAAATGAGAAAAACCTTCCATTGCAAACTATTCATAGTGATCATGGTTGAGAATTTCAAAATTCTGATTTTGAAACTTTTTGTAGTAGAAAAGGCATTAGTCACAATTTCTCAGCACCAAGAACTGCTCAACAGAATGGTGTTGTTGAAAGAAGAAATAGAATTCTTCAAGAGATAACAAGAATCATGTTTAGTGAATATTCTATAGCAAGACACTTTTGGGCTGAAGCTGTAAGTACTGCTTGTTATACTATAAATCGTGTTTTGATTAGACCTTTTCTTAATAAAACTCCTTATGAGTTATGGAATGCTAGAAAACCTAGATTTTCCTACTTAGGTTTTTGGTTGCAAAGTATTCATACTGAATACTAAAGATAATCTACACAAATTCGCACCAAAATCTGATGAAGGAATTTTATTAGGCTACTCCACAACTTATAAGGCTTATAGAGTTTTCAATAAAAACACTTGTACTGTTGAAGAGACAGTACATGTCAAATTTGATGAAACTGATCCTTTTGTTTTTAAACAACCCCAACCTACATCTTCGGATGTGTTTTCAAAAACTGATTATCAACCTTTGTTAGAAGATCCTTCTGATAAGGAAAATGTCCAAGAAGATGCTTCTGAAGCATTTACCCCAGAAGATTTTCTACCCTATGTTGATGAGCAGGCTTTACAAAACCCAAACCAGTTGATTCTAAAGAATCATCCCAGTGATAGTATCATTGGTGATGTGAATCAACCTGTAAGGACTAGAAGTTCCTTAAGAAATAAAGTAGAACATCTAGCATTCCTTTCCCATTTAGTACCAAAAAGCAGTGATGAAGCTCTAGGTGATGATGATTGGATTAAAGCCATGCAAAATGAACTAAATGGATTCGAAAGGAATAAAGTCTGGACCTTGGTTGAAAGACCTAAGGAAACTTCTGTTATTGGAGTAAAATGGGTTTTCAGAAATAAGTGTGATGAAAATGGAATCATAGTTAGAAATAAAGCTAGATTAGTTGCTAAAGGCTATAATCAACAAGAGAGAATAGACTATGAAGAAACCTATGCTCCAGTAGCTAGACTTTAATCTATTCGTATCTTACTTGCCTTTGCAGCATTCTTCAATTTCAAACCTTTTCAAATGGATGTGAAATGTGATTTCCTTAATGGTTATGTTCAAGAGGAAGTTTTCGTTGAACAACCACCTGGTTTTGAAGATACAAAACATCCTGAACCTGTAAGGACTAGAAGTTCCTTAAGAAATAAAGTAGAACATCTAGCATTCCTTTCCCAATTAGTACCAAAAAGCACTGATGAAGCTCTAGGTGATGATGATTGGATTAAAGCCATGCAAAATGAACTAAATGGATTCGAAAGGAATAAAGTCTGGACCTTGGTTGAAAGACCTAAGGAAACTTCTGTTATTGGAGTAAAATGGGTTTTCAGAAATAAGTGTGATGAAAATGGAATCATAGTTAGAAATAAAGCTAGATTAGTTGCTAAAGGCTATAATCAACAAGAGGGAATAGACTATGAAGAAACCTATGCTCCAGTAGCTAGACTTTAATCTATTCGTATCTTACTTGCCTTTGCAGTATTCTTCAATTTCAAACTTTTTCAAATGGATGTGAAATGTACTTTCCTTAATGGTTATGTTCAAGAGGAAGTTTTCGTTGAACAACCACCTGGTTTTGAAGATACAAAACATCCTGAACCTGTAAGGACTAGAAGTTCCTTAAGAAATAAAGTAGAACATCTAGCATTCCTTTCCCAATTAGTACCAAAAAGCACTGATGAAACTCTAGGTGATGATGATTGGATTAAAGCCATGCAAAATGAACTAAATGGATTCGAAAGGAATAAAGTCTGGACCTTGGTTGAAAGACCTAAGGAAACTTCTGTTATTGGAGTAGAATGAGTTTTCAGAAATAAGTGTGATGAAAATGGAATCATAGTTAGAAATAAAGCTAGATTAGTTGCTAAAGGCTATAATCAACAAGAGGGAATAGACTATGAAGAAACCTATGCTCTAGTAGCTAGACTTTAATCTATTCGTATCTTACTTGCCTTTGCAGTATTCTTAAATTTCAAACTTTTTCAAATGGATGTGAAATGTGATTTCCTTAATGGTTATGTTCAAGAGGAAGTTTTCGTTGAACAACCACCTGGTTTTGAAGATACAAAACATCCTGAACCTGTAAGGACTAGAAGTTCCTTAAGAAATAAAGTAGAACATCTAGCATTCCTTTCCCAATTAGTACCAAAAAGCAGTGATGAAGCTCTAGGTGATGATGATTGGATTAAAGCAATGCAAAATGAACTAAATGGATTCGAAAGGAATAAAGTCTGGACCTTGGTTGAAAGACCTAAGGAAACTTCTGTTATTGGAGTAAAATGGGTTTTCAGAAATAAGTGTGATGAAAATGGAATCATAGTTAGAAATAAAGCTAGATTAGTTGCTAAAGGCTATAATCAACAAGAGGGAATAGACTATGAAGAAACCTATGCTCCAGTAGCTAGACTTTAATCTATTCGTATCTTACTTGCCTTTGCAGCATTCTTCAATTTCAAACTTTTTCAAATGGATGTGAAATGTGCTTTCCTTAATGGTTATCTTCAAGAGGAAGTTTTCGTTGAACAACCACTTGGTTTTGAAGATACAAAACATCCTGAACCTGTAAGGACTAGAAGTTCCTTAAGAAATAAAGTAGAACATCTAGCATTCCTTTCCCAATTAGTACCAAAAAGCACTGATGAAGCTCTAGGTGATGATGATTGGATTAAAGCCATGCAAAATGAACTAAATGGATTCGAAAGGAATAAAGTCTGGACCTTGGTTGAAAGACCTAAGGAAACTTCTGTTATTGGAGGAAAATGGGTTTTCAGAAATAAGTGTGATGAAAATGGAATCATAGTTAGAAATAAAGCTAGATTAGTTGCTAAAGGCTATAATCAACAAGAGAGAATAGACTATGAAGAAACCTATGCTCCAGTAGCTAGACTTTAATCTATTCGTATCTTACTTTCCTTTGCAGCATTCTTCAATTTCAAACTTTTTCAAATGGATGTGAAATGTGCTTTCCTTAATGGTTATGTTCAAGAGGAAGTTTTCGTTGAACAACCACCTGGTTTTGAAGATACAAAACATCCTGAACCTGTAAGGACTAGAAGTTCCTTAAGAAATAAAGTAGAACATCTAGCATTCCTTTCCCAATTAGTACCAAAAAGCAGTGATGAAGCTCTAGGTGATGATGATTGGATTAAAGCCATGCAAAATGAACTAAATGGATTCGAAAGGAATAAAGTCTGGACCTTGGTTGAAAGACATAAGGAAACTTCTGTTATTGGAGTAAAATGAGTTTTCAGAAATAAGTGTGATGAAAATGGAATCATAGTTAGAAATAAAGCTAGATTAGTTGCTAAAGGCTATAATCAACAAGAGAGAATAGACTATGAAGAAACCTATGCTCCAGTAGCTAGACTTTAATCTATTCGTATCTTACTTGCCTTTGCAGCATTCTTCAATTTCAAACTTTTTCAAATGGATGTGAAATGTGCTTTCCTTAATGGTTATGTTCAAGAGGAAGTTTTCGTTGAACAACCACCTGGTTTTGAAGATACAAAACATCCTGAACCTGTAAGGACTAGAAGTTCCTTAAGAAATAAAGTAGAACATCTAGCATTCCTTTTCCAATTAGTATCAAAAAGCACTGATGAAGCTCTAGGTGATGATGATTGGATTAAAGCCATGCAAAATGAACTAAATGGATTCGAAAGGAATAAAGTCTGGACCTTGGTTGAAAGACCTAAGGAAACTTCTGTTATTGGAGTAAAATGGATTTTCAGAAATAAGTGTGATGAAAATGGAATCATAGTTAGAAATAAAGCTAGATTAGTTGCTAAAGGCTATAATCAACAAGAGGGAATAGACTATGAAGAAACCTATGCTCCAGTAGCTAGACTTTAATCTATTCGTATCTTACTTGCCTTTGCAGCATTCTTCAATTTCAAACTTTTTCAAATGGATGTGAAATGTGCTTTCCTTAATGGTTATGTTCAAGAGGAAGTTTTCGTTGAACAACCACCTGGTTTTGAAGATACAAAACATCCTGAACCTGTAAGGACTAGAAGTTCCTTAAGAAATAAAGTAGAACATCTAGCATTCCTTTCCCAATTAGTACCAAAAAGCACTGATGAAGCTCTAGGTGATGATGATTGGATTAAAGCCATGCAAAATGAACTAAATGGATTCAAAAGGAATAAAGTCTGGACCTTGGTTGAAAGACCTAAGGAAACTTCTGTTATTGGAGTAAAATGAGTTTTCAGAAATAATTGTGATGAAAATGGAATCATAGTTAGAAATAAAGCTAGATTAGTTGCTAAAGGCTATAATCAACAAGAGGGAATAGACTATGAAGAAACCTATGCTCCAGTAGCTAGACTTTAATCTATTCGTATCTTACTTACCTTTGCAGCATTCTTCAATTTCAAACTTTTTCAAATGGATGTGAAATGTGCTTTCCTTAATGGTTATGTTCAAGAGGAAGTTTTCGTTGAACAACCACCTGGTTTTGAAGATACAAAACATCCTGAACATGTTTATAAACTTATCAAAGCTTTGTATGGACTTAAGCAAGCTCCTCGAGCTTGGTATGACAGACTTACATGATTTTTGCTTCAAAATAATTACGTTATGGGAAATGCAGATTCAACCCTTTTTATAAAGAAAGATAAAGAAAAATGTTTTGATTGTTCAAATTTATGTTGATGACATTATATTTGGTTCAACTCAACAATCTTTAACCGATTCCTTTGCGGATCTAATGAAATTTGAGTTTGAAATGAGTATGATGGGTGAGTAAACATTTTTCCTTGGTTTTCAAATTTCTCAAAAACCAGAAGGAATCCATATATCCCAATATAAGTATATTAAAGATCTTCTTAAAAAGTATGGATATGACAACACTAAGAGTATTAGTACTCCATTGGTACCTCAAACATACTTGATCTTGATGAAGCTGAGAAACCAGTAGATCAAACATCTTTTAGAGGTATGATAGAAAGTTTACTTTACTTGACAGCTAGTCGTTCAGACTTAATGTTTTCAGTATGCTTATGTGCAAGATATCAATCTAATCCTAAGGAATCTCATTTAAAGGCAGTGAAAAGAATTTTTCGCTACTTAAAGGGAACCATGGATTTATGACTTTTCTATACTTCTGGAAATGATTTTTTTTGAAAAGTTTTTCAGATGCTGACTTTGGTGGATGTAAAATGGATAGAAAAAGTACATCCGGAACTTGTCATTTCCTAGGAGATTCATTAGTTTCTTGGTCATGCAAGGAGCAACACTCAGTAGCACTTTTCTTGGCACCTAGGAACACCTCTTCCTCAACTATCTCCTGAACAATCACGGATATCCTACCGCTCCTCTTCCCCAAGCAACCACACAAACAAGTAAGGATCAACCCGCCCAGTCGTATGGATTAGGGATTCCCTTCCTCCATGTCAAGATACTATCCGCTTTAGGCGACACTGACTCGCCCGCACGGGTTTAAACGTATCCACTTTAGTGCGTCTTGATTAGGGACCGGGTCCTCCCTTCCCCACAGTCAGGACTCTCCACACACATCCAAAGAGCAAGGAAAACAACCAATTTCATAGCTAACAAGGTTAAGCATTACATCACAAACAAGTATAAAACAAAACAGAACAAAACTCAAAACAACTCTGGGTACTGGGCGCGCATTTGTGCCTCCCGTTCCTAGGTACTCTCCTCGAGGCCACCATGCCTCCATAACACACGAACCAAAGGAATGACTCGTCCACGAAGCACCTTCTCCTCACGATCCTTGATCCTCACTGGTCGCTCCAAGAACGTCGCATCGTCCCCGATATCTAGCTTTCCCCAGTCGAGGACGTGCGAATCGTCGTGTAGATATTGACGGAGCTGTGACACATGGAAGACGTCGTGCACCCTCTGTAACAGCGGTGGCGGCGCCAGCTGGTAAGCCACTTCACCGACCCGCTGCAACACCTTGAAGGGTCCGACGAACCTGGGAGAAAGCTTACTTCCCCTGCCGAACCTCCGTTGCCCACGCCGAGGGGAGACCTTCAAGAACACGTGGCCCCCCACTCCAAACTCCAAGGGTCTCCTCCTATAACCAGCATACGACTTCTGCCGGTCTTGAGCCGCTTTCATCCTTTCTCGGATAAGCTGAACCTTCTCCGTGGTGTTCTGCACCACCTCTGGGCCAAGAACACTTGCTTCCCCGACCTCTGCCCAGCACACGGGTGAGCGACACGATCTCCCATACAAGGCTTCGAACGGAGCCATGCCAATAGTAGAGTGATAGCTATTGTTGTAGGCAAACTCTATTAGAGGTAAGTGTCGTCCCCACGATCCTCCAAAGTCCAAAACACATGCCCGTAGCATATCCTCCAACGTTTGGATGGTGCGCTCTGTCTGCCCATCTGTCTGGGGGTGGAAAGCAGTGCTGAGGCATAGCCGGGTGCCAAAGGCATGTTGCAATCCTTTCCAGACCCGTGAGGTAAATCGGGTATCCCGATCGGAGACTATGGATCTCAGAACTCCATGCAGCCGCACCACCTCATCCACGTACCTCTGTGCTAAGGCATCCATTGTACCCGACTCCTGCATTGTGACGAAGTGAGATGATTTCGTCAGCCGGTCCACCACTACCAAGATAGTATCACGGCCTCCCTGAACCCTGGGTAGTCCCGTGATGAAATCCATCGAGATGTCGCCCCACTTCCACTCGGGGACATCTAAGGGTTGTAACAAACCTCCGGGGACGCGGTGTTCAGCCTTCACCTGCTGACACACGAGGCATTTTGCCACGAACTCTGCCACTGCCCGCTTCGCCTCGGGCCACCAAAACTGACCCCTCAAGCCCCTGTACATTTTGGAAGCTCCTGGGTGTACCACCAGGGGTGAGTTGTGGAACTCACCAAGAACTCTCTCGCGCATTTCCATCGGGACGAACAACTTCCCATGAAACAACGTCTGATTCTTCCCGTTCTCCGACCATCCTTCTGGAGCATCACCTTGGCTAACACGATCGCGCATCACTTCAACCTCTAAGTCCCCCCACCGGGACTCCTCCACCTGTCGCGATAGAGTGGACTCCAGTGTCATCTGGAACGGACAACCTCTGTCATCCTCCACCCTTGCATCCAGGTGTAGGGCAGCCAACTCCTCCATTGCCTTCCAAGCATTTGCTGACTCTCGAACCGCATTCTTCTTCCTGCTTAAGGCATCAACCACCACATTTCCCTTACCTTCAATGTAGGAGATATCGAAGTGGTAGTCCTGAAGGAACTCCATCCACCTCCGCTGTTGCAAGTTCAGGTCCCACTGGGAAAAGATATACCTCAAGCTCTTGTGATCCGTAAAGACCACAAAGTGCTCCCTAATGAGGTAATGCCGCTACAACTTCAGTGCGAACACGACCGCTGTAAGCTCCAGATCGTGGGTGACATAGTTACGTTCATGAGGACGTAACTGCCCAGACCCATAAGAGATCACCCCTACTATTGCATCAGCACACATCCCAAACCTTGGCCTGAGGCATCACGGAATACCTCAAACGTCACTCCTTCCTCTGGCAACCTCAACACTGGGGCACTAACCAACTTCCCCTTTAGGTATCTGAAGGCTGCCTCGCACTGCCCATCCCACACGAAAGCCTGGTCCTTCTTGGTCAAGGCTGTTAAGGGCGCTGCAACTCGGGAGAAGTTGGGCACTAATCTCCGGTAGTAACCTGCTAGACCCAGGAAACTGCGAAGCTCCGCCACATTCTTGGGTGCCGCCCAAGAAACAATCGCCTCGACCTTTGATGGGTCCACCGCTACCCCCTATTCGGACACCACGTGTCCAAGGAAGTGCACTTCTCGTGTCCATAACTTGCACTTAGACAATTTCCCATAGAGCTGATGCTGTCGGAGGACCTCTAAAACCGTTCTCAGATGTTCGGCGTGATCCTCCTCTGATCTTGAGTAGATCAGGATGTCGTCAATAAAGACGACTACGAACCGGTCTAGATATTCCCAGAAGACGGAGTTCATTAGCCCCATGAACACGGCTGGTCTGTTCGTAACGCTGAACGACATGACTACGAACTCAAAGTGCCCATATTTGCACCTGAAGGCAGTCTTCGAGATGTCGCCCTCCTTCACACTCAACTGGTGATATCCTGACCGCAGGTTTATCTTGGAGAACCATCCTGCCCCCTTTAATTGGTCAAAGAGATTGTCTATCCTCGGGATAGGGTAACGGTTCTTGACCGTTACCTGATTCAGTCTCCGGTAGTCTATGCACAGCCTGAGACCACCATCTACCTTCTTCGCAAACAAGATTAGAGCGCCCCATGGTGACGCACTTGGTCGAACAAAACCCTTCTTCATGAGGTCATCAATCTGAATTCGTAACTCCCGCAACTTAGAAGGTGTCATCCGATAAGGAGCCATCAATATTGGACGGGCTCCGGGTTGCAAGTCTATCCCGAACTCAACATCACGTCGAGGGGGAAGAGTCACAACCTCCTCGAGGAAAACGTCCATGAACTCACTGACGATCACCGAGACTTTCACCATCTCTGTATCCGCCGACTCCACTGATAGATTGGCTAACAAGGAAAGAAAGGTCTCCACTCGTTGGCTGCCCCCCTGGCAACCTCGCTCACCGACGAAAGTCACATGTCGGCCGCCCATATCTGAAAACACAACCTTTCTCTGGAAGCAGTTGATAACAGCACACATGGAGAACAACCAGTCGATGCCTAGAATGACATCGTATGACTGCATCTGCAGTAAAAGGAGGTCCTCACTAGACTGATGTGGTCCCAACATCAGTCTACATCCTCAGCAAACACGAGACATGCTTGTCTGACCTCCGACTGGGGTACTCAAAACCAGGGGTACGGGAAGTCTCTCTGCGTCTAGACCCAAAGCATGGGCTAGATGGGGTGCAACAAAGGAGTGTGAAGCTCCTGAATCAAACAAGGCATAGGCAAGAGTACTGAACAAGCTGATCGTACCTCGAACGACTTCCGGCCCGGCTGGAACTGCTGCCTCTGCGGTGTGCAATTGCCCACGCCCAGCTCCTCTGCCCCTCGGCTGATGGCCGCCTCCTCGACCACGCCCTGGTCGAGGTCCCTGAAGAGCGCCCTGAGGTCGGCCTCCTCCCGCAATGTCTACTCTCGGAGGAGCGGGAGCTTGCTGTCCCCGCTGCAGCTGCTGAAAGGGCCTGGCTGGAAACTGCTGCTGCTGAGGTGGGTGCTGCACCGGCCCACCTCCACTGTACTGCACTCGGTCCGGGCACTGATTTCGAAGGTGCCCACAGTTGCCACAAATGAAGCATCTCGGCCCTGGGCTCGAAAGGAAAGTGCGAGGACCGGGAGATCGAAACTGAAACTGCTGAGGCCGGCTCCCCACTGGCCGAAACCTAGAAGGCCCTGACGCTGGAGGCCTGCTGCTGATGGCCTTCCCCTTAGACAAGACCAACTGACCCCCCTCTCGCGACACACCTCCCAGCGTGTGCATCCTCTCCACCACTTCAGGCTTCTTCTGGACCTCCAAGTATGTCGGTAGAGTGAAGGGAGTAACAACATACTGAAGAGAAGGTCGGAGTGCCTCCTCTAAACGTCTCGCCCGAGACTCCTCATCCGGAAAAAGGTCTGGAGCAAAGCGAAGGAGATCCTTGAACTTGATCCCCAACTCCCTCACTGACATATTCCCCTGCCGAAGGGAGAGTAGCTCCTGCTTCTTCTCAGCCTTCATCGTGGAAGAGAGGAATTCCGCCTGGAACTCCTCGAAGTCAGCCCACGAGACCTTGGCCTCCCTCTTCTCCCCAAGATAGAGCGTCCACCACTGACGCGCTGCTCCCCGCATCTGGCTCACAGCTAGAGGAACCCAATACTCTGTCGGAGCCCGGATCAAGCTGAAAGCTATCACCAGCTCCTTGAGCCAACTCTCTGTCTTTATGTCTGAGATGCTACCCTCGTACTTCCCGAGGGTCTGCCGTTGAAAGGCGCGAAGTGTCCTCTGCCACTGGTCGTCCTCTCGATCAACCCTCTGTTAATCAGCCAAATCAGCCACTTGGGCCTCGATCGCCCGCACTACTCGTGGTCGTCGTCCAGGTGCCATAGCTGCAAGGTAAACAAGGAATGCCTAAGCTCGAGTAGTGTAGAAGATTGATTTTTTATTTTATTTTTCTTAGACTTCATTCATTTTAAATCCCCAAAATATCCAAGACACACAAGAACACAAGTCATTATGATACATGTACCTTTCCTAGGGTCTCTACCCTGCAATCAGTGTAGCCTCACTTGGTCGTTCGGTAGGCCCAGAGTCCTTGCATCGGATCACGGGGGGCCCTAAAATCCCGTGTCCTAGCCGGTCTTCCCTGCCCTATTTCACGCACAAAGATTGCCTAACACTGTTGCCCTACCATCCCATGCAATCTTCACTGTGCCTAACCCCGAGCTCCATCCTATCTCTCAACCTCTCTTCCTCTGATACCATTCTGTCACGACCCGCCTTCACCAAGACGAGGGAAGGGACAACAGATTGCCAAACCCTTCATTCTTCAAGTTGAAGGAGAGATAATGACCCCGAAGACCCGCCTTTAATAGGTCCCGGAGCGGCGACTAGCACCAAGGGTATAGAATCACACACAAAATGGAAGACATTACCCTTTTTATTTTGTAGGATCGGGAGATAAGATGGTAAATCCCAAAGAACACCAAAACTAGTGGTAAAAGGTAAATCCAAAATAAACCATTCCCGTATGCATGTTCCAAAAGTAAGTGCTACAAAGTACAAGAAAACTCTAAAGGAAAGTACCAAAGAAAAGAAAGAAAACAACAACAACAACTGTTCCAAAATCCGAACTAGTACGATCCTGCACGATCCTCGAAGTCCTCCTGAAAAGCAACAACAACTGTTCCAAAGTCCGAACTAGTACGATCCTGCACGATCCTCGAAGTCCTCTTGAAAACCTGAAAACAGTTTTATATCCGTAGGGTGAGTATAGCAGTATACTCAGTAGGGAAAACCAAAAGCTCTCGTGTACAAGTGGGGAGGCATTCTAATGCCCTATGAGAAAGGAGATAACCAAGCACCTAATAAGGAAACTATCCACCCAAACCTCAGCACGACACACTTCCAAATAACGCAAGTAAAGTAAAGTAATAGTAATAACACATCGATGTTTGGGTACCCCACACCACTTTCCCACTGGTTATTGAAGACATCCTACGCGTCAGACCTTCCCCGCCATTTTCACCGCAGTCCCACTGTCATACCCCGCCCACACACACCTGGGCTACCACAACCACACATCCCGCCTGCAAACACCTGGGCCACAACCACACGTAACCACGCCCACAGACATCTGGGCCAGAACTACTACCACCACGCCCGAAGACACCTGGGCCTGAACAACTACTGGCACGCTCGAAGACACCTGGACCTCATCCCGAAGACACTTGGGAAACAACCTGCCCGAACACACCTGGGCCAACCACCACCACGTACCCTGCCTGAAGAATCTTGGGCTATAATGGACCACAAGCCGTCACAGCTCGCCTGAAGAGTCTTGGGCTATCCGGGAAAGAGAGCAAAAAAGGAGCTAATAACCAGTCACTCACAGGAGTGTTGGGAAAAACACCCTCCCTCATGAAATGGGGGTGTTCGGCACGAAGTGCTCAACTTGGGTGGGGCGCGAATAAGAAACATAAAAGCTAAATTATACATATAGGTAAACAAGCACTCATCCCAACCTTGGGGTTCCAAAACCAGGTCATACACAAACACCATCGTTACTATTCATTCATAAGAAGTACAACACCCGTAACCAAGTCACAACTCATTCCCGGAAAACAATCCCCCATTTAACCCATTCTTGTTTTCATAATCAAGTGATTCCATTTAAATAATTATTCACTAATGGGCAACTAACAGGCATAACTACAGCCAAGGAAGGAAAAACAGTCAAACAACAATTTAAGCATTCACACCCGGTTCTCTTGTAAGGTCACAACAACAAAAGGGATCCGTAAGATCCCTCGAAGTACTGGAACCAAACCAAGCCCCAACATACAGGCACAGATCCACAAGCCAACAACTGGACATTCGTTTTAGTTGGGTTAACCGGGGTGATCACACAGGGGTTCTTGCTCACTGGACATTCGTTTTATCAACCAACTTTACGTGATTAACCAATTTCCATGTACAACCATTCAATCACAGAACTATCCAGAAGACAAAGGTTCATTAGTGCACAAAGAAGGACCACCAACGACCATGATTTTCAGTGAACATAAGTTCATATAATTCACAACATATAAGCAATTACAAAAGAGTACAGTAGAATCGTCAAACACACCCCATCATTCTTTAACAGTCTGTTTATTATCTTCGTTAAGGTTTGATTTTATCCATCCCCGTAGAAACATCAGAATACCCACCCCACATGTTACACAGTAAAGAGATACGAAGGAAGAAACCTACCTGGATGATCAACGATCGAAGTTTTTCTCCACGCGCCAAGAACTGGGGATGCGCGACTTGAAAGGGAGGAACTCCAGGGACTCCAAGGGTGAGTAGGAAGGCTCCAGTACAGGCGCACCACTAGCCTCGGGAAGGGGAACTCCAAACGCACCAAGGGGAAGTAGGAAACCAGCCAAAAAGAAGAAGGAAAGAAGAAATTCCCGTGCGATAAAAAGGTGAGATCTTGGAGTTACGGGATATCAAAATCTTGAACGACTTTAATGGCGGATCGTGGTTTCACCGTGCGGTTGGGCGGTTACACACGATGAGATTAATTCTCATTTAATTATTCTTATCGGAGAGGTGACCATAACAGCTGTGCGTTAATCGGTTTCCTTTAATCAGAGGAAAACACGCAACATGGCAAAACTGGAAAGTACGGGAAAAAGGCGTGACATCGAGGAAAAGCCACACGTTTTGGTAAGTCAAGGGTCGCCCAACTTTTAGGGATTTTAGATATCATTTATGGGCTTTAAATGGCTTAAAAATGTGTATTTAAACACTTACATCAAAAGATACGTTGCGGGAGCAAAAAAAGTCGGAAACTGGAAAAAAGAACGAAGGGTGGGACACCGTTCGGTGAGACACGTGAGCGGTGCCACCGTTCCAGTGTGCGACCGTCACAGTGCCACTGTTACGGCGCCACCGGTTCGGTGAGACACTGTAAGCGGTGCCACCGTTTCGGTGTGCCATCGTCACGGTGCCACCGTAAGCGGTGCCACTGTTTCACGGCGCCACCGTCACGGTGCCACCGGTTCGGTGAGACACCGTAAGCGGTGCCACCGTCACGGTGAGACACCGTAACCGGTGCTACCGTGACCAGTGCCGCAGTCATGGTGCTACCGTGACTGGTTCCGCGGTCATGGTGCCACCGTGACCAGTGCCACCGTTTCGGTGCGACCGAGTTTTTGGCAAATGGACCAGGAGGGTCCGGGCCATTACAGGTTCACTCTTGATTAACCGAACCCGTTGGCCACATGGCCTCAAGTGCGTCTTCCCGTACGTCAGAGGCCGCCGACTAGCAGCGAGGGTTTAGGGTGTGTCTGTGGGGAGACTATGCTCTCAGGTCAGAGTGTAGCAGAACAGAGATATAACAGATGAATAAACAGCGGAAGCATAATAATGAATTAGACTGACAACGGAAGTGAATATAAATATCCAACAATAATAAACTCATAACTGTAAACTGAACCATATGTCATGTCTATACAAAATGGAAAGCAGATATACATGACAACAAACAAAACATGATATACAAAAGAATAAAAAAGAGGGTGGTTTTCCAAGTAAAGAAATTTTCATGAACTCAATTCACCCTCTTGAGACTTAGTGCATTCCTCTCAGGACAACACGACCTTCATCGCTTGATGTCATTGCTTCTCTTTTCTATATATATTTCATAATAAGGTTACTTTTATTTATACCCATCAATTCAACGACAATGTTATAATGGTCATATTTAATAATTTTATCTCATTAATAAACTGCTGTTCGTTTTAGTTCGATGTTGTGTGTGAAGCAAAATATTCAATCATAATATTTATTTAAAGGAAAAATACATAGTAGAATCGTGGGGTGCTACACATGCTCCTCTGATGTGATAATCAAGCCACCAAGAAGATTGCTACCTAACCTATTTTCCACGAATGTACCAAACATATTGAGGTGGATTGTCATTTTATTCATATCACTTCATGCAAAAACATTTCACCTTTGGCTATGTTTCCTCTACAAATCAGTTTGCTGATATCTTAATAAAAAATGTTCCTAGACCTCAAGTGAAATCTCATTGCACCAATTTAAGGATGCACTGTAACGCTCCGACCCCAGAAGCACAGAGCTGATGCATTATTTTAATACATTGACATAGATATAAGCGTCGAATTCCAAATGACTAATCAATTTAGCAGCTTTGGAAAATAGATTATATACATGAACTTTATATTACAATTCATAACATAAAATACAACATAGATAATGTTTTGAGAACACTATTATTCTTCTAGCTTAACCTTGCATATCAATCATAATACACATCTTGGCATCCTGAGAAAATAAAATATAAGAAATAGGTGAGCTCAAATGCTCAGTAAGGGTAAATAATACAACAGTAGCTTTCATAAATAAGCATAAACTTTTATGGCAAGGTATAAAATTGAAACGCAAGCCTTTTAAACAAATTTTAAGCATAATATGACAAAAATAAATCAAATAATGCCATATAAACATTCACATGGTGGTCTCTTCCAAATTTACCCAAGTTTTTAGGGTTAAGCGGTCGTTTGTAGTGAAACTTGGGTTGTCGAATCCTCAGAGACCTAAAAAGAAACCTATAGACACGTACATTCTATGGACTGTTTTTGATTATAAAGTGACCAACTTTGGGTTGATTTTAAATAGGTTTAAGTGAACACTAGAAGACTTAAGTGAATTCAATTTAATAGAATGAGTTGATTCTAGGTTATCACTTGGGGTGAATTGGATGCATTCTTTTTCCGACTATTTCAATTTCTTATATTTGAGATGAGTTCATTCAAGAAGATCAAACAACTTTGTCACTTACTGGTTTAATACCTACACACCCTAATACTAATTTCCTATACACTTGGAAGATCATATTTGTGAGCACTCCAAGGTAAAGGTTTGTATTAGCACTTGAAGTGTGCGACCTTAAAATTCAATAAGGACGAAGAAGTTTTAAAATCGTCAAATGAAATTCTCAATTAAAAGAAATGATTAGACATTAATAGAGTGAGAAATAACATCCAATTCAGCCCCTTGCTACTCCCTTGGATCAACCCATAAGAGGATTAACTCTCCATTGATTCTATGATCTCAATGGAAGCGGGAAGTAGACTCATGAGGACAGAATTGAAGAAGTAAAAAACAATGAAATAACGTTCACTCCACCATTGTGTGATAAATTTAATAAGGTTTTGTGTTAATAAATTTGCAACTTGAGGCAACAGTATCATCATGGTATGAATAAAAATAGAATAATAGGAGAAACTTTTATTAAAAAACTAAAGTAAATTGAACAATTTACATGAGAAAGAAATACGATTACAAACACAAAACAACATTATAACATTACAATGAAGCCAGGCACAAAAGATGCTTAACTCCTCCACAACCACTGTCTTAAATAGACATTTCAAGAGGCTTGGGTCGAGTCTCAAACAGTACAAGTCTCCTCAATTAATGGTGGTAGGCCTAGGTGGGTGGAAAGTAAAGGGAGAGTGGACTTTTCCACCATTGACAAAAAATCTGAGCCAACTTGCATGCCTCCGACAGATGTATCCAAACGAGCATCTAGATGGCTGAATTTGGGTGGGCTATAGAAGACAAATATGAAGATATGGATGTCACCTGATAGCCTGTAAAATTTCAGCCCAAATGGAATTTGGGTTTTTGAGATATGATTAAATTGGTGAGCTGTTTTTCTGGGCCGCAAAATCTAGCCCAGAATTGTATCTTCAACTTGGGCCGCCTGAAACTCCATTCAAACATCGGATTTAGCTTGGGCCACTGTTTAATGAAATGTTCCCCATGATATCTTATATCTCCAGTTCAATTTTGAGAATCATTAGGCTTGGAGATTGGCCGCTACTGTACTTTTATTGGGCTGCTGTCCAGTTCACTTTGCCCAGAATGTTCTTGGTTCAAGGCCCACTTTGGTGGTCTTCCAATGAGAATCACCAAGTGCTCAAAAAGGATGAATTGTTTAGAATGAGAGACCTGAAAATAAAATATGAAAATAAGATCAAGGCCATATGCTGTTTTATGAGGTGTTCAAAAATGTACCATGTAATAGTGTATTTTAAGAAGGTATTACAATCATAATGTGAAATAATGTTCAATTTTTAAACTGTACTAAAAATGGTGTTTATGAATAATGAAGTTCATGAATTTTATATATATTAACAATGAATATTAGCCTATTTCAGTGGTTAATCACATAGATATTCTATTAGTTGAATAATCACATGTAATATCAATAACTAATCTCATAATGAGAGAATGCATAATGTCGGACATCTAAAACATACCGTCGAGGCCTTGGCCAAGACGTCTGAAAATAAATGGTTAAAGGCTCGGCTAAATCCATATTTGAAAATAAATGGGCAAGGCCTCAGCCAAGCCTATATCTGATTTGTCTCATGAGATCTACCGATGCATCGAGGGGCTATAACGGGCTCCACCCGTCACTTACTAAGTCCAATGCATTCCTCTTATGAAAGAGGTAAAACATAACCAACATAAACATTCGTATTAAAACTAACATACGAAATGTGAATCCTTAAAACATAAACCATGAATGGTATCAAAATAGAAAATCCACAGTTAAACTAAATTAGAAACCATTCAAGGAAATATGGTAAATGAGATCATAAGAGATCAACCTCAATCAAACATAAGATCCAACCAAGGATGTTGATATAAATGAAAATACTCTGATAAAATCATTAATTTTTTTTTGAGAAAAATACCATTTTTATTTTGAAATCATTTATTCAAAAGCCTCGCAATTATAAAAGAAGACATTTACAAAAAATAGATTTTGAATTAAAGTGTCCCATACCACTTTGAAACATTTAAGAGAAATTCGAAAATTGACATTTTAAAATATTCATGTCCTTATAAATAAATCCATAAAACTCATTTTGAAGACATGGACATGAATGAGAATGATTTAGAAGAATAAATCTTAAAAACTATTAAAATGATGTTTTAGTTAAAGAGTCCCTTACATAAAACCTTAAAAAGATTCTTTTTGATTTTTTTAAGAAACATGGATAAAGATAATAAATATGTCTCAGAAAATACTTAAACATAAACAATCTCGGATAATATTGAGATTGCGAAATTAACCCTTACCTTAGATCTGATTCCTTCCCTACGTGTCCGAAACTCCTGTATAATGGTTTTAAACATATTATTAACTTGTCCCAGATCATAATAATATTTATGATATCATATACGATTCATTTATGACTTTATATTACCTGTTCATCTAACAATTCCATGTTAAAGCAACGTGTCGTGTAATAATCGCTTGGTTTATCGTACGTGTTTTGACTTTTTATTCTTGATCTTATTACTTAGATCATGATTTAATTACTTCCAGAATGTAAAACATTATATATATATATATATAATATAGAATGAAATACACAATTCATGGAGATGGTTATCCGTACGTACGCATGAACGCTGTTTCCGTTTTTTTATCGTATTGAATGGAAGAAAGTAAATGATATATATGTGTGTGTATATATATATATATTATTCCAGTAGCATTGTTATGTCATATATTTCATACTTATTCATTATATATATTTTTATAATCATTCTTGAATTGTTAACGTGAATGATGAATTTTATCGCGTTGTGGAGACAGTAGGCCGTACGTACGCACGAGCGATGATATAATTCCCTTAATGGTAAAAAGGGTAAGGAAATTGATGGTATGTTAATTATACAGAATCAATATCATGTCATATTTATTATTTATATCCATTACATTCATCATTATACCATCCAAATAAAGTGGTAATGAAAAAAAAATTACACAACAACGTGGAGACGGTAAACCGTATGTACGCACGCATGGTGATATTGTTATTCGTAGGACGGATAAAAGGAGGAATATGGTTGTCCCATAATCACAATAACATCTCAGCATATAGATGATACTGGAGTTATTACTTTAGTATGGAAACAAAATGGGAAGAGAAAGAGTATAAGAAAAAAAGAAATTGAATTGAATTGGTAAAACAATTATCTCTTTCTCGAGTATCTTCTTTTGATTTGTACAAAATAACTTATTAGGTTGGATTTCTGCCCAAAGTATGGCCTATAGGATGAAGTGAGGGAAGTTGAGAAATGGGCAGGGGTTGGTCGAGCCAAAGGGCTTTAAAGGTGTGAATAAAAGAGGAGAGATGCTCTTTTATAGAGGGGAGTGACACTTTTGGAAACTCCAAAGTGTGTTATTTTGAGGCTAATATGAGGATGAGTCGAAATGCTCCGAATCAATGGAATTTAGACATGTTTAGGTCACAATATTAATATTATCTTTTGGCTTTAACCCTTAGTTAAACAATTCTACTCTTACCGTGAGTACTTGTCTTTTCACACCACAGGGTTGATATAGTTACTATAAAATGTCAAACAAACCCCAATTAGATCATTCATGACATCTTTAACATTATCCTAGTTGGCTGAAATATAGATTTTTATGAATTTTATATCATTTATTTTAAAATCTCATTTATGCCAATTTTAACACTACTTTTTAAAAAATTATAACAACTTGATTCCCTCGAACAAACTACATCAACTCATCCCTAACATGTTAATGTCATCCAACAAATTCGTGACAAGTGGTATCAAAGAGAATGTGCCTCGTGATGTTTTGGAATGCTGCCGGTTGGACCTTGGTGGTGGGAGCGGAGTCCCGTGGTGTCATGTCCCACACCAGTAAGAACACAAGGTTGTGGTTCATGTGGTTTGTCCCTATTGAAGATATGGAAGTCGCCCCCAACAATGTGGAGGATGATGCGTGTTAGTCCCGACACCACCCTGGTTGGGAGTTGGGGCCACTCTCCTGATGAGTGCATGGAAGGACAAAACCAGTGAATCTCACATCATATGAATAACTGGACGTCTGCACCCTGCCCGCCGAGGAGGGGGCTGGGGTGCCGCACGGGCGAACCGCTGTGCTGAGACGCTCAGCCCGTGACAGAACCCAGTCAGGTTGGGTCTTGGTCTAGAAACATGTATCAGAGCAGAGCCCCTCATCAGTTTTCTCTTATGCTGTATCTCGTAAAACTATATATAAATATAGTGTCCCACCTCTTATTTTGATAAAATATTCCATTCTAAAGGGTGTAATATTGCTGGAATATGTAGAGGGGCGTGAAGGCCAGAAGCATTGGCACGTGGCATGAGCAGTCTGTCCAAGGAGGCTTGCCTGTAGAAAAGGGCATGCGTTTCTACTCGAACAGATTGAGGTCTGCAATTCCTGCAGGTTATGTGGCAGGGAATGAGAGAGTTTTGTTAAGAAAGAGATTCCAAAGCATCAACAACAATGTGATCAGAGGAGCCCTATGTGCTGCCTGGCACAGCGTGCAGAAGGCAGAGATGCATGGATCGGGCAGCATGGACTGGGTGGAGACATGTGGCAGGGGCATGCATCTTGGCTGGGTACGCACGCAGGAGTTGTGTGGTGCCTTGGCGTGTGATGCAGAAGACGTGAGACACATGAGGGCGGGGCCCAGGCTTGTTAGCCGAGCTTGCTATTGAGGAAGGAAGAAGAGACCTTGGGTGCCAGTGTGGTCTAGGGCGGCAGAGAGGCCCCATATACGCCTAGGCAGAGTGGTAGAGAAGTCATCTTAGGCAAGGAGAGGAGGCCTGACTGGGTGAGGCCTTTGGCTGGGGCTGGCGCTACTGGCCTGGCTGAGACCCTGGGTGCCAGTGGGGCCTTGGGCAGCAGAGAGGCCCCATATATGCTTAGGCGGAGTGGTAGAGAAGTCATCTTAGGTGAGCAGAGGAGGCCTGGCTGGGTGAGGCCCCTGGCTGGGGCCGGTGCCACTGGCCTGGGTGGTGCACCTAGCTTGAGTGGGGTGCCTGGGCAGGACGCCTCTTGGATGAGGATCCAAGTTGTAAGCTGTAAAGTCATGCCTCTAGAATAAGGCTGAAACTCTCTATTTATAGAGAAATATAAAGAGATACAGGACTTAAGATAGGTGAACAATACAAAGTTCAAACTAGAGGGATAAGGGGATAGAATATACCTAATCAAATAGAATGAATCTAAACACACTCATATCCTAGATACATAATTACTCTAACAAGAATTAACCTATCTAAAGGATGGGCTTAAACGGGCCAAACCAATTTAAGATTGTAACCATTAGAAACTTATTAACCTGTACCAATTGTACCTGCTAGTGTAAGAAGCAGCAAACGGTCACTAGATCTAGTGCAAATGTCAAATATAGAGTTGTTGCTCATTTTTCATGGTTGAAGATTTAATCGTGGGAACTTGGGTTAACGTCCATGTTAGAGGTTAAGTTGCGTTGAGTCCCACATCGGATTTTAGGTATCATGTCATCTTTGTCATTCATTATAAATAAACCCCAATGTCTTCCTTAGAGAGGTATCTTGGGTATTGGGTTACCACTCTTTTATTCTAACATGGTATATCTCCTCTCCGCCTAGATATATTTTTATTCCCCTCCAGTGGGGCGGTGGTCCCATGGCCAATGAGCCCTAATTCTCTGCTCCCGCGCCCTCCGCTCCTCCCTCTGTCACGGGTCCTTGCCCGACATTGAGGGATAGGTCACTGCCCTTCGGTGATCACCACTCTTTTATTCTAACATGGTCTCATGGATGCTTATTTTTGTTTTCTTATGTATCCAAGCTAGGTACACTTAGCTTGAGGGTGAGTGTTAGAGGTTAACTTGTGTCGAGCCCCACATCGGACTTTAAGTATCATGTCATCTTTGGCATTCATTATAAATAAACACCAAAGTCTCCCTAAAGTCTTTCTTAGAGAGGCATCTTGGGTATCGAGTCACCACTCTTTCATTCTAACAATCCTATTACTTGATCTTAAAATTGTGACACCATCCATATTACATCAAATTTTGTCTTCCATTTGTGGCCAATGCATTTGAGATTTGTTGTCATTTTGTCTACAAGACCTGGGCGTGTGTTGTTTGTGGTTTGGAAGGCGGGTATTAGAATGATCATTTTATGTAATAATCATATCCTGAATTTTCTATTTTAAATACATTGGTGCATGTTTAGTGCTCACCAAAGTTGTGTCTAGGCATATGTGATTTCTGTGCCACCAACTATACAATTAAATAGCATAAAATAAGAGCTATGTCACATCATTTGCTGCTTAAGTAGTCCTTCACCTTTGTGATTACCACTTAAAATAATATAACTTTCCATGGAAAATTCACACCCTTGTTTATAATCCTGCAATTTCCATAGAGATCATTTTTAACTCGTTTTGGAAGTTGCCAAGTCATCATGATACAATAACACTGGTTTTCATTTTAGGTATAGAATTAATGTTTCAAACAGTGATCATGTTCTCTTCTTCAATTGTTTTATTTCAGGCTTCATGGGAATCCTATATGCTCAGATAGGAGCCTTGTTCAATTTTGTGGATTACGCAATCTTGCTGAAAATAATGTTAATGCCTCAATTTTTTTTTCCATGGTTTGCCCAATCCAAGCTTGCCCACCCCCTTATGAATATGTGCTTGAATCTTTAGTGCCTTGTTTTTGTGCTGCTCCACTACTTGTTGGATATCGGTTGAAAAGTCCTGGATTCTGGAATTTCTTGCCATACAAAAATTTATTTGAGCACTACATGACACATGGTCTGCGCTTGGATCTTCATCAGCTAGTCATTGATTCATTCTTATGGGAAGAGGGTCCACGGCTGAAGATGTTCTTAAAGTTATTTCCCCTATATGATACTCGTAACAACAATTCCCATGTATTCAATAGGAGTGAGGTTCGAAGGATCAAGAGCATGTTTACAGGTTGGAATATTCCTGATAGTGATATTTTTGGGCCCTACGAACTTCTCAGCTTCACTTTGTTGGACCTCTATAAAGATGGTTTGTCCTAAAATCTTTGTCTCTCTTGGTTTACTGAAGTTCTTTTTGCATTTTTTCTTCTGTAAAGATTAATCGATCATTGCAAAAACATAAGGTGATATTTCATTGCATGTTATGACTTCGTAATTCAGATGATTTATTTCTACCTGATTGTTTGCCAATCCCATTCTTGGATGACTTGGTTATTATTTACTTTACAGATGCTTTAATTCCTCAGTGATGCGAAAAATATCGTTCCATGCTTTATTTTATAATTTGAAATTTCTGCTACTATTGTTTAGTTTGTTTATGTGTTGCCTATCTTACCTCATGAGACGATTTACCCTGTTATGCCTCACAATGGCGATTCATTAAACCTGACATTATTATTATTATCTTCTCTTATGAGACAATTCACCCTGTTATGCCTCACAATGACAATTCATTAAACACGACACTATTATTATTATTATTATTATTATTTTTGTGATGATCACCTTAGAATGCAGTTGTACAGAAGCTTCAATTTCTCATTGATGCTTCCATAAATGGCGCCATACTTCTATTTTCAAGTTTGTAATTCTGTTGTAAATTTTCAGAGTTTTTTTTTTGCAATGATCCATGCATTTTTTTTTTGCAATTATCTCCTTAAAATGCTTGAGTGCTGAATGTTCAAAGTGAACAACACACTAATTTGACTACTTGCACATGTTTGTTGGTGCTGCTTGTCAATGTGGTGCATGGATGCTAGTCATTGATCTAGCAAACATTATCTTCTCCATTATATCAATT
This sequence comes from Viscum album, assembly GCA_963277665.1. Taxonomy (NCBI): domain Eukaryota; kingdom Viridiplantae; phylum Streptophyta; class Magnoliopsida; order Santalales; family Viscaceae; genus Viscum; species Viscum album. The sequence goes on from OY728127.1 coordinate 828,982,215, forward strand.
TGTATACACAGACAGACAGTATGTTTTGTTTTATAAATCTTGTTATTGTTGCAGCGATTCCCGAGTCTCCATCATCTGGGTTAAAAAAAGGCGCACTTGCTGGCATTATACTGGGTGCCATTGCCGGGTGTATTATACTAGCTGCAATTGTTTCACTTCTATTCTTGAGAACACATTTAAAACGCTATCATACTGTTGGAAAAAGTCGTAAGTACTTCTTTATGTTGTCTTTTCCCATCATTAGGTCCATGTCTGCTTACATTGAATTAAATGATGGAAGACCAATGTGACTCTTGAGAGGTCTGGAAAAGTCATTATCATTTATTGATTTTAGTGTCCTTACAGTTGCTGGTGTAGTGCGCTTTATTAAATCTGAGGTTGTTTCTAAGCAGTAGGTTGGAATACATTAGTTGGGTTTGGGCCAAGCAGCAAGATCATCTTCTTGCTGCTCAAATTTGAGAGGAAGCAAATTTGCATTGATGATATAATTCATAATATTTTTTAGACAACTGACTAGATTTGCAATGCAGAAAATGCCCAACCAAAATATTCAATTTAATTAATTGCTGACCCCAGTACAATAGAATGCTTTCGATACTTCCTAATCTGAAATTATGTTAGAATGATTAAGATGGTGATTAAATAAAAGAATTCTCATAAAAAGCCACAATAACAAAAGAAAAATTATAATTATACCCCTTACAAATCTTCAATGATAAAAAGATCCCGTGGCTCCTAAAATTAATGTTTTCACTTGGCAGCTTGTCACCCATCTTTCTCCCTCAAATTATTTTTTGTTTAATTTGAAAGTTAAGTCCATCGACAACCTTGACCATTTGAGTTTTAATTGTGAACCATGTAAATAAGGCTTAGAATTGCAATGGATCGGTGCCTACCTTAATATTAATTGGAGTTATGTGACATCTAATTAAAATATTTGATTTTATATACCTCAAATCTCATTGCAATAGAGCCTTATATGATTAGACTACATTATTGTAACAATTAAATAAAGCAGGAATTCTAAACAAAATTACATGTTTCCCAATTTAAATGATAGCTGGTAAATTTAATTGGTGATGACATAAAAAATGCCTTAAAAATCTGTGACAGAAATAAAAACTCCAATGATTTCCGTCCCTTATTCTCATTGTTATGAACCCCAAGCTTTGAAAATTAATGCTCTTGATAATTCATTATCTGACCATATGACATGTTAGGGTGGACAAAAAGCTTTATTGACACATTATGTTTCTTGTTTACAATATATGCTTATTTTATTTTATGTATTGTCTCATATTTTCACATCCTCTTGTTGCGTTCACTTTCTCAGCAACATAAGTTGATGCTCCATCTTATTTGTTCAAAACTTGATTTAACTGTTTTGAGCAGATGCTGCTAAAAGCAGCAGCATTTAGGGCAACACCGAAGTTGCTTTGTGTTTTTGCCAGTTTTAATAAAATTTTATCAGCTTCTGCATGTGTTTAAGATGTTAGTTGGTTTTCAACTCGGGTTTAGAAACCCCAACTGGTATGCAGCCTATGGATGATAAGAGGATGTTCAATTCAAATTTTATATTAATGTTTCTAAAGGAGTAGCTTGCCTATGCACACTACTAATTTATTGTTTCTTTTATAACTTTTTTTCAGTATCTCGGCAGTCCATCAAAATTAATGGCGTGCGGGCGTTCACTTACAGTGAAATGCGGCTTGCAACTAATGCTTTTAGCACACAAATTGGCCAAGGAGGGTATGGAAAAGTCTATAAAGGTATTCTGGCCGATGGAGCTGTTGTTGCCATAAAACGGGCACAAGAGGGGTCATTGCAGGGTGAAAAGGAATTCTTCACCGAAATAGAATTATTGTCCAGGTTACATCATCGGAACCTAGTGTCTTTGATTGGATATTGTGATGATGAAGGTGAACAGGTGATTTCTCTTGGACTACTTAGGTGCTTAATTATATTCTTCATTAAGTTTGCTGACAAGGCCTTTGAATTCATATGAGAAACCAATGGCACTTTCAGGAAGGTTATAGATAGAAATTCTAAATGATTCATAGAAACAAGGATGTTTAGATTTACTGTCACAAAACTTGGTATATTTAATGTTTTATCTTTCTCATGTACATGCAGATGTTGGTTTACGAGTTCTTGTCAAATGGCACACTGAGGGATCACCTATCTGGTATATCTCAAATTCTTCCCGAGTTTGTCTATTTTGATGTTTGGTATTTTTTTTTCTAGCAGTTCTATAATGCATGGTTCTTCTCTATGGATAGGCTTCTGGAACATAATTTTATTTAGCTACTAAATCCAATAATGTCAAATTTAAGAATACCTTTAATAATCTGGTTGAAGCTTAAATTTCATGCTTAGCTTATTTTACACGCTTGAGTACTCTTAAATCAGTTCACAAAACACAGCATAAACACCCCTTGAATGTCACTCACAAATTGCACAATGCATATTATCTTTGACTGATTTTTCATGCAAGCAGTTGCAATAATTCCCCCAAGTGACAATGCGAAAGGGATTACCTAAATTTGTTGCAACATTCACATTGTAAATGAATTTGCATGGCTCTCGAAAACAGTGACTAGAGAAGAAGAGGTTGAGATCCCCATGATCCCAAATCAACGCGAACATGCCTGAGAAGGGAGGGATCTCCCTAGGCCGTTGCTCAAAGAAGGAAAGAACATCCAAAGCTTCACCCTGGGTTCGTCTAGAAATCGTTTGGATTGGAGGGACTAGAAAGAGGAAGAGCAAGGGTCATCGAGGGAGAAATCAAGTCAAAAACCCCGTCAATAACCACCTCAGTTAAGTCGCACGCGGTTTCCTCTTTGTAACGCATGAAACCCACAAAGCCCGGTGGCCGATTCAGCCGTTTCAAATTCTGAAACAGCCGTAACCACGGCGTAGTGATGCCCACCATGGTCGTGGTGGCCTCGAACATGCCCAACCCATACAACCCTCCACGGCGTGGTGCCAGTTTTGGACTCACTACGCCCTCCACCACGGTGTGGTGAGGCCGATCTGACCATGGTCCATAGGTGGACTCACATCGCTACACACCCAAGACCATGCCCTACCAAGGGCGTGGTGGTCCTGCTCATTTCAAACAGGCGGGTTTCAAGCTTAAAACGGCCTACTCCACAGTGTGGTCCCGCCCATGGTGCACCCTAAAACGCTCAGAAACCCTGTTTAAGCCACCAACAACCTCCAACTCATCCTAGATCCAAGTTAAACCATCACAAGGCTTAAAAACACCAACTAAGGCATGCCAAAACTTAAATGAACGCACCTTGTAAAAATGAGGGTGTTATAAATTTCCCCCTCTTACGACTTCTCATCCTCGAGTAGTGCCTTTAGCGGTCTTGCTCGAACAACTCAGGCCATAGATCCCGAACATCAGATTCCCACTCCTATGTCTCCAATTGGATCTATCCATTATGCTATAAGACTCGAACAAGTGGTACCGTTTTCCCCTTCAACACCTTGTCGCTCTAGTCTATGATCCACACTCGGCGCTCCACAAACGATGCATCAAGTTCCAACTCAACGTCCTCCCAGTCGATCACATGCGCATGATCAGACTCATACCTCCAAAGTTGAGACACATGTAACATCTCATGCATATCTCAATATCGTGGAGGAAGGTCTAGTCGGTAAGCCACTGTTTCGATACGCTCGGTGATATCAAACGGTCTCACAAACTGTGGCGCCAACTTCCCTTACCTCCGCAAATGATAATGCCCCAACCGAGGTGACACTCGTCGTCACGATGATGCCCCAAAGGCTGATCCCAACTTCAGATGGAAGGAACTTGGGCGAGTGGAGTGCCCAAGTGAGCCCTTGAGGGCCTGGCATGGCTCTAAATGGAAGGAACCTAGGTGACATCAGGCTTTGCCCTTCTTGCTTGGAGACCCTCCTCGAAAGGGGTCCTTTGCCCTAGCCTAGATGGAGGCTTGGGGGAAGTGGTCTTTTGTGAGGGTTTTGTGGGTCAAAACCCTTGGATGGCCCAAATACCCCTAGTTTACCTCACTTCTCGGTTTTGATTCGAAAATCACCCGAAGGAGAGTTTTGGAAAGCTTGGGCGCGTAGGGCAGGAGCTCCGGGTGCTCAGGAGCTTGTGGCCTTCGTCTCTCGGATCTTGGTCAACCATGTGTCAAAATGAGAGGTTGGGAGGTCTATAGGCAACCCAGGCTTGGACGCCTAGCCTTGTGTGGTAACCGTTTAATAACCGTCTCGGGTGACCAAGTCTCCATAGGGGCGCGCATGGGCTTTGGCAGGGCATGCACACGGGCTTTGGTAGGGCGTGTGCGCGGACTTTGGGTGAATACTGGCTGAAATTCGATAAAACTCCATAAAAATTCCAACTTAAAACAGTCATTGCTTTTGATTTGAGTGCCTGTTTTAGCTCCATAGGCTATCAAACCGAAGTTAATGGAATGATTTATCCCCTGACTACTGGTCCCGTAGCCTAAGTTTTCATGGTCAAAAGACGTCCAGAAGTCCCTCAAAAATGCATTGGAAGATTTAGGTGATCTTTTCTTTCAACAATGGATGAGATCCATGGGCTACCCCGGATAAGAGGTTCTCGTCACTGTCACTGGATTGGACAATGTTTTTGAAGGATCTCCATCCCTCGATGAATGAGTAGTTTGGCACATGGATACCCCGTTTGTGTCTTCTTCATAGTGTTAGATGCTCCTTCATCTTCATGTCATCCAATTGAGGATCACGTCATTGTCTTCGTGGCAAAGTGCGTGCCGCATTTTTGGGCACCTATAACTATAAACCTAACATTTTGATGCCATGCTAAGGTGGGGTAAAAATAGTAATATTAGTGTTCAGGGAGTTACTCAAATATGCTTCTCAGGAAACTGGACACAATTACCATAGAAAATGCTTATAGATATCTGAAAAATGAAATTTTCTCCAGAGTGATTCCATTTGTTATTCATTCTATCAAGTCAGCGCCATCTTTAAAACTGGCCACTGTTGTAATTGACTGAAATTTTTTAGCAATTAATAGCAATCATTATGCTATATCTATCCATTATCTTTTATTAAATTAACAACTAAGCTAATAAAATTTAGTGTCTTCTGTTAAATTTCATAAGTATTTTTATAAAGAAAAGTTATTTATTATTTTTAAAATTAGTGGCTGTTATGCTATCTTCTATTTCATTGGTAATGGATTTTGGCCTGCCCACAATTGTCTATTTTATTTGTAGGAAGATGAAATGAGAAAATAGGAGAGACCGAACCCCCCAAGGTGTACTCTCTAAGGGAGCCCTTGGGATGCTTTTATAACAAATAGTAAAGACCACACCGGACCTCAAGTCCGATGTGGGATGCAGACTCCAACACTCCTCCTCAAGATAGGTGAACCTAGCTTGGACACATAAAGAAAAAACAAGCCAAAAAAATGAAGACAACCGCACTTGCGGGGCCGACGACGGGAGGCGGGGATTCCGCTGAAGTGTTGCGGGAATTGGCGGCGCCAACGGGCCCAGATCCTGGTGGTCGAGCTGCTGCGCCACGGTGGGTAAAAGCCGAAAAAGTGCGGGGCCGGACAACAGAGCAGAGCGTCGGGAAATCCGCACTACGGGCCGGTCGTCAGAGAGTCGAGAAATCCGTAATGTCGGGCCGATCGTCAAAGCGCTGAGAAATCCGTAGGAGGCACTGATGATGGGATGTGGTGATTCCGCAGGAGGCGCCGGGCAGAGAGGCGGGGATTCCGCAGAAGGCACCGGGCAGGAAGGCGGGGATTCCGCAGGAAGCAGGAGGAGGCCGGCATGGAGGGAGCAGCCTGGACCGGTTTTCCTGGACCGGTTCGCCAGGAGGGAGCCGGTTCTGGAAGGGAAGAAACCGAACGGGCGGGCGCCGACGCGAGGGATCCGCCGGGAAGGGAGCACCGGACGGAGCGGGACCGGCGCGAGGGATCCGCCGGGAAGGGAACACCGGACGAAGAGGGGCAGACGTCGGAGAGCCGCTCTGACGGAGGCGGGCCGATCTGCTGGGGCAGGGAGAGGCGGGCCGGACAGAACCGGAAACCGCAGGAGAGGCGCAGGGAGATGCCGGCAGAGGGAGATCCGCCGGGAGAGAGTCGCGCGAGAGGGCAGAAGGAGCCGCCAGACAGCATCAGACCGCCGTCGGGATCTGGAGGCGCGACGGTTGGCGCGACCTAGGCAGGAGGGCTGAGAGCCGACGGGCACCGGGAGTCCGCCGGGAAGAGCATCGGCGGGAGCCGCGAGGGATGACGGGGCAGAGGATCGCCGCCTGCTGGGGGACCTCACGAGGGAGCTGTGCAGGAAGGCCGTTGCGCAGAACTGGATCGTGCGCGACGGGTGGGGTGGGAGGCGGCAGTCGCCGGGTGATGGTCGACCAGGGAACCCGCGCTGGAAGAGGGGCCGACTGGGAAGGGCGCCGCGCGCACAGGGGCGGAGCCGTCACACGAGGTTGGCCGGGAACTTGCGCTGGGATTCCGCTGGGAGGGAGCCGTGGGAGGGACGGGAGCCGCGGGGCGGAGCGAAGCCGTCGGGGAGGCGAGGCAGGGAGCAGCGCGACGAGGCCGCCTGGACGAGGGCGTCGGGAAATCGCGCTGGATCGCGAGGGAGAGACGCCGCAGTGAGGAAGACGCTGGAAACTCGCAGCGGAGGAGGGCGGGCCGGGACGTCGCGGAAGAGAGCCGCGAGTCGTGGGCTGCCGGAAAGAGCCGCAGGAAAGGAGGCGCCGTGAGAGAGGATTCCGCCGGACAGAACATGAAGGCCGGCTGGAAAACAACGCTGGAGGGAGCAGCGCCGGAGGAAGGAGGCGGGCTGGGATGAACCAGGAATCCGCAGAGGCCGGCCAGGAGCGGCGGCTGTTTTAGGGCTTGATGGCCTTTGGCAGAGCCGCCGCCCCCCACCGGGGAAATTATTAGGAACCCTAAATGGGATAAAAAAAATAGATGGGAGGCGGGCCTCCGGGGAAAGCCACCGGGGGCGGACGGGAAAGCCTAAGGCTCGTAGGCCATGGAAGCCGCCGCCCCCTGTGGGGGAGAAAAAAAAAATATTAAACCCTAGAGCGGAATAGAAAAAAAATAGATGGGAGGGGGGGTCGGGATTAAGTTCCCTCTGATACCATGTAGGAAGATGAAATGAGAAAATAGGAGAGACCGAACCCCCCAAGGTGTACTCTCTAAGGGAGCCCTTGGGGTGCTTTTATAACAAATAGTAAAGACCACATCGGACTGGTCCGATGTGGGATGCAGACTCCAACATTATTATTAATAACTATGTATGAAATATGGTAATCTCTGTCAGTACTAACATAGGGCAGGGTGAATCTCGATGCAATTCAACGTGACACTGGGAACATGTTTAATGAGCTTCATTTTGCGGGTTTTTTTTTTATGCGACAGGCAAGTCTGAAGATCCTCTGAGTTTTGAAATGAGATTGCAAATTGCATTGGCTTCTGCTAAGGGCATCCTCTACCTGCATACAGAAGCTGATCCGCCTATATTTCACAGAGATATAAAGTCCAGTAACATACTATTGGACTCAAAATTTACGGCAAAGGTTGCTGATTTTGGACTTTCACGACTTGCTCCAGTTCCGGAATTTGAAGGGAATGCTCCTACCCACATATCTACCCTTGTAAAGGGGACTCCGGTAAGCGTGACTGGACCATTGAATCTCTTTAAAAGAATTATATTGAGGCCCAAATCTGAAATGGCAGGAATGGCGTTAAATGGCTTAAAATGGCGATGGGTTTATGAATTTGTCAAGCCCAGGGTGAAACATGCATTATTCAATTTGTTTCAGTTTCATTTGTTAGCTTTTGTTCCTTCAGATTCCATCCCAATTCCCCATATTATTGCAGCTCTTCTTGTATCTTCTTGATCAATCCAATGGATGCAAATTTAACATGCTAATATTGAAATCGGGGTGGTTCCTTCATGTCTAGGGTAAAGAGAATGGATCCCTGCTGCAATTCCATGTGGAACATTGATGTTTGAGCTAAGTTGATGCTTCAAACGAAATTGAGGCAGAATGCCATTGTTTTTTTTATTTTTTATATATGAGTATTTTTTATGCTGAATCGATGTTGAGAATATGAAGTTGCCTTTGGTTTTTTTAAGTGTTACTTATCCAAACATTTTTGTTTTCCTGAAAACACAAATAATGCTTTTCATTTACATAATCGAATAAATTTTTCTGATTTATATTAAAAAAATCGAAACAGAAAATGTTTTCGAAAACTAATTGCTAACAGGGACACAGTGGTTCATATTGTTACAATGCCCTGAAACGTGACTATATTAGAATGTTGTGAATGATGGTATGCTGCTGTATGATTACACTTTGAGTCGCACCATGATGCATTGGCCTTGCAGGGCTACGTTGATCCTGAGTACTTCTTAACTCACAAGTTGACTGATAAGAGTGATGTTTATAGCATTGGCATTGTCTTCTTGGAGCTCCTGACAGGGATGCAGCCAATCTCGCATGGCAAAAACATCGTTAGAGAGGTATGATTTTTGCCGGTTCTTAATTAAATGTTATTCTATACAAGAGTGTGGATTGACTGCATGTTCATTGGACACCATCATTTTGAACATATTTTCTTCCTAGGGAAAAACTTAATAAACTGGATTCCAGGTTATGTTCACGCATGCCTGACATGTATTTGTATTTTCCAGTCCTGCAAGCTGCATCCTAAAAAGATCATGTCTGCTAGTTTGGGTTGTGTTTTGTGTTTCAAATATGCACTGTATTTTTTTTTTCTGTTTCATCTGGTTGGCCTTCCCACACAAACCAATATATATTTTTTTAAATATAAAATCCACCCAGTAGTCAAGACCTGTCTCGTTTCAGCTTGGGCATTTCTCTGTATCCAAAGTAATCCGGATGGGGCCAGGCAGGACCCAATGGGTGGTAAAGCTCTCACACCAAGAATGTGATGCCAATGCATTTCTTGAGATTTAAAACTAAGACCTTCAATTAAGTTTGGTCTGCCCTCTACCAATAATCCAAGCACTTGTGGTCCTGTGCAACCCAGTTTTGAATGTTCCTTAATATTTTTTATGGGGGACTTCAATGTGATGCTCTTAAGCCCTGTTTGGTTCAAGCAATCGGGTATGAGAGAATGGTGAGTATTTAACATTTGGTATGCTAAATTTCCAGAATGTGGATGTGCTAGGGAGTCCTGGTGACTGCATTTTAAAGCATCCAATTTCTTTTACAGAAGCTGGGTAATGGAACCCTCAACAATATATATATATATATATATATATGAACATATTTGTATTTTTGTTTAACAATTTTGTTCCATTCTATTCCATTAATGAAGTGAAGCCAAACAGGACCTTAGTCTCTCTTGGGTTTTTATTGATATAATATCTTGTTAGGTTAATCTTGCATGTCAAGCCGACATGCTCTTTTCAGTGGTTGATGGACGAATGGGATCCTGTTCTTCCAAATCTGTGGAGCAGTTCCTGAAATTGGCTCTGAACTGTTGCCAAGACGAAGGTGATGCGAGGCCTTCTATTGTCGAGGTGGTTCGGGAAATTGAAAATATATGTTTTGTGACCATCGATGCATCCAAACCCTTGAATGTTGATCCTGAAAAGGTTGTGGCAATGGTTTATCCGTCATCTTCTCTGATGAAGAATCCTGATATGTCATCAGACATCTCTGGCAGTGACCTTGTCAGTGGCACAGTTCCCTCCATTGTACCAAGATGATTTGTTTGTCATCATCAGAAATGGTATGTGATCTGTGAGTATTGTATTATGAGTTGAGAGGTTGATTGCAGACACTTGTAAGCTTTATGGGATTTGTTTTAATTTGCTAAACTTGCTCTGAAATGTGTTGGTATGCCTTCAAAATTTGAATCCTTTTAGGGCCAAAAGTGGTACATACTATACTCACACCAATATAAATTTTGAGATGTTTTTGGGATGGTGTCATTGAAAAATAAGAATTGTCAGGTTGAGTTGCTCCCTGTATTGTTAATTTTGAGATATACCTTTGATGTGTTAATGTCACCGTCTATTATGTTAAAGGGTTTTATGCAAACCAATGGTGATATTTTTTCATGCTCACATGTAAAATCATAACAATTGATCATATTAAAAAACATAATTGAACATAAACATCTATGCGGCTTAATCAAATATGAAATATGTTATGGATAGTGAATTCTTCATTGGATGTAAGTTATTGGAGACGATCCTGAAACAATTTTAAATGTTCTATTGAAAATATTTTAAATCGATTTCTTTCTATATTTTTTCAAATATTTTTTTTTTGTTTTTTATAAATAAAAAAACTGTATAAAATGGGGCAATTAACTTCACATTAAAATTTTTGGGGTTTATGAAAATGATTTATATAGATTAGTTCCTTTAATATATCTACCTAATTGATAAAGAATTGAGAGAGCAAAAATAACACAACACATTAAATATATGAACAAAAGGTAGGAAGATTTTTCTCTCAGAGGTTGAGTTCTCTTTCGGTATGAATGGCTATGCACGAGTGACCGTTAACATACGGATAAACTTGTAATTCTAAATGACCAATGACGTATTATTGGGAGCTTACCTGAGTGGCTAATTCACTATATAATGCATTAAACTTGAGTTCAAATATGGGTGGTAGTGATTTCCGTAAGAACTGTAGTAGTGTGAGTATTGTAACATGCATTGTATTGAGGTACTGTAGTAATGGTACCATTCACTTCATACACTACTACAAAATAGGTTTTTAACAATACTAAAAACGGCCTTTATCAGCGCTAGAGAAGCGTCGACTACTGGAGTGAGATTAAAAGCTCGAGTCTTATCAGCTTTAAGAACCATTTATCAGCGCTGATAAAGGACTTCTTTATCAATGTTTTTAAAAGCGCTGATAAAGGGGCATACTGCAGTGTGTTGTAACAGCAGACTGCCCCACCAGTGCAATGTGCTGTAACAGCACACCGCAACACCAAAAACACCATGAAATCAGTAAAATAAAGTATGAATATAGAATTTAAATGAAGAAACAATCTAGGCTTGTTTGCTCGGTTTTGGCGATGTGATGTGCGTTTTAAACTAAAATGATACTTATATATTGAAAAAATGCATACGAAGTCATTTTGGTCACATCGTGCACCGGATTGAGGTGCGACTTATTCTTACACATCTTAAATAACTTATGAGTCGTTTTTCTAAAGTATCAAAATAATCCAAATGTGTTTGCTCGGTTTTGAGTGCGTCACTTATCTTTTTTACTAAAATGTCATTTTAAACTGAAAACACGCACTTTGACTCATACCGATCATATCGTGTGTCGGTTTGACGTGATGCCGATTCCTACATGTCACAAATGACTTATGAATCGTTGTCATAAATTATAAAGACATTCCAAGCATGTTTGCTCGATTTTCAGTGACACTTTTTGAATTAAAATGTTGATTTTAAACTGATAATGGATACATTGAGTCATACTGGACACATTGTGTATCGAATTGAGGTGCAGCTGATTCCTACATGTCATAAATGACTTATGGATCGTTGTACTAAAATATCAAAACAATCTGAATGCGTTTGGTCAGTTTTCAATAGGTGAGTTGTCCTTTTTACTAAAATTGATGTCAATTTTAAATAAAAAGATGCATTTGAGTCATATCGGTCACATCGTGCGTCGGATTGAGTTACGACTAATTCTTACACATCCCAAATGACTTATGGATCGTTGTCATAAAGTATCAAAACAATCTGAATGCGTTTACTCGGTTTTGAGTACGTTACTTGTATTTTTTACTAAAATGTCATTTTAAACTGGAACACGTACTTTGATTCATACCGATCACATCATGTATCGGTTTAACGCGAGTCCGATTCCTACACGTCACAAATGACTTATGAATTAATGTCCTAAATTATCAAGAAAACCCGAGCGTGTTTTCTCAGTTTTCAGTGACATTTTTTTGAACTAAACTGTCGATTTTAAACTGATAACGGAAACATTGAGTTGTACCGAGCACACTGTGTGTCGGATTGAGGTGCGTCTGATTCCTACACGTCAAAAATGACTTACGGATCGTTGCCCTAAAGTATCAAAATAATCTGAATGCATTTGCTCGGTTTTGAGTCGGTCAGTTGTTCTTTTTATTAAAATTGATGTCATTTTTAACTAAAAAGACACACTTGGAGTTATACCGATCACATCGTGCGTCAGATTGAGGTACGACTGATTCCTACACGTCTCAAATGACTTATGGATCGTTTTCCTAAAGTATCAAAATAATCTGAATGTGTTTCTCGATTTTGAGTATGTCACTTGTTTTTTTTACTAAAATGTCATTTTAAACTGGAAGCACGCACTTTGACTCACATCGATCACATCGTGTATCAGTTTGACGTGAGACCGATTCCTACATGTCACAAAAGGACTTATGAATTGATGTCCTAAATTATCAAGAAAATACGAGCGTGTTTGCTTTGTTTTTAGTGAGTGGCATTTTTTGAACTAAACCGACGATTTTGAACTGATAACGGAAACATTGAGTCATAGCGGTCACACCGTGCATCAAATTGAGGTGTAGTTGATTCCTACACGTCTCAAATGACTTATGGATCGTTTCCCTAAAGTATCAAAATAATAAGAATATGTTTTCTCGGTTTTGAGTACGTCAGTTGTACTTTTTACTAAAATTAATGTTAATTTTAAATAAAAAGCACTTAGAGTCATATCGGTCACACCGTGTGTCGAATTGAGGTGTGGCTGATTCCTACATGTCCCAAAGTCTCAAAACAATCCTAACTGCCAATGTTACCATGCTTCCATTGTCTTTCTATATCGAACCGCCAACATTGCATATTGACTCGATGTTCTTAGCTGAAAAACTTTTCTCGTTGTTGAAAGTTAGAAGAGCAGAAGCTTTCAACAATGCGAAAGGTTTCTCGCCTAATAAGATTTAATCAATATGCAGTATTAGTTATTCAATAAAAAAGGCAAAGAATATAGAAAGCGTGACAACATTGGAAGAAAGAATCATTTTATCTCTTTTGTGGCTTGTTGCAGATAGTTGAAAGAAAAATATGACTTCCCAAAAGATTTGTGAAAAAAACTAAATAAGTATTAGATAAAAATAATAAAGAAATTAACTTACAAATAGTAGATAAAATGATGAAAAAATTAATTAAATAAGTAGTAGAAATTCACCTTTTTCTGATGGTTGCATGCATTCTTGACGCATTTCCTTGTTGTCATTATCTCAGTTACAGGCTCGAACAAAAGAATTCACTTGTACAAGAAAACAATTATTATATGAGTAATACTGAAAAGAAATAAATTAAACATAAATATGAAACAATACATTAATTCTTTGGATAATGATTTTACTGTGCACATATTGTTGACCACAGGGATATATTGACGATAAAGAAAGAACGATGATAAAAAAAACACAAATAGATCTTGTCAAACAATCAATCAACGAGTGAGGAAGATGAGGATAATTTCTCCACTATGGTCAGTGTTATCCTATGAATTCATTCAAAGGTGAAAGTTATAGACAACTGTCATACTCATCAGCTCATCTCCTGAACATTTATCATTGCATTTTGTTGTTTGACACACATCCTCCATCTCTTGTGGACATGCACCTATGTTGCTTGAAATACTCTAAACAGTAGCCATCCATGGGATGACTAATGCTCAGAGCAATACAAGCAACATAAAAGAGATGAGGGATGAGTCTCAAGGCAACAAAATACAATAATAACCTTTTAGGAGATGAAGCTGATGAGGATGACAATTTGACTTCATTGTGTTATCTAAAAGGGGAAATGGTTTCCATTTGTGAGAATTACACCATTGAAACTAGTTATTAACTCGATGCCTCTATTGCCACCAATTCCTTCTAGAGAAAAGCTTCACACAACTAGAGAAATGATAGAGTGAAGGACATGAAAGAAATGGAGAGGGTGGAGACAGAAGAATCAGAATGGCAACTGTAGTGCTACGCAGCCTGGGGGTCTGGGTTGCTACAGTGTAATTTCAGTTAAAATTAATTTATTTGAATTGACGTGGAGGAGGAGTTAATGATGAATTACTTTCATTTTTATCTTCAAATTCATCCACAAGGATCCGAATAAAACTTTAATAAAATAATTGGCTGAGGATTTTTTTATAACGTTTTTTCGATAAAACTTGTTTTTAATAGGTTTTATTTTATTAAAAAATGATAGGGTTTTATATGATTGGAAAAATAGGTTGATTATGTAATTCATTCACACTTATCTCGATAGGCAATAAACCTGAACGAGGTTTACGCCTTCCACCGTAAAAAATTATAAAATGGAGGTCACTCTCCATTTGATACATAGATAAATAAATTGAAACTACCTAAATATTATATATATATATGTGTGTGTGTGTGTGTGTGTTATATATATATGTATTATATTAGTAACTTTATTTGAATATAAATATATATATATATATATAAATGTATATTATTTATCATATTTAAATTTATTTAAATATACAATATATTATTCGATATATATATAATACTATTTTTTCTAATGAAACTAAAAAATACTAATAATAATAAGTTTTAAATTATATTAATTATAAATAATTATTATTATGGGTAATCGTGCATAAAATATAATTATTTAAATTTTAGAAAGTTTAATTATTTCAAAAAAAATGTATATATAGTTACCTAATTTTATTATTTTGAAAGTAACATGAGTTTACAATATTTTATTGGTTATTTAAGAGTAAATTATATTACTGTTAATTAAATGTATATATAGACCTAAAATGTATATATAGACCTAAAATGATGAATACCTAAAAATAATTTCTAATATATAAATTTGATAACTTCCATTCTATTTTTTTGGAACAAATGATGTAGCAACCTAAGGATTCTAGGGAGACCATCTAATACGCATTGACCCATCCTTGAGATTCTAGGGAGACCCATAAAGAAGTTGGCATAAAGAAATAATACACATCAACAAGATATATTATAAAGGAGAAAAACACACCAACCCTTGCAATGTATATCCCATACACATTTAAACACACACACACACACACATCATGGAATTTATAATACACATAATTGAAAAACAAATACACAATTAAACATAATTTTTAATGAAAATAAATATCATCCCTTCCTAATTTGGAAATCCAAAACCATAATTTGTGAATAAATAATTATAAAATCACCCTTACATCATAAGTTCTGAAAACACATATAAATAGATAGAAAGATATATATATATATATATATATATATATATTTACACACATATATATATATATCTTTATAAAATAAACTTAAATTGATAAAAATATATTAACCCTTACGATAGAATATCACAACATAGTAAAATAAATACAACCACATACCAATTTTGAAAATAGAGATCCATTGAAAATAAATAAATATGGTATCACCCTTACTAATATTTCTCTTAAAATAAAACAACACAATTATGAGGAAATGAATTTTTAAGGAAAAACCTTACACCATAATATTAAAGCAGAATTTAAATAAATAAATTCCCTTACATGAATTGCATAAAATCAACTTGTTGCTTCACACCATCATCAGACTGAGAATTGGTTTGCTAAATCAATTTGCTAGTTTGTTTAAGGTTTTTATATCCAAAACCTCCACTATTTATACAGTGGCATAAATATTTATTTAATTGGTTTATCTACGGACTAGAGGTGATTCACTAAGATTTCAAAACAACGACAAAATTAATCTTACAGAGCAAGATGGAGTATAGATGTAGACAAAAAAGTAAATTGATTCAAAACAATAATTTAAAAAGATCAAAACAGGATATCCAAAACAGTAGTCAAGAAAACAACAGATCATAAACAAAAGCAAAATAGTATACAACAACCAGAGCACAAATACGGAAAGAAAATCAAAACCTACAAAGGAAAATCGGAAACCCTTGGATCCAGATCTCAAAATGTCAAATATAGAAAGAAAATCAGAACCTACAAAGGAAAACACATGCCTACCTCACCAGGTTGAAGAAAATCTGAGACCCTCAGATCTAGATCTTGATGTTTTCTTCCAAAACCCTAACTGCAACCGAACACTGGATGCTGGATGATGTTTGAGCAACTGGAGGTAATGAGTTTGTGTGATTCAAGTGGTTTTGTGTGATTCGAGCTTTGATTCACCAAGGAGCGCTGACAATGGGTGGCTTCCACAGAAAGATTCTGATATCACGACAGGTTCGCAACATGTTAGGTTTTTTTAATTAGATCAGTACACTTTTATTAGCACTTTTAAAAAAGCGCTGATAAATAGTCCTTTTATCAATGCTTAAGTAATAAGCACTGATAAAAGGAATATTTATCAGCACTTTTTTAGCACTAATAAAGTTTGGTCTTTATCAGTGCTAAAAAAATACTAATAAAGATTTCTTTTATGAGCGCTTATTACTTAAGCAATGATAAAGGATTTATAATTATAATTATAAATAAATTTTTTTGTAAATATATATATATACTTAATCAATATATATAAATATAAATATAGTAAATATATTCCTTATTTAAATATATTTATTATAATTTTATAATTATTTAAATATATAATTATTTATTTATAATTATATAAATATTTCTAAAAAATAATACTTATATTATTATATATATATTTATATAATTATATATATATATATATATATTTATTTAATAAATAAATATAAATATAAATATAGTAAATATATTCATTATTTAAGTAAATTTATTATAAATTTAATAATTATTTAAATATATGTAATTATTTATTTATAATTATATAAATACTTTAAAAAAATATTTATTTATTTATAATTATAAATATATAATTTATAAATATAGTATGAACATTTTTAAATATATTTATTTATAAATATTTTTTACAAATATTTTTTTAACATTATTAATGAATATCTAATTTTGAGTGCATGCATGTTAAAAATGAGTGAAATTGAATAAATTAAAAATAATTACACTTTAATAATATTGAAAAAATGGATAAGTTTTGTGTGTGTACATTGTATATTAAAATTCATTAATTATGTATATGTGAAATCAATATAACACACATTTGATCTATATTAAATTGAAAAATCAAACAACATTCAATTATATGTCCATTACTCTACGTAATTAGTCAATATTTTTAATTCATATTATTTTTTAATTATAAACCATTATTCACTAAATATAGCGTATAAATATTTTATAATATATAAATCATATTTATATACATTAATATATATTTATATATCTAATATATATTATTTATTAACATTATCAATAATCATATAATTAATAAAATGTTTAATATTTTTCTCAATTTACTTATTTTTAATTTTAATTTGTTTAATTTTCATTTTGCACATATATATATATTTAATACATACTATTTATTAGTATTTATAATTTATATATAGTATAATAAATTTATTCATTTTTATCAATAATTATTTAATTAATAAAATTTGTATTATTTTTTTAATAAACTCATTTTTTATTTATTTAATTATTTCATTTTATTTTAAAAAGTGTTGATAAATGACCCTTTTATGAGTGCTAAAAATATAGCACTGATAGAGGGTACCCTTTATCAGTTCTAAAAATAAAGCACTGATAAAGAGGACCTTTATTAGTGCTAAAAAAAGCATTGATAAAGGGTTAAATTTATCAGCGCTTTCTTTAGCGCTGATAAAGATGCCATTTATCAGTGCTTTTTTCTAGCACTGATAAATACCAGTGCTGTTAAATGCCGGTTTCGTAGTAGTGATATGAGTTTTCAAGTCATAAAACTGAGCCTTTAGGCCATAGAGCCTCTGAGCCATCAAATGTTGGGCCTTCTGGCTTGTACTGGAGCAACTTATGACTGGTGGAGTGAACGATGGTACAAGGGAAGTCATCTTTGAAGCAATGAGACACAAGATGATAATAAAGTGCGGCGACTGGTCATCGACAACAATTGACTTTTAGAGCTCCTAGACGTAAGGCCCCACTCACTTTAGCACAGGGCGCCATTGGTAGGCTGCATACGAGTCTTCGGGTTGTGGGTTGGCATAGACAAACCATGGGAGGGTGGGTGGGGCTATTGTAGTTTGTGCTTTTGTGCCTGTGGGCCTTTAAGTCATATATTACGGGGGTTTTGGGCTATGTAAAAGTTCTCTCAACTCATTTGAAAAGAGAGTATATAAAAATGAAATAAAAATGAATTTTGAAGGTCCTATTTCTAAGTGGCCTAACTTATCTATACCAAGACCCCGATTACTTTAACTTTTTCATAAAGCACACCCAATTAATGTTTTTCATAGAGTAGCTTTACTTAACCTAATTTAATAAAGCATACATGACACCAAAGCATACCTCCCCAAGATAACCCAAAAATAACTTTACACAAAGCTACTTTTACAAAATCAACCACCCATTACATCACATGACACCAATTTTATAGTCACTTTATTAAAGTTGTTGTTGACGTGATACTCTACCAGAATGACTCCACACATAGTATGCAAGTTACTTTCCTGATAAGCATCTACACACCTAGACAAACTGACATGATAATCTTTTATTGTAAGATTCCTTTGTCAGTTTTGGGTTATACTTTGCTTCCTCGATAAACATCTCTTTTCCACCAATGAATTTATTATTTTGGATTTGTTTCACCATGTTACTTCATGGTTAATAATTATTGCTCAAAAATTTCTAGATAAGCTTCACCATTACACGCAGCCTTCCATCTTGGGTAAGTCTTTTGTCTATACAAATTTCCTAATAGTCTTCTTTATTTATGTCACAACTTCACCATGACACGCATGCTTCCTTCCTAGATAAGTATTTTGTCTATACAGATTCCCTTCTAGTCTCCTTTATTTATGTCACACCATTATTATTATAACTTTGACATGACAGAACACATTTATCTTGTCAGATGGTCCACACATCATGGTAGACATAACTCCTCTCCCTGATCAAAAAAGGCATCACACATACATGTGCTCTTCCCCCTGATAAAAAAAGGTTGGCTTACTAACTATAAATTAGAGCCATAATCTAAATTATAGTCAGACCCATAGTCATAACTAGGCCAATAATCATATGACAATAGTGGAAAAGATGCAATATAGTCGAGATGATGAACCATATGATCATAATCCCACTCACACTAGAGTAGAAAATTTTCAAGATCCCCTTGAATAGAGTTGGAACAGGATGATGGGAGAAACTCATGAATATATCAATAATTATAGGGTATTGATCTTGTATGAACAACCATGGTGGAATTTTTTTGGGATCAACATTATACTCATTGAAGAGTTGGAGAATATATTTAATTAGATCCCTATCAGTAATTTTCTGAACATGAAAAACTCATGTGTCATAATAAATCTGTTGCATAAGTTCATCCCACATAGATTTGAGTTGTTCTCTAATCTTGAAAGTAATAAGCACCTCATCAATAATTGATAAAGGTATTGTAGTAACTTTTGTAGTGTTTCATTCTATAAATTCTTATCCAAAAACATAATAAACTACTTATAGATATTTGTTTCTTCTAAAAAATTATAGACCATATATAAATCATGATATAGAAGGTCTTGGTAAAAATTATTTCTCATATAATGCCAGTGGCCATATTTTTGAAGAACTAGAGAACTTCATTTGAAATTCATCGATAGAAGAAATCTTGATTATGGGAATTGTAATATGGGGATAAGAAGGATGGTCTAGAAAACCTTATAATAGACCATTGTAGATCCCATACCATTTTATGTAAGATATTTGTTGAAACTTGAAAGCTTCTTGAATCTCATATTCTCTATTTTTTTATAGATTCACCTGACAAATTTCATGAGAAATACCCCTCATCATTTCTTCGAGATCTTTTGGCTTACTGTGTGATCCCATCATGTTAATTTTTGGAAAGAAGGAACTTAACAATTCCAATTCATCATAATTTTCATAATCGTCACTGCCATCGTCCTCATCCTCCTTGTCATCATCCTCATCATTCTCATCCTCTTCCTCATCATCCTCATACTCATCCTCATCCTCCCCCCTCCTCCTCCTAGTCCTCATCATCATCCTCATCCTCATCATCATCATCATCTTCTTCTAATGTTAGGACCATCTCATCACTTTTTTAATCTTCAAGAGGAAAGATTATATTAGCATCATCATCTTTTAAATATTTAAATTTGTAAATACGACTAATGTAACACCCCGATCAGTGGACCAATCTATAGTGTCCCGACCCAGTGTGCTACATGACCTTAGACATTCCTCCCCATATGTCAGAGGGTGATGATTAGCGACGAGGTCCAAAATCATACATTAGGGAGACTATGTCCTTAAATCAGATTTAAGAAAATAACATAAATAACCAAACACATCCATAGCCATAATCATTCAAGTATGTATAAATCAGTAAAGAACAATGCTATATTAAATTTCTCAAGTAGAAGCATATAATCATATATCAATTGATCACCCACTAGGCCGATCATATATAAAAAATAAACAAAAGAAAGAAAATACACAAGATCCCTATTGTCATCCCTAGGCCCTAACAACATTATCTCCAAATTCCTACTGAGATGCTCTAGCCCGATCCACTACACATCCTGTGATTTAACCTGTAAGCATATATAAGGTTTGGACACGCACCAGAGTGCCCATGCAGGGTGTGAGGAAAACATATCAGCAGGGTCACACTAAGTGCCTCTAATATATGTCATCATATACATGTATGCATGAGGAAGTAAATAAACATGAACACACATGCACCTCAAAATGTTGTGTTCTAATCATGCCACCACGACTCCATGCACATCAAGTCATAATTTTATAACTAGGAATCATGACACCCGACCATACCTACTTAGACTCCATTCCATAATCCCATTGCCTTGTCTCATCGAACATATCTTAGTTTGTACATGAAGACTCAGGGTTGGGCATCTCACTGAGTCTCGACCACTACTTGAAGATACTGAGTAGGGTCTTACATCCAAGTCATAAAATCATCTTCTCACTTAATGTGGCCTTGCGTCCAAGACCTGGACCATCCCTTATCACTCAAGGGAGGTCATACATCAAGCTCTAGACTACCTTATCACTCAAGGAAGGGTCTCACATTCAATCCATACCAACTCACGTCCCCTCACCCAGGGTGTGGTTGATTATACCTTCTCACTCAAGGTAAATCCCCTTTCACAACCACTACCTTATCACTCAAGGTAAGACTCATCATCATATTTCCACCACTACCTTATTACTCAAGTTTGGGTCTTACTCACAACCACTACCTTATTAGTCAATGTTGAGCCCAATATCACATCACAACCTCTACCTTATCACCCAAGGCAGGGTTCTACCAATACCTTATCACCCAAGGTGATTCTTGGACTTAGGATATATCATATTCTATGCTGATATCCATCACCTATCACACAAATTCACACAAGTAGAGCACACAAACTATCCCAAAAGCTCACCATCTCATCATTAGGGAACTAGTCATTCAGGACCCAACCTCTCTCCATGACACACCTATTCGTATATCCAACATCTTGAGATAACCACCTTAAGACCATCTTGGTCTCTACTCCTCAACACAAAGAAGTATACACCATCCCACAACAGTGTCACAACCCACAGGCTCTTCCTGACCCTAGCCTCAAAGCCAAGCCCAAACCTCATCAAAATCCCACTTCACACTCTCACCCATATCCATCTCACATCGCTCTTGGAAGATCTCTCAACCCATCACTTGAAGGAAACCCTCTCCACCAAACCCTGTCTAGTCCCAAATGACTCATCCCTCTCAAGTCACATACCAAATCTCCATCAAATCTTAGGAGGGGACTCCTTACAAGGCGCGAGGTGTCTGGTCATCTCACCCATACCATTAGGTCTAAACCTCTCATTCCTGCCTGACTAGCCCTAGAAAAATAACCCCAGGATACCCACATCTCATCTCACTCCATGTGACCAACTCAAGGTCTCTCACCAACTCAAATGGAACCTCCTCCCCTTAGAGACCTAATCGTAGGGTGATCCCAAATTTACCCAGGTGCTAAAGAGTGCTTACCCTGACCTTAGGAGGCCCAAAACTATCTAAATCTTTCTATAGGGTGATCTCGGTCCCCATCCCTCTACCTAGTCCCATGAAACATTTATGTAAGTAATAAGTCATGAATAAATAGGTATATTAGATTTTATTAAAGGGACCACCTACCTCTATATAGGATTTACCACCCTTACAATGCTCCACTCAACCTCGACCGACCCCATCCATGCCACATCCAAGATCATACCACCACTCGACCTCCTATTTCATTCCAAAATATCTGAATAATTAATTATAACAATTTATTTAATGTTTTTGATTATTTAATTTAAACCAATGAAGCAAATTCACAGAAAATATCACCAGGCATCACTGCATCACCAAAACTACTTAGAATCTCGATCAACCACCTGTAGAAGGTTCTTGAATACCCCCAAAACCATCCCGAAAAAAATACCTAACCACCAAAACTTAATAAATTGACAATTTTGTCCAATTTAATAAAAAATATTAAATAAATTAGGGCAACTACATACCTTAACTGAAATGGAAAAAGACGACGTGTGATCGTCCTCTTGGGAAGCCCTCTCACCATGCCACAAAAAATCCCCATTTATTTTTCCCAATTTCACCATGCTGTAGTGTAATCAACACCAAAACCTTATCCCAAATCACAAAATTAGTGTTTAGTGAACACAAACCAAAATGGAAGACAATGGAGGGAGAGAAAAACTTAGAATTGCCATAAAAATGGCAAGGAATGACTGATAAAACACTATTTTATTGAATATTTTATTGATAATAAATGATATAATTTCCTCAAATTGTGTTAAATATGTTTAATTAGAAAGTATTCGGGATTAGATCATTCATTTGAATATTTGATGAAAATTCTAGTTTTACCCTTTATAGTTCACTGTAGTATTTAGAAGATAAATATTTTTATATTTATTATTTGAATTTTAAATTTTTTAAAAGTTTTTCTAACTTAATTATCTACAACTTTTATTCAGGACAATAGAGATAAAGAGTGCATTTGGTTGTTTAAAATGGTCCATGAAGTAAAAGTTGGGCTGGACTGGCCAGAATGGAGAATCTTCTGTATTTTGGCCATAACTCCTACATATGGGATTATATTGAGCCCAAATTTTTAGAGGAGATATAGGACCTATATACACACATATGATCCTTATCTAAGGAAGGCCAATTCACGAGTTTTTGTGGTAAAATGGGCGGTGTAAGTTGGATTAAAATATTTGGCCGAATTTCCACATTCACACTTGAAACCACTTGTAACCTCTCCTCCCCTAACCTCTATAAATTGGAGTTTTTTCTCATTTTTAGGGGTTGGGATGTGCATTGGAAAGTTTAGGGCAAAGGAGAAGTGGATCCACTCCAATTATCCAACCATTTCAATAAGGGCAGCTCTTGAAGCAAGGATCCCTTCGACGAAGCCTTCTTCTTCTCCTTCATGTTGTAATGATTTTGTTTGTGTAATAAAATTCTCTGTTCTTCTTTTATTTCTTCTATTTTCTTCTATTTTGTTTAAATTTATTCTTCTATTAATATTCTTATTTGGTATGGAATTCTTGAGTAGAATCGTTATTGGGTTATACCCATTATAAACCTTTGCACATGCAAAACGTTTCTACGATGATTACGCCACCCATGGAAGAGTAGTTCTTTTTAGTAATCGATCGACCTCTATCATTCTTCATTCATTTATTTTAAATCAATGAGATAATGTAATTCACATAATATGATCCATGAATTGTGTTTTTAAATTATAAGAAACTAAGCAAGAAATTGAACAATTAATACAAAACACGCGAGGTCGAGATTTTGTGTAAATTGTGAGAGCGCGATCTTAATCGGTAATACAAGACCACACGGGATAAATTTGTAGAGTTAAAATATAATCCCTAAACACAATTCATACTCATTTACAGAATGGATATGTGCTCTAATTAACCACTGACCATAAGCTATCCTTAGAACAACAATCAAAGCAGGGTGCTGCGATTGCGTGTTCCGAAGCTAGCCTAGGGTTTAAGTAATTTCATCTTTGTGGTTAAGTTAACTCTCATAGGGTTCGAGGGATAACAAATTAGGGGATCATAATTAAGTGGATATTTATTTAAATGATAATGATTAATAAGTGAATGAATAGGTAGAGTTAGATCGATTACGCCTTTTAAAATAGATTTCTAAAAAAACATCTTGTTGTGTCATTTTAATCGAAATTCATTTCAAAACTAAAAACAAAAAATATACAATCTTCTTCCAGAAAACTTCTTCTAGATTCATAAACTATAACAAACCCAATCCTTTAAAGTAGTGTTTTTATTCTATTCTATTTTATTTTTTTAGAATACGTTTAATAAGTTGTTAAATTCACTTCCTCCTTTGAGAGACGACCTTGGTCAGCCACTCTGCTGCACCTAAGTACCCGAAAATCACATTAATCATTTGAGGGTGCCCACGATAGTGCTCTTTCAAATTGGCGCTGTTTCCAGGGAGGTAAGTAATTTATTCAACCATTTAGAGGTATTTCTTGTATTTTTCATTTTATTATTTTCTTCACCTCTCTCTTTCATCTGTCCCCTTTCTCAAGTTTTCCTTTTTTTCATCCTCTTCTTTTCTTTTTGGACCATCAACTCAAAATTCTCATTTTTATTTTACTATGGTCCACTTTATTTCTTTTCATTTTTATTTCATTTATGACACGAACTAATCCCGAAGATCTCTTAGATCTTGACCCTGAGATTGAACGTAGCCTTAGGGAACGAATCCATCATTCTCAGTCTATGGGAAGTGTCGAAATTTACCCAACTAGGGAATTCCTCCACTCTAGGAATTTTGAAATTGGAAACACTTATAAGTCCAAATTAAAACAAGAACCAATGGCTGAAAACAATGGAAATGAGCTTAATAGAACCATTCGAGAATTGGCTGCACCAGATATTAACTATCAACCAAATTGTATTGCATACCCAAACCTCGAATAGGACTTTGAATTGAAATTTGGATTAATTCACCTTCTTCCAAAGTTTCATGGCTTATCTGGTGAGGATCCCAAAAAACACCTTAAGTAATTTAATGTGGTTTGCTCAACCTTAAAACCAAGAAATGTTTCTGAAGATAAAATTAAATTAAGAGCATTCCCATTCTCACTTGATGGAGCTGCAAAAGATTGGATGTATTATTTGCAACCTGAAGATGTAACATGTTGGAATGATTTGAAATGTCTTTTCTTGCAAAGATTTTTTCCAGCATCAAGGACTACATCCATTCAAAAGGAGATATCGGGGATCAAGAAATCCCAAGGAGAGTCAATGTATGAGTATTGGGAGCGATTCAAGAAGTTGTGCGCAAGCTGTCCACATCACCAAATCAGTGAGCAACTCATCATCCAATACTTCTACGAAGGACTCACACCCATGGAGAGGAGTATGGTGGATGCTGCAGCTAGAGGAGCATTGGTGGACAAGACACCAGTAGCCGAACGTGCATTGATCGACAAGATGGCCCAAAACTCCCAACAATTTGGCGATAGAGGTACACCACATATCAGGGGAGTAAATCAGGTAAGTCCTTCTTCTTTTGAAAGTCATTTGATTGATACCAAGTTGGAAGAATTTACCACTATGGTGAGGCAGATTGCTTTGGCTCAAAAGAAATCCCAACCCCCTCCTTCAAGGCCTTGTGGCATTTTCACTGAGATAAGCCACCCAACTGACTGTTGCCCACAACTACAAGAGATAGAGGATTGCGCAGTAGTATTCCCAGGGAGACCATTTCAGCAGCAACAACAACCATATCCCCAAAAGAAGTTTGATTCATTTGCTCCAACATACAACCAAGGGTGGAAATATCAACCAGACATGAGGTATGACTCTAGACAACAACAAAGGCCACCCTTTCAACAAAACTTCCAGCAGCCTCCGCTTTACCAGTAGGGTTTCCAACAACCCCAAAGAAGATTTGAATCCCAAGCATCAACAAGCCAACAATAAGGGAATCCCCCACCAAAGGTAGATTCTAATACTGATGATCTTTTGAAGCAAATTTTTCTTAATTAATAGAATGAGATGAAGAGTCAAAGTTCATAGCTGAGGGAGTTAAAGACTCAAATGAGCCAGATTGCCACCACCCTCCATGAACTTGTAAGTAAGAATTCTGAAAATCTACCTTCCCAACCCACTCCAAATCCAAAGGGGAATGTTAGTTCCATCACATTGAGAAGTGGGAATCAAATGAATGATACATCTGTACCTACCATTCCACCGGGATTCACCTCTACTCCAGAGAATCCGCATTCCAAACCAACTGATGAGCAATCCAAGGAGAAAGATAAAGGTAAGAAAAAGATTGATGATGTTCCTCTTAAAACCCTTCCTTTTCCAAACAGGGTTGTTCAAACCAAGAAGATGGCTGAAGAAGAAATGAAAAATGAGGTTTTGGACACATTCAAGTGTGTGGAGATCAATATTCCTCTACTTGAAGCCATTAAACAAATCCCAAGGTATGCCAAATTCTTAAAATAACTCTGCACCAATCGAAGAGGGATCAAGGGAAATGAGAGGATCAATCTTGGAAGAAATGTGTCAGCACTCATTACACCAACTCTAGCAATGCCGACAAAGTTCAAGGATCCAGGGACATTCACCATCCCATGTACCATAGGGGAGTTGCACTTATATGATGCTCTTTGTGATTTAGGAGCTTCAATAAATGTGATGCCTCACTCTGTATTCTTTTCCTTACAGGTTGGTTAGTTGAAGCTGACAAGAGTAGTGGTGTAATTAGCGAATAGAGCTACGACATATCCAGTGGGAGTTCTTGAGGATGTACTTGTCCGGGTAAGAGACATGATCTTTCCAGCAGATTTCTATGTTCTTAACATGGAGGATGATGAGGTAAGTTCTCATGCCCCCATTATCTTAGGTAGGACCTTCCTCAAAACTGCAAAAACTATCATAAATGTTAATGAGGGTACACTTTCCATGGAATTTGGGGATGAAGTTGTGATATTTAATGTTATAGATTCCATGAAGTACCCCTCAGAGGATCATTCTGCATTTTTTATCTCCAATTTTGAACCACCAAGTAAAAACACCATGGAATTGGATTGTCCTATGCTTAGGGAGATTATGAGTATTGGTTCTAGTTTGATGTCTAAGAGTACTTCCACACCCGTTTATAAGGAACAAGACTCTCTAAGATTTGATTTTGAAATGGAATCATATTCTGATTTTGATCATGTGAACTCTGATTATGACATGGCTATAGAGTATACTGATGGATTTGATGATTTATTCTATGATTTTAATGATGTATATTCTGATACTGATGCTCTTTGTGCACATATTTCAGTTCCTTCAATGTCTCCATCCATACTACACCCTCCTTTATTAGAACTCAAGCCATTGCCACCAAATCTGAAATACTCATACTTGTTGAGTGGCGAGAGATCACCTGTTATCATTTATAACAGTCTCCCTTTTGAAAATGAAGAAAAGCTTTTGAATATTTTGAGGGAGAACATCAGGGAGATTGGGTGGACCTTGGCTGATATATCAGGTATTAGCCCCTCCATTTGCATGCATAGGATTCTCTTGGAGGATGGGGCTAAACTGGTGAGACAGCCACAAAAGAGACTCAATCCCACCCTCCTGGAAGTTGTTAAAAAAGAAGTTGAGAAATTTCTCGAGGATGGTATAATCTATCCCATTTCAGATTCTCAGTGGGTAAGTCCTATTCAGGTTGTGCCTAAGAAGAGTGGTGTTACTGTTGTTAAAAATGAGAAAGATGAGTCAGTTCTAATGAGGGTGTAAAACAGTTGGTGTGTGTGTATTGATTATAGGAAACTAAATCAGTCCACTCGTAAGGACCATTTACCCCTCCCATTTATTGATCAAATGCTTGAGAGACTAGCTGGGAAAACACACTATTGTTTCTTGGATGGATTTTATGGATATTTTCAGGTTCCTATAGCTCCGGAGGACTAGGAGAAGACTACATTCACCTGTCCCTTTGACACATTTTCCTACTGAAGGATTCCATTTGGACTTTGCAACGCCCCAGGTACCTTACAGAGATGCATGGTGAGTATTTTTTCTGATTTTATTGAGACCTGCATGGAGGTATTTATGGATGATTTTGCAGTGTATGGATCCTCATTTGATGAATGTCTCTCTAGTTTGGGTGATGTGTTGCATCGTTGTATTGAGAAGAATCTGGTCTTAAATTTTGAAAAATGTCATTTCATGGTCAAAAAGGGAATTGTCTTAGGTCATATAGTCTCACAACATGGCATTGAAGTTGATAAATATAAGGTAGACATTATTTCATCCCTCCCATATCATATATGTGTGTGTGATGTTCGATCATTCCTTGGACATGATGGATTTTATCGACGCTTCATCAGATATTTTAGTAAGATCGCTCTACCCTTATCTCGATTGCTTCAAAAAGATATTGACTTCAATTTTGATGATTCATGCAGGGTATCATTTGATGAGATAAAGAAGTGTCTGACCACTCCATCAATCATACATCCCCCGTAGTGGGACCTTCCATTTGAGCTTATGTGTGACGCCTCCAACTTCGCGGTTGGAGCTGTCTTATCTCAGAGGGTAGAGGGACGTTCACATGTGATCTCCTATGCATCGAGGACACTGGATTCAGCCCAATAAAATTACACAACCACAGAAAAGGAGTTTATTGATGTCATATTTTCTTTAGATAAATTCCGTTCATATTTATTGGGCTCTAAAGTAGTTGTTTTTTCTGACCATGCAGCTTTGAGGTACCTCCTGAAGAATCCAGATGCAAAGCCACGACTTATCCGTTGGATGCTCCTTCTTCAAGAGTTTGACCTTGAGATAAAGTACAAGAAGGGGTCAGAGAATTTGGTGGAGGACCACATGAGTAGGCTTACTCACACACTATAGGATGAAACCTTGGACCAAGTACCACTTCGGGACACTTTCCCCGATGAGCATCTTTATTCCATCTCAGGTACGCATCCTTGGTATGCAGATTTAGTTAACTACATTGTTGCCTCTGAAATCCCTGAAAATTTAAAGAAACATAAAGTCCAAAAATTAAAGAGTGATTCAAGATTTTATGTTTGGGATGATCCATACTTATGGCGCATGTGTAGTGACCAAGTTATTAGGAGGTGTGTTCCTGATCATGAGTTTGAGTCTGTTTTGCAATTATGTCATACACTTGCATGTGGTGGACACTTTGGACCCCAACGGACAGCTAGGAAAGTTTTGGACTCTGGATTATATTGGCCTAGTTTATTCCATGATGCCCATGTGTTTTGTAAGTCATGCTCTCATTGCCAACACACTGGGAATATTTCTAGGAGACATGAGATGCCCCAACAACCCATACTATTCTGTGAGATTTTTGATGTGTGGGGCATTGATTTTATGGGTCCTTTTCCAAGTTCATATGGTTTCTTGTATATTTTGGTTGCTGTTGATTATGTGAGAAAATGGGTGGAGGACAAGGCCACCAGGACTGATGATTCTCATGTTGTTGTGAATTTTGTGAAGGCACAGATTTTTTGTAGGTTTGGAGTACCAAAGGCTATCATCAGTGATCAAGGGACACACTTCTGCAATCGAAATTTTTCTTCCCTCCTTCGAAAGTATGGGGTGACATACAAAACATCAACACTATACCACCCCCAAAAAAATGGCCAAGACGAGGTTTCAAATTGTGAGTTAAAACAAATTTTGGAGAAAACTGTGCAGCCAAATAGGACAGATTGGAGCAAGCACTTGGATGATGCATTGTGGGCTTATAGGACAGCATACAAGACACCCATTGCTATGTCCCCATTTCGGATTGTTTTTGGGAAAGCATGTCATCTCCCCGTGGAAGTTGAGCATCGGGCTTATTGGGATATAAAGAAATGCAACATGGATTTGGCCCAAGCTGGAATCCAAAGGAAGCTGCAAATTCAAGAGCATGAAGAGATTAGATTGTCTTCATATGATAACTCAAGGCTCTACAAGGAAAGATCAAAAGAAGCTCATGATAGAATGATCCAACTAAGGGAGTTTCATGTTGGAGAGAAATTCCTTCTCTATAGTTCACGACTGAAGCTGATGCCTGGTAAGTTGCGTTCCACATGGTTAGGTCCTTATATTGTATCTAATGTTTTTCCTTACGGTGCAGTGGAGATCAAACAAGAGGAAACTATAAGGAGATTTACAGTCAATGGGAAATGTTTGAAGAGATAAATTGAGGGACTTCCTACTAATGCAGTGGATTTTATCACACTGCATGGCCCCATCATCACTTGAGCACATCAGGCCGTTCCTAACCCTTTCACTTTTATATTATTTGTCTTATTTAAAAATTCTGCATTTCATGTACATATATCATCTCATGGGTTCACATTGAGGACAATGCAATATTTTAAGTGTGGGGGAGGGAACCATTTAGTTTAGTAATTTCAATTGTTTTCCTATTTAAAAAAACAAACCAAAAAAAATTGTGTGTTTTTCAAATTTTGTGTGTTTATTTTTAAATTTTATTTGTTTTTTTGAAATTTTTGAGCTGAAATGATTCTCATCACAATTTTGAAATGCATACCAATGAGTGAAACAATTTATCCCTTGAAACTAAGCTTAAATGAATGCTGAAATGACTTTGTTTCAAGTTCAAATATTTAGTAATTTCATAAAAAGTACACTGAATTTTGAATCCCATGCCACATCTCACTGTCTTTATATTTGAAATCACTTTTCTGTGAGGCTTCTGAACCATTATTTTCATATTCTTTACATTCACCTCACTTCTTGAGAGAACCAAACCATGCTTGATTTAACCAGAATTCGATTTATTCCTGTCAAAACTTGAGGGTTTGAGGTACTTATGTTTAAATGGTTGAGGCATTTGTTTGGTATTAAAGCCCCTATTTCAAAGAATCCTTTTTTATAATGGCCTAACTTGAATATTTAATACTTGTAACCCTTAGAATCCATGCACAAACTATTAGGTTAGCCACATTACAATCCAATTTTCCCTATCCAACCAACTCTTGAAGTGAAATTTCATAATCTAGTTGAGCTTAAGTGTGGGGGAATCTATCTTGTGTTGTGACACCACATTCTGTGATACTTTGGGTGGAAAACTAAATTCTGAAGAGATGTGTTTTCTACTGAAGAAAGTCATTATATTGAAAGATGTGCCTTTTCTGGAGCTTTCATGACAAGTGAAGCTGTGCCTTTTTTGGAGCTTCTAATTGAGGTGGAAAGCTGTGCCCATCTGAAGCTTTCAAGAAAATCATGTTTGAGAAGATTGAAATTTTTGATGCTGAAATGATGAATGGTGTAAAACTTTCATGAATTTTCATGATGATGGAGATTAATTGATACTATGGGGATTGAGGAGAAGACCATATTTAAGTGAAAATTAGATTAATGCAATTTTGCTTCAAAAAGAGTCAAGCCCTCCTCATTCAGCCTCAGAATTTTTCACTTCTAAATCCTACCAACCGAAAGCCACAGAACAACCCTAAAAAGTCCTCATGATAAACATATGTCCTTGAATCACATCGTGTAGAGATGTAGGAAACTATCAAGCCTATGGTGACCATTGTATGAGTTTGGATGAGAAAGACATTGCAAAAAAATTGACATTTGTGTGATAAGAGAAAATTCAAGTGAGGTAAGTGTTTTGTGCATGGGAGGATAAATAAAGTGGAAATATATTGAATGATATAAATGAAGAACTTGAAATAATGGTTTTTTATGAGGCATGATATCTTTTTTTTCTTGGTGTGTAATTGTTTGATCTCAAGGATATGTGTTTTAAAATTGGTTTTGATTTGATATTGATGTTTACTTGATATGAGGTTTTGCTCAGGAGTGCAAAATGGTAAGTGTGGGAAAGTTGATAAAACACTATTTTATTGAATATTTTATTGATAATAAATTATATAATTTCCTCACATTATGTTAAATATGTTTAATTAGAAAGTATTTGGGATTAGATCATTCATTTGAATATTTGATGAAAATTCTAGTTTTACCCTTCATAGTTCACTGTAGTATTTCGAAGATAAATATTTTTATATTTATTATTTGAATTTTAAATTTTGTAACATTTTTACTAACTTAATTATATACAACTTTTATTCAGGACACTAGAGTTAAAGAGTGCATTTGGTTGTTCAAAATGGTCCATGAAGTCAAAGTTGGGCTAGACTCTCCAGAATGGAGAAACTTCTGTATTTCGGCCACAACTTTTTCATATTGGATTCTATTCAGCCCAAATTTTTAGATGAGATAGAGGACCCATATAAAAAAATATTATCCTTCTTTAAGGATGGCCAATTCACGCGTTTTTGTGGTAAAATTGGCGGTGAAAGTTGGATTAAAATATTTATCCAAATTTCCACATTCACACTTGAAACCACTTGTAACATCTCCTCTTCTCCCCTCTATAAATTGGAGTTTTTTCCCTTTTTGAGGGGTTGGGACGTGAATTGGGAAGTTTATGGCAGATGATAAGTGGATCCACTCCAATTATCCAACCATTTCAATAAGGGTAGCTCTTGAAGCAAGGATCCCTTTGACGAAGCCTTCTTCTTCTCCTTCATGTTGTAATGATTTTGTTTGTGTAATAAACTTCTTTGTTATTATTTTATTTATTCTCTTTTATTATGTTTTGTTTAAATTTATTCTTCTATTAATCTTCCTATTTGGTATGGAATTTTTGATTAGAAGCGTTATTGGGTTATACCCATTATAAATCTTTGCACATGCAAAACGCTTCTACGATGATTACGCCACCCATGGAAGAGTAGTTCTTTTTAGTAATCGATCGAACTATATCATTATTCATTCATTTATTTTGAATTAATGAGATACTGTAATTCAGATAATATGATCCATGAATTGTGTTTTTAAATTACAAGAAACTAAACAAGCAATTTAACAATTAATACAAAACACGCAAGGTCGAGATTTTGTGTAAATTGTGAGAGCGCGATCTTAATTGGTAATACAAGACCAAACGGGATAAATTTGTAGAGTTCACATATAATCCCTAAACACAATTAATCCTCATTTCCAGAATGGATATGTTCTATAATTAACCACTGATCATAATCTATCCTTAGAAGAACAATCAAAGCAGAGTGCTGTGATTGCGTGTTCCGAAGCTAGCCTAGGGTTTAAGTAATTTCATCTTTGTGGTTAAGTTAACTCTTGTAGGGTTCGAGGGATAACAAATTAGGGGATCATAATTAAGTGGATATTTATTTAAATTATAATGATTAATAAGTTAATTAATAGGTATAGTTATATCGATTATTCCTTTTAAAATAGATTTCTAAAAAAACATCTTCTTGTTGTGTCATTTTAATCGAAATTCATTTCAAAACTAAAAACAAAAAAATATACAATCTTCTTCCAGAAAAATTCTTCTAGATTCATAAAATATAACAAACCCAATCCTTTAAAGTAGTGTTTTTATTCTATTCTATTTTATTTTTTTTAGAATACCTTTAATAATTTGTTAAATTCACTTCCTCCTTTGAGAGACGACCTTGGTCAGCCACTATGCTGCACCTAAGTACCCCAAAATCACATTAATCATTTGAGGGCACCCAAGACAGCGCTCTTTCAATGACCCATTTTCATGGGGGATTGAAGGGAGGAAGAGGGAGGGGTAGAGACATCCAGATGAACTCTCCCTAATTACACTATCCCACCAAAACCCAGGATGGACAACCTTAAAATATAGGTTTTCCCTCGCTAAAACAATAAACCCAATCCTTGGTCATGGAATGACTAGGGGGTTGCAGCGTGATGTGCCCCTTAATATGACATGGTTGTGGCGTGAAACTCTTGATTTTGGCATGGCCACACCAAGTAAAGGGCCTATCAATTTACACGTTTCTATTGCAGCATGACCCCTATGGGTTGCAACGTGATCCCACTAGGTCGCGGTGTGTCCACTTCAAGGCAGGGGACCCCAACCCAGACCTACATCATTGTAGCACAACCCCTATGGGTCAAGGCATGATTCAATACTTGTTAGAACCACCATTGACACCCCCTACCTTGGTGGTGCGTCCTCTCGTGCCTCATGTTGAAATGTGAACTTCTAAAAATACTAAAATTTAGCACCTGAGTCACCCCAAACCAAGCTCTGAAATTCAATCGAGCACTTAAAACACCATATGGGCCTCATTCTACATCCAAAAACATCTTTTTGAGACTTTCCAATGGTCATATTCCATATCTAAATCCCAAATCACTGAATGTACCTTAATCCAAACCCAAAAACTCAAACTTCCTATGAATTTCACTGCCTGTAATGATGAAGGTTGTTACAATCTCCCCACTATAATTCTTATCATCCTCAAGAAGCTGCGATAGTCTTTTTTCCATCAAAACTGACCTACCATGATCTCCAATTTACCAAGGGATCACTACGTTCCATCTTTAAATGTAAAATGTGCTTCCAATATGAAAATCCAAACAATATAGCACACTATTCACTAGAAGCTGAGCCACCTGCTCTCCACCAATGAAAATATTGAGATAACACCCAAATACACCCATCTATCTCGAGACACCAAGTTAGGTTCAACAGATTCATCTCAGAGCTTATGGTACTCCCCACCATAATAATCCACTCATGATGACCGATTCCAAGCCATGATGATCCCTACCATTGGGATCACCTACCAAAAATTCACTTATAATGGTTCATTGACATTCTTGATGTAGTTTCCACCTCAATACATCTAGTTCTATGCAAAAACATAGATTGAAGCCCCTTTGACCAACCTTGTAACAACCCAAATCTTTGAACAAGGTGTGAATCATTATTTTTTCTTTTTTAATATCTTAAATGGTTCTAATGAGGCCACCCAATCAAGATAAGGAGGTCATAGGAGTGTATGTGGCTTTTGGGAGCCCATAACCCTGAAAAAGGGAAAATAGGCTGGGTTGCATGGTTTGTCTGCAACCGTGAGACCCATTCCGCATGGCCGTGCATCTGGCTATAAAGTGGTTATAGAGATCATATGCACGACCTGTGTACGGTTAATGAAACTATGCACAGAGGCCATGAAATCTGCCCAACTAGGCAGTGGGGTATGCACGTTGTGTGCACGGTTTCCCTAACCCTGTGCAGAAAATGTGCGTGCCTATTTTTTTTTGTGAAAAATGACCAAAATTCCCTCCTTCCCTTTAAGTTTCTTATTTCCTCCTCCCTTTCTTGATACACATAGCATCCATCCTCTTCCTCCCTTGAGCTCCCTAGTTTCCATATCCTTCAACCTCTTGCTACTCCTCCATCCGGTTTTTGATCGTTAATCCATTGGTGGCATTAGATACCTCAAGGTAAGTCTAACCTCATGTGCTCCTCTTCCCTCGCTAAATTCTGCCATCGGTTGCGCTATTTAGATGCTGGATCATTTGCCCTATTTTTAGGGCATTGGATGGAAACTCAGATCTACTCCAACCTACTCTGAATATGAGGATGATACTTAGTGAGGCATCGTCTACAACCCTAAGGTAGGTGGTCATGTGGTTTTCCATTTGAGATCTGGCCGTTTCATATTTAATCTCATTGTGTCACGAGATGGTATTTGTCAAGATTACTTATTATGTTGATTAATTCATGTATAATTGACCCTAGTGTGATAACATCAGTTAATTGACTCTTTTTTAGTCAAATAAATATCACACTTGCTTCATATGGACTCCCAAGGGGTATTCCACCTAAATTGGCCATTTTAGGCTAATTTCTCAAAATAGGGAATTATGGTTTAAGTTTCCCGGCATGGTTCCTAAACGAATTGGCCATTACCCCATGTGTATTTTGATTAATGCAAGACACCCCATGGGTGTTTTGACCTTTTTGGAATGTAATTGCCAATTTGACCCTATGACCATTTGATATGGCCTTTTCCTTTGATTCGAGCCCTTTTAAATGAAATTTCCATATTAGGAAAATGGAATGGATGAATTATATAGGTTGGCTAGGATGAGATGGACTAAAACATTATAAATGATTTGGATCAAATGGTATAGATCAAGGGATGGAATGACCTTCCCCTTTTTATGTTTTATTATTAAAGGCATTGCATAATTGGTTTGCTTGTTTAATTTGAAATATTGTAAGATGGTTTGCATTACGTCGCATAATGTGAATGACCATGAAATTTCTATGCTTGCAACTCACAATGTGATTGTGTGGATGGGGGGTCATTCATACCCCACGCTACTTATGAAATGTTTGGGTGGGAGGCATTCCTACCCCACACCATTTGTCTGACCTCTATGTATGTATGAGCATGAGGAATTCTTACCCGTGCCAGTTATAACCTTTTTATGGATTGGAGGCATTCTTACCCCATGATAGTATCTTGTATGGATGGGAGGAATTATTACCCCATGCCAATATATTGTATGGATGAGAGGCATTCTTACCCCATGCTAGTATCCTATATAGGTGGGAGGCATTCTTACCCCACACTAGCTATGATATATAAGTATGGACGAGAGACATTATTACCTCATTCCAGTAATAACCTATACATACATACATACATACATACATACATACATACATACATACATACATACATACATACATACATACATACATACATACATACATACATACATACATACATACATACATACATACATACATACATACATACATACATACATACATACATACATACATACATACATACATACATACATACATACATACATACATACATACATACATACATACATACATACATATATAAATTTATGGACGAGAGGAATTCTTACCTCATTACAGTGATAACCTATACATGTATATATATGTACCAAGTGACTTGTTTAGACATGCCAACATTGAGATGAAGCAGGTAGACCTGCCAAGTATCCTTTAGGAACCTGAGTGGGAGGTTAGTTATTTATTTAGTATTTCTTTACTTTCATGCTTTTAGCTGAACAATTTTTACTTATGAGTGCCACTCAGATTACATGTAGACACCGTTGGTGGTGGCCTACTGAGATTTATCTCACACCATATTCAGGCCGCCTTTGGCACCCTATTAGATTGTTTGCCTATAGGTATGGATAGAGTAAAGTTTCACTCTTTTGGATGTTGAATCATTTTCTTTGGTGGAGCTTAGGAGTAGAGGACCAGGCTTAGACTAGAGATGCACTGGAGAAACTTTTAGATTTTTTTTTTACTTTTGTAATTGTATATCTATATTGCTACTTCTTGTATTTTGTTCCCTTTTTTGTACTGGCATGCCATGCATGCATATATATATATATATATATATATATATCAGAAAATACCTATGATGGCTTTGTTACATTATTTAGTCTTTCGCTGTATCTGTTATTCAGTCTTCCATTGTTTATATTATCTATCTGTTGTTTATGCTTCCGCTATTGCATGTTGTTGTTACATACGTTGTGTACTTTGACATGGGGGTAAAGTATCCCCACTAATTTTACCATTACACCTTCACTACTAGTCGGAAACCCTTGGCTTAGGGGGAGATGCGCCAGGGGTCATGTGGCCAACCGGTCTTGGGGCACGGGTTATGTGGCAGTCGGGTCCAGGACAGCACAAACCTCTCCCAAAAATGCTTGGATGCACCCACCGATGGGTCACCACACTACCTAATAATAATTCCTTAATTCCCAAAGGCATCACGAGATAATCTAACACCCACACCAAATTCCGAACCCAAATGTTGGTGTAATTACACAATTGGGTCACCAACCACCCAAACTGGCCATCACACTTTCTCCACAAGCACCGACACACCTCCAATCTAACTCACTCTAAAATCACACCAACTTCATCCCAAGCCCGATTCCAACACATGGAATTTTAACAACACCACCTTTGAATCTATGATTCTGGTATTTACTAAGGAAATATACCATATCGGATCTTTCCCATACACTGACATCCTAATTTTGTCTCAAACGTCCAGCAACCGGTCTCACCACACTCACAACCCTTCCAATATGAGGTTCATTCACCTGCAAACAATTATATGCTCCTCATACTAGGAGTATCCCCATCATCACTCTTTCAAAACAATATTCCCAGTTTCCGTAGCCAATACTCATTCTATGACCACATGTAATGATTGGACATGGATGATCCACTCATACTTGAACACTAGCATGAAACACCAACTGTTTTCCATCCATGACTTACTTGGAATTAAATCCTTGATGTTCAATGACCCACTCATAATTAGGATTAAATAATCCAATACCCAATGGTGTGCTCCCCACTATATAGTTTCCCTTACACCATTCCTCAATTGTAATGCCTGACAGATTTCAACATTGCATTCATGTCGCTCTTCTCTCGATCCATACTCACCCTTCCTGACAACCCCCAACACCTCCTATTCTCACCAAGAACCTAGCCAACCATTCTCGCAAGTATCTCACCAAACCCATCAATCCTCAACCCTCACATGACCATTCACCGATCCATGAACCAAATGGTCACCACACAAAACCATATCTCACTTTCTCTCACACACAAAGGATTTCCCTAAAAATCCATACCAACACTAACTCTCCTCCTCCTAGCTAGAGTGATTCTCTAAAGAACTCTCTCAGAGGTTCTTACCCTATATATACCCCGATCTCACCCAAACCCAATTAGTGAACACTCCCACACTACCCTATCATATAACCAGACTCATATTCCCATAAGTTGCATCCCACCGAACCTAGGCTCACATTCCTAACCCACTGACCATGTTCCTATCATAGGTCAAGCTCATAAAACAGCCCAAGGTATCTCACTCATGCTAAATCCAACCACATAATCACCCACCACCTGGGAATTATCCCAAAACCATGAGTGTCTAGCCATGATCCCACTATGCCATCAAAGTGCATATAGAAACAATAGGGCCATGAATCTAATTGACCCCACATTCTAAAAAACATGCCTCGATACCACTCTTAGTATCGAGGTCAAGGTATCCAGATCCCCGGGTAAACCCATGCCGATCCTCAGATCACCCCTTAGGAATTCAATGCATGCATTGACCCACTAAGGTCCACTACACATCCCTCACACAAAAATACTATATAGACAACACTGAAGAACCAAATTCTGTAATATCCACATGAACTTACACCAGAAAACTGCTTGTGAGTGAAGATCATGGTTAAACTAAGTACAATTCCACCAAAAAAGTTATATAATAAAACACCATATAATTTTTTGTTTTCACTTTAAGTATCTTGACCTCTTGTTAGTAAAATCAATCAAACACACACACAAAAATGTCATGTGAATCCTATATGCATAATATTACGCATGTACACAGGCTTTGTTACAATGGGATAAGATCCAAAATAAAAAAATAACAATCTTCAAGAATGAAACATATTTAATAAACAATTCAACCATAATAATGAATACTAAGAAAAAAAATATCATCACCCCGGTAACCAAGACTTCCCACTGGAAAGGTGTTCACAATGCACTAGTATGAGGTCCATCAGAAGCTTCTACACATCCCCATTCCATGTATACCATATCCCTAAATAGTAAGATAATAAAAAATATTCTTTATACCATTTTGTAACACCCTAGTATGTGGACTACTCTATAGTGTCTTGACCCAATGTGCTATGTGACCTCAAACATGCCTACCCATACACCAGAGGCTTCTGACTAGTGGTGAGAGACTAAATCATACATCGAGGAGACTATTCCCTTGAATTAGAGTCAAGAAAATGATATAAATAACCAAATACATCCACAAACATAATCATCAAAGTAAACATAAATCAATAAACAATATTTGTATATGAAATGTCTCATGTAGAAGAATACATTAATACGTCATTTGATCACCCACTAGGCCAATCATATATACAAAATAAACAAAAGGAAACAAATGAAAAAGAGCCCTAATTTCATCCTCAATCTTTAATAACCCTATCTCCAAATACTCATTGAGATTCCCTAACCTGATCCACTGCACATCCCGTGCTTTGACTGTAAGTAGACATAGGGTCTACATGTGCACCAGAGTTACCAAGAAATGTTTGAGAAATACATATTAGTAGGGTAACTCCAAGTTACCCTAATATACCATATCATATTTGTTTATGCATGAGGAAGTAAATAAATATGTACACACATGTGCCTCAAAATACCATGTGCTAATTAGGCCACCATGAATCCATGTGCATCAGGTCATCATGTGTTAACTAGACCACTATGACACCCAAACATATGAGATTAATCTCCATGCCAAAATCCCATTGCCTCATGTCACTGAATGTGTCCTAGCCTATACTCAAAGACTTAGGGTAGGGAATCTCATTGAGTCTCTACTACTACCAGAATATGCAGTGTAATGTCCCATGTCTAAGTCATGGACTCACCTTGTCTCTTAAGGTGGTCTTGCATCCATGTTCTGGAATGTCCCTTATCACTCTAGGGAGATCCTATATCAAGCATTGGACACTAAAAAATCACTCAAGGTAGGGTATCATGTTCAAGCTATACCGAACCACATCCTCTCACTTAGGGTGTGGTCGACTATATCTTCTCACTCAAGGTAAATACCCTCCCAAAACCACTACCTCATCATTCAAGGTAAGTTCCAACATCACATCGCCACTTCTACCTTATCATTCGAGGTAGGGTCCTACCCACACCCACTACCCAATCAGTCAAGGAAGGCCCTAGTATCACATTACAACCTCTAACTTATCACTCAAGGTGTGGTTCCTCCAACACCTTATCACTGAAGGTGAGGCCAAGCCTTAGGATTTGTCATCTAATACACCAAGATCCATCACCTATCACACACATGTACACAATAAGGGCACATGAATCATCTCATAAGATCACTAGATTTTCACTAGGGCACTAGTCACTTGGGACCTATCCCATAACCTTAAAACACCTCATCATCCATTCAGTCTCTTAGGACAATCAACTTAAGACTATCTTGGTCTCTTCTCCTTGACACCAAGTAGTATTAGTCATACCACAACGACCTCATCACCCATAGTATCTTCATGACCTTGGCCTCAAATCTCAATACCAAACCTCATTAAAATTCTACTTCACACTCTCACCCATCAAAATCTAACACCTCTATTAGAAGATATCTCAACCCATCACTAAGAGTAAACCTTCTCTATCACACCCCATCTAGTCCCAAAGGAATCATCTTGCTCAAGGTGCATAGAAATTCTCCATCCATCCTCAGGAGGGTTATATTTATTAGGTGTGGGATGTATGACCGTCTCACCCATCCCACTAGGCCTAAGGTTCTCATATATGCTTGGATAACCCTAGGAAAACCAACCTAGGCTACCCACATCTCATATCACTCCTCAAAATCAACCCAAGTTCCATCACTAACTCAACCAACATCTCCTCCCCTTGGTGTCCTATTCACAAGGTGATCCCAAATTTTCCCAGGTGATAAAGAGAACTTATCCCAAGCCTAGGATACCCAAAACCATCCTAACTCTTTCTATATAGCGCTCTGAGTACCTATCCCTCTACCCGGCTCTATAAAACATGCATGTAGACAATCAATCATGCATAAATAGGCATACAAGCTTGTATTAAAAGGACCACCTACCTCCCTATAGGAGTTAACTTTATCACAATGTTCCAAACAACCCCATCCAATCCTGTCCATGTCTTCTCTAAGCTCGTGAAACCACCTGAGCTCCTATTTCAAGCCAAAATATATAAATAACTAATTATAAAAATTTACAATTAAATATTTAAATTAAACCAATAAGGAATATTCATTGAAAACTCACTAGGTATCTCCATATCATCGAAACCGCTCGGAACCCTGACCAACCACTCTTATAAGGTACATGGAATACTTCCAACACCTTACCAAGTAAAATAAATAACCATCAACACATAGGTAATCAAAAATTTCATACCATTTAATAAAAAATCCAAAATAAATTAGGGCAGCGATGTAACTCAACCAAAACGGTGAAAGATGACATGAGTTCATACTCCTGGGATTCCCTCTTGCAATGACACATGAAATCCCCATCATCCTCACCTGATTCCACAATGATCCATTGGAATCAACACTAAAACCCTAGACTAGATCTCCCAAATCAATGACCAATGAATAAAAACCAAAATGGAAGACAATGGTGTAAGAAACATACCTATAATCACTGTAAAACAGCAAGAAATCTCCCCTTAGAATGAATAATTAAAGGAAGGAAGAGGGAGGGGAGATACGACCAAATATCCTTTTCCTGATGCCCCCTTCCCCCCAAAACCCAAGGGGGATGACCCAAAAATTTTGGTCTTTTCCCTGCTAAAAAATAGACCTAGTCCTAAGTCATGATACAACTAGGGAGGTTGCAGCATGATGCACCCCTTCACCTAACATGGTCATGATGCAATCCCATTGGTCCCAACTTTTCCAACATAGGTCGAGGGACTAGCCTTCAACCTATCTCCATCTCGACATAGCCACTTTGGGCCTCAAAATGATCACTTCAAGGTAAGGAAACCCAACTAAAGTTCCCATATCTGAATGGATCACTGAGAGGGGGAGGGGGTGAATCAATGATATATTTTTCTTTTTATGAGTTATTCACTTTTAACCCAACCTCTTGAACCTATTAAAGTTTTCGACCCACTCACTGTTTTCTCACAACATCAACTCATGTAAAACAATAGTGAAATAGAGTGAAACACAAAATATTTACATGGTTAAACATAAAAATTTACTACTTTCCATGTTGGTTAGACACCCAACACGGATTCTCCACTATATACACAAGTGGTTACAACTAGTTAAGAACCCCGGTTACAATTCTTTAGTAACCGATTAGACACCCTAATTGCACTCATTTCGTGATTGGTTAGACACCCCAATCACATGAATCCAATGATTGGTTAAAAACCCTAATAAAAAGATCCTAATTTAGAGTTGATCTAGTTATAAAAATATATTCTTTACATGGTATTCCTCCATAAAAAATTTGTACCACCTTCACTTGCGTACTTATTCAAGATGTTCAATAGTTGTTTGAAATAAATCTGTTTGTCTTGAAACTCAATTCAGATGTGCTTCAATCTTGATTCTACATAGCTTCTTCAAATAATTAGGCCCATCACCTTTGAGTACTCCTAGATTCATCTCACCTTATTATATCCTCAATACTAGATGTGTTATATTCTTAGAAATATCTTCTCACTATGTATGTGAGTTCGTAATTCTTTCCCACTTTACTATCAGAAAACTTATTTTGCAACCTGCATATATTTATAACCACATAAGGATATTATGTGAATTTTTTGTTTCTATTCATATTTGGAAACTATCCAATCTTCAAAAGGCGTGATCTTCTTCCATTTAAACTGGTCAACATATTTCCTGATTTATTCATCATTTGAATTCTTGTTTGAATCTCCTTTTAAACCTCCCATAGACTTGGTATTAAATATTTCACACAATATATAAATATTCGTATCTTTATCATCTCCTAAAATTTTTCTATTTTTAAATACATGAAAGACTCAATCTCTTATATATTGTTCTCCAAATAGTATTTGATTTACCATGACTTCTTATCCTTAAATATCCTTTTTAAAAAATCATTCGAGATCTCCACCTGCATGGATTCATTCATCTTTTACATGTGGATCTTACAGTTTTTAGAATTTAAGATTATGAAAATCTCACATAGTACAAAAGGATATAATCCCTTATGTCATTCTCAAACTCATACGTGGCCTAAATTCTCCTACATGGTTT
Source organism: Viscum album (assembly GCA_963277665.1). Classification (NCBI taxonomy): domain Eukaryota; kingdom Viridiplantae; phylum Streptophyta; class Magnoliopsida; order Santalales; family Viscaceae; genus Viscum; species Viscum album. The sequence goes on from OY728127.1 coordinate 829,026,161, forward strand.
ACTTCAGCTATGTAACAGCATCCACTTACATGGTTCACTTCACCTACACAACAGTATTTGGCTACATTATAGCTTTATCATACATTGGCCCAAGTGCCTATGTGAGTTAGGAATTCGTATACATAGAAACATATAGATACATAGATTCAGCTATGTTGTAGAATCTGCTACATGGATCTGCATACATTCTAGATGTCCCTTACATGAATCTTTAGAATTCAAAACTCCACTCAAACAAACTCAGCTCCTCTTCAAATGACTTCCAGGCATTCTCAACCACTTTAACACTTTTCAAATTGTTGTAGATAGTGATCCTTCATCCATCAACACATGTATTTGATTATTTTTAATATCAGTATAATGATCTTTATAATTATTAATGGAACCATGTATTGAACTTCTCTACTTGAGTTCTTCAAGATGTAGCCTCATAATTTTTTTTCCATATATCATGGAAGTAACCCAATCATATTATGAACATCCAAGAATCATCATTACCACACTAAACACATATTGAACTATTAAAAACCAATGCACTAATCACTTGGTTAAAAAAATCCTCCTTTGATTTTTTTGTAATACCATAACTCCTCAATGTCAATATTAATTCTTGGATAAATTCTTTCTGCTACTCCTTATTGAAAATAAAATTAAAATGAATAATTTAGGTGCTTTATAATTCCTTATTCTACCTTCAAAGGAATTCATACTCTCCTACCATTTTTCAGTTTTTAGGGGAAGGATGATACTAAATGGTCTTCTTTGTAAAGTTCCATTGATTATTATACTCTTAAGTCTATATAGTCTAGGCTAGTATAGAAAATAAGAGAGATAAAATCAAAATTTTCCATGATATACTAAATGACCATGCATGTGATACCATGATCATAATACTCAACAAGTTTAATTTTAAGGGCTGTATAAAACATATTCTTTTAAAAGAAACATGTAACTTGCATGCATCTCAAAAAACCATCTAAATAGTTCATGCACAAGTCATGTAACCCACCATTTTTATCAAAATATTAACAAAAAACAATCCCACTTCATATATACATTTAACATGATCATGAATAAGGATTGTAAGTGGTATTTGCATACCTCAACTTTCAGGTTTTCAAAGATATCCAGAAATTCTATATTTTTTGGAAAAAAAAATTGGAAACTACCTTCTCAAATTTTCTCCCCTAAAGGTGAAATTATTTTATTCCCTTCAAGGATGATTTTATTTATAATAACTCTAGGAGAGAACTCATCTTCTTTACTATATAGAGGTGAGGTGGAAACACTCAAATTCCTATTTTATTGCATAGTATGTACAACACTCATTAAACTCCTTCAATTCCCTATAAGTTATCCCATAGATAAAAAAGAATAATAGGGAATGATGAGGTACTTATTTATGCCTCAAAAGAAACATTCAGGTCGAGAGATTCCTCTAAACCTAGGATACTCTTTTCTTCTAATATGATCATAAGAAGATTTCATTGAAATAATCTTTCTATTTTGAGACTCATTTGTTTGATTATCTTCTTTCTTCCCTTGAGCATATTCTTTGTGTGAAACAACCTTTTCCACCCCAGTATTCCTAATATTCAAGTTTCCACTTGTAGAAAACTTCTCATATACTTCAACTCATCTTTTGAATCCATTTTATTTCCTTTAGACTCAGTAATCTCTATCTCCGTGGTCATATCCAACTGATCTAGTTGGATCATCAGGCATTCTTTCTTGATTGTTTTCTTGGATTTCTCATTTTTCTTCTTGAAATATTCAAATTTTCATGAATTTTATTTAATTTACTTTATCTTATGTTAATTATTCCCTATTTCACCATAGAGAATCTCTCCTTGTGTTATAGTCATGCATACCTCATCTTGGTGACCCTATTGTCCACAACTACTACAAACATCCTCTAGAAATTTATATTTATTTTTAGTGAACATATTTTCTATAGATCTGGTCACATCTTTATTTTATTGAAATTTTATTCTATATTGATCACCAAAACCCCCCTTGGTTCTCACCTCTTACCTAAAAAAGACATATTAAACCAAAAAGTATGGTATTTGTTTCCATATGTTCCACAACACTAGAAAAAACCTTTGAACAGTGATCTTCCAAGTTGATTCCAGTTATGTACAAATTTATATCCATGTCATCATGCTAAAATATTTCCCTTATTTTTCATAGGTGATTTGGTCTTCTTGGTTGTACTTATTTATTTGATGGAGAATAGTGTATATCATCATATTTCTTGTTAAAAAATTATATTGATTTGTTTTTAAGACTTACACTATGAGTTGTGGATGATCTATTTGGAGATATTTAAGCACAAAATTTTACCCAATTGTTGGAACCCTTCATCTCAATAGTTTGATAAGATTCACAATTAACTTCTATGGGTTGTTTGAAATCTTGTTTGGTGATGTTCAACTCATGTTAAACCATGAAACATATGGATTGTGTCTCAAATAGTTCTTTGTAATGTCTCGGACCCTCCTAGTCCATTACTTTTCCAAATTTTTGGTGTTTGGGGTGTGAATCATTAAGGAGTTTTCCAAAGACATGGTTCCACCAAAACAGTGACACTGGTCACGGTGACACCAGTCATGGAGGTAGCATGACAATGGAACTGTGACGGTGGCACCAGTCATGGAAGCATCGTGACGGTGGTCCTGGTCACAGAAGCACCGTGATAGTGGCACCATGACGGTGGCACCGTGACAGTGGCACCATAGCGGTTGCACCATCACAGTCGCACACCAAAAAAATGGCACCACTTACGATGTTCCACCGAACCAGTGGCAGCATGATGGTGGAACCATTATGGTGTCTCACCAAATAGTGTCCCACCCTTTGTTTTTTTTCCAGTTTCCGACTTTTTTCCAGTTCCTCCCCCGCAACGTATCTTTTGACGTAAAAGTGTTTTAATACTCCTTTAAAATCCTTTTAAATCCCATAAATGATATCTAAAATCCACCAAGAGCTAGGTAACCCTTAACTTACCAAAACATGTGGATTCTTTCCTTGGTGTCACACCCTTTTTCCCGTACATTCCAGTTCTGCCCCTGTTACACATTTTCCTCTATTTAAAGGAAACCCTTTAACTCACATTTGTTATGGACACCTCTCCGATGAGAATTATTAAATAAAAATTAATTCCATTGTGTGTAACCATCCAACCACATGTTGAAACCATGATCCGACTTTAAAGACTTTCAAGATTTCATATCCCGTAACTCCAGGATCCTTCCTTTTATCACACAGAGAATATTTCTTCTTCTTGGATGGTCTCTTTTCCTTTCCTTGGTGTGTTTGGAGTCCCCCTTCCCGAGGCTAGTGGTTCACCTATGCTGGAGCCTTTCCTACTCACTCTTGGAGTCCTCAGAGTTCTTACCCTGCAAGTCACACATCCCTAATTCTTGGCGTGAGGAGAAAAACTTCGATCGTTGATCATATAGGTAGGGTTCTTCCTTCGTCACTCTTTACTGTGTATAATGAGAGGTGGGTATGATAATGTTTCCTTTGGGGATAGATGAAACCAAACCTTAACAAATATAATAAATAGATTTTAAAGAATGAAGGGGTGTGTTTGATGAGGATTCTGTACTCTTTTATCTTTGCTTATATGTCGTGAATTGTATGGGATTATGTCCACTGAAAATAGTGTCCATTGGCGGTCCTTCCTTGCGCACTAATGAACCCCTATATTCTGTGACGATTGAATGAATATAACATAGAAATTGGTTAATCATGTAGACTTGGTTGATTAAATGGATGTCCAGTGAACAAAAATCCTTGTGTGATCACCCTAGTTAACCAAACAGAAAGAAGTAACTTAATGAATGGTGTGTTTGAATCTGAAAACTCCCTTGCTCCGTCTTGGTAATATATGTGGTTGTTCTACTTGATGCTTGTGGGGTGACGTGGATGGGGATGGGATCCCCTATTTTACAGTTGTTGGTTTTTGGATCTGAGGCTGTGTGAGGCCATATGTTGGGTCTTGGTTTGGTTCTAGTACTTCGAGGGATCTCATAGATCCCTTTTTTTGTTGTGACTTTACAAGAGAACCGACTGCGAATGCTTAAATTGTTTCTTGACTATTTTTCTTTCATTGTCTTGTGGCTATGTATGTTAGTTTCCCGGTAGTGAAGAATTATTTAAATGGAATCACTTGAATATGATAACAAGAATGGGTTCTATGGGGTATTGTTTTCTGGGAATGAGTTGTGACTTAGTTGTGGATGTTGTGCCTTTTTATGAATGAATAGTAACAAGGGTGTTTGTGCATGGGCTGATTTTGGAACCCCTAGGTTGGGATGAGTGCTTTTTTACATATATGTATAATTTCATTCTTATGTTTATTATTCGCACCCCAACCAAGTGGAGAACTTTGTTCCGAACACCCCCATTTCATGGGGGAGGGTGTTTTTCTCAACACTCCTATGAGTGGATGGTTATTAGACTCTTTTCTGATCCCTTTATCAAGTAGACCAAGAATCTTCGGGTAGTCTGTGATGGCCTGAGGTCCATTATATCCCAAGATTCTTAGAGCATGGTACGTTGTGGTGGTTGGACCAGGTGTGTGCGGGTAGGTTGTTTCCCAAGTGTCTTCGGGATGAGGCCCAGGTGTCTTCGGGCATGGTGGTAGTTGTTCAGGCCCAAGTGTCTTTGGGTGTGGCTATAGTTGTTCTGGACCAGGTGTCTGTGGGCATGGTTATGTGTGGTTGTGGTGGCCTAGGTGTTTGCAGGCATAACTATGGTTGTGGTGGCCCAAAAGGTTGTTGTTGGGGTGGCAGTGGGACTGCATTGAGAATGGCTAGGGAGGTTTGACGTTTAGGATGTATTAAATAACTAGTGGGAAAGTGGTGCAGGGTACCCAAACATCGATGTGTAATTACTATTACTTTACTTGACTTGCGTTATTTGGGGAGTGTTCCTTGGTGAGGTTTGGGTGGATAGTTTCTTTTCTAGGATCTTTGGTTATCTCCTTTTCTCACAGGGCATTATAATTCCTCCCCACTTATGCATGAAAGATTTTGGTTTTCCCTACTGAGTATACCTGTATACTCACCCTACATATATAAAACTGATTTCTGGTTTCTAGAAGGATCTCGAGGATCGTGCCGGACACTACTATCTCATATGCTAGGACCATTGATGTTCCTGATTTTCTTTTCTTTTGGTACTTCCCTTTGGATTTTTCTTGTACTTTGTAGCACTTTATTTGGAACATGAATATGGGAATGGATTTTTGGTTTTATTTTACTTCTACCTTCAATTTTGGAGTTGTTTGGGTTTTTACCATCGTATATCTTGATCCTACCAAATAAAAAGGGTAATGCCTTCCATATTACGTTTGATTCTATACCCTTGGTGCTATTCACCACTCTGGGGCCTATTGAAGGCGGGACTCAGGGGTTATTATCACTCCTTCAACTTGAGGAAGGTAGGGTTTGGTAGTTTGTTTTCCCTTCTCTCATCTTGGTGAAGGTGGGTCATGAAAGAATGGTATCATAGGCTGATGGATGAGAGATAGGATGGAGTCTGGGGTTATGCATAGTGAGGATTTCATGGGATGGTAGGGAAACAATGTTAGGCAATCTTGGCGTGCGAACTAGGCTAGGGATGACCAGCTAGGACACAAGATTTTAGGCCCCCCCGTGATCTGATACAAGGACTCTGGACCTACCGAACGACCAATTGAGGATACACTGATTTTAGGTTAGAGACCCTAGGAAAGGTACATGCATCATAATGACTTGTGTTCTTGTGTGTCTTGGGTATTTTGGGGATTTAAAATAAATAAAAAGTCTAAGAAAATTTTTAAAGCAATCTTATACACTACTCGGGCATAGACATTCCTTGTTTACTTTGTAGCTATAGAAACCAGATGGAGAACATAGGTAGTGAGGGAGATAGAGGACCATGAGGATGATTTGGATGATCAGTAGAGGGATGATCAAGAGAAGGAGGACAAACAGTGGTAGAGGATTCTTTGTGCCTTTCAGTGGTAGACTCTCGGGAAGTATGAGGGCAACATCTCAGACATGGAGATAGAGAGCTGGCTCGAGGATCTAGTGATAGATTTCATCTCGATCCGGCCTCCTATGGAGTACTAGGTTCCTCTGGCTATAATCCAGATGTGGGGAGTGGAGTGTTAGTGGTGGATGCTCTATCTTGGGGAGAAGAGGGAGGCTGAGGTTTCATAGACTGACTTCGAGAGGGAGTTCTGGGTGGAATTCCTCTCTTCCATGACGAAGGCGGAGAAGAGGTAGGAGGTAATCTCACTTCATCATGGGAGCATTTTAGTGAGAGAGTTTTAGATCAAGTTCAATGATCTACTTTTCTTTTCTCCAGACCTCTTTTCGGATGAGGAGTCTTGGGTGAGATGTTTAGAGGAGGCACTCTGACCTTCTCTTCAGTATGTTGTTACTCCCTTCACTCTACTGACATACTTGGAGGTCCAGAAGAAGGCTTAAGTGGTAGAGATAATGAACATGTTGGGATTTGTGCCGCAATAGGGGATCCGGTTGGGCTCTTAAAAGGGAAATGCTATCAGCAGCAGGCCTCCATCATCAGTGCCTAATTGGTTTCGACCAGTGGGGAGCAGGCCCCAGCAGTTCCAGTTTCGATCTCCCAATCCTCTCCCATTTTTTGCAAGCCCAGGACTAAGAAGATTCATATATGGTAGTTATGGTCATCTTTGGAATCAGTGCATGGACTGAGTACAGTACAATGGGGGTGGGTAGGTTCAGCACCCACCACAATAGCAACAGTTTCTAGCCAGGCCTTTTCAGCAGCAGCAATAGGGACAATGAGCTACCGCTCCTCCAAGAGAAGATGTTGCTAGAGGAGGATGACCTTAGGGCTCTCCTCAGGATCCTAGACCAGGGATTGTATAGGGAGGTGGCCGACAGCCAATGGGAAGAGGATATGGGCATGGGCAGTTACATGCCGCAAAGGCAGTAGTTCCAGTAGGTCCATAAGTTTTTTCGAGGTACGATCAGATTGTTTAGCACTCTTGCCTGCACCATATTTGATTTAGGAGATTCAAAATCCTTTTTTAACCCATTCTATCCCATTATATGGTTATAGACACAAAGATAATTCCCATTCCCCTGGTTTTGAGTACGCCAGTCGGAGGTCAGACCAGCTTGTCTTATATTTTTCGGGGATGCAGACTAATGTTGGGGCCACATCAGTCCATTGGGGACCTTCTTTTGCTGCAGATGCAACCATATGATGTCATTTTATGAAATGAATGGATATTATATGTGTGTAATGTTATCAACTACTTCCAGAGAAGGGTCATGCTTTCATATATGGGCAGCCAACATGTAGCTTTTTTCGGCAAGCTAAGTTGCCAAGAGGGAAGCCGGTGAGTGGAGCCCATTATTTCCTTGTTAGATGAACTAATAATGGAGTTGGTGGATACAAAGATGGTGGAATTCCCAGAGATCATCAGTGAGTTCATGGATGTCTTCCCTAGAGAGGTGGTGACTCTACCCCCTCAATGTGATGTTGAGTTTAGGATAGACTTGAAAATCAGTGCCCATCCGATTTCGATGGCCCCCTATCGGATTGTGCCTTATGATTTGTAGGAGCTACAAATTCAGATTGAAGAACTGATGAAGAAGGTTTATTTTTCAACCAATCACATCACCATTGGGTGATCTGGTCTTGTTCGCAAAGAAGGCAGATGGTGGTCTCAGGCTGTGTATAGACTACCGGAGGCTGAACCAGGTGGCGGTCAAGAACCATTACCCCCTCCTGAGGATCAATGACCTTTTTAATCAGTTGAAGGGGGAAGGATGGTCCTCCAAGATTGATCTGCGGTCAGGATATCACCAGTTGAGGGAAAAGGAGGGTGACATCTCAAAGACTACCTTTAAGTGAAGATATGGGCACTTTGAGTTCGTGGTCATTCCGTTTGGTGTTATGAATGCACCATCCATGTTAATGGGACTCATGAACTCAATCTTCCAGGAATATCTGGACTGGTTTATAGTCATGTTTATTGATGACATTTTAATCTACTCAAGATCAAAGGAGGATCACGCTGAGCATCTGAGAATGGTTTTAGAGGTCCTCCGACGACACCATATCTATAGGAAGTTGTCCAAGTGAAAGTTCTAGACATAAGAGGTGCACTTCCTTGGACATGTGGTGTCCGAGAAGGGAATAACAATGGACCTATTGAATTTTGAAGTAGTTGTTTCTTGGGTAGAACCTAAGAACTTGGTAGAGGTTTGTAGTTTCCTAGGTTTAGAAAGTTATTACTGGAGATTCGTGCCCAACTTCTCCCGAGTTGCAGCACCTTTGAAAACCTTGACCAAGAAAGACCAGGCTTTTATATGGAGTGAGAAGTTCCTAGAAGCCTTCAGTTATCTGAAGGGGAAGTTGGTTAGTTCCCTAGTGTAGAGGTTTCCAGAATAAGGGGTGATGTTTGAGGTGTTCTGTGATGCTTCAAGCCAAGGATTGGGGTGTGTGTTGATGAAATAGTAGGGGGTGATATCTTATGGGTCTAGTCAGTTATGTCCCCATGAGCATAACTATGCCACCCACGATCTGGAGGTTGTAGCGGTTTTTTTCGCACTAAAGTTTTGCTGAAATTACCTTGTTGGGGAACACTTCTTGGTCTTCACGGATCACAAAATATTGAGGTATATCTTTTCCCAGCGGGACCTGAACTTGTAGCAGCGAAGGTGGATGGAGTTTCTTCAGGACTACGACTTTGAAATTTCCTACACCTCAGGAAAGGGGAACGTAGTGGCCGATGAATTGAGCAGGAAGTCACAAAAGGATGCAGTTCTAGAATCGGTAGATGCTTGGAAGGTGATGGAGGAGTTGGCTACCCTACACCTGAATTCAAGGGTGGAGGATGGTAGAGGCTATCTATTCCAGATGACAGTGCAATCCTCTCTGTTGTAGCAGGTGGAGGAGTGTTAGTGGGGGGACTTAGAGGATGAAGTTATGCGTGATCATGTTAGCCAGAGTAATGCTCTGGGAGGATGGTCGGAAGATAGAAAGAATCAAATGTTGTTTCATGGAAAGTTGTTCACACTGGTGAAAAAACACAAGAGAGTTCTTGGTGAGTTCCACAAATCACACCTGGCGGTACACCTAGGAGTTTCTAATATGTACTGGGGTTTAAGGGGTCAGTTTTGGTGTCCTAGGGTGAAGCGGGTAGTGGAAGTGTTTGTGGAAAAGTGCCTTGTGTGTCAGCAGGTGAAGGTTGAACACTACATCCTAGGAGGTCTGTTACAACCTTTAGATGTCCCCGAGTGGAAGTGGGATGAAATCTCGATAGATTTCGTCACAGGACTACCTAGAGTTCAAGGGGGTTGCGATGATATCTAGATAGTGGTAGACCGACTGATGAAATTAGCTCAATTCCTAGCAATCAAGGAGTTGAGTGCAGTGGACACCTTAGAACAAAGGTACGTGGATGAGGTGGTGTGGTTTCATGGAGTTCCGAGGTCCATAGTTTCGGATCGGGATACCCGATTTACCTCACGTGTCTGGAAAGGATTGAAAAATGATTTTGGCACCCAGCTATGCTTCAACACTACTTTACACCCCCAGACAGATGGGCAGACAGAGTAGACCATCCAGACATTAGAGTATATGATACGGGCATGTGTTTTGGACTTTGGGGGATCATGGGTACGACACGTTCCTCTGGTATATTTTTCCTAAAAAAATAGCTATCACTCTACCATTGGAATGGCTCCATTCAAAGACTTGTACTGGAGGCTGTGTTGCTCACCCGTGTGCTAGCAGAGGTCGGGGAAGTAGGTGTTCTTGGACCAGAGGTAGTGTAGATAATGATAGAGAATATTCAGCTTATATGAGAGAGGATGAAGGCATCTTAGGACCAGAAAAAGTCATATGCCAATCATAGGAGGATACCCTTGGAGTTCGAGGTCGGGGACCATGTGTTCTTGAAGGTATCCCCTCGGCGTGGGAAACAGAGGTTTGATAAGGGGATTAAGCTTTCTCCTAGGTTCGTCGGACCCTTTGAGGTGTTACGATGGGTTGACAAAGTTCCTTATCAGCTGGAGCTACCACTGCCGCTATAGAGGGTGCACAACGTCTTCCATGTGTCTCAGCTCCGTTGGTATCTACGCAATGATTCACACGTCCTTGACTGGGGGAAGCTTGATATTGAGGACGATGCAATGTTTGTGGAGTAACTAGTGAGGATCGAGGATCGTGAGGATAAGGTGCTCTGTGGATGAATCATTCCCTTGTTTTTTGTGTTATGGAGTCATGGTGGCCTCAAGGAGAGTACCTAGGAATGGGAGGAACATATGCATGTCCAGTACCCAGAGCTGTTTTGAGTTTTTTTTGTTTTGTTTCGTACTTGATTGTGATGTAGTTCTTGACCTTTTTAACAATGAAATGTGTTGTTTTCATTATTATCTTAATGTGTGTGAAGATTCTTGACTATGGGGAGGGGAGGACCTAATCCCTAATCAAGACACATTAAGGTGGATGTGATTAAACCCGTGCGGGCAAGTCAGTGCTGCCCAAAGTGGATAGTATCTTGACATGAAGGAAGGTACTCCCTAATCCATATGATTGGATGGTGTGAACTTTGTATGTTTTTGTGGTTACTTGAGGGAGAGGTGTTCCTAGATGTCGAGGAGGTTTACTCCTGAGAGGTTTCTTCGAGGTGGTTGTTCATACCCCTCTCTTTTCTTCAGGTCTAGTTTCGATTCTCAAGGACGAGAATAGTTTGAGAGGTATCTGATATAACGGTCTGGAACCTACTGGTCCATTACTTTTCCAAATTTATGGTGTTTGGGGTGTGACTAATTAAGGTGTTTTCCAAAAACTTAGTTCCACTAAAACGGTGGCACCGGTCATGGCGGCACCATGACGGTGGTACCGTGATGGTGGCACCGGTCATGATAGCACCATGACGGTGGCATTGGTCATGGTAGCACTGTGACAGTGGCACTGGTCATGGTATCACCATGATGGTGGAACCACTTATGGTGTTCCACTGAATCGGTGGCACCGTGACGGTGGCACCGTTATGGTGTCTCACCAAATAGTGTCCCACCTTTTTTTTCCAGTTTCTGAATTTTTTCCAGTTCCGCCCCCAAAACGTATCTTTTGAGGTAAAAGTGATTTAATACCCCTTTCAATGAATTTTAAAGCCCGTAAATGATATCTAAAATCCCCCAAGAGCTGAGAAACCCTTAACTTACCAAAACGTGTGGATTTTTTCCTTAGTGTCACACCATTTTTCCCATACCTTCCAGTTCCACCCCTATTACACATTTTCCTCTATTTAAAGGGAACCCTTTAACTCACAACCATTGTGGAGACCTCTCTGATGAGAATTATTAAATAATAATTAATTCCATCTTATGTAACCTTCCAAATGCGTGGTGAAACCATGACCCACCTTTAAATCCGTTCAAGATTTCATATCCTATAACTCAAGGATCTCTCCTTTTATCGCATGGAAATTATTTCTTCTTCTTGGATGGTCTATTTTTCTTTCCTTTGTGCGTTTAGAGTCCCTCTTCCTGAGGCTTGTGGTGCACCTATACTGGAGCCTTTCTTACTCACTCTTGGAGTCCTCAGAGTTCTTCCCCTGCAAGCTGCACATCCCCAGTTCTTGACGTGAGGAGAAAAACTTCGATCGTTGATCATCCAAGTAGGGTTCTTCCTTCGTCACTCTTTACTTTGTATCATGCGGGGTAGGTATGATAATGTTTCCTTTGGGTATGGATGAAACAAAACCTTAAAGAAGCTAATAAATGGGTTTTAAAGAATGAAGGGGTGTGTTTGATGATGCTTCCATACTATTTTATCTTTGCTTATATGTCATGAATTGTATAGGCTTATGCCCACTGAAAATAGTGACTGTTGGTGGTCCTTCCTTGAGCAATAATAAACCCCAGTCTTCTATGATGATTAAATGGTTATAACATGGAAATTGGATAATCATGTAAACTCGGTCGATTAAATGGATATCTAGTGAACAAAAATCCTTGTGTGATCACCCCGGTTAACCAAACGGAAAGAAGGAACATAATGAATGGTGTGTTTGAATCTGAAAACTCCCTTGCTCTGTCTTGGTAATATGTGTGGTTGTTCTGCTTGATGCTTGTGGGGTGATGTGGATGGGGATGGGATCCCCTGTTGTGTAGTTGTTGGTTTGTGGATCTGAGGCCATTTGGGGCCGTATTTTGAGGCTTGATTTGGTTCCAGTACTTCGAGGGATCTCACAGATCCATTTTGTTATTGTGACTTTACAAGATAATCGAGTGTGAATGCTTAAATTGCTGCTTGACTATTTTTCCTTCCTTGGCTTGTGGCTGTGTTTTTTAGTTTCCTGGTAGTGAAGAATTATTTAAATGGAATCACTTGAATATGATAACAAGAATGGGTTCCATGGGGAATTGTTTTCTAGGAACGAGTTGTGCCTTAGTTGTGGCTGTTGTGCCTTTTTATGAATGAATAAAAATGAGGGTGTTTATGTTTTGGTTAATTTTGGAACCCCTAGGTTGGTATGAGTGCTTGTTTACTCATATGTGTAATTTAGTTCTTATCTTTCTTATTCACGCCCCACCTAAGTTGAGCACTTCGTGCCGAAAACCCCCATTTCATAGAGGAGGGTGTTTTTCCTAATACTCATATGAGTGGCTGGTTATTAGCTCATTTTCTACTCCCTTTCTCGAGTAGCCCAAGACTCTTTGGGTAGGCTGTGATGGCCTGAGGTCTATTATAGCCCAAGATTATTCGGTCAGGGTACGTTGTGGTGGTTGAACCAGGTGTGTGTGGGCAGTTAGTTTCCCAAGTGTCTTTGGGATGAGACCAAAGTGTCTTTGGGCGTGGCTGAAGTTGTTCGTGTAACACCCTAAGCTTCCACAATACGCTTCTGCTTGAATAATACAATATCTTGTGTTGTACGCAACTTCAAGTCCAAACACACCACAACCAATAAAAATAGCCTTTATGAATAGTAATACTCACTTTTTGAAATTTTATAAATTTTATTTTTCAAAAGGGACTTCATTTTTGAATTCGGAATATCAAAATTAGCTTAGGGTGAATTTTTGGTATTTTTCTAAAAACTTTCAATTTTTTATGAATAGTGAAAAACACTGCGTTATTGTTTAAAACTGACTTTTTATTTAAGTAATTAGTTATTTTATTTTAATTTATTTTAGGTCAAAATAGATACATAATACCTATATATGTTAAATTTAATTCATTGGAGTTATTTTATAATAAGTTTAGATATATAAAATTTTATTGAACTTTTTACCGTCTTTTACCCACCTTCTAGGAGCATTTGAAAATTTGCATAAAACTTAATTTTACCACTTCTGTGAGTTGAATATAAAAAATCTGAGAGACACAATTAAACCTAGTAAGTAAAATGTGGTTTAATAATATTAAAATAATTTTTGGTGAATAGTAACATTTGACTTTTATTTACCACGGCTAAAAGTAAATAGGGTAATTAAGGGTAAAAATGATATTATAATTACCCTAACACATGTACTAATTCTATTGGATAGGTTTAATTAGACCAAAAAAACCTTAGGAATAAAATATGATCCTTTAGGTCCACTTGGATTAGATTAGAACATTTATTATTATTTAATTTAAAGAAGAGTTAAAAGTGTTAAATTCAAGTTTTCATAACTAAAACATTTTTAATATAGGGTTATACATAAGATAAATTCGACTATAAATATTCATTATAAATATAAAAATATTTACTACATAATGGTATTTAATTTATAATTTTTAGACATTAAATAATTAAATTTATTTATGTCACAATGATGATGCAATAATTATCTTATTAATAAAAGATTGAAATAATTGATATTATAAATACCCAAAAAAATGTAATTTGAGAATTTTGATAAATTAAACCAATTTTATAAGTTAATATGACATTTTAGGGTTGATTTAATCAATTTTTTTCGAATTAATCATGTTTTTATGAGTTTAACAAAAAAACAAATACCAAATAGTGTCAAAATTGACATAAAATAGTTTTTTAAACAAAAACTATATTATTGGTTGACATAATATTACTAAAAATATAAGGTTCGTTAAAAGGGCTTAAATAATATAATATATGTCATTAATTAACCACTTTAGGTTCTCTTTGAAGTTTAGAGTAAGTTTATTAACCATATAGTGTAATAATACAAGAGGACACGATAAAAGTTAAACTATTTAACTAAGAGTTAAATCTAAAAGATAAGGTTAAAATGGCAACCTAAACATGTCTAAAACCTATTGTTTGAGAGGATTTAGACCGATAACCACCTGAGGCTAGAAATAAATTTATTTTGAGCCATTATAAACCAAATATGTTTGTATAATAAATTAATACTTTAATCTTTTCCTAAAGTAACCCTCACCCCTCTTATAAAAGGGCACTTCCCCTTCTCTCAAAATCATACCTCCAAAGCCATTTGGCTCAGCCAAGCCCTGCCCAAATATCCTCCCAAATACCTCCCTTAATCCTAGAGGCCTTCCCTTGAGCAGAAATCCAACTTAAAGAGCCCTTTTTATCAACTCAAAAGGAAACACCCAAAGAAGAGGTAATAATTTTACTACCCTATTTCAAGTTCTTTTCTTCTTCCACTTCCTATTTATTTGTTGTTTCCATAACAAAATAATAAATCCAATACCTTATAAATAATATGATTTTATTATAAATATGGTACAACTATATTCGTTATTATATCCATCCTATTAATAATAATGTCACCATGCGTGCGTACGTACGACTTACTGTCTCCACGCCGTGGTGTAATTTTTTATTCAAAACTATGTTATTTGGATGGATATAATGATGAGTAATATGTATATAAATAATGAAAATAACATGATAACGTCTCTTTAAAATTAATATACCATCCAATTCCACACCTTTTAATCATTAAGGAAATGATATTGTTGCTCGTGCGTACGTACGGATTACCGTCTCCACGACGCGATGAGATTCATTTCCATGTTCACCATTCATTGATGATTATAAAAATATATATTATTAATAAGTATGTGATATATTAAATAATAATGATACTAGTTATATATATATGTATTTATGTACTTACATATATCTTATTCACTTACTTCCATTCAATATGATATGAAAACTGAAACAACGTTTATGCGT
The DNA here is from genome assembly GCA_963277665.1 of Viscum album. Lineage (NCBI taxonomy): Eukaryota > Viridiplantae > Streptophyta > Magnoliopsida > Santalales > Viscaceae > Viscum > Viscum album. Next base: position 829,041,339 of record OY728127.1, read on the forward strand.
ACGTATGACCTACCGTCTCTATAAACGGTGCTTTAAATTTAATATATCTATCTATTATAAATATTTATATTCTAAATATATATGATATATAATTCAAGTTTTATATTCTGGAAGTATTTAAATCATGATATAAATGATACGATCAAGAATAACAAATTAAAATACGTATGATAAAGAAAGCAATTATTACCCGAAACGTTAATTTAACATGAAAATCACTATTAAATGGGTAGTATAAAGTCATAAATGAATCATTTATGATATAAGAAATATGAATATGTTTATGGTATAATTTAATAACATACAATTCTCATTATACAAGAGGTTAAATGTACCTTCGACCAAAGGAAAGTGCAAGGTAAGGGTTAATTCCTCAATCTCATTATTATCCGAGATTGTTTATGAGTAAGTATTTACTGGGACATATTTATCATCAATGTCCATATTTCATAAAAATGTTTTCAAAAGGTATCTTTTAAGTTTTTATGGAATAGACTCTTTAACTAGATCATCATTTTAAATGGTAAAAATATTTATTCATCTAAATCATTCTCATTAATGTCCATGTTTTCAAAATAGTTTTAAGGATTTATTTATATGGACATGAATGTTTTTAAAATGTTAATTATTTTCAAAAGTTTCAAAGTGGTATGGGACAATTTGATTCAAAAATTTATTTAAATGTCTTCCTCTCTAGATTGTGTAACTTTTAAATGTTTTCATGAAAAAGGGATATTTATCTCAAAGAGTTTTACAAATCATTTTCATCTATGTCCACATCTGTTGATGGATTTTAAACTTGTTTGAGGTTGATTTATTATGATACAAATATTCCATATTATATTGAAGGTTTTGTGATATTTTTGACTATGGATGTTTTATTTTTATACCATTCATGGTTTATGGATATAGTATTGACATTTCATATGCTAGTTTTAATACAATTGTTTATGTTATGTTTAAACCTTTTCATTTGAGGAATGCATTAGAATTAGTAAGTGATTGGTGGAGATTGATATAGCTCCTCGATACATCCATAGGTATCATGAGACAAACTAGTTTATTGGCACAAGGCCTTGACAAAATATTATTTTTAGTCTTGGCACAAGGCCTTGACTATGTGGTTATGAAGTCTGACATTATGCATTACATCATTATGAATTCGGTTATTGATATTTAATGTGATTATTCGACTAGTAGAATATATATGTGAATAAGTAAATGTAATTATTTTGATTTATATTTTCCATATTATGATGAAGTTTAAGTTTAAAAGGATTTTGTTTTAGTCTTATACATTGCCTTAAATGTTTATGCTTATTTATGAAAGTTTCTTCTATATTGTTATCCTTACTGAGAATCTGAGCTCACCCCTTTCTATGTTTTATTTTTCTCAGGATGTGAAGAAGTATATTATGACTGACCTGAAGGGATATTATAAGGGATATGACTGTGGTCTATGGAGACAATGTTGTTGTAGTTTTTCGTTTTATAATATAATGTAAAACTTATGAATGTATCTAGTACTTCCAAGGCTACTAAACTAACCGGTATTTCGATACTTGATCTTTTGGGATCATTCCAATGTTATGTCATAATGCACCGAATCTAGGTAACTAGGGTCATGGCATTAAAGTTGGTATCATAGGAAGTTTAGTACAAACCTTGGAATCTAGATTTAGAAAAACTCTAATTATATCACATTACCCTAAGATAGACTTTGAGGATTAGTATAAAAGAACTTCCTAGAAAATTGGTAATGTAGAGATTTTGTGTATTTTTTGAGAAATACATACCTGTTTAGATACGAATAGGTAGAGGCAGATCTAACACATATATACCTAGAGTGAAAACTCAGACAAGGAGTTTTGGGCTTGACCTGGGGTATCCTGGTACACGACAACAGGCCTTGCTGCACTCTTGGTTAAGACACTCTCGGGGGATATGATTAGGATAATTCACATTTTATTTACAAACCATTATTAAGGATTTATGAGTATATACCTCCTCAAAGAAAACATTTTTATGATTATTGATTATATCCATAAACTATTCAATTTATGTTAAGTGTTTTTCAAGTTTGGGATTATGTATTACGATTCATAAACTAATGTAGTGTATGGTATGGTTTAGAAATGGAGCCTAGTGGAAGGAACGAAAACTATATCAAAGCATATAATCCATATAGGTATTTCCCTCATAATCAAGATAATTATAGTGGAGATAGTGATACAACTGGTGCTGATCAACTTATCACCATATTGTGACAACTCACTCAAGTTATGAATAATAACCTTAACCGTATGGAGCACCATGATCCACAACACGTAGGATCGATGTTAGACCACTTAATGAGGAAAAAACCACCAACATTCAATGGGACTACAAATACATTTTTATCTAAGTAATGGATAAGTTCCTTAGAGAAAATATTTCATGCTCTGGGGAGCAGTGAAAGGGAAAAAGTTGTCATGGCAGTTTATAGCCTCACGAGAGATGCAGATCAATGGTGGTCATTGATTCAAAACACAAAGGGAAATGATGAATTATTAAATATGGAATGGAGGGATTTTAAAGAGATCTTCTTAGAAAAATACTTTCCTCATGACCATCAAGCGGATATGGAAAGATAATTTCTAAGTCTGAGGAAAAAGGAGGATGAGAATGTCACAAAGTATGAGGATAATTTTACAAGGTTATCAAGGCATGCAACAGATTATATACGTAACCCAATGAGTGATATTTATTGATTATTTGATGGGTTAAAACCATTTCTCCATCGAGCATTAGTTTCATAATCCTTCTCATCGTATGAAAATATTGTCTCATGTGCTATCAAGACAAAAAGGAATTCTCTAAGTCTTATGACATTAAAGTAAAGCAAGAGAAGAAGAGAACGGTGGAGCAAGAGACATATAATGGAAATAAAGGGAAGAAGAGAAAAGTTTAATATTCATCATGCATTAAATGTGGGAAGAAACACCCCAGTACTTGCCTAAAGGGAATGAGAGTCTGTTACAAGTGTGGTGAAAAAGGCCACCAAGCTCGTGATTGTAAAGGAAAGAAAGAGGCTATCAATGTCGAATGATACACTTTTAGATAAATGGGGAATTATGCAAATGAATTTCCTAAGATCCAAGAAAACTTACCTCATAAAAGGCCAAGGGAGAAAACCCAATATTATGCTGTTACTACAGTTGAAGTGGAATAATTAATGTATTTGTGTTTTGGATTAAAGAATTATATTCTGGTTATAAGAAGAATGTGATATATATAAGGATTGTACTGAAGTAATTTTTTTTTAATTAATGTTTTAATATGATAAAGGTAATCATATTTTTGGTATGCGACAATAAGATAAACTTTACGTTGTTTGGGGAATCTGATATTACAATTGATTTTGGAATTTAAAGACCTTTTAGAGAGAGAGTTTGGATAGAAGTATTTTGGATAACTATAATGGTTAGAATATATTAAGTTGAACTTTGGATAGTATGGCTTAAGGTTAAAACATTTCTTAAGATTTTTTTGGAATATTATAATACTATAGTTTTAGAAAAAGGACAACCTGCATGTCGGGCGATAACCCGTCGCGTTGGATAAAGCTGCAGGAATCGAAACCAAAACCAAAGTGCGATAAGGCTTTATCACCTACAACTAGCATACAGGAAGTCTCTGGTTATTAAAAAAATAGTTTTTTTCTTTGAAATGGTATATGTTTATATTTTCAACCCTATACAATTAGGATAAATTGAATATTTTTTACTTCTATTATGTTTTGAAGTGAAAGATGAGTTTGTGGTAGGAATTAGGTAAAGGATGAAACTCTACTTGTCAAGTATATTTTTTTTCTCTTATTCTATGAAGAAATTAATTCTTAAACTATAGGTAAGGGATCTTAAAACCAATTTTTTTTTATCCTAATACCTTATGTTTTGTTGAACTGATGATATTTTAAATCATCATTGATTGATGGCTTTGCGACCCTCAATTTTACACTTGTTTGTGATTGATGAACTCAATCACTACATATAAATATTTATGTTTTCCCTCAAATTATGTGTATATAATTTCCACCAATGTTCTCCTAATTTATATCAAAATTTAGTGGTGACTTTTTTATTTCTCTTTCCCTCTTATTAAGACTAAATTTTATTAACCCTATTTACGATGTGGGTTTCCACAAAGGTATTTTCTATTTTAAACCTTTTATTTTCTAAGAACAATTTCAAATTGCGAGGACAAAATTTATTTAAGGAGGGGAGAATGTAACACCCCAAGCTTCCATGGTACGCTTCTGCTTGAATAATACAATAGCTTGTGTTTTACACAACTCTGAGTCCAAACACACCACAACTAATCAAACTAGCCGTTATAAATAGTAATACCAACTTTTTGAAATTTTATAAATTTTATTTTTCAAAATAGACTTTATTTTTGAATTTGGAATATCAAAATTAGCTTAAGGGTGAATTTTTGGTATTTTTATGAAAACTTTCAATTTTTGATGAATAGTGAAAAACACTACGTTATTTTTTAAAACCGACTTTTTATTTAAGTTATTAGTTATTTTATTTTAATTTATTTTAGGTCAAAATAGATAAATAATACCTATATATGTTAAATTTAATTCATTGGAGTCATTTTATAATAATTTTAGATATATAAAATTTTATTGAACTTTTTACCGTCTTTTACCCACCTTCTAGGAGCATTTGAAAATTTGCATAAAACTTAATTTTACCACTTCTATGAGTTGAATTTAAGAAATATGAGAAACACGGTTAACCTCCGTAAGTAAAATTTTGTTCAATAAGATGAAAATAGTTTTTGGTGAATAGTAACATTTGACTTTTATTTACCATGGTTAAAAGTAAATAGGGTAATTAAGGGTAAAAATGATATTATAATTACCCTAAAACATGTCCTAATTCTATTGGATAAGTGTAATTCAACCAAAAACAACCTTAGGAATAAAATATGATCCTTTAGGTCCACTTTTATTATATTAGGACATTTATTATTATTTAATTTAAAGAAGAGTTAAAAGTATTAAATTCAAGTTTTCATAACTAAAACATTTTTAATATAGGGTTATACATAAGATAAATTCGAATATAAATATTAATTAGAAATATAAAAATATTTCATACATAATGGTATTTTATTTATAATTTTTAGGCAGTAAATAATTAAATTTATTTATGACACAATGATGATGTAGTAATTACCTTATTAATAAAAGATTAAATAATTGATATTATAAATACCCAAAAAAATGTAATTTGAGACTATTGATGAATTAAACTAATTTTATAAGTTAATATGACATGTTAGGGTTGATTCAATCAATTTTTTTTCAAAGTAATCATGCTATAATGATTTTAACAAAAAACAAATACCAAATAGTGTTAAAATTGATATAAAATAGTTTTTAAAACAAAAACTATATTATTGGTTGATATAATATTACTAAAAATCTAAGGTTCATCCAAAGGACTTAAATAATATAATATATGTCATTAATGAACCACTTGAGGTTCTCTTGTAAGTTTAGATTAAGTTTATTAACCATATAGTGTAAGAATACAAGAGGACACGGTAAAAGTTAAACTATTTAACTAAGAGTTAAATATAAAAGCTAAGGTTAAAATGGTAACCTAAACATGTCTAAAAACTATTGGTTGAGATTATTTAGACCCATAACTACCTAAGTCTCGAAAGAAATTCATTTGGAGCCATTATAAACTGAATATGATTGTATAATAAATTAATACTTTAATCTTTTCCTAAAGTGACCCTCACCCCTCTTATAAAAGGGCACTTCCCCTTCTCTCAAAATCACACCTCCAAATCCATTTGGATCAGACAAAACCTGACCAAATATCCTCCGAAATACCCTAAATTTATCTTAGATGCATTACCTTGAGTAGAAATCCAACTTAAGGAGCCCTTTTGATCAACTCAAAAGGAAACACTCAAAGAAGAAGTAATAATTTCACCACCCTCTTTCAAGTTCTTTTCTTCTTCCACTTCCTATTTCTTTGTTGTTTCCATACTAAAATATTAACTCCAGTAACTTCTATATATTGTGATGTTATTATAAATATGGTACAACTATATTAATTATTCTATCCATCCTATTAATAATAATTCTACCATGCGTGTGTATGTATGACTTACCGTCTCCATGCCGTGGTGTAATTTGTTATTCAACACTATATTATTTGGATGAATATAATGATGAGTAATATGTATATAAATAATTAAAATAACATGATAATGTCTCTGTAAAATTAATATACCATCCAATTCCACACCTTTTAATCATTAAGGAAATGATATTGTCGCTCGTGCGTACATACAGATTACCGTCTCCATGATGCGATGAGATTCATTTCCATGTTCACCATTCATCGATGATTATAAAAATATATATTATTAATAAGTATGTAATATATGACATAATAATTCTACTGGATATATATATATATATTTATGTCAGTACTTACATATATCTTATTCACTTACTTCAATTCAATATGATATGAAAACAGAAACAACGTTTATGCGTACGTACGGCCTACCGTCTCCATAAACAGTGTTTTACATTTCATATATCTATCTATTATACATATTTATATTCTAAATATATATGATATATAAATTATTTTTTATATTATTGAAGTATTTAAATCATGATCTAAATGATACGATCAAGAATGACAAGTTAAAATACATACGATAAAGAAAGCAATTATTACCCGAAAAGTTAATTTTACATGAAAATCATTATTAAATGGGTTTTATAAAGTCATAAATGAATCATTTATGATATAATAAATATGAATATGGTTATGGTATAATTTAATAACATACAATGGTCATTATATAGGAGGTTAAACGTACCTTCGACCAAAGGAAAGTGCAAGGTAAGGGTTAATTCCTCAATCTCATTATTATCCGAGATTGTTTATGAGTAAGTATTTACTGGAACATATTTATCAAAAATGTCCATATTTAATAAAAATGTTTTCAAAAGGGATCTTTTAAGGTTTTATGGAAGGGACTCTTTAACTAGATCATCATTTTAAATGGTAAAAATATTTATTCATCTAAACCATTCTCATTAATGTCCATGTTTTCAAAATGGTTTTAAGGATTTATTTATATGGACATGAATGTTTTTAAATGTTAATTCCTTTAAAAAGTTTCAAAGTGGTATGGGACACTTTGATTCAAAAATTTCTTTAAATTTCTTCCTTTCTAAATTGTGTAACTTTTAAATGTTTTCATGAAAAAGGGATATTTCTCTCAAAGAGTTTTACAAATCATTTTCATCTATATCAACATACTTTGATGGATTTTAAACTTGTTTTAAGTTGATTTATTATGATACAAATCTTACATATTGTATTGAAGGTTTTTTGATATGTTTGACTGTGGATATGCTATTTTTATACCATTCATGGTTTATGGATAAAGTAATGACATTTTGTATGCTAGTTTTAATATGAATGTTTATGTTATGTTTAAACCTTTTCATATAAGGAATGCATTGGACTTAGTAAGTGATGGGTGGAGCCTACTATAGCTCCTAGATGCATTGGTAGGTTTCATGAGATAAATTAGTGTCTTGGAATAAGGCCTTGACAAATATTATTTGTATTCTTGGCACAAGGCCTTGACTATGTGGTTATGAAGTCTGGAATTATGCATTCCATCATTATGAATTTGGTTATTGATATTGCATGTGATTATTCGACTAGTTGAATATCCATGTGAATAAGTAAATGGAATTATTTAGATTTATATTTTCCATATTATGATGAAGTTTAATTTTAAAAGGTTTTTTCTTTTGTCTTATACATTTCCTTAAATGTTTATGTTTATTTATGAAAGTTTCTGCTATATTGTTATCCTTACTGAGCATCTGAGCTCACCCCTTTCTATGTTTTATTTTTATCAAGATGTGAAGAAGTATATTACGACTAACCTATAGGGACAGTCTAAGGGATATTAGTGTGGTCTATGGAGACAATTTTGTTGTAATTTTTCATTTTATAATGTAATGTAAAACTTATAAATGTATCTAGTACTTCCAAAGCTACTAAACTAATCGGTCTTTAAAGACTTGATCTTTTGTGATCATGCCAATGTTATGTAATAATGCACTGAATCTAGGTAACTAGGGTCAGGGTGTTACAGTTCAGGCCCAAGTGTCTTCAAGAGTGGTGGTAGTTGTTCTGGACCAGGTGTCTGCGGGCATGGTTACATGTGTTTATGGTGGACCAGGTGTTTTTCGGCGTAGCTATGGTTGTGGTGGCCCAAAATGTTGTTATTGGGGCAGCAGTGGGACTACGGTGAGAATGTCGAGGGAGTTATGACACATATGATGTCTTCAATAACCAGTGGGAAAGTGGTTAGGGGTACCCAAACATCGATGTTTCATTACTATTACTTTACTTCACTTGCATTATTTGGGGAGTGTGCCTTGGTGAGGTTTGAGTGGATAGTTTCCTTTCTAGTTGATTTGGTTATCTTCTTTTCTCATGGGGTATTAGAATGCATCCCCACTTGTTCATGGGAGATTTTGGTTTTCCCTACTGAGTATACCTGTATACTCACCCTACGTATATAAAACTATTTTTAGGTTTCCAGGAGGAGTTTGAGGACTGTGCCGGACCCTATTAGCTCAGACACCGGGACCATTGACGTTTCTACTTTTCTTTTCTTTTGGTACTTCCCTTTGGAGTTTTCTTTTACATTGTAGAACTTTATTTGGAACATTCATATGGGAATGGATTTTTGGTTTTACTTTACTTCTACCTTCAGTTTTGGAGTTCTTTGGGTTTTTACCATCGTATCTCCCAATCCTACAAAATAAAAGGGTAATTCCTTCCTTATTACATGTGACTCTATAACCTTGGTGCTATTCGCCACTCTAGGGCCTATTGAAGGTGGGACTCGGGGGTCATTATCTCTCCTTCAACTTGAGGAAGGAAGGTTCTGGAAGTTTTTTGTCCCTTCTCTCATCTTGGTGAAGGTGGGTCATGACATTCTTTCTATTTAGTAGTTATATTTTCTTCATGATCACATTCAATATTTTATTACTTATCCACCTTAAGATTATTTAATTATATATTATCAACATTGGATACTACCTTCTTTCTTAGCCCATTCTTTTCTTCAACATCCTTATTTTTCTCCTTTAGATTTTTTTTTATTTTGTTTTTTGATATTTATAATCTCCTTAATACATGATTAAAACTCATGGTTCAATTTCCATTCGAGTTTCATTTCTTTTGCATCATCATCACTACTAGATGTATCAAATACTTTTTCAACCTTAGTAAGAAAATTGATCACATCATCTGAAGAGCTACTTGATAATGAATTGAATTTCTTATGCTTGATAATTAAACTCCTTTTCTTGCTACTTTAATGTTTCTTTTTCTTATTATCCTTTTTCTATTGTAAAAGTTTATTATCACCCTCATCCTCATTATCTTATTCTTACTTATTCTTTGTAAAATCATAGGTGAAGTGTACACGACTATAAAATTCTAGTACCTTAGTGATTTTTTTATTGTCCCATTCCACTTTCCTTTTCTCAATCTTTTTGAAGGAATAAAAACAATATTTTTGAGGTCATATTTACTTTCCCCATATTTTGAATCACTTGATTTAATAACTTTTTCTTCTTTAAATTTTCCCTTTATCATTACTTCAAAGGCCATCTCATTTTCCCCCTTTTTCTTGAAAGCATGAATTTTTCTAATCTCATAAGTAATTAATATATTGCGTATCTCATCTACTGTAAAATCCTATATTTATTTTAGGGCCAATATTTTTGAATTAAATCGATCTGGATAATTCCTCATCATTTTTTTAATAATGATCGAATCTTCTAGAATCTCACCAAACCCCCAAATATTTCTTGAAATCTCATTTACCCTTGTAAATTAGTCATAAATGGTCTCATCCTCATCCATATTTATATATTCAAATTAGCTCATCTTGACTTATGGAATAGATTCTTAGACTTTGATATTACCTTCATAGCTGATTCTTAATTTTTCCCAGATCTCCTTGGTAGTTTGGCGACCCATGACCTTTATGTAAACCTTCTTTGATAGAGACATCAATATGTAATTTTTAAACTTTCCATATAACTCCATATTTCTATTTTTATCTTGTTTAATAGGATATAATTCAAAAGTGGGTGGAAAACTAACTATTGTAACATATCTAACTTATAGGTAAAGTGATAGTAGACGGGGAAACATCCTATTTCTATAGCTGTTATAATTATTCCCATAAAATGTGAGAATTCCTAAGTTGTTGACTGAGTTAATATTCTATATATCTCATATTTATTCTTAAATATTTAGATATAACCTAGATTCTATGATACCAATTGAGGATCCCAAACTCATATGGATCAAAGAGAGGGGGAGGGGGTGATCCAATGATCTCTTTTTCATTTTATGAGTGATTTCTTATTAACTTAAACTATTGAAACTATTAAAGTTCTTGATCCAATCAATGTTCCCTCACAGCCTCACCTCATGTGAATTAGTAGTGAAATAGAGAGAAACATACATTATTTAAAAGTTTAGGTATAAAATCCTACTCCTTTACATGTTGGTTAAACACTCGAACATAGATTCTCCACTATAGAAAAAAGCAGTTACAACTGGTTGAAAACCACAATTATAATTCCTCAGCAATTGATTCGACACCTAAATTACACTCCTTTCATAATTGGTTAGACACCCCAATCACAATCATATGGTGAATATTTAGACACCCCAGTCACATGATTATTCTTCAGAGTTGAGCTAATTATAATAAGATATTATTCTTTAGATGGTCTTCATCCAAAAAATTGGATCACCTTTTCTTGTGTACTTCTTTAAGATGTTCAACATTTTCTTAAAAAAATATATTAGTGTTGAAACTCTCTCCAAATCTGGAATGATCTAGATTATTCTCATATTATTTGAATAATTAGGTCTATCACCTTTAAGGACTCTTGGCTCCAGCTCACCTTCTTCTCTCCTCGATACTAGACATGTTAAAATCACATAAATCTCTTCACACTATGTATGCGAGTTCTCAATTTTTATCTCTTTATATTATACAAATTCATTTTCAAAATGTATATATTTATAATTAAATAATTATATTATGTGAATATTAGGTTTTCATTCATATTTGAAAACCCACTAATATTTGGCAGAAACAATCTTATTTCATTTAAAATGGTCAATAGATTTCCATATTTATTCTTCATTTAAATTCTTGTTTGAATATTATTTTAAAACTCTTGAAGACTTGGTATTTATTCTTTCATGTGATATATTAATATTTGAATATTCATCATCTCCTCAAATCTCACTATCTTTTAATACCCAAAAGACTTGGGCTTGTCCACATAGTATTTGATTTACATAACTTCTTCTACTCAAATCATGCTTATAAAAAATAATTTTAGATATCAACATGCATGGATTCAGGCATCTATTAAATGTGGATATTCATGTTTTCAAAATTTAAGATTATGAAAATATCTCCTAATAATCTATTATTCTATTCTCAAATTCCTACATGAATTCCATATATAGACTGAATTCTCTTACGTGGTTCACTTTAGATATGAAAAATCATTCCATTATGTGGTTCACTTTGGCTAAATCATAAAATTCACTTATGTGGTTCACTTCACCTACAAAAAAACATTTGGATACGTTGCAAAATTCCCTTAAATTGGCCCAAATTCCTACATGAGTTCTAATTTATCATATTCAATATCATTCTGATAAAAAAATTCAATTATGCTATAAATTTGACTATATTTCCGAATCAGCAATGTAGATTTGCATACATGTTGGAAGTAACTTATATGAATTTTTAGAATTCCATACTTCACTCAAATAGACTTATATTCTATTCATCTGAATTCCATGCCTTATAAATCTATTAAACACTTCTCAAAATTATTGTAGATATTTCTCTTTAATATCAACACACAAATCATTAAAACTATTAATTCCACTATGTCTTTCACTTCTCCACTTGATTTTTTCAAGATTCAGCTTCATGATTCATTTTCCATATATCATGGAAGTACCTCGATCATCTTATGGAATTACATAGATGCTATATCAATAATGAATTCCAATGCCTTTTCATGAATCCATAATAATCCTCCAAGCATCACCACCACCACACTAAACATATATTTAACCATTGACAAAAAAAATGAAATACTCACTTGGGGACAAAACCAACCTTGACCAACACTATTAAGGTGTGACCCATATGAATCATGGTGAAATATACTCCTCATCATAACCACCCATGATCCCCCTAACATTCAAGGAATTACCAACCTCACTTTTTAGTGTAGCGCACATAGATATATCATACCATCGTGTCATGAACTGGGTGTCATGACACAACCCATTGCAACTTCTGAAATTCAGCTATAGGGTCACCCTAACTCTAGATTTAACATTCAATCGAGTACCTAAAACACCATAAAGGCCTCATTACACATCAAAAAACACCTTCCTAATATGTTAGAATTCTCATATTCTTAATCTAAATCCCAATTCATTGAATTTCCCATGCTCCAAAACATAAAATTCAAACTTCCACTAAATTTTACAACCCATAAAGACATCGATTGTTACAACTAATGAGTTTGAAATTGGACTTATGATTAAGAAAATCCTTTGATAAATTCCATTTCCTTCCATAGATTCTATAAAAATTTTATCTTTTAGTTACTATATATGATTTATTTTTGAATGTTTTTTATTTTTTCTTCCTTCCCCTAGAAAAATTAAACAAGACTTACTAGATATGTATTTTCTTTTCTTATGAATCTGATACATGGAGGTTATTTTCTATATTTGATCTTTATTTATAGATATTAAAAGTCTTTTTAAAGGGGATTTGTATCCTATTAAATTTTTATAAGAAACTTCTATATATTTTAAATATTATATAAATCATTATTTGAATTCATGAATACTTTTCCAATAGAAGCATCACCGAGTTGTATTTGCTTAAATTTTAATAAATTTTACACAATTTTTTCTCAAATAGGATTTGATAGTGAATTGAGATAAACTTTTTAGGATTTATATCATTAGTACCACTTATATAGTAATACTCTTTATAAATCCAATCATAATGATTATATAGATCCTTAATTTTAAATGAAGAATTCCTCATTACAATATGATCCTCATTAATATAATATATATAATAATCCCAATTTCATAGTTTTTTATAAATAGATATAATAAATTCATTGGACATAGAAATATCCTTTATCTATATTAAAAAATACTCTCTAAGTGATGTCTACCATAGTCAAAGTTTCTTATGCAATCTCATAGCAGACTTTGTGATCACTAAGGAGACAATTACCTTAGGCTGTAGTAGCACAATAGTACACTATGCATACATCTCAAATATATTATACCACTATTCTAAAGTAGATATATTATCAATAGAAAATGTAGATTTAGTATTACATGATGGTTTATTTATAGTCAGTTCCTTTAGAGGAATTTCAATAGTTTTATATACCTTTTGACTGTAAGTAAAATCATACACGATGATAAAATATCTTTTCTTTGTTTAGGTTTCTCATGCATGAGTCTTGAACTAGAAATATACTCATCATAAAACTCAATAATTATTGTAACAAAAATTCCTAAAACATATTAAGAGTGGGGTGAATTATGGTGTCTAACTTTTCTTCATTGATCATATCTTTTCCTCATGTTGGAAATAAAAACTTAAACTTTAAATTATAATAAAACATCCAAAACATAAAAATATAAAAAATAAATTCAGTGACATGATTTGAAGGTATATTACCTAAATCAATATGATTTATTATGGAATGATATGGTATTCCATATATTATAACATAATTATGGAAAAAGGATTATATTTAAGTCTTTTGGAATATAATATTTTTTTATATATGGAAATCACATGCAGGATGCTTGAGTATGTCATATTACATAACATGGATGTGTTTTAATATTATGAATTGAATGGTTTAATTCATTTATAACTTCCATGAAAAACTCAAGCATTAAAACATTAAGGAGTTAATGTTAAAATATTCTACACATAGGTTATAATTGTTTATCCATTTTATAAGATAAAATAGATGATAGAATGTTTGGACAAGTGGTAGAAACAACCTCTTCAAAGGCTAGTGGAGTGTCCCCGATCTCTTCCTCTTATTCATTATTTAGAGTAGAAGATGAACTCATATCTTAAACTGATGAAAGAGTGTTTTTATTTCTATAAGGGTAAAACCTATTTGAGGATTTTAAATATTCATTAATAACAACTGACACCATATGAAGGGAGGAAAAGGTTCCTAATACTAGTGTTCTTCTTTGAGTAATGATTCTCTTGGGAAAGATTGATTCACATAGACTGCATGGGAAACTCCTCCTATGTTGATGATGACCATTAAATATAACAAAATTCTTGACCATAATAGGAGAGGAATGTGATTGAAGGTCTTGTGTCATTATCCAACATTACCTGATGAATTCATAAATACGGAGTTGTTTATTTAATCTAGTTAAAGAGAAACCTGAATTATTCACCCAATTCACCCCATTGATTGATTGGAGTAGCTTCCAGGCCATTAAGGAAAATAATTTGTGCATCATTATTCATCAAAAAACATTTCCCCTCACTTTTGTATTATCCCACATAAATATATTGGCATTCACATGATTCAAAAGGGTATATCTCACCATATAGTACCCTGATATACCCATCAATATAGTATTTCAAACATTGATGATATGAGGAGGGTATTGTTGGATGAATATGAAACTATGAACTTTTGATCAAGGTATTGAAAGTCATGTCCTAGCAAACCACCATGAATTCTAATTCAGAGATGGGATCTCTAAATTGGGTCATTAAATTGATCCTCCCAAGTGGCCTTTGGTAACTCTTGTTATATCCTTGAATTTTTAGATTTGATAGAGACAAATTGGATTAACTGTATCCCAAATAGTGAAGGGGTTATATTGGAATGATATTGGTTTTGAATCCATTTCCAACTAAGGTTCAATAAATATCGACATCATCAAGATTTATAGAAACATATAAAGGCCGAATGTGTCCCATTATAATAGTTGTTTAATTCAATTTTAGTGAATGGAATGACCATATGATGCCCAATTGGAACCCATTTATACATGATATGTATCAACTACAATCACCTTGGTCTCAAACTCTTGAGGTAATCCTTGAGTTATTTGGAAAGACAAAGGGAATCCTGGATTGAAATTCCGAGAGAGATAAAAAAGTGGTGCTTTAATACATCACATTTATAAACCATAAGACTATGTTTCCTACCTTTCAAATATTCTTGAACTTGAGTTTTAGGGTATGAAGCTAACTGTATCGAGGAATCATTTACATGGTCATAATTTGGGTTCCTTTTTGTTTTATATTGGTCATGTATGTTTTATAAATGATCTATTAATATGAACAGATCTGAATGATACCTATAAGACCCAAAATACAACTAATGTTCTCATTGATCTTGTAGAAGCACTTGTCTTTGAGTCTCAACTACATGTATGATCTCAGAAAGAATGACACCTAAACACTAGGGTCTACCATGACCTTGACTTCCTCAGAATTTGTGGCCTCATTCATGATTTTTGGTGGGAATTTATACTTCATATGATTCTCCTTAATCAGTGAAGGGATTTTCAAATGGATAATGTTAATGGAATTGTATTGTGTCTTCCCATTGGATGATAATTCTATTTAATGGGGAATTGTGCATCCTATCAATAATGGGGGAAGGAAGTCCAGAAAGGTCTAGATAATCTTGGGTACCAATGGTAGATCTTGTTCCTGAGTTGTATTACATATTCGATGGTTGCATCAACTCTTATAAGACTATGAAGACAGAGACATCACTTTAGAAATTACAGGGGGAAATGGGGTCATTACTGGATGATTTAATCATTCATTGATGATAATATATGAATGGTTGACCATTTTCTTGGTTATATATTCATTAAATTTCTACACATTTCTATACATGAATTCTTATCATTCTCCTTTTTCTTCTAATGGGGTATAAGGAACATGATTCACTAGATTTGGGGGTGAATCAATTTCACAATTCCAATGTGTATCATCTTTTAGAGAAAGTATTTGAAGATAAATAAATCTTGAATATTATGCCACAATATCTGATGATAAGAAAAATAATTAGGTTAATCATCAAACCAAACTCATTCATCCTTTTAAATTTTAGTAGTGTGACTTGATTCCTTTATAAGGTACTAAAAAAATATTTGGGTACTCGTTCTTTCTATAAGGAATAATTTTTTTTCTTCCTATCCTAGATTTTATTTATTTATTATATCTTCTTGGATTGAAGAGGGTGTTTCTATTAAATCCCAGGAGGAGGTATTATATTATAATTAGTATTATTGGTAGTCAGGGCTGGAACTGGTACCAGTTTGAGAATAAAAGTCACCATTTATACATTTCTAGATTTCTTTCCCTACATCAAGGATGTTGGTCGGGACTTCAATTTGGAACATTGAAGGGTATCTTCTAATTTTTGTTCCATTATAACAAATTCCCAAATTATGATAAGATACTTCAATGGGATGAGAGATGTTTGTAAATAATTTTTTAGATTCTCTTTACCAATATCTAACAACTTATCTTATGAGATCTACATTTTTAAGGAATTGGTTAAACTTTTAAACCTAGAGATGAAGTTTGAAAAACTATCATTTTCATACTGCTTGTGGTTTGAGTGGTCAAGGATGGTCTTTCTACTCAATGTTGAGTTATACTAGTAGAATAATTATCACTAAATATGTTACCAAATGGTAATAGATCTAGATTATCGATTAGTATACCAAACAAAAGTAGGTCCTTCCATGGTATGGAAAAAACATATGAGATTCACTGATTCTAAATTCTTTGGAATCCCCAACATAGCACTACATCAAGAAAAAAATACATAAGATGCTATTATAGATCTTCCACACCATAAAATGTTGCGAAGGTGGGACTACCAAATTTAGGCGGAGGAGTCAAATACACTCACTTGGGGCATGGATTCCTTTTGGTTTGAATTAGTGTTCACTGACCATTCATGGTTTCCATTCAAGCCATAAGAGATTCAATGAACTCAAGAAGATATTATGGTATTACTATAATGACCCATACTTTTATAAGTGAAATTCCATTCTGAATGAATAAATGTATTATTCTTTATGCCACACTATAAATTATATTTTTTATTCATTTTGAATAAAATAAATTTAAGGAAGAGTGATAAACTAGTCAGGTACAATATTCACCCATAATAGGAAATGAACTTCCCTCCCACTGTAATATTATGGTGTTAAAATCTTGTAACTATAGAAGAATACAAATGATATGGAATTTATCCCAATTTGGATCCTCATATAACAAATCCTTAAATAAGGAATACATTATATCCCAAATCTTAATGAAATCCTCTATACTGGTATTCATTTCATTAAAAAATTGGAGTAAAATGTGGGCCTAGATATTAATCCATGCCATTTTTTCATTAATTCCAACTTTTACAACTCTAGACATCATCTTAATTTTATCTTCCTTTGATTCTTTGATATTTAAATCATCTCCCACCCTTTTCTCCATATAGTTCATGATGAGGATCATAGAATAATATTTATCTTCCACTAGTTCTTCCAAAGGTCCAAGTGACTCTCACTCTTGGGTTTGTCAAAATTGTTTTCTTTCTCTATAACATTTCCTTTTAGGTTCAAACCTTCCATTACTTCCACTAGTGTGTTTTCCATGAATGAATCCTATGAAGGTAAAAGCTCCTAATATGTGGGAATATGATTGTTTCCTATAATATCCATAGGACATTTGGTAGAAATTTGAACAAGTTTCTTAACACAAATACCCTTACCCACAGATCTAGTTACCATATGATTTTTAATATACAAGTAGTATTTATGAGCCTTAGTTTTCTTACATTTATTTACTAGATGATCACAAAATTTTATGGACATTTTATTTAATTTATTCCTTCCATTTTGTTAAAAAATTGTAGGATTCTCATCCTTTTATGAATTATGACAAGTATTAGAAGGTTCTACTACTATTTCCCCAATATTTGAAGATTTCACATCTTTAGGAATCCCAACCTTCTTGGACTTTCTATTACTATCCCTTTTACATCCCCCTGAATCATCAATAGCTGATGACCCATATCAAAAATCTATGAATATTTTTTGAATGAGACTCCCTTGGAGCACCCAGAGTTTGGAGGGGAGGAAAATACCTTGATCATAACAGTGGAATCACCCTTAATAAGTAAGCTGGATGTTAGTAGTTAGAAGGTGTCTTTTACCTTAGGAGAACATAACCCATTCCTATTTACCAATTCCTACAATACAAGGTTATAGAACTGATCAACTTCACTGGGAACATCCCTCACCCCTTTACGATCAGATACCAGAAAGGAACGACTTTCATTATTCAAGTGGATAGAAATATTTCCATGATTCTTCCCATTCGAGCCCTGATTTTGAACCTCATAGAAGACACATACATCAAGGCTCCCTAAGGTGGAAGCCACAACATTCATGTAAGATCTTTTCCCTTGAGAAGAGGGTCCCAAATACAGAATATTAGGGTGGGAAGTATTTTTTTCCAAAAAACCTTACTATAATGGATTTGTCAACATTTCCCTCCTACCAAGCCTCCACTTCCCCATGTTATGACATCCTGTATGTGACACATTTTTTTTCTCAAGATTAAATAAAGAGTTATTATAGTCACATATTGGATATGAAGTAGAATATAAATGACTTAATGATTGATGAATACATGAATTTTTAAGGTGGTCAAGTAAATTACAAGTAGAGTAGAATTCCACCCAATTTTAAAAGACCATTTATTTCTTGAACTGATATTCATTTTCAATCTCAATAGAAACAAAAATCACTAGAGGTTTTGAGAAATCTGTTTCAATAAAAATACCTGAAAAAATCTGATGGAAGAGTTATCAAGATATTTCATTAAAATATATAAATCTACATACCAAATTTCCTATCATCTTGAGTATTGAAGGGTTTTGAAATGGTGGAGGGAACCCGATAAAACTATCGTAAAGTGGAGTTTTTAGAGGATATCGATTACAATGAAAATTGTAGGAGCACTGGAAGAGGAAAAAAATAGAATCCATTGAAGGAATGAGCGCTAGAGGATTGGGAAAAGATCAAATCATCCTCTGACTAATATTGAATGAGGAGATTTCAGGGATCTAGGAGTCCAATGATTGTGTGTTCCTTTAAAGCCAATGAATTCAAGAGGAACCAATTAAAGGTGTTAACTGAAGGATGCAACTGACCAAAATGCACCACCAGAGAGAAGTTTATTTGTAAATACCCTAAACCTAGTATCCTGGAGCCATTGGTTACTTTATTACATTTTCCCAAAATATAAGGAATCATATCCCGAATGATTAAATAGTTTAGTAGTCTTGGTAAACTAGATATATACTTGAATATCACATTACATTTGAAAACATAAAATAAAAAAAATAATGAAAGTAAATATTATTCATCCTTGATATCATTTCAAGATTACTTCTTCATATATTGGGGAAAGGAATAAAAATAAGGGTGAGATCAGATGCTCAGTAAGGGCTACATACAGTGGATGCTATCATGAGTAAATAAGGCATAATCGATATGATAAGATAATAATTTTAAAAAAATTCCATTTAATCCATAACTTGAGTATGAATATAATATGCTAGGAATAAATGATGATCAAATAATGTCATATAAATAATCAACTGATCTTGAATATTATCCATGGATATCATAACTAATCAAATATTTACATGAACATCAATAATTAATCCCATAATGATAGAATGTATAATTATATAAATAATAAAAATACCGTTAAGGCCTCAGGAAAATACATTATACATAAATAGGTAAGGCCTTGACCAAATACACTAAATTTTTTTTCTCATGAGACCTACCGATGTATCAAGGGGATATAGAAGGCTCATCTTTCACTTACTAAGTAAAATTTATTCATCATATGAAATGGGTGAATAAAATAATCAATAAAAATATTCATATTAAAAAACTAGCATACTAAATGTTAATATTATCCCTAGTCAAACTGATCATAAACCATCCAGAAAAAGAATAATAATGGTATCCTTACAATATATCCCTAATGGATTATAATTAAAATAAAGGGTTTCTGTAATTAATGAATATAAATACCATAAAAATATCATTAAAAATATCCTTTAGGAAAATATCCTTTTCACTTTGAAAATCACTTTTAAAAAATAAAATTTTTATAGAATATTAGGGAAAGAATTTTCTTTGAAAATAACCGTTTAAACTTGTGAAGGAAACTTCAAATAAATGAGTGGTCATGATGGTGGGAAAATTCGGTTCATGCCAAGTGCGTTAAAATAGATATTCCTTTCATATTTTTGGTAAAAATTCAAAAAGTACCTTGTTTAAAAAATGAAAATAATATTCCTTTTAAACCATTTTTTAAAAATTAAAGCATGGTTAAAAATGTATTTAATAAATCATTTGATAAATAAAAAGGACCTTTGTAATTTTTTTTAGAAAATATGGATATGGAAGAAAATGATTTTTGACTGAGTATAAAAACAAAGTTGGTTTTCCTTAAAAACATCCTTTTGGTATCTTGAGTATTTAAAAGAGTAAAATGAAATAAAAATTTACAATTTTCAGAAATAACCAGAGGAGAAGGAAATAAATTGGGTTTAATATGGAAATATCAATCAATTATCCTAATAAATATTTAAACATAAACAATCCTGAATAATTTGGAGATTATAAAATAAACCCTTACCACTTTGATAACATTTGAATACCCCACAGAAAGAAATAAATTCAATTTAAATATTTAATACCATGAATATAAATAGATTCTTTATATAACATTTCAAATGGGAAATATATACACCTCATATAAATAAATAGGTGCATAATACCATATATGTTCCAATGGAGTGGAAATTGAGATGAAATATCTTACAAAGATTATACCATTGAAGTGAGAATTAATAAATGAATCTATTATGTGTATAAAATTTTAATCCACATAAAAAAGTGAAAATAAAACATAAAATAATCAAAATTAATTACACACATAATCTTAGAATATCAAAGACAATGGAGAAGTAATATAACCTAATAAAAAGAAATTGAGTTATAAAACCGCTTACCACTTGGTAACATTCAAGTAAAAACCCATTGGATAAAATAATTTTAACTGAAACTTAAAATACCATTAAGTAATAATGATTCATAATATAAAATTAAAAGGTTATTATATACTCTATATAAAATAAATTAGGTTCATAATAATAAAATATGTCTCAATGAATGAAAATTGAGATGGCATCCATTACCTCATGCCCAAATGATCATGTACATCCTTTATATTCCTGAATAATAAACTTATTTTAATTATATATTTTAGTAATAATTTTTTTCAAGTTTATTATTCATTTTATTTTATTTATAACCATGTTATATTTATTTACTTAATTAAATAAGTTCACGTTGGACGTTTTGACGATATTCATTTCATATGTCCAAAATGACTTTGATAGTTTGATTATGGAATGAGTGGTCATTATTACATAATCTATAGAATAATAATAATTACATAATTATCATTTTTATACATAAATTATACTTTTTAAACCAACCACGTTGTATTCTTATGAAAAATGAACTACGTTACAATCATGAAGATGGTAAGCTGTACGTATGCATGAGTAATGTTTCCATTTTTCAATGATTATGATGAAAATAACAAAAGTATTATTTTATATTTATATAATAATAATTATAACATAAATATAAAATTATTTATTTAAATACAATTATAAATAAAATTCATGTGATGTGGTTATTAAAAACAAATTACATCGCTTCATGGAGGTGGTAATCCACACATACACATGAATGACATTATCATTTTTAAGTGAATGGAAGTTTAAGAAATTATATGATATATTATCCTTAAAAAATTATAAATATTTCATGAATATCACACACACACACACACACATATATATTTATATAGTAAATTCATAATTAAAACCAGCTGTGAGCGGTGGTGATGGGAAATGAATTACATCAGTTCACGAGGTGGTATTCCACCGTACACACGAACGATGGTTTCATTTCCCATTTGATGAAAGAGTAGATGAATATTGGGTATAAAATTAATATAAAAACATATAATTATATGGGATATAATTATGTTATTATATCATCATGGTTTAATAGTATTTTAATAAGGTGGAATAATAAATAAAAGAAAAAATCTCGGTTAATAATGATGCCTCTTCTTTAGAAAACCTCCTTAGTTTTAAACCAAAATCCTTCCTAGAAGGGGTTTATAATAAAAAAAGGCCTATATGAAGTGGGAATATAAATAAAAGGTATCTGGGAAGGGTTTTTTTCTGACCCAAAATTCTTTTTAAGTGTGAATAAAATAGTAGAGTATGCACCCTTTTGTAAGTGAGGGGAGGGGCACTTTTTGAATTTCCTAAAGTATTAAATTATTATATATTATTAATCATGAAAAAATGGATAAAAATGATATATTTTGAATATAGAATGATTATGGGTCAAAATAAATTCATAAAATAAAATTTATTCATGTTTAGATTAGGTTTTTACCCTTATATTTTTGTTTTAATCCACTTTAACCCTTTTTGACAATTACCGCAATGTTAACATTTTTACTCTTTAGGAGTAAAGAAAGCTCCTATTAAAGGAAAAACATCCCATAAATGGACCATGGATGATATTTTAAACTATATCCCATTTAATAAGATAAATATAAGTTTCTATTAATTTTAAAGAATTTAATAAAACATTATCTATTATAAAATATCATTAATGTTAATTTTGACACTATTCATTTAATTTGACTTTAAAAACATCAAGAAAAAGATGGAATTAAAATATATACCTTTAAAACTTCCATAAAGTGTTATAATTATCTAAAAAATTCGTGTAACACAATAATTTATTCAAATAATATTACTTTTAATATTTTGAAAATCATTTATTTTATTTTCCTTTTAATTAAATAATTCACATGTAGACGTTGAGTAAGAATTTAAGGTAATTATTTCATTACTAAAAATTAGAAATAAATTACCATGATTAAAAAATCAATTATATTTAAAATTATTATTTAAAACCATAAATATTTTATTTTTATCCACGTTGAAAAATATTATAGTTATTTAAAGCAAGAAAGTGACATTTTTATATTTTCATTGTATAAAGTATTATAAAGGTCACAATTATAGAAATACTGATCCAAAATTGTAAATTTATAGAACTCAGATGAGATAGGGTCAAAATATGGACATCCAATTTAAATTAGACAATTATTTAGGTCATTATAACCCTCATCTCTTTAGTTTAACCCTCAGTAAACCTATTTTACCCTTAACCGTAGTAACAAATTTTAATTATTTTTACTATTCATTATGATCAGAAATTAAGTTGAACTTATTACCTAATATTAATTATTCTAATTATAAATATATAATCCATTTTATCAAATTAAATTCATATATTTTTTATATTTTAATTTTAAAATAAACCTGAAAAATGTGTCAAAAAACATTTTTTTCAAGGAATGCATTTTTCAAGCATAAGATGATCTTAGATTAACTATATGACTAGTGATCATTATTATATGGATTTAAGTTCATATATTTAGATATATAATCTTTAAATTTAATTTAAATTATTCCTTATTAAATATTATTTTAATTAATTAAATGGAAAGATATTATTCATTTAAAAACCGTTTTTAATAAAAAGCTGTATTTTTCACTATTCATTGAAAAAGAATTTTTTTAGAAAAATACCACAAAATCACCTTAATAAAATTTTGATATAATTAATTCAAAAATTAATTTAATGTTTTCAAATAAATTTTCTAAAATTTTCAAAAAAATTAATTATATTGTTTTCTCACAAAAAGCAGAAAAAATTAGTTTTGAAGAAAAAACTTTTTTAAAGAATAAATTGAATTTACTAAAAATTGGATGATTATTTATTAATAATTTATGAATAAATTTATATTGAGTAGGAATTTAATATATATTTCATAAATTATTTAATCATATTCATACCCTATAATTTAACAGCTTGGTTATAACAATCATATTTAAATAATATATTTCACTGGTTGCTAAAGCTCAATGTTGTATGTTATATATGATATAATTTTTTTTATTTTAAAATCATAGGGTGTTATATTCTACCCTCCTTTAATAAATTGTGTCCTCACAATTTGAACTTGTGCACAGAACTCAAGGGTTTGATATTTAAAAACTCCTTTGTGGAAAACCCACATTATAAAAGAGTTAATAAAACTTCCTTTTAAAAAGTGGTAAAGTGAAATACAATGGTCATCTAAAATAACCCCAAAAAATGTTTCAAAATAAAATAACATTAATGGGAAGTGAAAATATGGACATGGTGGAAAAAACTAACACCCAAGGGCTAATATAGAGTGATAAAGAATATGGTTAGGAAAAAGTTAAAGGCCACAAATCTATAAATCTATGATGGGTGAATAGACTATTGATTCATTAGAAATGAAGGTAAATGTATAATTTTTTTTCAAGATCCTTTTCCCTAATGTTAAGGGATTATTTTACTATCAATATATAGAACACCGAAAAATATATTTATTTGATATCTTTTTATTCCATAAGAACAATTTCATCCTTTGTTTTTTCTTTTATCAATTTCCACCTCATTTTGTACTCCAATAAATGAATATCCAAAATTATTTTTTATTCATGAAGCACTGAAATTAACTTTTAATAGATCATAAGATCTATAAAAGAGTGACAAGTTATTTTGTATGTCTCTAAATATTTTTCAAAACGAAAATGGTTAACCCAAGTTATCCAATATAATACATTAATATCTAAAACTCAATAGTAAATCAAAAAATTTCAATTTAATATTTACCCATAGAATAATTTAAGTAAAAATATTTTCATATTAACATGGAAATCATGCAGTCCAGTGGTTGGTGTTTCACCCTTTTCACCCTTCAGTTTTGGGTTTAAGCTCTATGACCTTGCCAGATGTGATATGATATTTCTTGGAATACGAGTTATCCTTTTTCTAAAAATATATTAATATAATTCCTATAACATTCCAAAAAATATGGTGAAAATCCTAAAAAATAAAATTAATCCTCAAATTACTTTTTAACTACTAAGGTTTTCTATACATCTTATTATTATTATTATACAAAAATCAAATAATCATAATTGACTATTATTACCTTAAAATCAATGATCACATTAATCCTAATGGTTATAAATACCTTTAAAAATATGAAAAGACCATTCTTACTCAAATAATACTTCATGTTGAACCTAAGGGTTACATATACCTCAACCTAATAAAAAATCTCCCAAAAGTTTATTAATAACATGAAAATATCATCACTTAAAACCTCAAAAGGGGTGTCTAATAATTTGAACTTATGATCAAGCTTAAACATAAAACCATGACAGTATCTATACATATTAATTTAATCATAGATGAATACAAATAGGATTCCAAAAAATTAATTCAATACTAATATATTTCATGATTATTATAAACAAAATACCATTGATAAAAATTATTCTATAAAATAATGTTATAATCCCAATATATAAACACTTCAACCCATTTTCTTAAATGATTGGTATAACATAGGTCCTTACTTGGTCTAGGATTTAACCTTTAAAAGAGGGAATTAACATAGATAATTCTTATTTCCCCACATTTAATACAATAAACTATAAAAGGATATCTAGGATGAAATTTATTTCTCTCTATTGAACTCCCCACTTTTCCTCAGAAATTAATTGCTCTATTACCTTATATCACACATGTAAAACATTTTATTTTTACTTTGATAAATTCTCATGGATTTTTCTTTCTACATTTCTAATATGAAGGAAATTGAGCCTTCTTTCCTCTATGGTCTCCACCACTTGAGCTCTTAGAGGACTCCATCCTTATCTTCTTTGGTGAGTTTGATAATCAGTTAAGGTATAGGTTGTTAATCACATATCATGATAAATGATTAGGTATAATCACAATATATTCTGTCATAATCCCATTTAGTTGATCAGAATCACTACATTGTCCATCACATTCAATATTAACATCATTACTCTTAGTTACATCCATTCAATAAAACCAAAAATCATGATGTGAGAAAAAATAATGAAAAATCATTTATAGGATGTCTAAATCATGACACATTATTTTCAATATATGAAACCTAAGGTTTAACCTAGGCCATCCATGATCATAATATATTCAAATCCTTTATAATGGTATATAAAAAAAAGTGAATTAACCCAAGAATATCCCTTGAGAGTGTCAAACCATGTGCATGGTAAGGGCACACTCAACATTTACCAGAATGATGGCTGAGATATCATTAAACCAACTATTTTCAGGGTTATTACCCCTAGATGCATTTGTTCTAAAACCACATCTACTTGTATTATATATATAGGGATGTATTTCTAGAGAAAACCCATAATATCTACCTAAACAAAACATTAGGATGTTATACTATACTTATACTTATCCTTAAATCCAGTCATAAGGTTTTGTTCTCTAATCTATGTTTTCTTATATATAGTTCCCAGGGTTTCTACTAAACTTTTTCTGATACCAACTGTAAATAACATAACCATATTAGTATATATTTTGTTGTTACTTTATTACATTGGAAATATATACAAGGAATCATATCCTGAAGGACCAAATATTTTTGTAGTATTGTTAAACTATACACATACTTGAATCTCACATTAAATTTTAAAAAATAAAATACAAAACATAATGAAACAAAATACTCTTAATCCTTGAACTCATTTAGATATTCCTTCTTCATATCATAGGGAAAGGAAACAAAATAAGGGTGAGATCAGATGATCAATAATAGTTATGTAAAACAAAATATATCATGATAAATTAAGGAATAATCAATATGATAAGGTAAATAAATTTAAACACATGACATTTAATCAATAACTTGATCATGAAGAATAATATTCCAGTAATAAATGATGATCAAATAATTCCATATAAATAACCACTTAAACTTTAATATTATACATGGATATAATAAATAATAAAATATTCACATGGACATCAATAAATAATCTCTTAATGATGGAATGCATAATGCAGGACATCATAAACATATTGTTAGGGCCACATGCCAAGACATCTTACATAAATGGGTAATGCCTCAGCCAAATACCCAAATTATTTTGTCTCATGAGACCTACATATGGATATAGGGTATATAGAGGCCCCCTCACATCACTTACTAAGTCTAATGCATTCATCATATGAAAGGGGTGAATAATATAATCAATATAAACATTCATATTAAAAAATTAGCATCCAAAATGTTAATATTTTTCTTAGTCAAAATGATTATAAACCATCCAGAAAAGGAATAAATATGGCATTATTAAAGAATATTCCCAATGTAGTATAATTAAAATAAAGTTTTATTACCATTTATGAATATAAATACCATAAACATATTGTTAAAAACATTCTTGAAGAAAATACCCTTTTCACTTTTAAAATCACTTTTAAAAAATAAAAATTTATAGAATATCAAGAAAAAAAGTTTATTTTAAATAAAATTGTAAACCTATAAATGAATCTTCAAATTAATGAGTGGTTATGATGGTAGTAAAATTACATTCATGCTGAGTATGTTAAAATAGGATTTCCTTTCATATTTTAGGTAAAAAGTTAAAAAAATACCTTATTCAAAAATCGACAAGAAGATTCCTTTTAAACCAATTTATAAAAATTAAAACATAGGTAAAAATATATTTAAAAAATAATTTTATAAAATAAAAAGGTCTTTTGTAAAACAATTTTGTAAAAATATGGATATGGAACAAAAATATTCCCCACCAAGTAGAAAAAAGCCGATTTTCCTTAAAAACATTCTTTTGGTCCCTTGAGTATTTAAAAGATGAAAATGAATAGAAAAATAATAATTTTAATAAATAACTGAAGGAGAAGAAAAAATATTAGGTTTGATATGGAAATATCAAAAAATTCTCCTAGTAGAGTCTTAAACATAAACAATCCCAAATAATGATGAGATTATGAAATAAACCCTTACCACTTTGTTATCTTTTGAATCATAACCCCCATAAAAGAAATAACTTCAAATGAAACATTAAATACTATGAATATAAATATATTCATGATATAACATATCAAAGGGGTAGTAGATACACCTCATATAAATAAATTGGTGCATATTACCAAATATGTCCTAATAAAGTGGAGATCAAGATGAAATATATTTAAAAAGGTCATACTATTGAAGTGAGAATTAATTAATGAATTGATTATGTATATAAAATGAAAATACACAAAAAATTGAAATAAAATATAAAATAATAAAAAATTATTACACACATAATCTTAGAATATCAAAGTCAATGAAGAAGTAATATAACCCAATGAAAAGAAAAAGAGTTATGAAACTTCTTACCATTTGGTAACTTTCAAGTCAAATCCCCTTGGATGAAATAATTTTAATTGAAAATTTTAATACCATGAAGTATGAATTATTTTTAATATAAAATTAAAAAGGGATGTATATACACCATATAAAATAAATTAGGTGCATAATAATAAAATATGCCTCAATGAACGAAAATTGACACGAAATCCCTTACCTCACGCCTGGCTCAGCATGTACATACTTTATCTTTCCAAATAATAAACTTATATTAATTATTTACTTGATTAAGAACATTTTTCAAGTTCAATATTCATTTTATTTTATTTATTACCATGTTATATTTATTTACTTAATCAATTAAATTTACTTTAAACATTTTGATGATATTTAGTTCCTATGCCCAAAATGAATTTAATATTTTGATTATGGTAAAAGTGGTCATTGCTCCATCATATCCAGAATAATAATCATGAAATAATTATCATTTTTATAAATCAATTATACTTTTTAAACCAAGAATGATTTATGGTCATGAAAAATAAACCATGTTACAAGCATAGAGATGGTAAGTCATACATACGCATGAGTAATATTTCCATTTTTCAATGATCATAATGTAAAGAACATACACATTATTTTATATTTATATAATGATAATTATTAAATAAATATAATATTATTTCTTTAAATACACTTATAAATGTCAATCATGTGATGTGGTTATGAAAAATTAATCACATCAATTCATGGAGGTGCTAATTCACACATACACACAAACGATGTTATCATTTTTAAGTGAATAGAAAGGTAATAAATTATATGATATATTATATTTATAGAATTATAAATATGTAATTAATATATATATATATATATATATATTAAATCCATCATTAAAACCAGTCGTGAGAGGTGGTGATGGAAAATGAATTACATCGGTACGTGAGGCGGTAGTCCACCATATACACGAATGATGATTTCATTTATCATTTGATGGAATAGGAGATAGATATAGGGTATTAAATTAATATAAAAACATATAAGTATACATGAGATAATTATTTAATTATATTTTCATGGTTAATCAGAAGAGCCTCATCCCTGTTGGTGAGGACTCGACAAGTGCATCCAAGAGAACCGAGTTCAAAATCGGGTGGAGACATATTTCCGAGTAACTATAGTAATACTGTATCATACACTATAGCAGGTACTGTTCGATTCTGTAGCAACTAGAACTATTCATCCATTTGGGATTTCGGGCCACCGGTTTGGTCCCCAGGTCCTTCAAGGCCTTCGGGCCACCTTAAGGCCTTCAGGCCACCTCAAGGCTTTCAGGCCACCGAAAATTGTGCTTAATGGACTAGGAAGACTCTACAAGGAGTAAAATCTATATGAGGATTTAGAGGAGGCATATTCACCATAGTAGAAGCTAATGGATGTGGAAGAAATAGAGGGTATGGTGTTTCCATTGGGACCAGCCTATGAATACACAAGAAGCCTAGCCGAACAGCCATGTGAAGGTGGAGAGATGATTCATGATGCAGATGTTGGGAAGGAGCAGTTCCATGTAGTTATAGTCTGGATATTTACTCTAAGACCTATAGGTAATGTAATCTCTAAGCCTATGGGACTTGTAAGGGTTCCCCCTAATCCCTTGAAATGGGGGTTATCAAAAATCAATAAAAAAGAAGGCCTTTGGGCCATTCGAGATATTAACATGGTTGAATAATATTTTAAGGAAGTGGAAGAAGAAATAAAAAAATGGTCGGTTAAGAACAATATATCATCTTTGGACAACCTCCTTAGGTTTACACCAAAATCCTTCCTAGGAGGATTTTAAAATTTAAAAAGGCCTATAGGAAGTGTTAAGGGACGTAATTAAGGTATTTGGGCATATATTAACTGAATAAAAATGCTTTTTAAGTGTGAAGATAAGAGGATAGGAGGTTCCCTTTTATAAGTGAGGGGAGACGCAATTTTGGAATTTCTTAAAGTATTAAATTAATACAAATTATTTCTCATGAAAAAATGAATAAAAAATGATATATTTCAAAGATAACATGATTATGGGTCTAAATAATATTATATAATAAAATTTGGACAAGTTTAGATTAGGATTTAACCCTTATCTTTTTTTAACCCACTTTAACCCTCTTTGATAATTACCACAGTATTAACGTTTTTACCCTTTAGGGGTCAAGAAAGTTATTATAAAAGGAAAAAAGGCCCATTAATGTACAATGGATGATATTTTAAACAATACTCCATTTAATTGGCTAAATATAATATTTTTAGGAATTTTAAACCATTTAATAAAACATTATTTATTATAAAATATCATTAATGTCAATTGTGACGCTATTTATTTAATTTGACTTAAAAAACATCAATAAAAAGATTATATTATAATATATACCTTTAAAACTTCCCTAAAATTTTATAATTGTCTAAAAATTATTTTGAAAACAATAATGTTTTCAAATTATATTAATTTTAATATTTTTAAAATCATTTATTTTATTTTCCTTTTGATGAAATAATTATTTAATTGGTGTTGCATAAGAATTTAAGGTAATTATTTAATTAATAAAAATTATAAATAAATTAAAATGATGAAAAAATCATTTATCTTTCAAATGAATATTTATAACAAAACATATGTTATTTTTATCCCCGTCAAAAAAATATTATAGTTATTAAAAGAAAGAAAGTATCATTGGATTTTATTTATATAAATTATTATAAAGGTCACAATTATAGTTATATGGTTCCATAATAGGAAATTTATAGAAATTATATGATATAGGGTCGAAATATTTCCATCCAATAGAAATTAGACACGTTTTTAGGTCATTATAACCCTTATCTTTTTTCGTTTAACCCTCGATAAACCTTTTTTACCCTTAACTATGGAAACATATTTTTACTGTTTTTAATATTCATTATAACAAAAAAAATAATTTGAACTTATTTCCTAATATTATAAATACTGATTAAAAATATGAAATCCATTTTATAAAATTCAATTTATAGAATCGGTATTTAAGATTCTAACCTTTCTAGAGATGTCTCATAATCATTTTCAGGTATTATTTTACCCTTCTTTTGATCATAACTTGGTTGGGTATTTTTTTGGGGTCATTTTGGGTGAATTTGGAGAATTTTGAAAGCCCATGGGGCTATTCATAGTTGGTTCATAGTTAGGGGAAACCATGCTGTTTGACCTAGAAAACCGTACACTCTATTTTGAGCCATAGGAAGGGAGCACATGGTTTGACCAAACTGTATGAACACCCTCCCCAAACTGTGTACCCTTGGAAAGAGGGGTTTTTCATGGTTTAAAAATTTTTGTGCCTCAAGGAGGAACCGTGCACCCTTAGATAGTAGGGGCACATTCTTTGGGTGCATAGTTTGTCTAACCATACGTCCCTTCTAGGAAATCGTACATGCGGTTATTTAATGTCCCAAGATTTTAAATAAAAATTACAAGACCCCTGGTTTATATCCCTAATTAAAAAACATATAATAACATTATTTCATTTTCCCTTATATGATCCCAAGAGGATTCCTAGGCTCCTCAAAATCTATTCTTTTCAAATCAAAGATTAGGTGGTAGCAATTGACACGTCTCCAATATGTGATCTATTCCTTGTTTAGGTTTCTATCTCTTCAATTTTTATCTCCCTTTAGATAGGGATAGATCCTCCCATTTTTTATGTTTTATATATAAGTTTTAATGCATCTTGTTTTATTGTATCTTGATCTTAGGTTTTGATCCTAGATATTCTTCACCTTTGTGAATTTGGCTGTTCTACATTGAATTGAGGGCTAAGGTTTGGAGAGTGTTCATTAACAATCCTAAGGTAGGTGGTCTAATTGCTAATTACCATAGTATTGATCATGATCCTATGTTTATTGTTTTACCATTGTGATTCCACATTGGTAAATTTCATTTTTAAATTTTAAATAATGAATTGATTCCCATGTGATTATGAGACCCTTCACGGATCCCGTTGGACCATTGGAGATTTGAGACCGAGCATGATAGCAACCCATTGGTGTTCCAATACACTTGAAATGATGATTTATTAATTATAAGAAGGGTAATAATGGTTTAATGGAATTGAACTAAATCCCTTTTTCAATGTAGATAATGGGGTTTAAAGGGTTGATTGGCTTAACTTTGATGAGTTAATGACTTGTGTAATGATTAATGATAAATGTATTAATGGGTAAATTGTTCATATTATTCCTTATGATGAAATTGAAGAACCATGGTTGTGTTTTATAAATGAAATGGTTCAATTTATTGAATTTTTTTGATAAATGAGTTATGAATGTGGAACTATGATATGTGTGTATGTAAATGTGAACAATGAGTTATGGGTGATGGATTGATGCTCATAGTACCCATGGGATGCTAGAATGCTGATCTAAGCCTCCGATGATTTTAAAATGTGAATAATGAGTTGTGGGTGATGAATTGATGTTCTGAGTACCCATGGGATTATATACTATTGCTATAGGCCCCCGTTGTATGAATGTGAATTAGTGATATTTTTGATTGATCAATTAGTTGTGGGCGAGGGACTGACGCTCCAAGAATCCATGGGGTGCCAAATTACTACTCTAGGCCCCTGTTGCATGTATGAGAATTGGTTCATGGAATGAATCTACAAGGTACTGAAATGAATTTTAAATTAAATTAATAATTAAATCCCATGAAATTAGTAAAATGTAAAATCCATATGGTGTATCATTTAGACTTTGTCACGGGGCGAAGCAGGTATGATGTGGTTGACTAAGGAATAATAAATATGAAACCTATTTACTTTTTAAATTTAATATTTATTCTTATATAACTGCATACACTATTATAGAGTGAATATTTATTTAGACACCATTGGTGGTGGCCTACTAATCTGTACTCACACACTTATTAGGCCGCTTGATTAGTACCCAAATATACTTTAAGTTTATAGGAGAGGATAAGGGTAAGATCCCTATGTTAGAAAACTAAGTTAGGATTCATGATGAAGCATGGATAAGGGAATCAAGCATGATGTCGAGATCCTCTTGGGAGTTGTCAGCGTGTCTTTATTTTTGGGTTTTCATTATAAATTTTACACTTGTATGTCATTACATATTTACTTCTTTGATTTATGGCCATTTTCCCTATTTTGGATTTATTAACATGTTGTTAGATTGATTATTGATTATTTTAGTATCTTGGTTATATTGGATATTTATTTCTCCTATTGTGCTGCTTTGATAAAAAGGGTATCATCTCCCCACATTAAATGAAACCTTTGGCATATGGGGGGGGGGGGGGGGTACGAATGAGGTCATGTGACGAACTTCCATGGTGCACCAGTATGTTGCACCTGGGTCGAGACATTAAAAAGTGGTATCAGAGGGTTTTTATTTTCTTTTAAAATGTTTTATTATTTAGTAAAGGTAGAAAGGAGACTAGGATGAGTTGAGACTTGGTCATGAGCTCGTTCATGGGAGTAGCTAACCCATGTGCTGTGGAATAACCCAAGTACCTAGGATGGGATGGTTTTTCTTGATGTTTTTTGTTACATTTGAATGTCATTTCACATTGGTCAATGCACCTATTATGTGATGTTATCATTTTCTGAGATTTTACTCATAGCTTGGTATGACACAAGAGTTGCATACACATGCATCATTCTAGGAACCTAGGAATTTATGTGACATACACCATACTAGACATGAATGGAAAAGAAAGTCATGATTGGGTTTTGGGAAATGAAAATGATTTTATTTATTTGAGTATTTTTTTTAAAATAAATGGTACCTAATAACGAATTATAATGGTTAAATGTTTTTAAAAGTGGTAAATTGGAATGGTTAAAATAGGTGTCTAATGGAAAAACTATAATTATTAAAAAGTTTTTTACCCTGTGTTATCCATGGCCCAGGTTAGGGAAGGTCGAGGGTAGTGACAGTTCTTCAGTTTTGACCATGGAGAAATTTATGAGGGATGAATTGTTATGGATTTATGTTAACCTCTATTGTGTAAATGTGTTAATTATGTTTTATGTGTCCTAATATGTTTGCTTGTAATTGTTGATACATGCCTCTACGATGATGTTTATTGGTAAGATGATAGGAGAACATGGATGGAAATGTTCCTCCAACAGTGGGACAAGAGGCCTCAGTAGTTATGGGTGAAGGTCTAGGAGTGAAGTTATGTGAGAACTTTCATTGCTTTATGTAGTTTATGGAAAGAGACCTAGGGATCTCTATACAGAATATGTATTATATGAAATGGGCGTTCTAGTTAAAACACCCTCTTAACTTCACTGAAGAAGGTGAACCTGGGGAAGCTTAGTTCTAGATTGAGTCAATCTATACAATTCTTGACCATTTTAGAGACTCATGCAAAGAAAAGAGTCAATTTGTCCGCTTATATGTTATGAGGTAAAGTTAATTAATTGTGGGATGTTCAGGCTCAAGATGATAAGTTGGAGAACATGATATGGAATAACTTCTAGGAGAAGTTACTGGAACACTTTTACTAGAGATGCTAAGACAAGAGAGGGTAGCAGAGTTTATGTGGTTAACCTTGGGAAGCGTTTTAGTAATGAAATATACTAGCTACTTCACCAATTTTCAGTGATTTTTCCTAATGTTGGTAGGAGAATATAAAACTGTGACAATACATTTTTAGGATGGAATTAAATGTGAGATTAAGTCCCAGGTTAAAATATTCTGATTAAAGAATTTTGCTGAGGAGGTGAATCAGGCTCTCATTTCTGAGGTAAACCTAAAGGAGG
This sequence comes from Viscum album, assembly GCA_963277665.1. Classification (NCBI taxonomy): domain Eukaryota; kingdom Viridiplantae; phylum Streptophyta; class Magnoliopsida; order Santalales; family Viscaceae; genus Viscum; species Viscum album. Next base: position 829,076,837 of record OY728127.1, read on the forward strand.
ATTCTAGTGGAGGAATGTTGGTTTCCACTGGATAAACAAAATTTACATATTCTTATGGTAAGAATAATAATTATGAGAACATAAACTAGGGTAGTGGAGAATAGAGTATCCAGGGAGAAGGATCAGTTACCCATAGCAGTAATCGAGTTTACTACCATCAGTGCGGTAGGCCGAGTCACATTATTAGTTAGTTTCCCCAAACACTGATGGAGTTCCAACCTTGTGGTAGGATAGGAAAATTATAGAGGTACTATAGGAACCCATGACTAATGGGTAGTGATGGGGGAGCTAGGTTGAACTAGAGTATAGGAAAGGGATCTTATACTCATACCATTTGGGTAGTTGGAGTTCTATTGGACATTACGGTTGGGGAGGAAGATGCGGTACTTTAGGAAAAGAGTGCCCATATCAATAGAATAGTATAGGATAAGATACTCATACTGGAGCATAGGGTGAGAGGACAAACCAGTTACATGCACTTCAACCTATACTTATCGATAGCGAGGCTGGGACGTTGACTGTTAGAAGTACTATTCATATAGTTTCTATACTTTTTAGTACTTTATTTGATATAGGCGACTCAAATTATTTTATATCTGCTCAACTAGTGAATGGTTTGAGTATAAAAGTGAGATTTTTTAGTGGGGTTATGATGATCAACACACTGATTGGTGTACAGTCAAAGGAAATTTATCTATATAAGGGATGTTCACATAAGGTTGGTGAGTATCATTTCCTTTTGGATCTTTACATAATTTACATGTCAGTTTTTGACTTGATTTTGGGTATGGATTGGATGGTGTCATGCCAATACCACATTTATTGTTACCATAAGGGAGTAACATTTATGTCTCTTAAGGGAAACGATTATATTCATCGTAGAGAATGAGATATCTAGGAAGTCCATGCAGGGCTAGTTCATTAGTAACTGGCGGATCTCACTGCCCAGATTGAAAATATTTTATTGGATGATGGGGGTCTAAAGTAAAGTGTATTTCCACCAATAGTAGACCGGTTTAGGATATATTTCCTAAGGACTTCTCAAGACTTCCACCTATAAGATATGTTGAGTTTACAATTGAGCTAATTCCTGGAGCTAAACCAATTTCCATTCCACCTTACTGAATGGAAAGAATAGAGATTCAAGAGATTAAGAATCAGCTGGAATAATTGATGGATAAGGGATTTATCTATATGATTATGTCACCTTGGTGTTCTATAGTTTTATTTTCTAAGAATATTGATGATACATTGTGTTTATATATCGTTTATCGGAAGTTAAACCAGATGATAATTAAGAACTTGTATCCTCTTCCACGTATCGATGATCTATTTGACTATATGAGGGGTTCTTGTGTGTTCTATGATATTGACTTGAGATTGGGGTATCATCAGATGAGAGTTAGACCTTTAGATATACCATGGAAAACTTTTATAAGCAGGTATATCCTATAAAAGTTCATCATGATGTTGTTCAGGCTAATGAACACTCCAACCGTGTTTATGGACTTGATAAAATTAATTTTACTCCCATAATTAGATCGGTTTGTGGTTGTTTTTGTGGATTAAATCTTGGTGTACTTCAAGACTTAGGACGATCACACCAAACATATTAACATCATTCTAAGTATACTAAGAGAGCATTGTCTATACACCAAGCTATCTAAATTTAAATTCTGGATCAATAGGGAACATTTCTTGGGTCGCATCATCTTCGATGAAGGCGTGTTAGTAGACCTAGAGAAAGTTCATGAAATTATTTCTTGGGAGAATCCCAATAATATTTTTGATATCTGAAGCTTTTTGGATTTAGCGGGTTATTATCAGAGATTCATCAGAAACTTTTCTTATTTCATAGTTTTGATTTTAGGCCCAACCAAGATAGGTATAAAAAATTAATGGTATGGATCATGTAATAATACTTTCAAGGAGTTAAATAAGAGTTTGACTAATACACCAATTTTGATCCTAATCAAGCTCGGTGAGGAGTATACTCTATTTTTGATGCTTCTAGAATCAGAATTGGGGTCATGTTGATGCAGGGAGATTGATTTTTGGGGTATGGGTTGTGATATTTGAGACTATAACATCTTGAGTCTGAGTTCCACCCAAAGGTTCTCCATCCCCAGTAGGTTACATAACCTTAAGAAAATTTCCCCAAACGCCAGAGGCTGCTGACTAGAAGTGAGGGAAAAGGTGTGATAATGGGGAAACTATGCTCTCATTGGCAGAGTATACACAATGGAAAACAAATAGTAACAATAGAGAAAGCAGTAATACCATACAACAAAAGTAAATATCAGAAGAATAATAGTAATAAAACAACTTGAGCATATATATATGAATGATTCCTATCACATGTGTCTAGGAAAGCATCCAAACAAGTCACAATTCTGGAAATACAATACAGAAACCAAAGTACATAAAAGAAGGTAAAATACAATAGCATCGGAAGCCTTATCTTGGTCCCATACTCTCTAGCTCCAATAACAATCAAGTACCTGACGAAGAGGGGTGATTTACCCTATCTATACCTACAATCATATAATCTATTTGTGTCCAACACATGACCCAAACAAGGTGTGATACAAATCCCAGTAGGCAACCACCAAAAGATCTATCCCTAACTATTAGTAAATTTATAAATTAGGTAATATGAAAGAATGCAACAATAAACTAGTAAGTACTCAAAATCAAACAATCCTACAATTTTCAATTACATTCATTTACATTTATTATTCAATCTGTTGAATCATGTAAACCTTGGGATATAGTCTAAGATATGTATCCCCTGTGTAAATACCAAAATAGATGTCTCAAAAGACCATCTAAATGATTAAGTAATACCGAGTCCAAGATTGTTCTTTGTCTTGGTAGACTCATCACAATCATTCAATTATTCATAAATGACCCTTTGGGAAGCTATCACGTTCTAACCCCTTTGGTTCCACATAGAATATATCAATTACAAACAACCACCTGGGAAGATCTCATAGTCAATACCCATTAGTCAACATAGAATCAATACAATTATAAAAGACCACCCGGGAAGCTCTCACGATCAATACCCCCTTGGTCAACTTAGCATCAATAATTTATAAATGACCACCTGGGTAGATCTCACGATCAATAACCCTAGGTCAACATAGCACAATCAATTATAAATGACCACCTGGGCAGCTCTCATGGTCTAACCCCTTTTGGGAAGCTCTCACAGTCCAATACACCTTGGTAAAACATTCACAATGCATATCACAAACATTTCATATAATTAATAACTCCGTCCTAACAAAACAATGCATGGAAAACAAGGCAAGCCTCACAAGCATTTTGGACCAAATGGCTATAAACAATCAAAAAGGGAAACACACCCACGAGGTGTCCCATAAACAAGGTATCTAACCTCATGCATAAGAAAATAACCTTTATTAATTAAATAAACCATAGAAAGTGATAAAAAAGGTTAAATTCCAAATCAAGAAATGCCCAAAATGTGGGTATGTGGAACTTTAATCATATATAATCCAAATATTAACAACAAAAGACACAAACCACCTACCTTGATGTCGTACGATTGATATAATTGAATGTCGACCCTTGAATTGGCCTAAAACTACATAGATCTACAAAAAGGTGAAAAACGATCAACCTTGAATAGCTCATGAGAGGGTAATAATCAGAAAGAAAGGCTCTAAAGGATTTGAGAACTCAACAGTGGGATTAAAATGCACCCAATGGTGTCTTAATCAGATCTTGGATGAAGAATCAGGGGTTCGATATTTGTTCGTCTTTCCTAAGAACTCCTGTATGAAACACGAGAAGAAGAAGATGCTTCCAGACATGAGATGTGACCCCGATCCGATATATCAAATAAGAATAAAAGTAAAAGGCATGTTCATTAAATGTACATTCCGTGTAATGGACTTGACCACCTCTGACTTAAGCAGTCTTCCAAGTCACAACATGGCCATGTACTTGGCTGTTACACGGCCAGCACGCGACTGTACATGGAAAGATAGGTACATGATGTGTACTAAGAAGTAGATGACGCACACTTAGAAAATACCCTATTATTCCTTTTCCTCAAAAAACAACCTGAAAGAAGGATCCATACCTGAAATGAAGATCCATATTCTTACAAAATTTCCCCCTTAAAGCAATTGTCCCCAAATTGACCTTCAAAGGGTGTTGAATAAGAATCTGTGAACAACTCCGGCCACTACAATTGCACATCTTCCTCCCTCTCCCAAGTCTCATCCTGTACTTGCTCGTTCTTCCATAACACTCATACCATAGGAACATACCGACCATGGAGAACCTTCACGCTATGATCTGTAATCCGAATAAGGTGCTCCTCAAAGGATACATCCACCTCCAACTCAACCTCCTCGGGTTAAAAAACATGAGATGGGTCTGAAAAGTAATGTCGTAGTTGAGAAACATGAAATTTGTTGTGCATAGCCCAATACCTATGAGGTAACTACAACTGATAGGCAACCATCCCGACTCTTTCCAAAACCTAAAACAGACCAACATATCTCGGTGAAAGCTTTCCCTGTATCCTAATCCTTCAGTGTCCTAACCTCGGTGTGACACATAGGAAAACCTAATCTTTGACCTCAAACTCCAGAGGTGATCTCCATAGATCAACATAATATTTCTACTAAGACTGGTTGCGCCCAAATTTACCCTACTGGTAAAATCGATCGATGTAGTACATGTAGGGGTCGAGTCCACAGGGACCGAAGAAATAACCTTGAGACGCTATGATTTGGTGAAGGATGGGCTATGAAGTAGCCAACTATGGTTTTGATTTTGGATGGTTTTAAAGAACACTAAGAAACCTAAGTGAATTAAATTCAAATAAAATGGGTTGATCTTAGGATTATGCTCGGTGTGGATTGAATGAATTTTACTTCTTTAGATAATTTTGGTTTTATTAATTCTTGATGAATCCATTCTTCAAAAATAACACTACCTTCATCATTTTCTGGTTTGGTGCTTACTAAACACAATTACTAATCCCGTATACACTTAGAGAACCAAATTCATGATCTCTCCGAGGTATATGGTCATTTAGTAATTGAATTTAGTTTTCTCAAACACAGTAAAGATGAAGAGTATAAATAATTCAAGAATAGATGTCTTAAATTAATTATCCAATTAACAACAATTCGTTCATAAAATAACATTCAATCCAGCCTTTGCATCCTCCTAAGATCATCCAATTAAAGGTTTAGCCCTCCATTGATGGTATACTCTCAATGGTGGGTGGAAGATGGCTAATAATAATTGGATTGAAGAAATTAAAACCACGAAAATAACGAGCACTCCTCCGTGTGTGTGAATGAAATTCACACCTATGTGTGAACTAATTCACAACAACACAGAGATATCACTGTGCTTTGTGACAATAAAGTTTTAATAAAAGAAATGGAAAATACAGAAGAGAATGAAGTTGATTAAGAACATAAAGATACAAAAAAGAAGAAACTTACATGGAAATGGAAAACATTACAAAGGAAATTTGGAAGCATAACCTTACAATGAAACAAGAAACAAAAGATGATAAGAAAAATATCCACCCCCTATTCCCTTCACTACTAGCTCCTTATATAGGCATATTAGGAGCCTTAGGTCCATCCCCCAACAATTAATTCACCCCCCAACAATTAATAGAGTCAAATGGAGGGTGAATAATCAAAATGAAATTGATGTTTCGAATTTGACCCGGAAAACTGTCCAGATTCGTCCACCATATTGACGTGTGAATTCACAAATGAAGAAGGCCGAATCCGGAGGGGTTGTAGAAGGAAAATATCTTCGTCCATCTGTCCTCTATGATATGTAAAAATTTCAGGAAATTTGGCTTAGCCGTTTGGATGTTATGGTCGAACTGGTGGGAAGGATTTCTGTGCATTAATGTCGGGTCCACCATTTAAATCTCAACTTCAGATCCATTTGTTTGATGGGCCTTAGGCCCATTATGCTTTTTCTAGCAAGTTTCTGCCTTCAGGTGAAAAATTATCCATCTTCCTTTGGGATTTATCCATCAGACCTAAAAGATAAAATGTTCCAAACAAAGTGATCAATCATATCCCAAAATTTAAAATTCAGAAAATGAATATAATGTTGTACACAAACAAATGAATGATTGGGCCCAAATTGACACTTTAAGCATGAATTGCACAATGATGGGAAATGAAGTTCAATTTCTGAATTGGACTAAAATTGATGTTTATGAACTTTTAAAAACATTAATATTAAGATCTTAACAATGAATATTAGCCACTTTAAGTGACTAATCACACCCCCAAAATTGAGTTTTTCTGGTCCTGAGCAAAATATATTACAAATATGAAATTTAAATCCCCTTTTACAAAAACATTTAAATACACATTTCTCACCCAAAGAACTCATACCAAAAAAATTATGGAACCCATCAAAATCATTTAAAACAAGCTAGGTCCATAAGCATATCCCAAGCCCAAGCCCATTCCTTTGTTCAAAATCATCACCACATTTCATCCAATTAAGTATGATAAAGTTTTGTGCATCACAAAAGATATGGGGCCCATTTTATTGTTCAAGGGGAAAAAATGGAAGCGCTAGGTGGGAATCACATTAAACCTTAATATGAGTATCCATTTTTTTTTTATTTTTTTTGATTTTTTTATCCACAATAGATATGAAAAGACTAACTCTGGGCAAGACAACTATGGAGTCACGATCCCCAAGTGCCAGACGCCACACATATTGTCAATTTCATGCTCTACAATAGAGATATAAATCCTAACTCTGGACAAGACAACTATGGAGTCACGATTCCCAAGTGCCGGATGCCACACATTTGGACAAAACATTGCTCTATGTGGTCATTTTTTTTGTTTTTTTTGTTTTTATGGTTACTAAAATTAAACTAAAAGTGACCCCAGAACCCTATGCTATAATGAAAGGGACACAAGAACTCAAATTTACACCCACGATACAGTAGACGTGCATTGTGGCATTTTTATTAAGAGGATGAAAATGTAAACATTGAAAAATCACATCAGACAACCGCACTTTCCAAAAACTATGCTCATGAACTTAAACTTTCATTAAAATCCGAATCAAGGAATGCAAAATTTATTTGATATCCAATTTTAGAGCTTGAAATGTGTGTTATCATGTTCAAGGTTAATGAAAATTTTCTTTTCATGCATTATTTTATTCAAAAAAAATCATTTTTTATTTCATCTCCCCCCAACATAGAATAACAATGTCCCCAGTGTTTAAAGAAAACATAGAAGGGGGTATGGGGGGGTTGTTCAAAGAGGAAATTTAAAATGATAATCATGGAATGAAGTCACCTGTGGTTGATGATGATTGCGCATGACACAGTCTCCCTTCAATCCTGGATTTGAGTCTTAGTGGCTTGGATGGTGGTGAATGGATTTTCCTTATGACTTACGACATGTCCTTTTATTTTTTAACCTATAAAAACATAATAATAAACAAAACAAAATAAACTGATGATACATTGTCTTCTTTTTAGATTTCTGGGTAAGGTATTACTCAGAGATCACGCCACATGACACGGATGAATATGGAACTCCCCTTTCATACCCATCCTTACTCATAAAAGAAGAACAGGTCAACAGTCTATGGTAATTTATTATATGAAAATGAAAATGATTCAAAATGATTAGAAAACCATGGGTTTCCTCCCATGCAGCGCTTTTGTTTAACGTCGTTAGCTCGACTTGAACCCCCCAACTTATCCAATTCCAACTTTCAAAATTTTAATTAACCCATCTTTCTCCACTTCAACAAGATTGAGATTGATTTTTTTTTGAAATTTGTTTCGTATGAAATCCTATTTTCTACAATGATTGGTAAAATCCAAGGAATATATAAAATGGTTGATCGTGTTTTATCTGGATTATTTCTTATGATTTCAAGGTTCATTCCTACATGGTGAGATTCTTGATGAAAATTGATGATAATTGAATGGTCTTGGTTATCATAAATAGAGGTATTATTGAGTAGGTAAGGAATAATTAAAACATTGAGTTCAGTTTGATTGAATTTTCCTAAAGAAGAATGATAATTTGAATCAAAAATTGTTTCTTCTTTAAAAACATTTGAAAGAATTGGTTCCTTTTGAAAAGATGATTCATCCACAAAATTTTCCATTTGAATTTCATGAGTGGGTATAGACATAATATTCGTTATATCTCCCAATGGTTCAATGATCGGTGATTCTAAAAAATTGTTATTGGAGAAATATTCCGAACACTCAATCCATGAAGACAAGTTTTCCCCTTGTGAATCTAAAAAATTAATTTCATCCTGATTTAAATACCCTTAAACATTTCTTTGATCTTGTTCAGTTATCCCATATCCAAAGGTTAGTTCTTTTTTCAATTCATGGGAGGTTTTTGGCATAAAATATTCATCTATCAATGATGAGGAAAGAATATCTTGAGTGGGAACGAGTTCCTCAAAAGTCTTAAAGCGTAGTAATTCTAATCTGAAAGATGAAACTTTTGAATTCATTTTATCCATTTGTTCACACAATTGTTCAAGAATTTTTTCAGTATTAGGGTTGATATAAGTTTTTACATCATGAACTTCCTCATTATTTATCTTTTCAATCATTTTTGATAGGTATGGAAATTGGTCTTGTAAACATTCAGCATCCCATTGATTGTACATCTCATCTAGTGTGGTGTATTCAATTAAGGATTGGTCAATGAAATTCCCTATGTGAGGTGTTTCCTAATACTGATTTCTGACTTCATTACAACATTGATTTGTGAAGGGTTATTTTGGAGGATAATCCATTGGAATTGATTGAAAATTAGTTTTGGGGTTTTTTTGGACACATAGAAATAGAAAGGGGAAAAGAGAAGAGAAATTATGGTGAGAATAGAGAATTTGGGGTGAGAAAAGAAGATTTGGGTAAAAGGTACTTACTTGGGTCCCCGTCAACGGCGCCAAAATTTGGTTGCACCCAAATTTACCCTACTGGTAAAAGCGATCGATGTGGTACATGTAGGGGCCGAGTCCACAGGGACCGAAGAAGTAACCTTGAGACGCCATGATTTGGTGAAGGATGGGCTATGAAGTAGCCAACTATGGTTTTGATTTTGGATGGTTTTAAAGAACACTAATAAACCTAAGTGAATTCAATTCAAAGAAAATGGGTTAATCTTAGGATTATGCTCGGGGTGGATTGAATGAATTTTACTTCTTTAGACAATTTTGGTTTTATTAATTCTTGATGAATCCATTCTTCAAAAATAACACTACCTTCATCATTTTCTGGTTTGGTGCTTACTAAACACAATTACTAATCCTGTATACACTTAGAGAACCAAATTCATGATCTCTCGGAGGTATATGGTCATTTAGTAATTGAATTTAGTTTGATCAAACACAGTAAAGATGAAGAGTAGAAATAATTGAATAATGGATGTCTTAAATTAATTATCCAATTAACAAAAATTCGTTCATAAAATAACATTCAATCCAGCCTTTGCATCCTCCTAAGATCATCCCATTAAAGGTTTATCCCTCCATTTATGGTATACTCTCAATGGTGGGAGGAAGATGACTAACAAGAATTGGATTGAAGAAATTAAAACTGCGGAAATAACGAGCACTCCTCCGTGTGTGTGAATGAAATTCACACCTATGTGTAAACTAATTCACAACAACACAGAGATATCACTGTGATTTTTGATAATAAAGTTTTAATAAAAGAAATGGAAAATATAGAAGAGAATGAAGTTGATTAAGAACATAAAGATACAAAAAAGAAGAAACTTACATGGAAATGGAAAACATTACAAAGGAAATTTGGAAGCATAACCTTACAATGAAACAAGCAACAAAAGATGATAAGAAAAATATCCACCCCCTATTCCCTTCACTACTAGCTCCTTATATAGGCATATTAGGAGCCTTAGGTCCATCCCCCAACAATTAATTCACCCCCCAACAATTAATAGAGTCAAATGGAGGGTGAATAATCAAAATTAAATTGATGTTTCGAATTTGACCTGGAAAACTGTCCAAATTCGTCCACTATATTGACGTGTGAATTCTCAAATGAAGAAGGCCGAATTCGGAGGGGTTGTAGAAGGGAAATATCTTCGTCCATCTGTCCTCAATGAGCTGTAAAACTTTCAGGAAATTTGGATCAGCCATTTGGAAGTTATGGTTGAACTGGTGGGACGGATTTCTATGCATTAATATCGGGTCCACCATTTAAATCTCAACTTCAGATCCATTTTTTTGATGGGCCTTAGGCCCATTATGCTTTTTCTAGCAAGTTTCTGCCTTCAGGTGCAAAATTATCCATCTTCCTTTGGGATTCATCCATCGGACCTAAAATATAAAATGTTCCAAACAAAGTGATCAATCATATCCCAAAATTTCAAATTCAGAAAAATGAATATAATGTTGTACACAAACAAATGAATGATTGGGCCCAAATTGACACTTAAGCATGAATTGCACAATGATGGGAAATGAAGTTCAATTTCTGAATTGGACTAAAATTGATGTTTATGAACTTTTAAAAACATTAATATTAAGATCTTAACAATGAATATTAGCCACTTTCAGTGACTAATCAGAGACTGTGCAGTATCCATCCTCTTCCTAATCAACTCCACCTACTCGGTGGTCTCCTGGAAAAGACGACGTTCCAACATAGCTGCATCTCCTACCTCCAACCAACATAGGGGTGATCGGTAAAATCTACCGTACAAAGCCTCATAAGGTTCCATCTGAATCGTTTCCTGAAAAATATTATTTTAGGAAAGCTCCACTAGGGGTATGTGTCTCTCCCAAGATCCCCTGAAATCCATGATGCATGATCGAAGCATGTCCTCCAAAACCTGAATTGTGCCCTTAGACTGGACATCTGTTTGGGGATGGTAAGATGTACTCAGAAGTACCTCTATACCCAAAGCCCTCTGTAGTCCCTAACAGACATGAGAAGTAAACCAAACATCCCTATATGAAATGATAGAGTGTATAAACCCATGAAAGCATACAATATCTCAGATGTACAACCTCATAATCTCGTCAACACTGAGTGTATCCTTTATTGGAAATAAGTGTGCAACCTTCACGAGCCTATTGATTACAGCCCACACTACATCATTACCTCGAGGATACCTTGGTAAATCTATCATGAAATACATTATGACATCATTACACTTCCACTCAGGAATGGGTAATTGCTGTAATAGCCCTGCTGGTCACTGATGCTTTGAATTCACCTAATAACAAGTGAAACATCTCATAATAAAACCAGCTACATCCCTCTTCATGTATGGACACCAATACTAATGATATAGATCTTGATACATCTTGGTGAAACCAGGTTTAATTTCCCATACTGAGGCATGAAAATCACGCAACAGCTCCTCGCGTAAGTCTTCTGTCACCCATACATTCCCATGAAAATAAAAAACCTCATCCTTTACTATAGTCTACCCAGGAGTAGGGTCCTCTCCTGAAACACTCTCCCATAGGGCTAAGCCTTTGAAATTTTATAGCTTCCTCATTCACACTCAATACAGTAGAGTATAGGTAACAACTATAGAAGAAAGAAAAATCTTCCCATATTTTTTGTGCACCTCTAAATGCATCTCAAATAACAGATCCATAAGCTCCCACTCACTGTTGGACTCCTGAAATGCCTGTATCTGAGTCCTCCTTCTCAATGCATCAACCACTATATTGCCTTTCCTAGGCATGTAGGCAAGCTCAATGTCAAAATACTGAAGGTAATCAACCCACCTTTGCTATCTCAATTTTAGATCACGCCAAGTAAAGATATACTTGAGGATTTTGTGATCTGTATACACCACAAAATGGTCTCCCAAAAGATAGTGTCTCTAAAAATGTAATGCATGTACAACTACAACCAATTAGAGATCATGTGTTGGGTAATTCCTCTCATGTGGCCTCAACTGTCGAGACCCATACACAACGACTCCTCCCCCCTGCATAAGCACTACTTCCAGCCCTATACCTAATGCATTACAGTACACAGTGTAACCCTTTCCTAGCTCTGGAAAAATAATTATTAGTTCTGAAGTTAACCTCCCCTTCATCTCTGAAAAGGATGAATAATAGAAATATGTCCACAATTACTTCTCACCCTTATTATTCAGGCCCTTCAGTGGTGTTTCTAAGCATAAAAAGTCCCGAATAAAGCATTTGTAGTAACCATACAGCCCTAGAAAACTACGTACCTTAAAGACGTTCTTTGGCTGCTCCCAAGAAACTACCCCTCTCACCTTCTATGGGTCTACTGATACTCCTTTCTCTGAGATGACATGACCCAAGAAGTGAATCTTTTCCATCTAAAAGTGGCACTTTGAGAGCTTAGCATATAACTTATGCTCTATCAGTTTACTCAATATTATATCAAAATGGATGGCATGGTCGTGTCGAGTGTGAGATTACACCAAGATATCATCCACAAAGACTACCAAAAAAGAATCTGAGTAAGGATGGAACACTCAGTTCATCAGTTCCATGAAAACTGCCGATGCGTTTGTGAGACTGAACAACATAACTAAATACTTGTATAGACCATACATGCTCTGAAAGTCCGTAAGAGGTATATCTGATGGTATAACATGCAACTGATGATAACCGGATCTCAAGTCAATCTTTGAGAACACCTGTTCTCCTCAAAGATGATCAAAGAGATCATCAATCCTCAACAAGGGATATCGGTTCTTGACTGTTAACTGGTTCAACTTCCAATAATCCACACAAATTATCTGGGTAACTCTTGCCTTCTTCGTAAAAAGAATAGGTGAACCCCAAGGAGAAGTATTGGTCCAGATGAAACCCTTTGCCTATAACTCATCTAAATGATTATTGAGCTCCTCTAACTCTAGTGTATCCATCCTATATGGAGGAATGGACACCAGTGCTGCTCCTAGCACAAGATCAAAAGAGAAATCCACCTCTCTCTCCAGAGGTAAACTTGAAAAGTCATTTGGAAAGACATCCCTAAAATGATCCTTCATTGGTGGAAAGTCCATATTTGAAGTCCCCTAGTCATACAGATATAAACTAGAAATATGGGTTGTAACTCCTCCCAATCCATGATGCTTGGGTCCAAATCTACTCACTTGGACATCCCATTCACCCTTGTGTAGAAAAGATCCGCCCTTTGGTGACGTGAAACTCACCCTGTAGTGATAATAGTCAACAAAGGACTGAAAGGAGACCAACTAGTCCATTCCGATAATGACATCGAAGCCTGTCATTTATAATAAAAAGAGGTCACATAAGAAGTGATACCCACCAATCTCAATAGGTCACTCCTTGCACTGGCGTACACTAGCCATCCTAATCCTCAATGGAGTGTCTAGAATCATAACATCATCAAAAGTAAATATACAGAGCCCAAGGCTCTCCACAATGGAAATAGATATAAAACTATGGGAAACCCCTATATAAAAAAGTTTAGAAGATAAATATTATGAAACTAGAATCATACCTCTAACTATAGATGGTTCGGGATCCTGCTCCTGCTGGGTCTGCTCCATTTCAAAAGTCTAAAATGTACCACGACCCTATGACCCTACCTAGATACCCTGAGATGATCCACCCTATTATCGCTGAAAAACTATTATTTGGATTCCATATCCATGACCACCTCCTTGGCCTGAAAAACTCCGATTCCCTAACTGATGAGAAACTGGTGGTCCTGCTCCTGAACGTGGAGTCATAACAGATCCCCTCTCACTTGCTGCTGATGATAACTTCCTGAAAAATGTTGAAGATGACCCATCTTACTGCAAGATCAGTAATTGACTAGGTCCTTTGGGAAATAAGGTCTCATATGTCCACTCTTCCTGCACTGGTAGCACACCACTTGGCTACCTAAGGAAACATCATTGTCACTAGAAGAATCACCACAGGAAATCTCCCTACGGTGCTTCATGCTATCAGTCGAAGGAGTACCAAACCTGGATACTGAACCGCCATGTCTTGCAGCTCCAAACTCCCTTAGAGTTCGCTCAGTAATCAATGCCTAGTTTACTATATAAGTCACTAAAGTCAACCTGAAAACATTAACCTGTGATTGGATGTCATAACTGAGACCATCCTCAAAACGCCTATCCAATGATAACTAGTCACCTCCAAAAACAGGTGCGAAGTGCTGAAGCTCTGTAAAGCGAGAATAATAATCCATCACTGAAAGAGCACCCAGCTCCAAATGCATGAACCCCCGTGATCAGTTTACCCTCAATGTATTAGGGTAGAATTAATCATAGAAGGTCCTTAG